>OX422215.1:280617045-281292045 GCA_949130495.1 Sambucus nigra | reverse complement strand
GAGATCGGGGAGCAATATTTGGCATCTCACCAATCGGGAAGGGAAAACCGAGAAAAAAAGATGGACGTGCACACTCCGGCCGGACGTCTTACACCGAGGTGGAGCATAGGATGATTGTAAAATTTAATTTTTCTATAACTACATAAAATATATTATTCTTCATTATTTTACTTTGTGGGGCCGATACTAAATTTACTTTATTTTATTTCAGGGGACAGGGAGTGGCCCTGGGGGTAGACCGCATAGTCTCGATACTTATGTGTCTCTTCGGAAGAAGAAGGGGAAGGACAAGGAGGTGTACCCCAGCGTCGTGGCCATGATTGTAAGTAATCCGACAGTTTACTTTTTGTTAATTACGTTATGATTTTTTAATTTACTTATTTTACTAATCATGTGCTTTTTTTCATTTCAGGCAAAGCTTAAGTAAGTGCATGAGTCGTAGTCTGATGCCGACAATGCATCTTTGTCCCTAGACTCACTCAGCCAAGTGCTTGGCTCTGATCGCAAGGGGAGGATAAGGGGGTGAGCTCGCGGGTGGCCAAATCTAAGATCATCGGATTGGAGACGAGCGACACCGGGTTAGATCGAACGATGAATTCACATGATGCGAAGCTGTCCCATTTGGAGGCGACAATCCAGGATATGTACTCATTCGTGAAGCGTTTGTTGGGATAAAATCGTAAGGGTAAAGGGAAGGAGAAGGCGGTGCGGGAGGAGGGGCGGGAGGACAAGGTGTGGGAGGACAAGGACGAGGATGTGGACCTCGCTACTTCATCGCCGACATGTGCGGACTTTAATGATCCACTTCCATATTTGGCTCCCTTCAAGAAACCGATGTCGACACTTGGTTGGCCAAGCGTGTTTATAATTGACATATTTGATGGCCATCGAATAGGGAGGGGGTTAAGGGACCCGAATATCATCCAGGGTTCACTAGTTCATGGATGTGAGCTTCAAGACATCGAGTTCAGGGTGCTCGTCACGCATGTGATGCCCGAGAAGGAGAACTCCCAATTGTGATTGCGCGAACAATACGGCACGGCGTATATTAATGGATGTGTTAATTCATATATCGTGTCGCCTACTCACCTCCTTAGCGTTAACCATACCCCAGACATTTAGGGACATTGATTTAAGTTTGAATTGAATTGTTTAAATTATTACTTTTGAATTATATTTGGATTATATGGTGGATATTCTCTCTATTTTGAATGTATATTTGCACAATCTTTATTTTATCTTGATATATAATGTTTGAACAGGTACAACCTTGCTATAATAGGTACATATATACTGCTGGGCAGTGGCAGTGGCCATACTACCCAGTAGATTTTTTTTCAATTCTGCCCAGAATTGTCACGGTCATTGATCGTGACAAGTCCTTGACAAAGGGAGTTGTCATGGACTTATCGCAGTCTGTAACCATGATAATTTTTTTAAACGCTGTCACGGTCCTTAACCCTGACAAAGTTTGTCATGGTCATTAACCGTGATAACTCCATGACAAAAAAAACTTTCACCCCCAGAATTGTCACGGTCATTGACCTTGACAAGTCTAACTTGTCAAGGTCAATGACTGTGACAATTCAACAGATTTTGTGCAGTGTGATACAGCGGTAGCAAGTCGTATGTGTCATACAAGGGAGTTAGACCTTTTGAGTTTAGTTAGATATTTTATCCAGTTGGGATGGGTAGCATAGTTAGGTAGGAAACGTTCGGCGTGCACATTAGTGAAGAGGTGAAGAACTCAAGGGAGTGTACGTTGAACTAACATCTGTAGCTGATAATTGGTTTATATTGTGATTTAAACACTTTTAAATATTTTCAGACTGTTTTCTTGGGCTCTCACTCATGTCAAAATATTTTTAAAACCCTTTAGGTGTCAAGCCACAATGATGCCCAGCTTAATGACTCTATCTAGGGATGCGTAGCCGTAGCATTTGTGTAAGCTTTCAGGAATTTCTTTAGACGCTTCAGCTCATTCATTTCTAGATAGGTATTCTTCAGTCTTTCATTTGGCTGCGTTTCCTTTCAGACTATTTATTTCTTCAGTTTATTTACTCTATTTAAATTCAGTTTTACTATGTCAGACTTGTAATTGGATTATTTGTTTTGGGAGCCGATGGTTTATTCGATATTATTCATTTATATATATATATATATATATATATATCTGTCATGTGATTTTTTAGATTATATTTGTGTGGATGGTTTAATTAATTTAATTTATGTAATACCTCCTATTTTTATGACTTTTAAATTTGGGGAATTATTAAATTTAAATTGAGATGTTAATTTAATATTAATTCGAAAATTAGTTTAAATATTTACTAGCGTGATGAGAGTTAGTAATTATTGGAAATTTGTTGAATATTACTTAATGGGTAAAGTAATATGTATAATCGAATTTATTAAAATTATCATGAGTATATAATTTAATAATTATGGAAATCAAATGGGGACGCGCTAGTGTCGTGTCGAGATTAAATTAATGTTATTAAAAGTGAATAAATTATAAGTCTCCTATATGGTCATTTCGAGTGCGCCAATGCGTTCGTAAGGGTCGAGATAGTTAAAATAATATACCCGGGGGTTTAGTTTGGGTCTCGGGATGTTTTTAAGCCTAATTGGCATCCCGGGAGGGCATTATAAACATTTTATATTTTTGGGCAATTAAACCCACAAATTCCCCAAGGATACATCAGGCTTTAGGAGTTGCCTTCTAGGGTTAACAAACACAAAATCAAAGAACGACCATTAGAGAAGAAGTTGGAGAGCTTTCTAAGAAACTCAAGGCAAAAGACTCAACCGTTCGCACCGCCACCACCACCAAAACGTAGATCACGTGACAAGGAATGCAACCATACATCTTTCGTCCACAAATCAGAAACTCAATTTCCTGGCAAGTATCTATCTTTCTTTATTTTAGTTAATGTTTCAATCATTTTAGTCTAGGGTTGTTTAGGACATGTTTTATCGAAGAAATTAATATTTTTTAGACTTAAAATCATATGTTGTAGAGGAAGTAGACATATTCTGGACATCTAAATCACATATAGAGGATAAGCCACGAATTTGTATGGATTTAGAAACAAGTAAACTGGAAAAGAATTGGAAGAAAGGAAATTAAAGGAAAAAATTTGGGTTCTTGATGTTTATGTCAATTTTACTCCATTAAATCATTATACACGATGAAATCGGACATATTTTACGTAGAGAACCATGTAGTTAGGTATATAGTACCTGTGGTAATGTTGTTTAGGAGTATGGGGATCTATAATGAAGATTTGATAGAGGTTGGAGAGGTAAACCCGTAACTTGTCAAGGGCAGAATTCGTCATAACTTCTTGATCGATCGATCGATCAAGAACATCGATCGATCGACCCCATTCCTCGATCGATCGATCCCTCCTGGAAAAAAGCGTATTTTTCTTCTTTAAGTTTAATCCGGTTAAAATGTGTAAGAACCCTTGATCATCATTGATATAACATAATGAATTATAAAGAGGACCAGTTGGGTCTAGGTAGACCCCATTGAGTGAAATTTAAGGTAGGATGAAATTATGGGTTAACGGGGAGTTATCCACACCTAAGGAATCATGCGTACATTTAATAAAAGATCGATAATCGTGAGGGAGTTAGACCAGAAGGTAAGTGAGAGTATGCCTATTGAAATTATACTTAGGGAGATACAATACACCGAGAGATGAGAAGTAAGTATGGAGTAACTTATGTATGAGAATAAAAGTGACGAGTTCGTTATGCAAGACAATCGAGTAAAATGTGCTAAGAACGGATAATTATAATTATGGGTCGTGGGTGCACCTAATTTAGAATGTGAATATATATATATATATATATATATATATATATATATATATATATATATGATTGTGTGATTGTGCATCTATTATATATCTGTGTAAAAATCATACCCGAGCTACTTGCTATCATGGGGGTTTTCGCGTTGGGACAGTCTTATCTTGATTGGGCCTTTATGGGGGATAATGACTTGTACCCTAGAAGATAGTATCCTTGATATAGGCTATTTGAGTGATAATCAGATGGTCCTGAGAGATGTGAGGGTATGTGCTGACCTCTTAGTAACTTGGAACTATACTTTGCCTCCAATTGTATGCGTCTTAATGTTAATACAGTTCAAGAGTGATTCCAAACTAGTATTTCCCTTAGTACGAGTGATACGGGGACTTGATAGTAGCGTATGCCAACACCATAGATTTTATGTGGGGTGCCGATAATATATATATTATATGAGTGACTAATATATATATATATATAAATATACACACACACACACACACACACTTAAGTATGGGAACTTTCTACTGTGCATAAAAGTAGTTAAGTAATGAATAAATACTCCAACTTTATTATAAGTGTTTGGGAATTGTGTGACATCATTAGGTTATTTTAAATAACATAAGATATATGAGAGATCTTAATTTTCAGAAATTAATTATCTTGGCCATAGTATTTATCGGAATGAAACCTTATGGGAAAGTTAAGCTAAAATAAACTTTTGAGATTAATAGTACGGTAGGCATTTACACTAGATGAGAGGTGAGAATTTCTCAAGAGAGTGTCGCATACTAACATGGTTGTTTCATTAGACGGTTAGCATTTTAAATATGTGCTAAACTATTTTAAATTGTTTTACACTCGGGTTATGATCCGTTTCCTGTTATTTATTTTCTCTTGTAAACATATGTATATATTACAGGTACCCATCCATAGGGGCATCATGCGTAGATTCCTTGGAACGGACGCGCTGCAGCTTATGTGGGAGTTGCATGCCATTGCTTAGACGACCTCGTTGTTGACTACTCTTATTTTAGTTCTTGTTAGTTAGGGCTTGTGTCGCCCGTTCCCTATTCAGTTGGATTTGTAAGAGATTTATGCTCATTCATTTTCAGTATTTGGTACTCTTTGGGATGTATTTTGTGTTAGGATGATTTCATTTGTAGTTTTTAAACCTGGTATTGGTTTATCTGAATGGTTAAATTCTTGTGTCTTAATTGCCACCTTTAACATTTAAACGATTCTTAAGCTGTTAATTATTGAAATGGTTTTCATAATGGAATTCAATAAAATAGAAATAAGGTTTAAATTCTTTTGACACTTAGCTTAATTATTTAGGGTGTTTAAACTGAAAATTTATTTTGCGATAGTGATACTAAGAATGAACTAACCGTTCACCATGATTTTTAATTTAATAAAGGACTGGTCACCTGATATTTAATTAGGCGGGGTGTCACAATTTATTTCCGTATGTTGTGATAATAATGAAAGATAAAATTTGACATCGGCTTAATTTAACATATGTGATTAGTAGTTAAAAAGTTTTTCGATAGTGATGCTAAGAATGAACCAGATTTGTTTTAATAAAGGACTGATCACCCGTGGATAAAATAAGTGGGGTGTCACACCGACTTTTTGGACTTGTTAAAATTTCTACCGAAACTTTAGATAATGGCATTTCTGCAAATACTTCAAACTTTTTTGAACCGCCAAAGGGTACACTGATTGTGTTTTGGGAAGCGTGTAGCCAGCGGTAGTTTGACTTTTCATTCTGTTAATTATTTCATTCCCATTTATCGAGCTTGATCAAGGATTGGAGGATTAGAGGAGCTTGTTCAGTGTCTGATGAGTCATTAACCCCGCCCTTTTCTTGATGTCTTAGAGACGATGTAACAGTAGTGAGAGGCTCGAGGTGTGTAAGAGGTATGGGTGAAAAATGGGACGGGTGGGATGCTCGAGGTAGTCTGAATCATTAGGGGTTTGTGTTGAAAAATGGGACGTGAGAGGCTCAAGGTTTTAATAATACATGGCAACATTTAAAACCTCTTATATATATAGATACAAAAAACTATTTATATAGGTTTTATACAAAATCTTATGAAATGGCATGAATAGTGATATATATATATATATATATATATATATATATATATATATATATATATATATATATATATATATATATCTTGTGTGTATGATATATTATGAGGAACAAACCCCTCTAGTTCTATCATGAGAATTTGCGCGATGTGATTGAATCCCCTGGCTAGTGAATGTAGGGAGAGTATAGTCCCCAAGTCATAGCATCCAATATTTTCACATTGTCACTTTTATCATGGTTGAGACGTCTTTGGTACGATTAGTCTCGCTTTAAGGTGAAGAAATATGACTGCTTCCCTTACGTTTGTGCTTTATTTTACCAAGTCGGTGTGAGAGTCCAACAGTTGGTACCTATGATGGTGTGTGTATCCCCTGGAAGATTATAGCACTTAGAGACTGCATCTAGTGAGTTAATGCTCACAGGGATGGTTAGTAAACATATAATGAGTGATATGTATATGTACTTGATATGAAATGATAAATCATGTATAATAATGAGAGTAATATTATATAGGCTTTAATGATTAATGTGTGAATCAATATGCTTATAACTAGTGAATGTTATGTGACACCCCGACTAATTAAATACCGGGTAGCTACTCCTTTATTAAATTAATTCAAAATGCCAAGTTGGTCCAGTTAATAGCATCACTGTCGAAAACATTTTAATGATTACTAACCACCTAGTATTTAAAAAGAAAGTTGTCAAATTTTAATTAAAGTCTGATTAACATGCAACAAGTGTAATGAAGAATAATAACACCATTCACCATAACGAAGTAAATAAAATAACCATCACATAATGTAAATAATGTCTGGAGGAAAACTCCTCACTACAATACCACAAACTGAAATAACTACACTGAATAGTGAATCAATACATGCCAAAGTCTGAAAAACTAAAATGGAAAGATGTCTCTAATAGAAATGGGAAACATGCCCTACAACTGATAAATACTGAATTAGGAATCCAAATGGTAGAAGCGTCTAAAAGCAAATCCCTGTAGCTTCCACAAACAGCTACAGCTCGTCATCTGAATGAGTATCCTATGCATGGTGTCCTTGTGGCTGGGCACCTAAAATGGTTTTACAAGAAAAAGATTTGAAAGCAAACGGGTCAGAGCCCGAATGTGGAGATATTTTAAAAACCTGCAAGTGCTTTAAAAACATTTAAAACATTAAATGCAAAGTACATGTTAGGACGTGCACTCACATGAAATTCTCACCTCTCATCTAACTGTGCACTCCTAACGTAAGTACCCATCTAAAATGACACAAACCACTAGCTAAGTGACATCATATTTAGCTAGACTGTCATAGGTTCTACCCTTATCACTCGGTTCCCATTAACATTATAACGATCTAAATTAAATAGGGGCTTAACGTAAATTCAGGTTCTCATATAAAAGTAATACAACTCATTATATATCATCCCTTTTATGTTATTCCAAAGTTACACACAATACCATATGAAAGTTCTCAGTTTATTAAGTGTATATTTTCCACAACATAAATATACAATTTAAGCATCCCGAGACTAAGCTGCGGTGCACACATACTCTGCTATCCATCCCGGTACATCACGTACATAAGGAATCACGTATTCCGAATCTCTCAGGAATCGTTCAGATAACACAAATCACAAACAGTGGAGGCGAACACAGTCACATCACATGGGTCACGCACATACCTGCGCTCCCACGATCAGCAGACTTATTAACATCCCAATAAGTCCTTCTCTGACCTATGTTCATCGAGGTAATCAGTCTAAATCCGGGCAACACAAGGATTAGAGGGCCCTAAGAGAACGCAAACCTCCCGTGATAGCAAGTATGGTAGGTATGTCATACACACAAATCATATACCAATACTAAGTAAGCACACATCTTAGTAATCACCGTAGTTTAATTGTAGTACTTATCGCATTCTCGTACCAACTTAATATATATACAACTTATATAATCCCGGTCCATATTTATACGCGCCATAATTTATTCTCACGTCGTAGTAGGCACTCACGTCTCAATCCACAATGTTCATTTGATTCGATTCACACTTATATAATTTACTCCTCATTATATCCCAAATGTCCCAAGTATACTAATAAACCATCAAAGGAATGTTATCTCTATCCTCGAACAAGTTTACGGGACTCCAAAAATCAAAACATGCCAAAAAGGCCTAAACTGCCAGCTCGTTAGAAGTCTCGTTCGAACGAGGCTGTTCGAACGAGAGTTCGTTTGAACGAACTGGGCTATCTAACGAGATCTCGTTCGAACGAGATTATCGAACGAACATCCCTCTCGTTAGAACCCCAAACTGTCAACTCGTTAGAAGCTCGTTCGAACGAGTTCGTTCGAATGAGTTCGTTCGAACAACCTGGGTAGGTCTTCTAACGAGTGACCAGATTCAAGCCCAGAAATTCTATCTCGTATTTCCAATTTCTCTACACCTCAAATCTCATCCAAACCTCAATCTAACAATTGTTTAAGGTCTCTAATCGTCCCTAAACATGTTAAAGTCACATACTAACGTATTTTAAAGGATTAATTCTTCCTACACATCATCAAATCACAAGTCTCTACTCTTTTCCCCAATTTTTCAAGAACATAAACCCTAGATTTTTATCATCATTAATTCCCAGAATTTAATCCGTTTTTATATCACATAAATTAGTATTTCTCTTAATTCAATCTTCCAATAACGTTTCTACATGCAAACCTATACCCAAAATTAAACTAACAACTTCCAATTTCATGAGTTTTCCTTTATCTCTCAAACAAGAATGATTATTAAGATTTCTAACATGGAAGAAACATTTACTGCATAAAAATGTAAATTAAACCACTTGCCTTGATTCGATCTCTGATTTTGATGACGATTTCCTCTCTCTTTCTACAGAATTCCCTCTCTCTCTCTTTCTCCAAGCTTTCTTCTCCAATGGCTATGGTGGCTAGGGTTTTGTTTTGGGAAAATATTGGAAACCTAATCTAATAACCCCCGTAGCTTAATGGTTCAATAAGGGTTGGTTAGTGGGTTTAGTGGGTCAATTTCCAATCAGATAAAAACTCTTAATTTTCGTCACTTTTAATCTCCTAAAATAATAAGATGACGGTATGGCCTAAAAATACCCAGGGACCAAAACTAAACCTCCGGCTAGTGATTTCTGACTATCTCGACCCTTCCGGACGCGTTGGCGCACTCAAAACGACCATACGGTTAATAGAATTTAAATTCACTTTTATAAATAAAATAATTATATCCTGACGCGACTGTCACACGCGTCCCAATAAAATGACCAAATTGCTGTATATCAATCTCACGACAAATTTCATAATTCAATATTCATATAACATCATATATACTCAATATAGTCAAATACCAACTCACATCTCGCTAGTATTTTATCCGGATTAATTCCCAATTAATTCTCATTTAATTAATTAATCCCAAAAATAAATATCGCCAAAAATATGGGGTATTACATACTTCCCCCCTAATAACAGAATTCCGTCCCGAAATTCGGAACTAAAAAGTACCTGATAAAAACAACTCTGGATAACGTTCGCACATCTCATCCTCGCGTTCCCATGTGGACTCCTCGACATTGTGATGTTGCCACTGAACACGCACTAACGGAACTATCTTTGACCGCAGCTTCCTCTCACTTCGGTCCAAAATAGCAATCGGTCCCTCCTCGTAGGAGCTATCCGACTGGAGATCGATGTCCTCCACAGCAATGTGGGAATGAGCCAAATTATCTCTAAGGTATTTCCTTAGCGAGGAAATATGTAACACATCGTGAATCCGATGAAAATGTTCCGGTAACCCAAGTCTATACGCAACCGGTCCGATCCGCTCAATAATAGGAAACGGCCCCACATACCTTGGTGCCAACTTCCCCTTCTTCCCGAAACGCATAATCCCCTTCATAGGAGATACTCTGAGAAAAACCTGGTCCCCCACTTGGAACTCCCTGAAAAATCTCTTCGCATCAGCATAACTCTTCTGCCTGTCTTGAGCTACCCGAATGCGACTCCGAATCAACTCAATCCTTGCCGAAGTATCCTGAATCACTTCCGGCCCAAGTAGTTTGTTGTCCCCCACCTCTAACCAACATGCTGGGGAACGACAAGGCCTACCGTACAATACCTCAAATGGATCCATGCGAATAGTGAACTGATAGGAGTTATTATAAGCAAACTCTACTAGTGGAAGGTATTGTTCCCATCCACCTCTAAAGTCAATAATGCACATGCGTAGCATGTCCTCCAACATCTGATTTATGCGCTCGGTCTGCCCATCGGTCTGCGGATGATAAGCCGTACTCAACCGCAATTCCGTGCCCATGGCCTCCTGGAAACTCTCCCAAAACCGCGAAACAAATATCTTGTCTTTGTCAGACACGATATTTAGGTACACACCGTGAAGTCTCACAACCTTTGAAATGAAGAGCTGGGCATACTGTCCCGTAGTGTAGTCAGTCCTTACGGGTACAAAGTGAGCGACTTTGGACAAACTGTCCACAATTACCCAAACGGAGTCGTGACCCCTCTGCGACGTAGGCAACCCCATGATAAAATCCATGGATATGATCTCCCATATCCACACCGGGATCTCCAACGGCTGTAGAAGTCCTGTCAGTCTCTGATGATCCACTTTTACTAGCTGGCAAGTGGCTCATTTCGAGACAAACTCAGCAATATCTCTCTTCATACCGCTCCACCAATACTGTCGTCTTATGTCTTGGTACATTTTGTCCCCTCCGGGATGTACCGCGAACCGTGAGCCGTGCGACTCTGCCATCACCTCGTGTCGCAATTTCTCCCCTTCCGGAACCACCAATATCCCATTGAAGCGTAATCCCCCGTCTGAGCTGACGGTATAGGACTCGGCTCCCTCTGCTAGTAATCGAACTATCTGCTCCTGACAGAACGAGTCATTAGCCTGTGCCCGTACTACCTTCGTGACAATCTGCGGTGTAACGGTCATCACAGACATGAAAGATCGGGCCACTGCATCCTGGTGTCCCAACTCCTTCCACTTTGCCTTCCACACCCCTGCTACCTCATCTACTGGCCTACGGCTCAACGCGTCTGCTACCACGTTAGCCTTACCCGGGTGGTACTGGATATCGAACTGGAAGTCTTTCACAAACTCTAGCCACCTCATTTGCCCCATGTTCAACTCCTTCTGCGTAAACAGGTATTGTAGGGACTTGTGGTCCGTGAACAGTTGGAACTTCTCCCCCAAAAGATAGTGCCTCCAAATCCATAGGGCAAATACCACTGCCGCCAAATCCAAATCATGCGTGGGGTAATTCTTCTCATGAGGCTTAAGCTTACGGGAAGCATAAGCTATGGCTTGTCTCTCCTGTTGTAATACACCTCCAAGTCCTTGCAAAGACGCATCGGTGTAAACCAAATACTCAACTCCCAGTCTCGGCAATGCTAACACAGACGCTGAGGTCAACTTATCCTTCAATTCATTGAATGCCAACCGACAGGCATCACTCCAGATGAATGGCACACCCTTACGAGTCAGATGTGTCAAAGGACCCGCTATCTTCGAAAATCCCCGAATGAACCTCCTGTAGTATCCTACTAGACCCAAGAAACTACGAATCTCCGTCGGTGTCTTGGGATGTACCCACTCCCTCACCGAGGATACTTTCCCCGGATCAACAGATATTCCCCGGTCGGAAATAATATGTCCAAAAAACTGGACCTCCTTCAGCCAAAACCCGCACTTCTCATATTTTGCATACAACTCGTTCTGACGAAATGTCTGCAAAACTTGCCTCAAATGCTCGGCGTGCTCCTCCTCTGTCTGGGAGTAAACCAAAATATCATCGATGAAGACAATGACAAACTGATCTAGGAAATCCCTGAACACTCTGTTCATTAAGTCCATAAACACTACTGAGGCGTTGGTCAAACCAAAAGGCATAACCCGAAACTCGTAAGAACCATATCTCGACAAGAACGCAGTCTTCGAGACATCCTCTTCCCTCAACTGATGGTATCCCGATCTCAAATCAATATTCGAGAAGAAAGAAGCTCCTCTCAACTGGTCAAATAGGTCATCGATTCGAGGCAACGGATACTTATTCCGTATCGTGACCTTATTCAACTCTCGGTAGTCCACACACAATCTCAGTGAACCATCTCTCTTCTTCACAAACAAAACTGGAGCGCCCCAAGGTGAGGTTCTCCTGCAAATAAAGCCCTGGCCTAACAGCTGCTCTATCTGATCTCGTAGCTCTCGCATCTCTGCCGGATCCATACGGTACGGTGCGCGTGCTATAGGCCTCGTATCTTGCAATAGGTCTACAACAAAGTCTATCTCTCGACTGGGGGGTAGGCCTGGTATCTCCTGAAACACATCCGAATAATCCCTGACGACTAAGATCGAATCTAAAGGAATCATAACCTCCTTAGAGGTATCCTCCTCTAGGTAATACAAATGAGCGGTCGAGCCTCCCTCTGGGCGAGGCATCGCCACTACAAACATATCTTGCCCCGGAATGGAAAAAACAATGCTCCCGCTGAAGCAATCAATCATGGCCCTATAATCAGCAAGCCAATCCATACCGATAATCACATCGTGAACATGCATATCTAATACCAACATATCTGCAGGTAATACCAGACTACCAATCTCTACCCCCACTCCCCGGGATATAAAGAATATAAGTGACCCACTCCCCAATGGTGAGTCGACACACGTCACTGTGCTCTCTGTCCTAGCTAACAATCCTAAGGCTTTCGCGAAATGTGTAGCTATAAAACAATGTGTAGCCCCCGTATCAAATAATACCCGACCCATAGTGCCATGGATAGGAAACGTACCCTCAATCGCGGGCGGTGCCTGCGGAACTGCTGCCTGGTGGACGTTATAGACACGTCCATACTGTAGCTGCCCCTGCTGAACTGGGACTGCTGGAATGGGTGGCAAAGCTGCCATCTGTGGCGGTGCGGGGAGAGCGGCGGGAAACATAGGCCTCTGTGGCTCCTGGCGAGCACCCTGCTGCTGCTGTTGTGGGGCCCTGCCCCTATCAGGACAATCCTGTTGTTTATGGCCAGTCTTGCCACAAACAAAACACTTCCCTGGGAAGTTCCCTCCTCTCTGCCCCTGCGGTCCCCGGCCCTGGTGGCCGTTACCATTCCTCCCTTGGCCCTGCTGGCCCTGCTGAAACTGCTGCCCATTCTGCCCCTGTTGGCCCTGATGGTCGTTTGGACCTGATGGCCCTGACAGAAACCTCCTTGTCCATGCATGTAATTCCCTGATCTGAACCTTTTCTGATCCCCCTGCTGGAAACCCTGCTCACCCTGTCTCTGCCCCTGAACAGATTGTGCCCCACCGGAACCATGTCCTCCAGTCCCCTGATGGCTAGACTCTCCCGATCTCTTGCCCTCAGTCATATGAAAGCGGTGATCCTGGCAGTGTAACAAAGCAGCGTTAACCACATCAGAATACGTGGCCAACGAAAGGTTCCCTAACAGATGCTGAAGGATCCTCCATGTCAACCCGTCGGTGAATTTCTCAATCTTCTTCTTTTCTGTTGGTATCTCATCCGGAACGATATTCAACAGATTTGTGAACTCGGCCTCATACTCGGCCACGGTCTTACCCTCTTGCCTCAGATTCATCAGTTTCCTCCTCATTTTCGTATGAACAGCGGACGGAAAGTACTTGCGGTCAAACCGCACCCAGAAGTCCTGAATAGTGAGAGTATCCCTCTCCTCCACGGTGGTAATAGACTCCCACCACTGCAGTGCAGATCCAACTAGCTTGAAAGTAGCTAGCACCTACTTTTGAACGTCCGTGCACTCATACATCCTCAAGTGCCTCTGCATATCCTTCCTCCATTGGCTTGAGACTACCACATCTGAGCTACCTGCAAACTCTGGCGGATGCGCTTTCTGAAAAGCGTCACGTACACGTTCCCAAGAAGACGGGAATGCATTTGCCTGTACTGGCGCGGAAACCGGCGCCTGAGGTGGTGCCTGCTGAACTACGGCAATTGCAGCATTTACCGCTTGGGCTACAATGGCTGTAACCTCAGCGGCGTTCATCATGCCCTGAACTAGAACGGGCTGGGGTTCGGGCATTGCATCCCTGGGAACTCGTCGTGCACGTCGTGGAGGCATATGAAATAAGAATAAAGTTTATAAGTTCACTGTTTATAAACTTAAAATAGCTGAAGAACGAAGCATACACAAAAAGAGTACAACAGTCCTAAAATATAGGGCTCTATATCAAAGAAAACTTAGCGGAAACATAAATGTAAGGACATTTTTGTCCAACATACTTGTATATGTCATTAGCCGTAACACCGTTGCAAAGATTCAAAGTTCATTCATCATCAACGGAATCCGAAGATCAAAAGAAAGGAAGAATTCAGAAATCTAGTCAGCCGGACCGGTCCGCCTGAAATTAAAACGAACCGATCCGCCTCTGACTACCCCAGACCGGTCCGCCTTTATATAAAAAGAACCGATCCAACTGCGGACCGATCCGCCCAATACCGGACCGGACCGCCTTGCACTTTGAAGCCAGTGAGCCCCGAACCGAATGCGAACCGAATCAGCTTCAAATTAAAAGAACCGGTCCGCTATCGGACCGATCCGCCTAAGGCCCGGATCGGTCCACCCTGGATAGAATCAAACAGATCGTGTATCAGATTTTCTCGGCCAAAGAGTTTCTATTTAATCCCACTACGGGGAAGTGGTTTGATAAGACTTTTCAACGATTTTCAGAGCATATCAACCCTAAAGTCTTCACCTATTGAGTCCTATGATTCTAGGTTTTTAGATTCACACATCTTCCATATCTATGTGAATCAAGTTTGGTAACCCAAGCACACCATTGATGTTGTTCAACCCTTTGTGAAGTGGACCGCTTCTTCCTCTTCATTGCAGCCCTAGTGGACAGGGATAGTTCCAGCCGCCAGCCCTACTGGAAAGGGATTCTTCCAGCCGCGACTACAGAATCCGATGCCTGCGGGTAATTCTTAGTCAAAAACTTGTATTTCAGTGTAATCCGATTGTAAGCCGCTTCTCTTACAAATTATAGTGAATATACAAATGGTTTTGCCCCTGTGGGGGATTTTGCCTTAAACTTTGTGTGTTGAATATCTTGTGCATGATTCCATATTGTTTCAATCACACCTAGTTGCATGCTTAGGATTAATTTGGGTTAAAAATGGTATTTATTATATTATTTCTTAATTGAACGCAAGCGCCAACTCTTTCAAATTGGTATCAGAGCGGGTTACGCTAATTTATCGTGTGATCCTGATTTTTCGAGGATTTATTTTTTTTGATATAATTTGACTTCTCACGTCGTCAAATTGGTATCAGAGCCTGTTGCACTAAGTTATTGTGTTTTGTTCCTTTTTTTGCAAAAATGGCTTTTGATGGTTTTGATGATCTTCGATGTCAAATTTTTGAAAAATTTAATTGGAAAATTCACACGAACTCTTGTTTTAAATCTTCTGTTGAAAACGAATCTGAGAGGTGTCCTTGTTGTGAGGGTGTTGGTCACACGTTACATCAATGTACCACAAATTTAAAGAAGAAATTGAATAAACCGATTTCTCATGTTTCTACCCTTAGTGATTGTGATTCGGAAGAAGAAATTTTTTATGCTTCTAGGCGAGAGTTTCACATCCATGTGATTAGTGATAGTGAAGGTGATGGGAGTGTGGATGAAAGTGAGGAGGAAAGTGTAGATGAGCATGACTTGCAAACTGCTTTCAATGAACTTTATGCTGAAACTTTGAAAACAATGAAAGAAAATTTGAAATTGAAAGCTCAGTTGAAAGAGTGTGCCATAAAAAATAATGATTTTTTAGTTAAACAACTTAGGGATCATGTGAAAATCTTGAAAGAGAAGCTTGAGTACGTCGAGGGTGAGAGAGATAGTCTTAGAGGGTTGATGGAGACTATGAAAAAGGATCTTTTAGAGTTTGAGGATTCTAAACGAGTACTTGAATCTAGGATAGGTGAACTTGAGATGAAATTGAAAGATTCAAGTAAAGTGAAATTTGATTTGGAGTCTAGGTCTGAAAAACTTAATAAGATTTTAGGCACAGTCGAGATCAAAACTGATAGGGGTGGGATTGGTCTTGAAAAATATGTTGCACCCGTTCCCACACGTGTGAGAGAGCCTCCTAGGATTTTTAAGAAAGAGGCACCTAAGTTTGTTAAAAAAGCGCCCCATAGGAACATTTTGAGAGAACCTCCTAGGATCATTAGGAGAGACCCACCTAGGCAAATTCGGAGAGAGCAAACGATAAATTTGAGGAGAGGGCCACCTTTAGGGAACACAAATCACCCGATTTACTCCTGCACACATTGTGGTAGGCAAGGTCATCTTAGGCACTTTTGTTATAAGCTTTTAAATGGACCTAAGAAGGTTAATGAAAGAATAAATTCGATTCCCAAAACCCCCACACTTCGTTACACATCAATTTGGGTTAGAAAATCGGATTTAGAGGCTTATGGTTTATTTGTCCACGATTCCCGTTTGCTTGCACGTAATTCACCCCATGTGAAATCTTTTGGTTGATTGTGATTGCATGTTTGTCATACACTAGTTGTGGCTTCATGATATATTTTTACTAGTGTTATGACTTGTACCTTTTGCATATATTTTTTGAAAAATCTTGAAAAATACAAAAAGATTTTCTTTTTAGAAACTTTTTTAGAAAAGCACAAAAAGATTTTATTTTGATAAAATTTTTGAAAAATCAAAAAGATTTTTGTTTTTATGGATGAGAATTTATGATAGCCAAGTCACAACTTCATTTCATATATCCATGTGGCTGTTTGATAGAGATTTGAGAGGCTACATCATTTCATCCATGTGCTTAACATTGATTGGAGTCCTTGAGATGTAATTAGTGATATTTCCTACATGCTTGACTCCTATATCCTTTATTGCACACATGCACGGCTTTATTTGATTATTGCACTTGTCTATCTCATATTGGCTTGAGTGATTCTATCTCAATTCTATCTATACAATGAACAGTATGCGATAAAACTTGACAAGATTGGATTGCATGTAAAAACCGTTGTGGTGAGACTGTGTGTATATTTTCATAACGGGGAGGGGCTGCGAAAGTTGATTCTTATCCTTTGCGCAAAAGCCACCGTTAAAAAGGACCTAAAAAATGGAGGAATTTTAATATCTGAGGTCCTAAGAGGTTAAAAGAGCCCAAAAAAAAAAAATGATAAGGCAATAAAAAGCAATTCATGCCAAATATGGGCCATTTAGGTTTCACCCAATTCTCCAAAGTTTGAGAATTTAGTATTCCTCTATTCAAAATATAAATCTGAGGGAGTTTGGTTGGAGATTGAAAAACGGGTTTGCACTTCCTTGAAAGTCCTGAAAAAGCATGAAAATCATTTTGGACGTTATTGGTGTAGAAATCACTTTGAGCTTTGATTTGTAGATTTGATATAGTCAATATCTTATATTTCCAATCTTTTACACCAAAGGAAGCATTTGAGTTCATTCGTTAGGAATATCCAATATTCATCGTGCACATATGTCATGTTTGTATGCTTTGATTTTCCTATCGAATTTTGATCACCCATTCTTTTACGCTATCACCGACTTGGTTGTTTTATGTTCATTCATGGTGTGATTTTATGCCTTGTGTCACCCCGGTACTTGATTGCTTGATTTATTTCTCTCATTTGTCTATTTGGGGACATCATAAAAAGGGGGAGAATGAATTATCTGATTATGGGGGAGTTTTGAAATTCTGAGAATATCATCTTAAATTGATATATATGCTTATGTTTATCTCATTTCAAACTCGATACGTCACTTGGTATTTGCTTTGTCTCATGTGTGTAGGTACATCTTTTGATAATCCCATGTTGCACACCCTGATGAGAAAAGCGGTGAGATTTCTGAAGATTCGATGAACAAACGTTGCAGCCTTAGTCATTTGTACCACTTTCAGTTTTTGGGTTCATGGAAGGGTAGATTTGTATAGGAATTGTGATTATAGATAATTCGGATTTTTTATGTTTGTTCCGGCATAGACATAGGGGGAGATTTGTAAGGACATTTTTGTCCAACATACTTGTATATGTCATTAGCCGTAACACCGTTGCAAAGATTCAAAGTTCATTCATCATCAACGGAATCCGAAGATCAAAAGAAAGGAAGAATTCAGAAATCCAGTCAGCCGGACCGGTCCGCCTGAAATTAAAACGAATCGATCCGCCTCTGACTACCCCGGACCGGTCCGCCTTTATATAAAAAGAACCGATCCGAGTGCGGACCGATCCGCCCAATACCGGACCAGACCTCCTTGTACTTTGAAGCCAGTGAGCCCCGAACCGAATGCGAACCGAATCAGCTTCAAATTAAAAGAACCGGTCCGCTATCGGACCGATCCGCCTAAGGCCCGGACTGGTCCGCCCTGGATAGAATCAAACAGATCATGTATCAGATTTTCTCGGCCAAAGAGTTTCTATTTATTCCCACTACGGGGAAGTGGTTTGATAAGACTTTTCAACGATTTTCAGAGCATATCAACCCTAAAGTCTTCACCTATTGAGTCCTATGATTCTAGGTTTTTAGATTCACACATCTTCCATATCTATGTGAATCAAGTTTGGTAACCCAAGAACACCATTGATGTTGTTCAACCCTTTGTGAAGTGGACCGCTTCTTCCTCTTAATTGCAGCCCTAGTGGACAGGGATAGTTCCAGCCGCCAACCCTACTGGAAAGGGATTCTTCCAGCCGCGACTACAGAATCCGATGCCTGCAGGTAATTCTTAGTCAAAAACTTGTATTTCAGTGTAATCCGATTGTAAGCCGCTTCTCTTACAAATTATAGTGAATATACAAATGGTTTTTCCCCTGTGGGGGATTTTTCCTTAAACTTTGTGTGTTGAATATCTTGTGCATGATTCCATATTGTTTCAATCACACATAGTTGCATGCTTGGGGTTAATTTGGGTTAAAAATGGTATTTATTATATTATTTCTTAATTGAACGCAAGCGCCAACTCTTTCAATAATAGCCGTACAGATCCTAAAGGACACTAGAACCTGATGCTCTGATACCACCAGTGACACCCCGACTAATTAAATACCGGGTAGCTACTCCTTTATTAAATTTTTCAAAATGCCAAGTTGGTCCAGTTAATAGCATCACTGTCGAAAACATTTTAATGATTACTAACCACCTAGTATTTAAAAAGAAAGTTGTCAAATTTTAATTAAAGTCTGATTAACATGCAACAAGTGTAATGAAGAATAATAACACCATTCACCATAACGAAGTAAATAAAATAACCATCACATAATGTAAATAAAGTCTGGAGGAAAACTCCTCACTACAATATCACAAACTGAAATAACTACACTGAATACTGAATCAATACATGCCAAAGTCTGAAAAACTGAAATGGAAAGATGTCTCTAATAGAAATGGGCAACATGCCCTACAACTGATAAATACTGAATCAGGAATCCAAATGGTAGAAGCGTCTAAAAGCAAATCCCTGTAGCTTCCACAAACAGCTACAGCTCGTCACCTGAATGAGTATCCTATGCATGGTGTCCTTGTGGCTGGGCACCTAAAATGGTTTTACAAGAAAAAGATTTGAAAGCAAACGGGTCAGAGCCCGAATGTGGAGATATTTTAAAAACCTGCAAGTGCTTTAAAAACATTTAAAACATTAAATGCAAAGTACATGTTAGGACGTGCACTCACATGAAATTATCACCTCTCGTCTAACTGTGCACTCCTAACGTAAGTACCCATCTAAAATGACACAAACCACTAGCTAAGTGACATCATATTTAGCTAGATTGTCATAGGTTCTACCCTTATCACTCGGTTCCCATTAACATTATAACGATCTAAATTAAATAGGGGCTTAACGTAAATTCAGGTTCTCATATAAAAGTAATACAACTCATTATATATCATCCCTTTTATGTTATTCCAAAGTTACACACAATACCATATGAAAGTTCTCAGTTTATTAAGTGTATATTTTCCACAACATAAATATGCAATTTAAGCACCCCGAGACTAAGCTGCGGTGCACACATACTCTGCTATCCATCCCGGTACATCACGTACATAAGGAATCACGTATTCTGAATCTCTCAGGAATCGTTTAGATAACAAAAATCACAAACAGTGGAGGCTAACACAGTCACATCACATGGGTCACGCACATACCTGCGCTCCCACGATCAGTAGACTTATTAACATCCCAATAATTCCTTCTCTGACCTATGTTCATCGAGGTAACCAGTCTAAATCAGGGAAACACAAGGATTAGAGGGCCCTAAGCGAACGCAAACCTCCCGTGATAGCAAGTATGGTAGGTATGTCATACACACAAATCATATACCAATACTAAGTAAGCACACATCTTAGTAATCACCGTAGTTTAATTGTAGTACTTATCGCATTCTCGTACCAACTTAATATATATACAACTTATATAATCCCGGTCCATATTTATACGCGCAATAATTTATTCTCACGTAATAGTAGGCACTCACGTCTCAATCCACAATGTTCATTTGATTCGATTCACACTTATATAATTTACTCCTCATTATATCCCAAATGTCCCAAGTATACTAATACACCATCAAAGGAATGTTATCTCTATCCTCGAACAAGTTTACGGGACTCCAAAAATCAAAACAGGCCAAAAAAGCCGAAACTGCCACCTCGTTAGAAGTCTCGTTCGAACGAGGCTGTTCGAACGAGAGTTCGTTCGAACGAACTGGGCTATCTAACGAGATCTCGTTCAAATGAGATTATCGAACGAACATCCCTCTCGTTAGAACCCCAAACTGTCAACTCCTTAGAAGCTCGTGCGAACGAGTTCGTTCGAACGACCTGGGTAGGTCTTCTAACGAATGACCAGATTCAAGCCCAGAAATTCTATCTCGTATTTCCAATTTCTCTACACCTCAAATCTCATCCAAACCTCAATCTAACAATTGTTTAAGGTCTCTAATCGTCCCTAAACATGTTAAAGTCACATACTAACGTATTTTAAAGGATTAATTCTTCCTACACATCATCAAATCACAAGTCTCTACTCTTTTCCCCAATTTTTCAAGAACATAAACCCTAGATTTTTATCATCATCAATTCCCAGAATTTAATCCGTTTTTATATCACATAAATTAGTATTTCTCTTAATTCAATCTTCCAATAACGTTTCTACATGCAAACCTATACCCAAAATTAAACTAACAACTTCCAATTTCATGAGTTTTCCTTTATCTCTCAAACAAGAATGATTATTAAGATTTCTAACATGGAAGAAACATTTACTGCATAAAAATGTAAATTAAACCACTTGCCTTGATTCGATCTCTGATTTTGATGACGATTTCCTCTCTCTTTCTACAGAATTCCCTCTCTCTCTCTTTCTCCAAGCTTTCTTCTCCAATGGCTATGGTGGCTAGGGTTTTGTTTTGGGAAAATATTGGAAACCTAATCTAATAACCCCCGTAGCTTAATGGTTCAATAAGGGTTGGTTAGTGGGTTTAGTGGGTCAATTTCCAATCAGATAAAAACTCTTAATTTTCGTCACTTTTAATCTCCTAAAATAATAAGATGACGGTATGGCCTAAAAATACCCAGGGACCAAAACTAAACCTCCGGCTAGTGATTTCTGACTATCTCGACCCTTCCGGACGCCTTGCCGCACTCAAAACGACCATACGGTTAATAGAATTTAAATTCAGTTTTATAAATAAAATAATTATATCCTGACGCGATTGTCACACGCGTCCCAATAAAATGACCAAATTGCCGTATATCAATCTCACGACAAATTTCATAATTCAATATTCATATAACATCATATATACTCAATATAGTCAAATACAAACTCACATCTCGCTAGTATTTTATCCGGATTAATTCCCAATTAATTCTCATTTAATTAATTAATCCCAAAAATAAATATCGCCAAAAATACGGGGTATTACATACTTCCCCCCTAATAACAGAATGGCCGCCATTACTCTTCTTTGATTGTTCAGAAGGCAATAGGCCTTCCTCATGCATGGCTTTCACATATCTTATCATGAAATTCGTATAAAACTTGTTTGCCGTCACTTAGATGCACGCATTGGATGTAAGGACCTGTGAAGGATCTTTTGTAAGACTTTCCTTTAGCACTAGATAAAATCGTGCATCTTTAATCCTAACTTGGTGGACTTACTTTTTGTTGGGCGACTATCGTTTTTCAGAAAAATAATTATTGGGCCCATCCTGCTGGGGACCTTTTACATGGTGAGAATAATCTCGACAACAACAGGCTTTGTGATGTTGGTCTTGGCAATCATTTCAACTTAAATTATTCTTCTCAAATTAGAGTCCACTACTGAGCTTTAAGCTGCTAAAGCATCAATATGCTTATTATGACCCCAGGGGAACTGTTGAATGTATACTTTCTAAAATCTTGACATCAAATCATAAGCCACCTACAAGTATAACGTCATTGATCCATCCTTGTCATTAAAATATCCATTTACTTGGTTAGAAACCAGTTTTGAATCGCAATATACGCCGAGATGATTTTCCCCTAATGAGTGAGCTTTACGTAGTTCGATTATAAGGGCTTTATATTCAGCTTCAATATTAGATGCTTGAAAGACAAGTCAGATTCCTTGATCAATTATGGAATTCTCTAATGTCAGGAGCACAACCCCTACTCCTTCACCCTTAGAGTTAGAGGCATCATCCACACACAGTGTCCATTTTTGGGACCGATCAATCTCGCGGCATCTCAACCGATCGACAATCTGTTAGTCGTTAGGGTCATTCTCTCCTATGAACTTTGTTGTAAAATCATCCCAAACTTGTCACTTGATCGACATTATTGGTTGATAGTGTATATTAAATATCCCAAGTCGGATCAATCATTTAAACATCCATCCAGATAGGTCGTCTTTTTAAAAAATATCCTTGAGGATAAATATTTGATGACAATGATCTAGGATAGTTAACATAGTAGTGTTGCTTAAAGTGGATTTTATTTCATCAAGGGTCTTTGATCATTCTTCGTTCCAGGTGAGGCCTTTCTCTTTCTTTAGTAGTAGAAAAAATGGTCGACAACATTCCGAGGACTTTAAGATGAAACGATTTGGGTTACTAGCATCCTTGTTAACTTTTAAATCTTGCGCAGTGTCTTTAGATGCCGAATGCTGTTGATCGCGACTATCTAGTTGGTGTTTTCCTCAATACCCCTTTTACTGACCAAGTATCTTAGGAACTTTTCTGACTGAACCTCAATGGATTATTTGGTTGCATTGAGCTTTGTTTGGTAATGCCTGAGGATTTGAAATATCTTTTCTAAATCCTTTAAGTTGTCATCTTTGAGATTGATCTTTACGAGCATATCATCAATGTACACCTCCATTGTTCCTATAAACTATTTCTTGAACATATTTATAACATATATCTTATACATAGTTCCTGCATTTTTAAGTCCAAAAAGGCATGAACCTATAACAATAAAGGCACATATGGGCTATAAATGAAGTTTTTTCTTGGTCAAAGGGATATAATGGTACCCTAAGTATGCGCTCATCAGTTCATGCTTGTTGTGGCGTCGACCAACTGATCTATCTTCGATAGAGGGAAATTGTCTTTGGGATAGGCTTTATTGAGGTCAGTGAAGTCCATGTATGGTCTTCAGCTACATTTACTCATTCATACCACTACTGGGTTTGAGAAACATTTCGAGTATTGAATTTTTCTCATGGACCTTACCTACAGAAGTTCCCTTACCTATCTTTCTCCTGCCTTTTCTTTTTTTGGGGCAATGCGGCGAGCCCTTTGTGTGACCGACGGTAATGTGGTGTCAATATGAAGTTTATGGCATGATACTTTAGGATCGATCCGAAACATATCGTACGGCCTCTATGCAAACATATTTTGATTCTACTTCAGCAAATCAATTATTTCCTCCCTTTCCTGCCCAGATAGTGTGGTGCTAATTAGAAACCTTTTTCTGGTTCGGTCTCATCTTCCACCTTCGCATACTTCTCAATGCGTGGCATAAGATCATAAATGGTGTCTTCTTCTTGGTGAGGGACTCGTGCATTATGGAGTAGGACTATTTTTGATGATGCAATGACAACCTACTCCGAGCAATCTTTGACCTCATTAATGGTTTTCCAATAACGTCTTGCATAGTATAGTAAAGTCTTTTGGGATTTTTTCCTCATGATGAGGAGATAATCAATCCTCTTTGGGTGTGAATTTATTGTTATAAAGAGATTTATGAAAGCCTCCACGAGTGATTTAAAGCTCTTGATTGACCTATGAGTCATCCTTTCGAACCACTTCTAGGTGAAATTTCCTAGGCTTGAATCATTTCTCATAGCAATCGACTACCTGCGAGATATGCATGGATTTGGGCTGCTCATTACTTTACTCAGAGGGCTGCTCTTGTGGGAAAAATCGTGGATGGTTTACGACCTGATTTCTATCCCAATGGATCTCTGACTCTATGTAATGAGATCCCAACTCACATATTGTCTTCAACAGGTGCACTATAAGGTTGATACCTTTCTTAACTAGTTGGTTTCAATTTTCTTTTTAGAAAAAAAAAAAGTATAGTCTCCCAAAGAAGACATCGATTGTGAGTGTAAATAATCATAATGAATTGTTCTAAATAATTATAATCCGAGTTGGGCCTATCTGGGCTGTAGAATATTATAATACCCCGTAATTTTGTGGCTTCTATTTTAGGTATTTAGTAAATTTAAATTGAGATATTAATTTAATATTAATCCAGAAATTATTTTTTAATATTTACCAGTGTGATGAGAGTTAGTAATTATTGAGAATTTGTTGAATATTAGTAGATGAGTAAAGTAATATATAAGATTGATTGTATTAAAATTTTCATGAGTGAATAAAATGGAAATTATGGAAATTTAAGTCGGGACGCGCCTGTGTCGTGTCGAGACTAAATCATTATTATTAAAAGTGAATAAATTATAAGCCATCCGTATGGTTATTTCGAGTGCGCCAACATGTTCGAAAGGGTCGAAACAGTCATAAAAGTATACTCGAGGGTTTAGTTTGAGCCTTGGAATGTTTTTAGGCCTAATTGGCATTCCGGAAGGGTATTTTAGACATTTTGTATTTTTGGGTAATTAAACCCACGAATTTCCCTAAGGTATATCAGCCATTTGAGTTAGTCTTTTAGGGTTAACAATCAGAAAAGTTAAGAACGGCCATTAGAGAATAAGGTAGGAAGCTTTTCAAACAATCCAAGGTCAAGAACTCATCCGTTTTCACCGCTACTACCACCAAAAAGTAGATTGCTCGAAGAGGAAGGCAATCATACCTTTTTCATCCACAAATCAGAACCCTTGAATTTCCAGGCAAGTATCTAACTTTCTTTTCTTTTAGTTATTGTTTCATCCATGTTAGATTAGGATTTTTATACACATGTTTCATAAAAGAATTTGAGGAATTGAGGATTTAATCACATGTCTTGATGGAAGTAAATATATTCTGGACATCCCAATCATAGGTAGAGAACAACCCACGAATTTTTATGAGTTTAGAAGAAAGAAATTTGGAGGAAAAAAAGATTAAAAGAATGGAAGTTTATGTATATAGGTATATATAAATTCTATACCTTTGATGAATTTGGACATGTTTCATGTAGGAAATCATGTATATAGGTATATATTACTAGTAGTATTGTTGTTTGGGTGTTTGGAAATCGTTAATGGTGTTTTGGAGTAATTTGTTAGGTGAAACTCGTAGGTTGAAAACGCAGTTTCTAGTCAAGAACTGCTTGATCGATCGATCGACCCCCTTTCCTCGATCGATCGACCCCTCCTGAAAAACCGTATATTTTTCCCCTTTTTGTTTAATCCGATTTAAATACATAGGAACACTTGATTATTATTTAAAGAGTATAATGGATCGTGAAGAAGACCACTAGAGTCTAAATAGACTCCGTTGAATGAAATTTAACATGGGATGAAATTGTGAGTTAACGAGGAATTTCGTTACACATTAGAGATTGTGCGTAAGATCGTTAATGAATTGAGGGACTCGTGAGAGACTTAGACCCGAAGGTTAGAGAGGGTATACCTGCTGAAATTGTATTTAGCAAAAGAGAACACTTCGAGAGATGAGAAGTAAGTATGAAATAAATTTTAAGTGGGAATAAAAGAAATGGGTCCCTTATGTGAGATAATTGGGTAAAAATTGTACTAAATATGGTTAATAATAATTATGGGTCGTGGGCGAACCTTATTGGAAATTGTGTATCTATATATGACCGTGTGACTGTGTACATATATTAAATACTTTAATTATGAATAATCATACCCGCGTTGCTTGCTATCATGGGGGTTGCCACACCGGGACAGTCTTATCTCGATGGAACCTTTATGAGGGATATTAACTTGTACCCTAGAACATAGGATTCCTTGGAACAGGCTATCTGAGAATGATATTCAGACGGTCCTAAGAGACGTGAGGGGTATGTGCTGACCTCTTAGTGATTTGGAACTATGATTCGCATCCATTTTGTGTGTATTGTGTTAATACAGTTCGAGTGTGATTCCAAACTAGTATTTCCCTTAGTACGAGTGATAAGGGGACTTGGTAGCAGAGTATGCCAGCACCATAGAATTTATGTGGGGTGCCGATAGTATATATAATATATGAGTGACTGACATATATACACACACACACACACACACACTTATATATGGGAACTTTCTACTGTGAATATAAGTAGTTAGGTAATGAATAAATTTCTCTAACTTATTAATAAGAGATCGGGAACTACGTAATGGTACTGTGATGATCTAAGAAACATAATAAATATTGAAGAAATGGATTTTTGTGTAAAATAAACATCATAACCTTTTTACTCCTCGGGATAACACTTTATGGAAAAATCAGTTACATAAACTTATGAGATTAGTAGTACGGTAGTCGTGCACACTAGATGAGAGGTGAGAATTCTCAAGAGAGTGTCGCATACTAACATGGTTGTTACATTAGTTAGTGAAGCATTTTAAATACTTGCTAAACTATTTTAAAACTGTTTTACACTCGGGCTCTGACCCGTTTTCTGTCATTTTCTCTCTCTCTTGTATATATATGTATATTACAGGTGCCCAGCCACAGGGGCATCATACTTAGACTATTTGGACTGGACGTGCTGCAGCTTATGTGGAAGATGCAGGCCCTTGCTTTAGACGACCTCTTCATTGATTCTGCTCTTATTTTTAGTTCTGCTTAGTTAGGGCATGTGTCTCCATTTTTCCTATTCAGTTTGACTTTGTCAGAGATTTATGTTTATTTTTATTTCAAGTTCAGTACTCCTTGGGATTTGACTCATGTCAGGATAATTTCATTTGTAGTTTTAAACTTGGTGTGGTTTATCTAGATGGTAGTTATTGTTTGTTGATTTCCATCCTTCGCATTTATGTGATTCTTAAACTGTTGATTATTAATAAGGATTTAAATTGGAATTTAATAAAATGGAAATAAGGTTTTAAATGGTTTTGACACTTAGCTTAATTATTTAGGGTGTTTAAATTGAAAATTTTATTTGGCGACAGTGATGCTAAGAATGAACCAACCGTTCACCTTGATTTTAATTTAATAAAGGACTAATCACCTGGTATTTAATTGGGCGGGGTGTCACAAAGATTTGGGCCATTATGGGTCACACCCCACAATTCTTAATCATTTTTACTATGTACAGGTTCAAGTCGAAAGACACCTTTGGTTATGCACAATTCTATAAATTATTGCTCAATAATCATTTTTTAAAATTATTATGGGGGGATTTCACCAAAAAGCATGTTTCTAAAATCCAAGTGGGGATTTTCTGAGTTTGTATTTTAAATACAATTAGGAGACAAACTTTTCAACTTAATATCCCCATTTGTACCCTCAACTCTCTACTTTCGGCTAATTACCTCACTAATCACTATGGCAACAGTCAAATAAATATGGCCATGTAGTGTTTTAGTAAACCACTCTTAGAATTTCATCCACGAAATCTACAAAAGAGATCCTAAAAGATCATGACCTTGACTGTTGCAGTAGACCACTCTTAGAAAACGTTAGAAAACTAACTTATAATTTTAAATACACAACTTTTGCGCTTTACGGTGATCACTAGAGGGATATCTGAAAAAACAATAATTTTTAGTTCTTTAGAACACAAAGGGTTCAATCGTTTTGGTTTATGAGAGAAGAAGATAATTTTTTTATCATTATAAACTAGTGTTGTTCTCCAAAATATTTTCGGATATTGAGAAATTTATTTGGAATGGGAGTTAGTAGTCATATAAGTACAATACATAGTTATATGAGACACATTAGTAGCTAGATTTGTTTTGTTCGGAGGACGACATATTTTCATACTGCCTACACAAAGAGAGTAAAGCCGCGAAACATCTTAAAGAGAGTGATATAGTCCGCGACTCAACCCAAGAATCGACTACTACAAATTTTATAAATAATTAAGGTAATATTGTTTATTTTTATTGTGCATTAAATATTTGGATTTGAAAGCACGCATTTCATATTTCTAATATTCACATACTGTAACTATTTATTTTGAGTAGTTGACTAAAATAAAATATGAATTTGATTTTTGAAAGTCTCCATAAAACTCTCTAACATAATTTTTAATTACAATATATAAATTATACCAACAAATATATTTCTCAAACACATATGAAAATTAAAAACCTCATTTATCATATTTTGTCCATCTAACAAACATGCCCTAAATATTACACGATCCGTAATGTTAATTAGTTGAACCACTAAATGCACATTACTTAATTTTTAAAACCTTACATAACATGTACATTTACTGCACATCCATGTGTAATCAATCATAAACATTGAATTTCCAAAACCATGTCCGATTCAGATTGGATATTTGTAATTCCAATAGGTCATGTCTCCTCCATCAAATCACAGGACACGAACCTTTAAAGTATCAAGTTCTATATATAAGCCCCAGAACCCTCGTAACCCTTTTATATAACCCAAAGTTTCGTTTTGACGTTCTTTTTCATTATTTGTCAGTGTGTGTTATTTAGGTAACTATAGAGTAAGAGAAGCAGAGAAGTTAATGACAATGGGACCCAAAAAATCCACGGGTCTACAAAATTTGAAGTGTGGGGATAAGAGATCATTTAGGTGCATTTGGGGTTGGAATCATTCATCAAGTGATGTTAGATGATAAGAAATTTTGTGTGAAGGTTTGGAGAAGTTATATATACCGTGTAAATTGAGGACCGAGCGAGGTGCGCCAAAATTGAAGATAATAGTATTTTTATGCAATGTGATTTTAATTAAAATAGGCAAAGCCCAACAAAATACAATGAGACCATACAAGACCAAAAGGCCGAACAACTCAACCCAAAAACAAAGGCAACATATATTAAAAAATGGGCACACAGGCCCAACAACATTCTGCCAATACAAGGCATATAGGCACAAATAAAAACAATAATCCCAAACCCATAAAATAAACAAAACAAAACCCAAACCAAATTCCTGCCCAGTCTCCAAACCAAACCACACAAACAAACTCAAAAAATCTAAAATCATTTAGAAACTTTCACAGTCTCCACCGCTAGCTAAACCAATCTGAATAAATCCACTAACTAAAACAAAACTGTTATACAAATAAACCAAAAAACCATTAGCATCAAAACATTGAGGTATAGAGAGAACCTCTCCATCAAAACTTCCATCTTCTAAAGAAAAATGTTGGATTAATTCCAATATTTATTGAGTTTAATTTTTAGTTGTTAATATTTTATTATATTATTTGTGTTTTATTTTAAACATAGTTTGGGTTTTAATTTAGAAAGTAGAAACATGAGCAAATGGGTGTGAAAGATATGGGGAATGCTCAAAATCCCATATTGTCCCACATTGGAAGAATACTACAAAAGGTAGTGGTATATCAACTAAAGGACAACTAAGATTCTTAGTTGACAAGTCAAATAAGAGGCTATGATCCTACGCATTGCGGTGGTGCATAAGCACCACCAATCGCGACACGCGTAAGCGCGACACGCGGCGCGCGAAAGGGCGATTGGGCGACTTAGGGCGCATTGCGCGCTTTGACACGCACTTGGCACTTCGCACGTGCGCATCGTCGCTTGGAGCGTGGGAGCCTAAAGTTTTGACGAGGTAAAACAGATCAACGGTTGTGATTAAACGATCCGATCAAAGGGTTTAAAATCCGAAACGGCTTGATCTAAACCGTTAGATGAACTCGTAGCGTTTCGTGTAGGGGATGTCCATTCGCTTACAATGGGACGCCTAATCTGAACCGTTAGATCGTAGCTGTTCCAAACAGGCACGATCCAACGGTTGCTGAGTCACTCCATGAAGAGTTGTGACTGTTGAAGAACAGTCACAGAAATGGCTATAAAAAGAGTTCCAGACCTCTGTTTTGGAAACCGAAAATTGCTAGTTTCTCCTCTCTCCGTCCTCTATACTTTGGCATTATCAAGTTACAAATTCAGAGTGTTCTCGGGTTTGATCAAACAGTACATAGTTTGAATCAAACAACTGTTCATACTGCATTGTATCCTGAAGGCAGGTTCTACAAAACCCATTGTGTACTCGCGGTTCTGGTTCTGTCTCAACCGGATTGGGAGAAATTTTGCCTAAAAGAAAGCGTTCCAAGAACGTGCCTTGCAGAAATTAATTATTATATTTCGTTCTTTCCATAGGAAATTTCCAACAGTTTTAGGCAAAAATTTTATATTCTTATTACTCCACTCAAATGGAAGGAACTGTGGCACAATCTATCCAAGTCATGACTCAAGACTTAATTCGACTCGACCGTTTTGATGGCGGAAATTTCACCCGTTGGCAAGAGAAAGTTATGTTCTTCCTCACATCACTAAAACTTGCATACATTCTAGATGATAACCTTGAACAAATTCCCGAGCCCACACCCGAAGACACCGAAGGAATAAAGCAAAAACGTGTGAAGAGGAAAGAAGACGAATTTATGTGTCGAGGACACATCCTCAATGCTTTGTCTCAAACTGTTTATAGCGCTCATAGAATGATTCCGACGGCAAAGGAATTATGGAAGGCTTTGGAGATAAAGTATCAAAACGAGGAAGCGAGCAATCATAAGTTTCTAATTTCAAACTATATGAATTTTAGAATGAATAATGATAAATCTGTCGTTGCACAAGCCCATGAACTCCAACAAATTGTTGGTGACCTTAAAGCCGCTGGTATTAATCTTCAAGATGAATTTCAAGTAGGGGTGATTGTTTCAAAACTTCCATCCTCTTGGAATGGCTTTAAGAAGAAAATTAATCATGATGAAAAGACTTATACTGTGGAATCCCTTCTTCGTCACCTTCGTATTGAAGATGATACTCGTATTCGAGAAAAGAAGGATGAACAAAGTGAGGGTCATTCAAAAGCTAATATGGTTGAGGATCAAAAATCCAAGATTACCAAAGACTCAAAATTTAAAGCAAAGAATGATTCCAAATTCAAGAACCAAGGTGCAAATAAGAAAAAGAAGGGAAAATGTTTCTTCTGTGACAAACCGGGCCATTATTCTCGAGAATGTCGTCTTAAAAAGAAGGCATTTAAAGAAAAACAAGGGTCGAAGGAAACCAACAATGTTGAAGATCTTATTGCTACTGTTTGCGAAGCAAATTCAATTGATAATGAAAGTGGATGGTGGCTGGATACCGGCGCAACGGTCCACATATGCAAAGACCGCTCTTCATTCAAAACATATCAAGAAATTGATGGAAAAGAAGTGAAGATGGCAAATAATCTTCGCGCAAATGTAGTTGGAAAAGGCACAGTGGAATTGAAGCTAACCTCTGGAAAGACACTTACTCTAATTGATGTACTTCATGTACCTGATATGTGTAAAAATCTTGTGTCTGGGGACCTTCTCAATAAGAGAGGTTTCAAACTAGTGTATGAGTCTGATAAGTTTGTATTGTCTAAGAATGGCCAATTTATTGGCAAAGGGTACTCTTGTAACGGCATGATTAAAATTAATGTTATCAATGATATTAGTTCTGCTTATATGGTTGAGTCTATTTCTTTATGGCATAGTAGATTAGGTCATGTGAATTATAGAAAAAAAAATAAAAAATATGACTAATCTCGGCTTAATCTCGGATTGTAAATTTGATAACCTTTCTAAATGTGAAATTTGTGCTCAATCGAAGATAACTAGAAAGTCGTTCAAATCTGTTGAGAGGAAATCCGAAATGCTTGATCTTATTCATAGTGATGTATGTGATATGAAGAGTAATATGACTCGTGGTGGAAATAAATATTTCTTAACTTTCATTGATGATTACTCTAAGTATGCATATACATATTTACTTAAAAGTAAAGATGAAGTTTTCGAGAAATTCCTAATTTTTAAAGCGGAAGTTGAAACTCAACAAAATCGAAAAATTAAAGTCCTACGATCCGATAGGGGTGGTGAATATTACCCGAGTGAGTTTATACAATTTTGTAATACTCATGGGATAATCCATCAAGTTACGGCGCCATATACGCCACAACAAAATGGAACGGCGGAAAGGAAAAATAGGACTTTAGTTGAAATGATAAATTCAATGTTAATCAGTTCTGGTTTACCTTTGTCGATGTGGGGAGAAGCGGTTTTATCCGCATGTTATATTTTAATTAGAGTTCCATTGAAAAACAAGGATATTACACCATATGAATTATGGTTTAATCGTAAGCCTAATCTTAGACGTCTTAAAGTTTGGGGATGTCTTGCTTATGTAAGAAAACCCGAACCTAAAAGACCTAAGCTAGGAAATAGGACTTACAAATGTGTTTTTATTGGATACTCTAGTAACAGTACGACTTATAGATTTTTAAACCTTGAAACTCAAGAAATCATTGAGTCGGTAGATGTGCAATTTTTTGAACATCTAACAAAGTTTAGTACTTTGAATCAAGGTTTAGAAAATAATAATTCGATTGTTGACTCCTCAAATTTAGAAGAAAATTCACAACCTATATCTTCTTCAGAAACAACGAATGACGTTGAACCACGAAGGAGTAAAAGACAAAGAACTGAAAAAACATTTGGGCCTGACTTTGTTATTTATTTAGTTGAAGGGGATTTAAATGAGACTAAGAACAAAACTAAATTTGTTCTTAATGTAGAAGATGAACCGACCACATTTCATGAAGCGGTAACATCTAGGGATGCTGTCTTTTGGAAAGAAGCAATAAATGATGAAATGAACTCAATTTTGTCAAATCAAACTTGGGTTATTTCCGATCTTCCCCCCGGGTCTAAACCTATTGGGTGCAAATGGATATTTAAAAGAAAATTAAATCCGGATGGTTCTATAAATAAATTTAAGGCAAGACTAGTTGCTAAAGGCTATAAGCAAAAATATGGAATTGATTACTTTGATACATATGCTCCTGTTGCTCGAATCACTTCCATTAGGATATTAATATCTCTTGCTTCTATTCACAATTTAGTTATTCATCAAATGGATGTTAAAACTGCATTTTTAAATGGTGATTTAGAAGAAGAGATTTATATGGAACAACCCGAAGGGTTTGTATTGCCTGGCCAAGAAAAGAAAGTGTGTAAATTGGTTAAATCTCTTTATGGCCTTAAACAAGCTCCTATGCAATGGCATGAGAAGTTTAATAATATTGTTATATCCCATGGATATAAAGTTAATGATGCCGACAAATGTATATATAGTAAATTTGAAAATGGTGTTGGTGTTATTATATGCTTATATGTGGATGACATGTTAATATTTGGGTCTAATCTCAAATATGTTGAAGAAACCAAAAGGTTTCTTTCATCAAAATTTGATATGAAATATCTTGGAGAAGCTGATGTGATTTTAGGAATCAAAATTGTGAGAAAGGATAATTCTTTAGCGTTATCTCAATCTCATTATATAGAAAAAGTTCTTAAAAGATATAATCATTTTGAACTTAAGCCAGCTGCTACACCTGTGGATCCTAGCATCAAATTAATGAAAAATACTGGGCGTGCTATGGACCAACTTAAATATGCTAGTATTATTGGGAGTCTAATGTATTCCATGCATTGCACTAGACCAGACATTGCTTATGCAGTGAGTATATTGTGTAGATTTACAAGTAATCCAGGACAAGAGCACTGGAATGCAATTTCTAGGGTGCTTAGATATCTGAAGAGGACTTTGGATTATGGCTTACATTATGTAGGATATCCATCTGTTTTAGAAGGATATAGTGATTCAAGTTGGAATAATCTTGAATCAAAATCAAAATCAACTACTGGTTGGATTTTTACGCTAGGAGGAGCAGCTATCTCTTGGGGATCCAAGAAACAAACATGTGTATCAGATTCAACAATGCAATCTGAATTTATAGCCCTAGCAGATGCATGTAAAGAAGCAGAATGGCTTAGAAATGTGTTGTATGATATTCCTTTATGGAAAAAGCCATCACCTTCTATTATGATAAGTTGTGATAACCAAGCCACAATTTATAAAGTTTCGAACAAAACTTACAACGGAAAATCTAGACACATTAGTCTAAGACATCAAATTATAAGAAAATTACTCAAGGAAGGAGTAATTACAGTCGACTATATTAAAATGAACAAGAATTTAGCAGATCCTCTGACTAAAGGTCTTGTAAGAGAGATGATATATATCACCTCAAAAGGAATGGGACTAAGGTCTATTAAATAACACAACTATATTTAATGGGAACCCAACTCATATCTTGAAAATATAGATAGAGTTCAATGTGGTACAAACAAGTTAAATTATAGTTATGGAACACTAGGAATTTATACAAAAAGTTCCATTCCTATATGCCTAGTGTTGGTTTTCTGCATGTTAGAGGATGAAGTTCACTTCTTAATAAATCATATAAGTGTGACTCGCAGAATCACTAAAGTTGATTTACCTATTCGAGTGTCGAAAGTGTGGCCGCTTTCTATGAAATCAAGACCAATCCTAAAGCGCTCGTGAAATCAGGATTAGCACAAGGCCATAAAAGTGCATGCTAGAAGAACACTTATAAACTCAGAAATCGGTATGTGTGATAGTTCCGGCTAGTCTCAAAAGGTCCTTGGTTCAAGATACGTTCACCACAGCACCTTGATGAAGCTTTGAATTATTTTCACTATATGAAAGTTCAAGTCCGAAAGACACTTCTCATTTATGTACTAGATTTTAGCGATAATGCCAAAAGTTATTTATTGTCTTTTTTGCTTTGCTCTCTTGTGTATATTGAAATTGGTGGGAGAATGTTGGATTAATTCCAATATTTATTGAGTTTAATTTTTAGTTGTTAATATTTTATTATATTATTTGTGTTTTATTTTAAACATAGTTTGGGTTTTAATTTAGAAAGTAGAAACATGAGCAAATGGGTGTGAAAGATATGGGGAATGCTCAAAATCCCATATTGTCCCACATTGGAAGAATACTACAAAAGGTAGTGGTATATCAACTAAAGGACAACTAAGATTCTTAGTTGACAAGTCAAATAAGAGGCTATGATCCTACGCATCGCGGTGGTGCTTAAGCACCACCAATCGCGACACGCGTAAGCGCGTAAGCGCGACACGCGGCGCGCGAAAGGGCGATTGGGCGACTTAGGGCGCATTGCGCGCTTTGACGCGCACTTGGCACTTCGCACGTGCGCATCGTCGCTTGGAGCGTGGGAGCCTAAAGTTTTGACGAGGTAAAATAGATCAACGGTTGTGATTAAACGATCCGATCAAAGGGTTTAAAATCCGAAACGGCTTGATCTAAACCGTTAGATGAACTCGTAGCGTTTCGTGTAGGGGATGTCCATTCGCTTACAATGGGACGCCTAATCTGAACCGTTAGATCGTAGTTGTTCCAAACAGGCACGATCCAACGGTTGCTGAGTCACTCCATGAAGAGTTGTGACTGTTGAAGAACAGTCACAGAAATGGCTATAAAAAGAGTTCCAGACCTCTGTTTTGGAAACCGAAAATTGCTAGTTTCTCCTCTCTCCGTCCTCTATACTTTGGCATTATCAAGTTACAAATTCAGAGTGTTCTCGGGTTTGATCAAACAGTACATAGTTTGAATCAAATAACTGTTCATACTGCATTGTATCCTGAAGGCAGGTTCTACAAAACCCATTGTGTACTCGCGGTTCTGGTTTTGTCTCAACCGGATTGGGAGAAATTTTGCCTAAAAGAAAGCGTTCCAAGAACGTGCCTTGCAGAAATTAATTATTATATTTCGTTCTTTCCATAGGAAATTTCCAACAAAAAATAGCCAAAACAACCAACTCCAAAAGACCAAGAACATAAAACAACTGAAGAACCATATCAACAAGCCAAAAACATAACTAATCTACTACATCTTCCATTAAAATGATCTTTCGAAGGCAACCACTAACAAACCAGTAAGAAATATTCCAAAACCAAAGCTTAACACCACTCAACAAGCCAAAACAAAGTAAAACCAGATACCATACTGGTTATAAAGATCCAAACTTCAACCAAAAGCCCTAGATCATCCACATCAGCTATATCTCAACCTGCATCACCCAAAACCCAAACAAAGCAATATAAATAGCAAAGAAACCCTTTAATAAAATTCTAAGCAACCAGATTTGGGCCACAACCACGACATGTAGCAGAAGAACAAGCCGAGAGTTTAATACTCTTCTGTACCGGCAAAGAAAAGAACAAGTTGTAAAATGAAGCCCAAACTTTCAAAAACTCAGCTTTCAGATACAAGAGATCCAAAATTATAAAGGATCTCAATATTCATGGCCAAAAAGGCCAAGGGAGTCGTATCCAACTCAACATGCATGGCCAACATAGTGCACAGGAGCTCCTTATGAGTAGATCAAACTCATCAGCTAAGTATCCAAACCTTATCCCCTAATTTCTACATATTCTTATATTTTCATCATTTTTGTTAATATTCTTCCATCTACAAGTACTCTCTTTTATCATATTTTTAATTCTGGAAAAAATACTATTCATAGTGATGTGGGTACTGTTAAATGTCATATCATTCACGGCCTTCCAGATATTGTATATAGTAAGAGCAACCCTTACGGGTAGTTCAAATTTAGCGTGAACTAGTCTAAAAATTTGCCCAAAAAATGATGAAATTTGCTGTGAGTTAACAAATGGATAGGGAAAATATAGAATAGTGTGGAAAAAGGGAGCAAAACGACGTCGTTTTGGGCTATAGAATGGGAGCCTTGGGCGAAACATGATGTTCCGCTTAAGGTTCTTTAAATTTTAAGTTTTCACCCCCAAATGATTTAACTTAATACGTTTCCCCCCCAAATTTATTACCTCAACCGTCCCACCTATATTCCAACCACAAAACTAAATTCAACAACCCTATTTAAATCATCCCAGAAAATGAAAATAGTGTTCCTATTTATTAAAAAAAAAAATAACCGTTGGAAAATTTGGGGGCTGTTTGAAAAATTTGAGGGTCAAAACGAAAATAGGGAAAATATGTTAAAGCTTGCACGGAACATGATGTTCTGCTTAAGCTTTTTTTTTCTTCTTCCTTGCGCGGAACATGATGTTCCATTTTGGGTGTGGGTCCCACAAAAAACCAACTAGTGCAATTGCATCTTTGTTATTTTTTTCCCTACCAATGTTTATATATACACTTCTGCCTTACCCATAACATCCATATATACCGCATATATACCCATTTAGCATACCCATAAGGGTTGCTCTAATAGACCAGGTCAATTTTTGTAAAAAAATTTGGAACTTTTTACTGTTGTTATTCACTAACACCACTTCTTCCTCAAACTTTCTATACCTTCCCCTGATACCATTATTTTTTCAAACTTTCACCCAGATACGATTTGAAAATTGATAATTAAAAAATAGATGATTTATATTCTCTGTCATAGACCCACACAGAATGAACTCATCATGATTAGTAACTCCCCAATCTTTCACTTATCTTTAATCCACGGTTTGTTATGACAAGCAACCCACAAAATGAATGCACAATTAGAAATTCTTTTAGAAAAACAAACTATTTTATGGCAATTAACAACACTCTTCCTCTGCCTTAGATTATCATAGGTCTCTTTGCAACTGTATTTACCTTTAGTAGTATTCCAACTTACCCAGTCTTCACAACTTCTTCAAGGAGTGATGAGAGTTATTGAGAGGTCCACCAAATCATTAGAAATTGTTCTAGGTAAATTCCATACAAAATCATTAATGAATTCGGAGACTTTAGCTTTAAAACTACTCAATGCATCATAAACGATTCTATTCCCGTATGCACCGATTAGAGGACCCTTTTCATGAAAATTATCTATCCAAAATAATGTATTTTCACCATTGCCAACACAACACTTTATAAAGCTCCTAGCTTAGTCCCTTAGTTTCCATATCTTTATCTAGGTCCATAAAGAACCAGCTTGTAATCTCACTGCCCAAATAGACTCTTATTTAATTATCACAGATGTAGACACCACATTTTAGGACTCCCTAAGTCTCTCCTTAGATCCCTAACACCTCCCCATTCACTACAAATCCTAGGTCATGCTCAAAATACCGATTTAGAGGCCATCGGGCGCTCTCGAGCCTCATTTAACTCTGGTCAACTTCATCGTCAGAGAAAAATCTCAATGAATCCTTAAAGGGCTATGAATCTTCTTTCAATGTTCTACCCCGTGCGCAAAATGGCATAACCATTCGGACGAACGATTCATTTTGCCTCGAAAACTGATTTGAAAGCCACTGGGCACTCCCGGGCTCTGTTTGACCAAGGTTAACTATTCAGCTCAAACGAGACTGAATGAATATTTGAAGGGCACTTAATACCCTTTCCAACAGTTCGTCCTATGCACAAATCAACATTACGATACAGACGGATGATCCATTTTACTCCGAAAGGCCAATGGCGCTTTCAGGCCCCGTTTAACCGAAGTCAACTCACCGAACCGTGCGAAGCACTTTGGAACATCAAATTACTTCATGTAAAATTTTCAATGATCTGTCCCGTGCATGATTCAAACTAATTGTTTGGACGAACGACCATCGTCGTCCGATGATCTTCCATTTAAAGGACTCACGAGCACTTCTGAGCCCCGTTTGACCTAAAGTCAACTCTCGGGACCATGATCAAACCAAAGGATTATTAAAGGTCTCTAACTTATCTTTCTATTGGAATGTCCCTTGTATGATTTGGACTTACGGATTGCTTTTTACGACCTTTTTTTTGGAAAATCTGCCTGAAACTGCCCAATGGTAGGTCCATTTCCCTACCTATCGACATTGTTACTTGGGTTACCTGGAGATTGGCAGGGTAAGGAATATGACGATTGCCAGTCTCCCTACCCTATATAAGGAGATCGTGAGCTCACTTCGAAAGGCACCCCATATCCATCAATATCTGTGATCTCAGCAACATTCTTCTACAATCGATAAAGTTTCCTTTTATGAAATTACTTTCCACCTTTCATTCCCATCATTCTTATAACCAATTTAGAAAAAATCTCCTTCTCCCTCATCCAACGTTCATCCTAACTTGCAAGGAAGCTCATCAAGGATCAAAGTCAAGCCTCAATTCTCCAAAAAAGGTTCAAACATCATTCTCTCTTTAAATTTCTTTATTTTCGCATTAGTTATATAAATTATTAATTTCGATTTTACTTTATATCATAGCCATTAACATCTCATTCTTTATTAGTTATATTGCACATAAATTATTTTTCGATGAAAAAAATCCAAAACAGAAAAAATAGGGTTACCTCTTTATATTCCGACGAGATTCTGCATCACATTTTCTCAAAAGTAAAAATATATTTCCCCCCCACACACATATAATAAACTCCCATTTTAATCTATGGGATAAACCCCACCCGTGTGCCGTATGTGAACTATGTGAACTTCGATGTCTTTATAGGCTACATAGGCTTCTCGGGAAAAAACCCAAGACTCGAGTCCTATGATACCCATATTTACCAAGATGTTCCTTAATAGATAAACTTTCTTAAAATTTATCAATATCCATTATAAATCTCTTAGGAAAAATAAAGATACTAATCTAATAAACATTACTATTGCTAAGAACAACAATTGCTAATTGACATGTCCCAACATATGACAACCACCTATTAGTCCAAAACATAATTTTACCCATCAACATCTCAACCAAAACATTACAATCATAAGACTCAAGTCTTGTAGATGTAAGAGAAACTCCAAGATACTTAAGAGGAAGTACACCTAATCCCATATTCATAATTCTAGCAGATCTGTTCTTTTCCAAATCATCCTCCCCGCAATAAAAATTTAATTTTTATCATAACTAGATCTAAGCCTAGATAATTGTTTGAAATCCTAAAAAACTTTGTCAATAACCCCTAAGGAATTCTGATTAGCTTTATCGAGGATGAAAAGATCATCGGCAAACAAAACATGTGAAAGATTTAACTACTCCTAATTAGAAATAGCACTCAGTCCACGAGCATTAAAATTCAACAATTTAAAATCGTTCTCTGTCCAATCTAACACAGGTTTTAAAGAAGTGATGTTTTCAACGGTGATAGTGGGAGGATTCCATCCATTTTCGCAAAGCAACCAAACACGCTCATCAATGGCTTTTAAACTAGATTTCATGCGAGCTTTCCAATAGGCATAATTATTCCCATAAAAAATAGGCACTTTATTAAATGAACGTTCCATTAAAAAATTGCGATTTTTCACAAACTTGATTTAAAAAAAATCAATATCACACAATTTTGCGAAAAATAGGAATACGCGATAAATTAGTGTAACCTGCGCCAATACCAATTTGAAAAGAAAAAAAATGACGTTGTGTGATAATTGATTAAATTCGTAAATATCCAATTTGGCACACTTATTTAATTAGAGTCTATTTTTTAAACCAAATTAATTCAACCCCTAAACATGCAATTACGTGTGTACATGTGTCAAAGAATAAATAAGATATAGCATGCGACACAAAATTTCAGGAAAAAATTCCAGAAGGGCAAAACCATTTATTTCACTATAATTTTGTAACTCACAACTTACATGGATTACAATGATATAATTTGTCACACGAATACCCGTCATTGCATGTTTAGGGACTGAACTAATTTGGTTTAAAAAATACACTTTAATTAAATAAGTGTGCCAAATTGGATATTTGCGAATTTAATCAATTATCTCACAACGTCAATTTTTGAAGAGTGCCCAATATGTGTGTTTCAAACAAAACCAATTTTTCTCCGAAAAAGATCCAACTTTTAATTATGCACCAAACCAAGTTGTGAAAAACCCAATTCTTACTTTAAACCAATTTTATCTTGATTAATACTAAACGTGCATCTAGTGATTAAAGCAAGTAAAGTAAAGTAAAGAATACTCACAACGCTGGATGTACAAGGAAAAAACCCAAAACGGGAAAATAACCTCGGACGGCCCAAACTAGACAATCACTATTAACAATGTTTTACAAAGACAGATTAGCCTTACACAAAGACTCGATCCCCACGGGTCTTGACACTCCTTCAGATCTTCAACCGTTCTTTAATAGTTCCCACGCAGAAATTTCGTCTTCCACGAAACCTGTCCACAACACACGCGTCCACGTATGTCTCGGTGTCCACTGAATGGCTTTGATTAATCTACGATGTCGAACACGATGTCGGTCGCTTCTTCACCGCAAAACCCTTTGATGTTCAATGTGTAGAACAAACAACTTTGGTGAAACAAGATCACTTAAACATATAATAATGATAACTCGGATCTTTGCAAACTCCAAGTTTGTGTTTAAGACTTTTAAACCTTAGAAAACACGTCCAAACAATGTTCTAGTTCGTAAAACTGTTTTCTAGAAATCACCCTTACGAAACTATGATGAAAACACTGTTTAAATAGGATTTAAATGCTGCCTCGAAAACATATTGTTCTAACGACTTGAGGAACTCGTTCGAGTGACATCCAATCTCGTTCAGACGAGATTGGATGTCGTTTGAACGACAGCGCAAAAGTTTGACTTTTTGACTTTTTGTTTAAAACGTCTCTTCCAATGAGAGATCCAAAAATGTCAAACTCTTTTACGAGCTTATCATCATAAAACGTAGAGTAAACCTTTAAAACACTTTTAAAACATTTAAAAACATTTTTCTTTATAAAAATTACATCCTTATCTTTTATAAAACAATTCCGAGCACCATTAATTATTCACATTCATACCTGAGTGATCTCGGGATGAAATTAACTTTGAGGACGATTAAACTTGCATCAATTAAACTTCGACGTGATTTAATTCTTTGAATCTTTGCTGCAACACCTTCAATTTCTTCAATACGTCATAGACCAAGAGGGACCGTGACAAAATAAAAAAACTCCCTATGACATATTACAAACACAATTTTGTTTACGAAATTAAGTCAAAACAATACAGGGACTCAATTGAAAATTTATGTCCTTACAAATCTCCCCCTTTGACTATTCTGGGACAAAACTAAACCAGTGAAATGACTAACCGGGCCGTCAAGCCGTATGATGCCTAAATCCCATCGCATAAACCCAAAATTAAAAATTACAGGACACAGACTAGAATATGTTGCACCGAAAAGCGTGAATTGTCGTAATGTGATGTAGACATGAAATCTCTAATCGCTGAAGCATACCTACACATATGAAACAGACAAACAGATACCCAGTGAAGTATGGAGGAACAAATGATACCAATTTATATTTCTAATAAGAACAAATCATTTGAAACATGTGAGCAATTATTTGTTACCAATTTGAAACAAATATAATCAAACAATATGTAAATCCAGATATCACTAGTAGCGCTCAACAAATCTTCCCCTACATCACATACATCTCTCGCCCTTTTTGTCTCGAATAGACAATCCGGTAAAAAGATAAACCAATATGAAATATCTATCATGAGAATATGAAACCAATTTGAATAAAGTTGATACCAATTTGAGAATTGAAAAAAGATAGATAATCATGAAACAACCAGCTAAATAAGATCATAGTAATGATAAATCAGTAGCTAGTAAATCAAGGAATCACACAAAGAATATCGCAAATTAATCAGGTGTGATAAACGGACTATATGCAAAATACCAATTTTTAAAATAAAAGAGCCTGCATATAAACCAAACAATCCAGAAATGCTTCCCGCAATACCAAAAATATATCAAATTAAACCAGTGGACTGCAAACTAATTAGAATCCATTTTTAGCCGGTCGTTTGAACGAGCCAGGGACTTCGCTCAAACGAGATAAGGAAGTCGCTCGAACGAAGTACATAAGTCGTTCGCGCGAGATGAGATGTCATTTGAACGACTTCGCGCGACCTGCCAACATTTCCCACTTTCCCAGAAATATTATAAATTATTGCCCAGTGAAAAAATTTCCACAAAAATATTCCAGGAAGGGCCTCACAGAATCAAAACAATGCTAAAATAGTAAGGTTTTCACACAAAACACAAAAACTCATAAAAACTAAAAATACGAGTTACATGCAAACATAGTACCGATGTGCTCAAACATGGACATGGAATGAATGGGCGTGAAACTACAACAAATGAGTCACAATTCCAACACATCGAAACGATCAAGAAGCTCTAATTGATAGCGATAAATCATCAAACTTTATCATAGCCATATGACAATTAAAGAGTGAGATTAATTAACTAAACATACTACATGCACACAAATCAAGAATTTTGATGATTCTACAAACAATAGCGTCAAATTGCAATGTTTCAACATTAGGATTAGTTGTCCAAACCTGATTAAATTTTCTCCAACCAAAACTCCCTCAAAAATATATACCTTTTCAAGTTCTTTTGAAGTTTCTAGCATTCTCAACTTAGAGAAAATCTTATTGGCCCTTTTCTTAGCATTTTGGTTTTTCTTTTGGGCTCTTTTAAACAGTGGCTTTACACGACGAGTTAATTTTGAACTCTCGCAGCTCTTTCCCGTGAATCACTCATCATTTTTTCAATTCAAATCCTCACGGTAAACGGTTATAACATGCACACTTCTCCTTAAGTTTACTTACGCATAGATGACATGATTGAGATAAGAACGCCTCACCAAATTTAAATATGCAAGAGAAGTCAAACTTCCATATAAACTCGTGCATGTGTGCAATGTTGACATATATACAAAGTCGAATCAAAATACATATCAACTTAGAAACAACCCCATATAAACAATGGTTAAGATCATTCTAAGCATCGATAATAATGACCAAATGTCCTAGCCACATGGATAATGAAACGATGGGGGGGGGGGGGGGGGAGGGGTCAAGCACACCAATATGCCACATCAAACATGTAAACTCAAAAACAAAAAAAAAACAAAAATCTTTTTGGCTTTTCAAACATATTTTGACTTAAAGAAAAGCAAAAAAAAAAATAGGATTTTCAAAAGTTTTCTCAAAAACAAAATCTTTTTGTATTTTTCAAATAGGACTTAAATAAATAAAAACTATAATACAAAATGATAGACATGTCACTATACTAGCAATGAATATATCATGAAGCAAACTAGCATATGACAAACATGGCAACATTATCATCCTTTAGATTTAGCATGGGAAGAATCTAGTGCACCCAAATGAGAATCATGAAGTTTAATTCCTAAAGCCACTAAATCCTATTTCCTAACCCAAGTAGGTGTAAAACGACGCATGGGGTTTAGGGGAACTGGGGCAACTTTATTCCTAAACTTCATAGAAGCTTGTCTAAGGTCATAACAATAACGCCTAAGGTGACCTTTCCTACCAAAAAATGTGCAAGTGTAGTGGTGGTGGGAATGATTACCTTTACGTGGACCTTTTATAACCTTCCTAGTGTTTCTCACACGTGCGGGGGGAATGGGAACAACTCTCTCATCAAAACCTATACCTCCCCTATCTCCCTTAATTTGGACGGTGCCTAGGATCTTATCTAACTTCTCCGACCTAGCTTCTAAATCAAAATTGACTCTAGACGAGTCTCTCAATCTCTCCTTCAACTCAAGAATCATAGACTCGAGCAAACGCCTAGACTCCTCAAAATCTAAAATCTCCGTTTTCAAGGACTCCATCAAACCACGGAGATTATCTCTCTCTTTCTCCACAAACTCTAGTTTCTCCCTAAACTTTTTTTCACGTTCCCTAAGATCCTCAATTAAACTATCATTATTTTCTATGGCACACTCATTCAACTTATATTGCAATTTTGAGTTAGCCTTTTTCACCTTTATCATTTCGGCGTACAACTCATTAAATGCATTTTGCAACTCTTTCACATCGAACTCCTCCTCATCACTCTCTTCACGCTCACTAGCATGGGATTCACTCAAAACCTCCTCAGAAGTGTCATTAACATGAGTAGTATCGTCGTCGCCCACATGACATGCCATAAATGCAACGAAGTTACGCTCAATGGGGGAACTCTCTCCCTCTTCCGATTCACTATCACTTAAGGTGGCACTATAGACAATGGGTTGCTTGCCCTCTTTCTTAAGTCTAATGGGACACTCCTTAACCTTGTGATCGTACCCCTCATAACAAAAACACTTATCCGACTCATCACTCTTAGGCTTCTCAAACTTATCCTTAGAGGCGGGATCTACTTTGTTGTTCATGAATTTTTCAAATTTCTTGGCATCTTTCGATTTCTTTTGAAACTTAATAATTTTTTAAATTTCTTAGCCAACAAACCAAAATCCTCAAAATCAGAATCGGAATCGGAATCGAAATCTAAAACTTTGATTTCCTCCTTTCAAATTTTCAAAGCAATACCCGTTTCTTTCTTAGGCGCTTGCTTGGAGGTAATCATGTCGATTTCATAGGTTTGTAAGTCACCTACAATCTCTTCTAGTTTCGTTGACTCTAACCTACCCAAGTAGTTTAATATGATCACTTTCGCATCAAACCTACTAGGCAATGACCTAAGGATTTTCTTAATAACATGGTTGTCTGGAATTTTCTCACCTAGGTTAAATATTGAGTTGACAATATTGGACAACCTAGCATAAAACTCATAAAAGGTCTCACTCTCTAACATCTTAATGGTCTCAAACTGTGTAGTGAGATTTTGAAGTTTTTATGCCCTAACGCACACACAAGTAGTGCCCTCGTGAGTGAGTGCCAAAATATCCCAAGCCTCTTTTGATGTTTCACAAGTCATAATTCTATTATATTCGTCCTGTGTGACATGTGAAGAAATAACGTGCACACCCTTAGAATTATATTGTGCAAGTCTTTGTTCAGTTTCGGTCCATGACTCAACAGGCTTTAAACTAGTGACCTCACCTACAATAGTGACAGGGGGTGTCCAACCTTTCTCAACTGCAAGCCAAACACGTTCATCAATAGATTTTAAATCGCATCTCATTCTCATCTTCCAATAGGTGTAATTAGTTGTAATACCCCGTATTTTCATGGCTTTTAAATTTAAGGATTAATTAAATTTAATTGAGATAATTAAGTTAATTTTAATCCGGAATGTTGTTTTAAATATTTACTAGCGTGACGAGAGTTAGTAATTATTGGAAATTTGTTATTTGTTGAATATTACTGGATGAGTATAGTAATATATGAGATTTATTTTTATAATATTGTCACGTGAAAAATAAAATGACAATTATGGAAATTTAAGTCGGGACGTGCCTGTGTCGTGTCGGGACTAAATGTTGATTTATAAAAGTGAATATTTCATAAGTTATTCATATGGTCGTTTTGAGTGTGCCAACGCGTTCGGAAGGGTCGAGATAGTCAGAAAAGTGTACCCGGGGGTTTAGTTTGAGTCTCGGGGTTATTTTAGGCTTAATTAGTACCTCGGGAGCGCATTTTAGTCATTTTGCATTTTTGGGTAATTAAACCCACGAAATTTCAAGGGTTATATAAGATGTCTAAGGTTGTCTTCTAGGGTTAGAACAACCAAAGAAAAATGACGGCCATAGGAGAGGGAAGGAGAGAGCTTCCAAAGCAATCCAAGGCCCGAAACCCATCCGTTTGCACCGCCTCCACCACCAACGCGTAGATCGCGAGACGGGGAACGCAACCACACCAATTTCGGCAGCAAACCAAACTTTTGAAAATCCCAGGCAAGTGTTTATCTTGCTTATTTTCGTTGGTGCATCACTCATATTAGTGTAGGGATGATTAGGGTGAGATTTATGGAAAAAAACCCAATTTGAGATAGGAAATTGCATGTAGTGATGACTTAAATGATATTCTGGAAACCCTTTGTCATGTAGAGGAGTAAACCACGAAATTATGATGTTTACAAGAAGGAAATTCTGGAAAATTCTTGCTAGAACCATGTTTAAGAGATTTCTAGGGTTCTTGATAATTATAACAATTCTTGGGTTGTTAATCCATGTTTAGTGGTAGAAATCTACATGCTTTACGTTGGAAATATCTAGTATGATGATATAATTTTAGTGGTATGAATTTTTGGACGATTGGGATTGAAAAATATGAATTTGGATGAAGATATGTGTTAGAACCCGTAACTGTAAAACTGCAGAAATCGCAATACCTGTTTGATCGATCGAGCCCAGAGCTTCGATCGATCGACCCCTCCTGGCAGACTAAATTTTCCCCTAAAATTGTTGAATTGATTCGAAATGAAGAAAAATCCTTAGACATCCTTGTTAAGATAATTTGGGAGATAATGATGACCAGTAAGATTCATTAATGAATAAGAGACCTTTAGTGTAAGGCAAAATCTATATTTTTGGGATATTTTACATAAGGGACAATGTAAGTATATGAATAAAGGGGAGAGACACGTAAGAGAGAGTTACATTGGAACATAAATGGATACCTACTGAATTGGACATTTGGGAGAATAGAGTCCATGAGGGTTACATAGTAAGTTGGAGAAACCCTTTGAATTAAAGTGAGAAACAAACCATTATACGTGATAACTAATAATAGGAAAATAAAGATAAATGTTGTGAATATGGGTTATGAGATAAACCTAAATTAATATGATGAAAGTAGTATATTTATATGATTGTGTATGTATATATTATATACTTGTGAAAATTATGCCCGCGCTACTTGCTATCCCGGAGGTTACCGCGCTGGGATGATCTTATCTCGTGTGCCTTATGGGGGATATTGACTCGTACCCTAGAAGATAGGAATCCTTGGTACGGACTATCGGATCGATAGTCGGACGGTCCTAAGAGACGTGAGGGTATGTACTGACCTCTTGGACTTGGATACTATGCTTCGCCTCAATATTGTTTGTGTATGTATTTGTACAGTTCGAGAGTGATTCCGAACTTGTATTCCCTTTAGTGTGATTGATACGGGGATTGGATAACAGAGTATGCCCGCACCATAGTTTTTATATGGGGTTCCGTTATGATATATATATTATACGAGTAGTTAATATATATATGAAATTCTGAAATCTGGAACTGCCTACTGTGATTTGTTATGTAGGACATGGTTGATGACTCAAATTATAACTACTTGTGTTAAGAAAGTATAATATGACACTGGAAAACTTTATTGATTAATAAAGTAAAAAGGAGAACTTTGGTTACAAATTGAAATCTTACGTTTTAAATACTTGTGTTGTTCAGTTGTAAATCCTGCGAATAACCTAAGATAAGTAAATCACTGGGGAAAGATAGTGTGGTATATGACGAGATAGACCATTGGGAAGGTTAGTGCGATAGGTGTGCACATTAGAAGAGAGGTGAGAATTTCTCAAGAGAGTGTCGCACTAATATGTTGTTGCATTGGCATGTAATCAATTTAAATACTTGCTAAACTATTTTTAAAACGGTTCTACATTCGGGCTCTGACCCGTTTGCTATTACTTCTTCTCTCTTGTGTATATATATATATATGTATTACAGGTGCCCAGCCACAGGGGTGTCTTGCTTAGGATTCTTTGGATGGAACGCGTTGTAGCTTTTGTGGGAGTTGCAGGCCATTGCTTAGACGACCTCATTGTTGACTCTGCTTCTAGTTCAGATTTATCCAGCAGGGGCATGTGTCGCCCTTTTCCATTATTTAGTTGGTATTGTCTGAGATTGTAATTCTTTTATATTTCAGTATCTTTATTTCGGGATTGTAAATGTCAGGATGTTTTCCTTAGTATTTTAATGTTGGGATTTATTATTGTTGGGTAAACTCTTAAATGTTCATTTTATTCTTCTACTTATTGCGTGACTCTTTAGATGTTAATGGTTTAAGGTTTATAACCGGATTTAATAAAATGAGAATAAGGTATTAAATGGTTTTGACACTTAGCTTAATTATTAGGGTGTTTAAATTGGAAAAGTATTTTAACGACAGTGATGCTAAGGATGAACCAACTATTCACCTTGATTTTAATTTAATAAAGGAGTGATCCCCCGGTATTTAATTAGGCGGGGTGTCACATTAGTGCCATAAAAAATAAGAGTTTGAGAAAATTCATTATATCCAGAATTCATCTTTAAACACACACGAGATCACAAAACAAATAAAAAATGTTTTCTAGCTCTGATACCAATTTGAAGAGTGCCCAATATGTGTGTTTTAAACAAAACCATTTTTTCTCTGAAAAAGATCCAACTTTTAATTATGCACCAAACCAAATTGTGAAAAACCCAATTACTACTTTAAACCAATTTTATCTTGATTAATCCTAAGCATGCATCTAGTTATTAAAGCAAGTAAAGTAATGTAAAGAATACTCACAATGCCAGATGTACGAGGAAAAAACCCAAAACGGGAAAACAACCTCAGACGGCCCAAGCCAGACAATCACTATGAATAATGGTTTTACAAAGACATATTAGCCTTACACTAAGACTCGATCCCCACAGGTCTTGACACACCTTCTGATCTTCAACCGTTCTGCAATAGTGCCCATGGAGAAATTCCGTCTTCCACGATACCTGTCCAAAACACACGCGTCCACGTATGTCTCGGTGTCAACCGAATGGCTTTGATTCGTCTATGACGTCAAACACGATGTCCGTCGCTTCTTCACCGCAAAACCCTGTGATGTTCAATGTGTAGAATAAACAACTTTGGTGCAGTAAGATCACTTAAACATATAAGAATGATAACCCGGATCTTTGAAAACTCTAAGGATGCGTTTAAGACTTTTAAACCTTAGAAAACATGTGCAAACAATGTTCTGGTTCGTAAAACTGTTTTCCAGAAAGTACCCTTACGAAACTATGATGAAAACATTGTTTAAATAGGATTTAAATGCCCGCCTCGAAAAACGTGTCATTCGAACGACTTGAGGAACTCGTTCGAGCGACATCCCATCTCGTTCAAATGAGATTGGATGTCGTTTGAACGACAACGCGAAAGTTTAACTTTTTGACTTTTCGTTTAAAACGTCTCTTCCAAGGAGAGATCCAAAAATGTCAAACTCTTTTACGAGCTTATCATCATAAAACGTAGAGTAAACCCTTAAAACACTTTTTAAACATTTAAAAACATTTTTCTTTATAAAAATTACATCCTTATCTTTTATAAAATAATTTCGAGCACCATTAATTATACGCATTCATACCTGAGTGATCTCATAATGAAATTAACTTTGAAGACGATTAAACTTGAAACCAATTAAACTTTGGCATGATTTAATTCTTTGAAGCTTTGCCGCAACGCCTTCAATTTCTTCATTAAGTCATAGACCAAGAGGGATCGTGAAAAAAATAAAAAACTCCCTATGACATATTAGAAACATAGTTTTGTTCATGGAATTAAGTCAAAATAATACAGGGACTCAATTGGAAATTTATGTCCTTACAATTTTTTTTTCATTGTACTCGGACAACATAGATAAAGAATTGTATGTTGCAAGGATGCTTTCAAAAGCATTATTTATTGAGAAATTCTATTTGTCCTCGGATTTACTTACCAAGAGATGTACACAGTTAGTGGCCTAGATAAACGACAAAACAACAAAAAAGAGTTAGTGGAACTTTACAAGTTAAACAATAAGGAATGTGTTCATTTGATTTTAACACAATTTGATATTTTATAAAAAAAAAATTGTACATTATTTTTTATGAGAAAAAGAAACTGTATTTTTATCAATGATTTTGTTCTTAATTTTTCAATAAAATAATTTTTTATACTCTTCTTAAGAGTTTCGTTTAGAAATAAAACTATTTTCTTAAAATAAATAGTTGATTTTTTCTACAACATTTTAAAATAATACGCACAGTTTTTAAAAAAATTTAAATAAATTAAAAATACATTAATTAACTTATGTAAAAATTGAAAAATATTGTTTTAATATTCCATACAGTTTAAAACCCACAATGTTTTGATATATTCCCAAATTTCTTATTATTTAGACTTTTCAATATTTTTAAAAAAACTTAACTTTTTTTATTATATGTTCATTAAGTTATTTTCAATAAAAATAAATAAAAAATTTGGAGAGCTAACAATTGGAAGTGTATTAAGTTTTATTTTTAAAAATGGGGGTCTATTACAAAATCGATCATAAAAAGTAAGGAGAAAACTCATAATGTCTATGGTAAACAATATTGTCGTTTAGAATTTTTTTTTACATAAACGGGGTATGGTCATGTTTATTTTGGGTAGAAAATGATAGGCGCTTGATGTTTGTATTTAATGTATAACCAATTTCTGATGTATGCTCATAGATTTTCACTACATACACACTACTTTTAATGGGTTAATATTTTTTTTCATTAATAATGCATGCACAATAGAAATATAATGACTAATTTAGTTTTGCTAGTCAATAATTACATTTATTGTAGACATTTTGAGTTTTCTCCCTACTTTTTATAATCGATTTTGTAATAGACCCTCATTTTTTTAAAATAAAATTTAATACAGTTCCAATTATTTGCACTCCAATTTTTTTTAATTTTATTGAAAAAAATTAATGCACATGTAACAAAAAAAATTGAAAAATATTAAAAAGTCCAAAAAGTAAGCAATTTTGGAATATATCAAGACATTACGGGTATTAAACTGTATTTATTTGAAAACAATATTTTAGCATTTTTACATAACTAAAAACAATGTTATTTTAATTTTTTTTGTTTGGAAATACTATGCGTATTATTTAAAAATGTTTTATAAAAAGTCTATTTATTTGAAGAAAATAGTTTTATTTCTAAAAAAAAAATCTTAAGAAGATTATAAAAATTGTTTTATAGAAAAAGTTAGAACAAAATCACGGATAAAAATACAACTTCTTTTTTAATAAAAAAATAATGTATAGTTACTTTATTATTTTTTATTAAATACCAAAGTGTATTGAAACTAAGTGAACAAAGGGAAACACATTACTTATTATTTAAGAGAACCGGTTATACTCTCAGCACTTAGCTTTGACTTTTTATCCTTCATCTTCAAACGAGTATAACTTCTTTATTGTAACTCGGAGTAAGGTGTCATTTTTTCTAATGTTCATGTGACTTAAAGCTCTTCAACTTTTGATTTGACTCCTTATCCGAATTCTAGCTATAAAATTATGAAATTTTCCTTGGGCGGTTTCTCTCGTGCTTTCAAGTTCATAAAGTACGTGTAAGATAATAAGAGAAATATAAGAAACATAATGTACTTACAAGAAGAGGTCAGTAGCACTAATATGAGATAAATACATGTAAATTACATCGCCCTAAATGATAAAAGATTCTAAACTACAGTGATAAATACGAAGAATTTATGCCTAAACAAATGCCATAACATAAAACTTTGATCTTCCCGAGCAATCTAAAAGAATAAAAGCATGGTCCAAACACTTTAAAAATATTTTAATTGGATATAATATCTTTTAGGAGGATGAGCGATTTCATTAGCGTACACAACAAGCCGTTAAACCCCTAGGTTACCCTAGGCGGACAAGTGGTGTCTCGTGAGGGTCTATAGTGAATATACCTAGAAAATTCAATTTTTGACTCAAAGAAAACTCAAAATGCTTAAAAATTGTACAATTTAAACTCCCCAAAAATACTCACCATAAATTAGTATTCAATAGTCTCAATTTGTAGTAGTGTGTGTGTGAAGCTGCAAATTAAATCGCTAATTTCCATCAATTGATCGTTACGTTACTTTTTAAAAATTCCTTTTGATTCAATTTCTCACGGGATACTCTCACAATCAATCTCTCAAAATGTGGCTAGTTTCTCTCGATGTTCGTGATTTAAAGAGTAAATGAAATGGAACACGACTTCACGCACAAAAATAGAAAGGCAATATTATTTAGGTGAAAAGATCTCATCATTGGATTACAGTAATTGAAGAACGGGAAACATCGCCTCTTAGTCTTCACCAATTAATCTCTCTTATTATCTTTTCGTGTCTTAGGCTCTCCACGCGATTATTAATCTCGCTATTCAGACTCACCTAGGACTTTTTCATGTGAAAAGTGTATTGGGTAAAATGAGAATCGTTGGAAAATTCAGAGTTGGAAAATTTTCCTTACGATGTCCATTGGCGCTTTTCGGTAATTCACTTTTTTTCTTTTCTACATTTTTTTCATAATTTTCTCATTTTTCTATTTTTTTCGTTGCTTTGGCATTTTTTTCTTTTCTAGACCCCTTTTTATTGCACCTTTTGGACTTACATGATGAATTTTTTATTTTCATAACTTCAGACTAATTGAGTGTTTCGGGTTGATAAACGAAAGGGGGAAATTTATTCGGTTAAATTGGTTTGCAAAAAGGAATAATTTTTCACAACTTTTTATGCCTAATCTTTTTGGATAATAAATGATGACCTAACGTCATTTATCGTAATTACTAATTATTTGACCATATACATCTCGATAATATATTTAATTTAGAGATATTTTAGCTCGTTTTTCAAGATGACATCCCACACGTTTTTCTAAGCTGATCAACACAAAAATTTAGAGATCCTCAAAGTCTTATAAATCTTTGAATCGAACGTTGAGTAAACTATCAACTAGGATTGAATTAAATACTCGCAAAAAGTGATAGGCTCGAAATCTCACCAGGTTCTTTAATCTCTACACTTATTCGTTAAGTCGCCAATTTTTGCTCAATTTTGGCTTAGTTCATTTGATGTTTTTTAAATTGAGACTTTAAACAAATTTTTGTGATATTATTGAAGACTCTAAATTTCAATTTTTATTTATTTTGAAGAAAGTATTTTTGGAATTTATTGAAAATTTTCAGTTGTTTTGGGGAGAAATTTTCAAATTATATATATTTTTTAATTTTTGGCATTTTGCTATTTAGAGACTTTAGAAATGCACATACTCCCCCCCCCCCCCCCCCCCAACTTAGACATTGCAATTCCCTCATTCAACGACTAAATTCTCAAAGAAAATAAAGGGCGTAAGAAGAGATCAAAAAGTCAAAATGAATTTTTTTATTTTCCTACAATTAACATCATTAAAATGCCAAATTAAACATGATAGGCATACGTAGAAGAAAATTACAATAACTATGAAGATAAACTATGAAACACTAATGAGAGGGATCGGGGGCATAGTTCCTAAAATGGAGGGAATGTTTTTGGAATTCCAGAAAAATGAACCAATTTGTCCCTACAAGAGAAATATGGCGAATTGATTCGGGTGCCCTCAAAATCTCTGAAAAGGAGAATCGGTTCTACCCTCGTATATGCCCAGGGCGAACCGATTCTGATATCTGGCACTGCCTATTTTTTTTCTGACCTCGAGCATAGGCAATTTACCCAATTCAATTCCCAACCTCTCTGAAACAGTTTTACTTATGTTTTGACCTTGGGACCCTCAAAACTCTCACCGTGATATTTCCTATTGTTCTCCACTACGCGACTAAAGGATTCCAATAACGATTGGACTTCAACATTGTGATTCTCATCCACTGGGCTGAATTCTTTCCTAAATTACCATAGGCTTATATATCTTCTGAATTTCTCTCTTGCTCGATCTCCAAATACTCTCACATCTACATGCTCACTTTCAGTCTCAATATGCATGATTAAACAAGCCTCCACTACCTCTCTGTCAACATCATAATTATTTATCTAACTCTATGCAACAAGACATACCCCTAATGGTTCCCTTGTGTGATTTCTCTCAACATGCTCGTGTACTGTCTCTTCTATAAGATTCATCTCTCTAGATTCCCCCTCATCACCCTCGCTCTTGGTGATGTTGAAGATGTTTGTTTCGATAGTCATGTTCCCAAACGTCGGTTATATTTGCCCATTGCATGTATTAATTAATGCATTAGACATAGATAAGAATGGGCGACCAAGGATCATGGGAACATGATTACTCGAGAAAGTGAAGGGCTCTTCATCCCAAATCATAAAATCTACCAGGAAGTAGAAAGTGTTAACTTAGATGATCACGTCCTCAAAGACCCCCTAGGTATCTTCACAGAATGATCCGCGAGTTGAAGAATCATCTTTGTGGGCTCAAGGTCCCCCAAATCTAATATATTATAGATGGTGTAAGGGCGGATGGAAACATTATCCCCTAAATCTATTAGTGCTCTCTCAATTCGGTTTTTCCCCATGATGCATGAAATGGTTGGTGCACCCGGATCTTTATATTTTGGTAGTAGGTCACTCAACAATACTGAGTTGATATTCTTTTCTACGAACACATTTTTCTTTACTTTTAGCCTACATTTCACTGTGAGTAAGTCCCTAAGAAACTTGACATACGCGGTAATCTTCTTTATAGTTTCAAGAAATGGTAAATTAATCTTTACTTACTTAGGAACGTATAAAAGATCATCACGGGTAATCTCTTTGGAGTGGGGTACTAACCATTAAGGGTATGGAGCAGTAATGGGATATTTCACAACCACCTTGGTCCTGACTATGTCATCATTACCACTATTATTTAAGGTAACATCCTCGGCCTCTTTCGTGCAGAGATAAATCTCCTTGTCAATTTGCTCATCGTGTGGATGAGGTTACAAGTCAACAACTCTTCCACAACGTAGAGTATTTATCGCACTACCTTGATTTTGATTTTTATGAAGGTTCTAAAAAATGCGGGGCGTGATCGAGACATGGAGGCCAAGCCTTAGGCCTTAGAATCCTCGGCGGGCCTTCGGCGTAAAAAGGCATGAAAAGGTGTTTAGGCATTTTTAATATATTTTCATATTTTTTAACCGTAACAAAGGCTACTAAAATACTAAAATTGTACTTACCATAAAAACATATTTGAATGTTTGCAAATTAAAATACTATTTGATTATTTTAGACGAGATAATGGTACGCTTAGTAAAAAATTATTTAAGAGGCGATATCGTTTCACTAAAGCATTGTTATTTTGAGAAAAAAGTGCGCCATAAGGGTTTTACCAGGAATAAGGTGTAAAATATTAAGGCTGGACATTTCTCCCAAACCTCAAGCCTAAGCGGGTTTCTTAGAACACTAGTTTTTATCGAGGATGGAGCTAACACATTTTTTACCTTGGGGAGGTCTTTGGCCTTGGGCCAAAAACTTTACTTTCTCTTGGACACTTAGGGGAGATTGCAACTTATACAACAATGCTTTTAAGTCGGAACAAATTTGGGTGTTTTGAGCATGGTTTAAAGTGTCCTCAAGATTTCTACACGGTGGGTATTTATATGGCGCTGGAGGTTGTGCTTGCATGGGTGTGTCTTGTTGAAAATGCAGGGGCGGTGGCAGATGAGGGGCAACATATGAATTAAGATTCATTGTTGCGTATGGTTGCCCATAATTGAAATCGGGATGGTTCCTTAACGAAGGGTTATAGGAATTTTTGTGAGGGGCATTAAAATTACCTTTAAAATCTCCTACCAATTCGTGAATGTCTAGCCTCACAAATCGAACACAACTCCTCTCTCAATGCTTCCGTTGAGTCGTATGTGTCGCTCCCCTAGATTCGACTACGTCTTCCATCCTCTTAGTAAGTTGGTTTATTTGAAGCTTCAACTCGAGATCTTTGTCCAAATGATAGAGCCCGAATGTAGAAGGAGCTATAGACGTCTGTCGAGCTCGGGATTGTGTTGCTAGATTGGATGTTCCTGCGCTTGAGTAGTCTCAACGACATACTTAAGGTGAGACTCGGTATCGTCCGCATCTTTCGACGAGTTGTTTGGAACTTAAGCTTAGCCCATGATGAAGAAACTAGATCAGTCTCCACTTCTCAAAATCGTGGTGCGAGAACATATTAAGAAACTCATTTAAATACTTCCAACATCTATCGAAAGGCACATTTTTTAGTTATCTAAATATTTGAATTTGAGTTTTAATGGAATTGGTTCGATGTGGGGGGAAGAATTTTTGAATAAATTTCTCTTCCGTGTCCCTCCACATTCTAATCGAGTTTGGTGCCAAAGACCATAGCCAAGTCTTGGACTTAACCGCAGTGCATGTTCGATCGGTGAAATTCTCGCATTCCTCTTCGAACTCTCTAATGTGGAGGTAGGGGTTTTCCCACTTCATACTGTTGAATGTAGGGACGATTTGAATCATCTCATTTTAAAAATGAAACTGCCCCACATTATACGGGAATATAATGCATCCCGGAGTGAAGGTTCACTAGGGATATAAGAGGTCTCTTATTAGGCAGTATAATAACTCACCCTCACCCATTCCTAAACTACCTTGATCAGACATCACACTCGTTATGGATTTAGGTGGTGTCAGAGGTGGAACCTAAAACCGTGGACTGTGTGGAGTGTGTGGGTTATCGGAATTGTACTCTACTATAGGATTTTCGTGAATTCTGGTAGGCGTATACTGAGGAGTTGGTTGAGTATTTTGCATGTAAGGATATGAGAGATTCTATTTTTGAATTTTTTTATTTTTTTGATTTTTGGCTTTTTATGAATTAGTGTCAAATTTTTATATTAATTTGACCTAACCTAAATGGACAAAAACTTGATGCGACTCAAAATTGTGTCTCTAATGCGTGTGAGTTACTACCCAAGTGTAAGTTGGTCACGCAAAATATAGTCCAAGCAAGTTGGGTGTAGAAAACAGGGAATAAGACATAAGACACGACAACGAGTAGGAATGATGAATAACCTTTTGGTTGACTCAGGAAAAGAAGCAAAAGATGATTTTTGGGATTTTCCTATCAAGTAATGAAAATTGATTAAACTCGTGAATTAACTACACATGAGAGAATAACTAAGTGATTTTAAATCAATGTGAGAAAATAGAGTTGGAGTACACTCCCAGAATCATCGGTAATTACATAGAATATAAAACCTTCAAAAAAATAATTCTCAATTCAAAGAAACATCAAATACTTTCTAATCATTTAACATATGCGTATATTACTCCTCACAATATAAAATCAAAAATTGTATTTAACGGGAATGATAAATTATCAAAACTCATATCGTGTCCTTAAACATTCTGGTTACCTAGGGTAAACAGAATTAAAAGACCTAAAATATTTGTATCAATAAGATTTCAAGTTTTTGAATTGTTAATTAAATTCTATTCACTTTTAAATCCATTCGTAACACCAAGGTTAGGTTCATGTACCCCAACCCTTTAATACCTTAGCTAGACATGGTGTGATTACAAATAAATATGATTTCTACGTTGCATGAAGTCCTGATTATGTAGATGTTGTATTTAAGCATGTATAAATGAACTCTAGCCATAACTTAGAGAAGAAAAATCTATAGATTTATATTGAAAGCAAAGAAAGATATTTATTTTATTGAAGAACACCTAATGAAAATATGAAGAATTCTATAACTTATTTGAATAATCTTGCTCTAGAATTACTGATAATACGCAAATATTGCGTATTGCATCTCTCGAACCTACGCATTTAAACCCCCTAGGGTGCCTTAATCTCTATATTTAAGCCTGTTAACCAAGCAACCTCGGTTATATTGATAACATGCTATATGAGGTATAATTGGGCTTTTGTAGGTATTTAGTTACTAAGTATGGAGTTCGGACGCATTTCGGTGAAGTTCCGTACGCAATCACATGTTCAAGGGCATTTTAGTCATTTCATAGCTTGGGCACCTAGCTCGACATTTGATGATAGTTGTATCCCTCCTCGCTATCTTCATGTGGCTGCGAACGGTGCGCGATTCTGAGTTCGAATGATGAAGTTACGATGATTTCAGCGGCGGGAAAAACAAGGAAAAAAAAAGAGGATGAGAAAAGAATGCAGAAGCTGCTGCTTGGCTCACCCCTGCTTGATCGATCGATCGACAATTTCGGTCGATCAATTGACCATTCTGGTCGATCAATCGACCATTCTGAAATGTTGAAATTTGGGCTTGATAGATCGATCGACCAAAATCATTGATCGATCGATGCACTATTTTCTACAGATATTTTGCATTTGTTTTCTTTCTTCTCTTCTTTTATTCCAACTTACTATATAAGCAAATTTTGTTGTAATAAGAAGATATTCAGTGGATAAAATGTTTTTAGCTTAGGTTAGCTTAGGGTTCTGAGGGTTTTGGAGAGTTTGGCTAGGATTCTTCTTGGTTTGACACCCAATTGGGTTGTAAGTTACACTATTCATCATCCTCTTCCTTTAATATAGTTGTTTTTCTTCATTTCTCTCTTTATAGTGTAATTTACATGCTTTCTAAATTAGGTTTACTTGCTTTCTTTACACGCTTTCTAGTGTAGTTTTACCGCATTTATTTACTCACTTTATTTACCGCATTTTTACGATGCTTTCTAGGTAATTTAAATTAGGTTGTGTTTGAATGAAACTCACTCGGGTTGATGCGTTGCTTTGCTTTGGTGATGGTGTTTACGAGTCTATTTTGGGTGCGTTGTCCTAGTTATTACGCCTAGGAGATTTGACGAGGCATATCATGTATGTCCCGTGCTTACGACCTTTCGCGCGTAATTTCTGGGATATTTGTTGACGCCAAAATCTTATTAAGGCTTTTATGATGATTTAGGGCGTGATAACCCTCGGTTTAATTAACTATTGAAATTTACAAATTTGTAATAACTCGTCGACCCATGTAACCATTTTATACTAATTAACTCGGGTGAGGGATATTCGACGCAACCTATAGTTTTACTCGCTTTCATAATCTAGTTTCAATACCCTTGCCTAGATTAACATTTCCCTTTATGCATCTTTTACTTTTTAGTTTGTAATCATCTTTTACACTTCTATTTCGGAGTATTAAATCATCTAAATTCTAGCAACTCGTCCCTGTGGATTCTTGATACCCGACTTACCGCTGTGCTTGACCCACAAGTGTATTAGTAATTTAGGTTTGTTTATAAAGTCGCAGCGAGATAGAAAACAACGACTGTGCACTTTACACGCGCACAACTCTCGCGCGCTATCAAAATGGCGCCGTTTTCGGGGACTAGTTTGTTTTAGACTTTGTTTGATTTAGTATTTCATAGTATTTTCTTTCTATTTGTATTATTTGCTAATATTTTGCAGGACTTCCATATTTGAGCACTTAGAAACGGTCGAATTTCTCCCACGCGCACTTACTTTGTGGAATCCGCCACTTCGATCCATTTTGGGATTAAGCATGTCTTATTCCAATTCTTTCGGTAATCCTTGTAATAATTCTCAAAATTGTCGCAAGCCTATGACTTTCGGTGCATACTTAGAATCCCAAAGTATACCAAATTCAAATATGACTTTGGGCGAGTATAACGAAAGTCAAAACTTAGGTTATTGGAATTTTAATGATGATGATAATGATTTTGGGCCTTTACCTCCTTATAATAGTAATTTTGAAACGAATTCGAATAGTTTTCAAAATTCCTATCATAATGAGTTTTCGTTTAAGTCCGATAGTAATTTTAAAAGTTCCCATTCTCATGTATCCGCACCTCGACCCATGACATTTGGTGAGGGTTTGCGTACGTATGAAAATGAGAAACTTGAAAATCGTTATCGGGAAGAAAATCGTTCGTGGGAACATGAGTTAGATTTATTATTTGAGTCCGACGATGATTTTGCTATCGAGACTTTAGAGGTTGACGAATGTTTTGAACTAAATGAGGTACTTATGCCTACTTTGGAACAAGCCATTATAGACTTTGCCCATTGCGTAATAGATATTGAAAGTGAGGATGATAATGACGTAATATCTATTTGCAATGAAATTATTTCTTCTTTGGTCCCAAAGAAGAACATTTCATTGAAAATGATATTATTTTCTTCGAAACTCAATCTTCATGCGATGATGATTCATCTCATGAGTTTGAATTTCTTTCATCCCCATTTTCATTCTCTATTATCCCACCGGAACAAGTACCCGATGATCCGGTTTCAAACTTTAATGTTTTAAACCCTATCGCCGATGAGGACTACTTGCTCGAGTCGCCCTCCACGATCGCATCTTTGCCTTTGTGTGCGCCGCCTCCCATTCCAACTTCAAAATCATTGGGAGGATATTCGGCTTTTCTCGGTCCCCACTTATTTTTGTCACCCGTTCAATCGAAACCCACCATCGTCCCACCAAAACTTTTAATTGGCGATGGTTCATTTCTTCCGCCTTACACATGCCTTCCGTTGTTAAAACGAAATTCATATTTTTCGGAGGGAATGCTTGTATGTGAGGGTACACCGGTTATCCTCCAAAGTCAAATCGTTCTTCTAGTGGACCCTCGGATATTTAGACTTCTAGTGTATAGTTAGTGTGAGGCCTAAATAGTAGGTTGTATATAGTTAGCTTTTTATTTCTTTCTTTTTATTTTTTCCTCCCTTTTTAATTTAGTCTAGTGTAATTAGATAACTTTTTATTATTTGTTTTTGCTATGCTCGGTACTAACTTGTTTTATAGGTTCTTTGGACCTGTTCTTATGGGGATCGCTCCAATTTTGGGTAATATCGCTATTTTCCTCTCTTAACTTGGTTCTTAATTAACATTGAGGACAATGTCAAGTTGTAAGTTAGGGGGTGTGGGATATTCTATCCATTTCTTTATTTAGTCCATGTTTTTGCTCACATGTTAGTTACTTAGTAAGCTTTTCTTAGAAAAATTAAAAATTTCAAAAATATTTTCTTTCTTTTTTCTCTTTTCTTGGGCATTTTGTCTTTGTTTTCGATGATAAATTTCAATAATTGCCCGATCCAATAGACAACCCAATGATGCATGTTCTCGATTTTAGAAGTTATTAGACTTTAGTCTCACTTATTGATATTATGAATAACTTCATGAATTAAACTTTAATCCCGTGAGCACATGCACTTTTATGGTTATATTGATTTGGTTTAAGATTTTTATAACTCGGTAATCTTTTGTTGCATTGTATATACTTACACCGAGTGAGATTTTTACCTTTCGTCGTTTGTGAGTGTATACACTATTCTTTCCTCTTTGAAAATGTTGAATTCGTCGGTAATCTCACTATTCTTTCATTTGACCGTTCATTAATTGAGTTCATACTTGAAATGTGTTACTTGATCATGATTTTCATATATTGTTTTGATTCGAGAATTGCGTAAACTTTTGGAAATGATCATAGGCCCCCTTTGTTATACAACCCATATTAGCCTTGACCTCACCGTTATATGTTTACCCTCGTTAACCCTTTTGAGCCTAAATATATCCTTTCGTTTCATAACCCAAATCCCATAACCAACTCTAAATTGGAGTTTTATACGATACATACACTTTCCATACCTTTGTTTGGAATGTTATTTGGGATTGAATGTTGTTGTTTTGATGTCGGTTGCAATTTAGGCGTATGAGAGTTTGAAAAGAAAGAAAGTAATGAAAAAAGTGATGAAAAATAGAAAGCAAAAAGCAAAAGAAAAATGAGAAAAAGAAGAAAAGAAAATGAAAGAGAAAGTTGTAATTGTTGTATAGAGTTTAATAAGCTTTGATTACACTCCCCGGTGATATATCCAATGCCATTTTGGAACTTATTTTTCCAATTTTGATATTGCCCGCATTTTCCCATTATCCCGAGTTTTCATCCCGAACACTTTGAATCTGTACATACATTCCTTCATTTCATACCCTAGCCATACCTACATTACAACCCTATTAAAGCCCTATGTGATCTTTGGTTGATGTAATTTAAAAGTCATAATAGTGTTGATAATCTGTAAAAATGCACTTCGCCTCTTTAATGTGCATTATCCTTTCATTGAGATTACAGTTTTTCAATTTAAATATAGCATTCTTCATTTGTGACATGTGTGCGGCCTAGTTTCCCTTTACATTTGCTCTTTATGCCCGCATGTCCCGTGTGTTACCTCCCTGTTTTGAGTGAATTCGCTTGATGAGTGTAATGCTCATGAGGATTGAATGTATGCTTGCTTTAACATTTATCCGGTTTATTTAAGTTTTTGCCAAATCACACTTTTCATGTGCTCGCCTCCCCCCCCCCTCGACATTTTAAAGTTTCATTTCTATGAGGTGCATTCTATAATGTTAATGACTTCGTACTTTTGTTTGAATCCGTTCAATGTTCTAATAATGCGTATGAAATCTTTTTCGCTATTGTTGGGATTGTCACATGTTGGGTTGGGCTTATTTTGAGGAAACCATGTGATGTTTGTGGGTACCATATTTGAAAACCCTCACGAGATGACACTCGTCCATTAGGGTGACCTAGGGGTTTAACGGCTTATTGCATATGCTAAATGCAATCGAATCGCCCGCGAAAGTGGCCTTATGCATTTATACCATATTTTTGTACTTATCCTGCTTTTTGTTTTCTTGTAGTTCTTGTTGCATCCTATTTCATTGCTAGGGACAAGCAATGTGTAAGTTAAGGGGTGTGATAATACGTAAATATTGCGTATTTCATCTCTCGAACCTACGCATTTTAGCTCCCTCGGGTGCCTTAATCTCTATATTTAAGCCCGTTAACCAGACAACCTCGGTTATATTGATAACATGCTATATGAGGTATAATTGGGCTTTTGTAGGTATTTAGGTACAAAGTATGGAGTTCGGACGCATTCTTGTGAAGTTTCGTACGCAATCGCACGTTCAAGGGCATTTTAGTCATTTCACAGCTTGGGCACCTAGCCCTACATTTCACGAAAGTTGTATACCTCCTCGCTAGCTTCACGTGGCCGTGAATGATGCGCGATTCCGAGTCCGTATGATGACGTTACGGTGATTTCAGCGGAGGGAAAAACAAGGAAAGCAAAAGAGGAGGAGAAAAGAATGCAGAAGCTGTTGCTTGGCTCACCCCTGCTTGATCGATCGATCGACGATTTTGGTCGATTGATCGACCATTCTGAAATGTCAAAATTTAGCCTTGATCGATCGATCGACCAAAATCATCGATCCATCGATGCCCTATTTTCTGCAGATATTTTGCATTTGTTTTCTTTCTTCTTTTCTTTTATTCCAACTAACTATATAAGCCAATTTTGTTGTAATAAGAAGATATTCGGTAGATAAAACGTTTTTAGGTTAGGTTAGCTTAGGGTTTTGAGGGTTTTGGAGATTTTGGCTTGGATTCTTCTTGGTTTGACACCCAATTGGGTTGTAAGTTACATTATTTATCGTCCTCTTCCTTTAATATAGTTTTTTTTCTTCATTTCTCGCTTTGTAGTGTAATTTACATGCTTTCTAAATTAGGTTTACCTGCTTTCTTTACACGCTTTCTAGTGTAATTTTACCGGGTTTATTTATTCGCTTTATTTACCGCATTTTTATGATGCTTTCTAGGTAATTTAAATTAGGTTGTGTTTGAATGAAACTCACTCGGGTTGATGCATTGCTTTGCTTTGGTGATGGTGTTTATGGGTCTATTTTGGGTGCGTTGTCCAAGTTATTATGCCTAGGATATTTGACGAGGCATATCATGTATGTCCCGTGCTTACGACCTTTCGCGCGTAATTTCCGGGATAATTGTTGACGCCAAAATCTTATTAGGCTTTTATGATGATTTAGGGCGTGACAACCCTTTGTTTAATTAACTGTCGAAACGAGACGCATTTGTAATAACTCGTCGACCCATGTAACCATTTTATACTATTTAACTCGGGTGAGGGATATTCGACGCAACCTATAGTTTTACTCGCTTTCATAATCTATTTTCAATACCCTTGCCTAGATTAACATTTCCCTTTATGCATCTTTTACTTTTTAGTTTGTAATCATCTTTTACACTTTTATTTCGGAGTATTAAATCATCTAAATTCTAACAACTCGTCCCTGTGGATTCTCAATACCCGACTTACCGTTGTGCTTGCCCTGCAAGAGTAGTAGTAATTTAGGTTTGTTTGTATAGTCGCGGGGAGATAAAAAACAACGACTGTGCACTTTACACGCGCACAACTCTCGCGCGTTATCAGTTACTTTCCTCTATCTAGATCTCAAACTTAGGTTAAAAGTTTTCTAACTTAGTTTTAGAATAATGAATGAACTATATCTCATGTTTTTGTAAGTATTTAAACGAAACAAACTCTCCAAAGTTAGTGCAATTAAAGTTGGAAATTTTTGCATAATAGAATAGAGAAGCGATTTAACTTTAGAAATGAACTAGTTCTACTTTTATTAAGATCCCTGAAAACCCGAACCGACTCTACTCAGATCCGAACCGATTTTACTTTCAGCACTTAGCTTTTCCTTTTTGATTCTTCATCCTCAAACGAGCATAAATTCTTCACCGTAACTTGGATTGAGGAGACATTTTTCCCAGTGTTCTTGTGACTTCAAGATCTTCAACTTTCCAGTTGACGTCTCATTCGAATTTTAGCTATAAAATTACAAAGTTTCCCTTGTCTTTCGTTTCTTGTATTTCTTTCTCATTTATATTTCTCTCATCTTTTTAAGTGCATAAAATACCTATAAAATATAAGAGAAATACATTAAACATAATGTACTTGCAGTAAGAGGTCAGTAGCGCTAATATGAGATAAATTCACCTATATTAGATCGCCTTGAGTGATAAAAGAATCTAAACTACAGGGACAGATACGAAGAATTAATGCTTAATCAATACTGGTACATTCTTTTAGAGGTAGATGTTTTTTTTGTGTGTGGTAAAAGCATGTTGTGCAAGTATCATTTTGAAATTATCCCTAAAAATAATCAAAAATGAAAAAACAATCAATTCCAAATTATAAATTACAAAACCCTTTTCCTTGATGCTTTAGACCATTTTCAAGGCAATCGTTATATTTATAAATATTTTTACTACCTCATTTTTTCATTTTGTCTTTCTAGACTCCATGAGTAAGTGACAAACTATTATTTTTGGACATGAGGCAAAGTTGGGGGCAAATTGATGCCGCAAACATCATGATCGCACCCCAATTGGATTTTTACTAGATTTTTTTTTACTTTAGTGCCTTTTCAGTATTATAAATTATTTTTACCCTTCCTGCAGTAATTAAATTGCTTAGTGGATTCTCTTTGTATATGCCTCCTTGCACACATGCATGGGCTTTTTTTAACTTTAACTCCATATGTTATATTTAATCTTAGTGAGATGTTTTCCCATAAATTTTGGCATCTACATCTTTTGTGACTATGGAGGATTTGTGCATGTAAGAACCATTGCTCGTGAGCTTCATTTGAATTGTATTGAAAATAGATGAGGGTGCACAAAAAAGTTTTGCGAAAGGAGAGAATCTACTTTGCGAGAAATCCACAGTTGGCAAGAGCCTAATGAAAAGATCAATGCAATAAAAAAAGAAAAGTTGCCAAAGGCCAAAAAAGTTGAGTTTGTTTGATCTTTCAAAATATTAAGAACAGGAAATAAAAGAAAATATGTAATATATTTATCTCTTGATCAACGAGTTTACACAATGAATCCCAGTTATGCTTATTTTTTCATGACTCTATTGATTTGTAGAATCATTAAAACTCTAGGCCGGTGTACATTGTGCTTGTTTATTCTTTGAGTTCACTTTATCTTGTCACATGAGGCTAAAACTAAATTTGATAAAGTTTTGCAATCAAATATTTTGAAAATATTTTAAGTGATTGGGTCATAACTCTTTTGTATCTACTTCACACCCCTTCACTCCGTTTTCCATATGTTTATTTAGACACATTTATGTCATATGAGTGTGGAAAGATTATTATATTTAGTGTCTTGTGTGGTGTTTATATATATATATATATATATATATATATATATATATATGTGTGTGTGTGTGTGTATGTGTGTGTGTGTGTGTGTGTGTGTGTGTGTGGTTATTCTTCATTGATATCTTTTTTATATTTATATATTTTGTATCATAGGTCTACGAGTCTTTATTTTTGCATCTAGTCCTTGTATGCTATTGATTCATACATGTATCTATCTTATTGCGATTTTTCATTGATGTCCAATGATCATCTTAGTACATTCTAGTTGGTATCATTTTGATATCGTATCATAGTTGATATCTATTTTGCTTTATGTGGATTATTTGTTCTTGTGTTGCCAAAATTTCTTTGTTATTTCTTGTATCACTTTACATCAATGCATAATATATTCGTTTTTGCTTTATGCATATACCTTGTTTCATTTATGGGTTGATTTAACCTGGGAGAAATTAATTATTTTTTGCATCGTAATCTTTGTTTATTCTTGAACAAAAATGGGGAAAACGATATCTAACTCTTGTCATTTAGGGAATCTATTACTTAGGAAGAGACGTCATTTCTTAGGTAGATAATACTAAAAGGAGGGGGGGGGGGGATTTTATTATGCAATTCATATGGTTATATTCTCCATATTCTCTACGCATTTTATGGTGTGTTTAAGTGTGTAGCCTTTTAACCATGTGGAAAATTTTTTAATGCAAGCAAAGCTAATCAAAGTATGTGTCGGTCAAGCATCTATACTTTTTCATTTTAGGGGGTTGGGATTAAGTCATTTAGATGAGTTTGACGGCCCATAGGTGTTTTTAGTTTTTGTTTTGTGCTAGAATAGCCAAAGGGGGAGATTTGTAAGTACAAATTTTTAATTTAGTCAATTTTAATGTATAGGCTCAAATCCGGACAAAACTCTTTAAGTCATAGGATAGAAGTTTTGTTTGTGACCTTTCAAGGCTATGAGATTTTTGCTAAAGGCGTAGCGGGAAAGTTAAAGAGATCACATTGTCATGTCGTGTTTCGTGCCTCATTTTCAGCATCAATGTTTCAAAGATCTTTCAGATATGAATAAATATTTTATTGTTGAGCGTTGGAAATTTAATATTGGGTGGTAGAATTTTGTTATTTTAAAAAAATTATATCTTTATATTTTTTGTAGAAAAAATATTTTAATTTTATAGGTCGTTAGAACGACTTTACAGTGTCATTCGAACGACTTCTAATGAAATTCCTTTTTGGTCTACCCTAACATCTCGTTATAAGTCTCGTTTCTATCTCGTTCGAATAAGATGGTTATGCCGTTCGAATAAGATTGACCCACATTCGAACCATTGGAGAAATTTTTTCAATATGTCAGTTTTTTCATGTAGATTTCTTCATAACTCCCTACTATTTTGTCCCAACCATTTATATAGTGGGAGATTGCAGTTTAAAACCGACTTTTCTAAAGGGAGAGTGATATATTTAAAAAAGTCTGAGAGTTTTCGTTCAAGATTTTTGAGTAAATTTTCAAATACACCCAATTTGTTTTGATCCAAGTTTCAATATATATATATATATATATATATATATATATCCTTTTTAGATCAAGTTTTTGCACCTGATTTATTGTTCTCTACATTATTGAGAATTGTTTCCTACGGAGGATTTCGTGCTCGTTGGTTCTCATAAGGTGGACTCCGTATCCGTGATGGTAGTAGTGCCCCATCGGTGGACCCCGAGATATAGGTAGACTCCTGCGTTGTCACTAAGCTGAGGTTGAAGGAACAAAGAGCGTCAATTCTTGCTAGGATGTCGAGTCGTTGTGTAAGTATTCTATTATGTCTTTTATAATTTCGTACTTAGTGGACTTAAAGTTGGGCCATCCAAGATATTTCTCGTTGTGTGTTGTCCTCCTACATCGCGACGTTATGGGTGTTTATTTTATCTTGCAATTAACCTAGATGCATGCTTATGTCATAAAAATAAAATTTATTTACCCACAAAAATGGTCTAATTGGTACCTAATTAATCTGGGTAATTTAATCTACTTTAATTCATTTTTTAATTAAGCTTGTTTAATTTAGTTTGCTAAAAATTGAACTTGAATTAATTGTTTGTTTAGTGTTATTAATTTAATTTTAAAAAATTAAAATTGAAATTTTTGGGAACCATCACATTCCCTTCTAAAACATTAACAGTTTAGTTATAATTAGCACCCTCTATATATACTTTATATATGTATGTGTTAGTCTCGAAGTTTGTTTGTATTATTTGTAGTTATTCTTAGTTTGCAGTCCTACCTTTAGTTTACTTATTACTTTTTGTTTGACATCGCCTTAGGTATTACATTGGAAATTTATTGATGATTTATTTTTCACGTATAAAAATATTAAGCACTATTCATTTGACTTCAATCTATATGTTTTGTTTGTTGCTAGGTAAATAAGCAATCGAGTTTGAACTCGTATTTTGGGGCAAAGGTGATACTAGAAGTATAATATTCTATCTATAAAAATAGTGATATTATTATATATTTATATTAATATCAAATATTATAATAGTACAGTATACTCGTTTTGATTCATAGAATAGATAGTTTGAATTACTTGGCCAAAATATATTTGAGTTTTTGTCCAATAGGTCTCCGAAAACCTTCATCAACGATCTAGATTCACTCAATATCGAACCTCAAGCACACATCTTAGGAAAAGGTATAAGACTTAAGGGACTTAGATTCACCTTGCCTAATTTGTTTTATAAAATGAAAAAAAAAATCAATTTACATTGGTTTTGTAATTTTGTGAAATACGCATGAAAATACACTTCTCATATAGAAGAGTCCATTTTATAAGGAATTGCATGTCTTTCTATACTTCAAATATATATGTTTATGGGAGAAGAAAACATACTATGAGGTTTCCTCAAAACACATTTTGAAAAACTCTTATAAGGAAAACTAGAAAACACATGGACACATGCACAACCTGTTTCGCCGCAACAACGGCTTACCTCACTACACTGAAACTTGTCGCTGACACTTTTTGTTCACATTTCAAAATCTCTTAACAAAGGCATGACTTTTTCTGTCGGATTTCTATCCCAACGATGGTCTTTTCTCTGCAATGACATTGTTTCGTTGGCAGCTTGTATTCCCATACAAAAAGTATGGATCGGTGTTCGACCTAGATTGTCGCAGTAATGCAATAGTTCATTACAACGACCTTGTGGAAAAACGAGTCTCATTGGTGCCAAAAGTCGCTTTTGAATATGATATTTCTTTAAGTTCTTCTTTATTAGTTTGTTAAGTATAACTTTTTGCGTGACTTAGACTCCGATGTGACTACTTGATACCTTAATAGCATGACACCTAACATTTGGACCTTTAAAAATTTTCAAAATCAAAAGGCTATAAGTTAAGATGTTCTCTCTTCTCTTTCAATCCAAGAGTTAGAGCTTTGAAAAATATTTTTGTTGATCAAAACATTTGATATAATTGAGCGCAAAATTTTTCACTCATTTTTTTTTAGTTCTTACAAGTCATTATTTACAAAAGATGTATATTTACTCATCTTGCATTCAAATAAAATATTTATTAGTGATTATATATTTTCTCTTTCTTGTCTTGGAAAAACATTTTTTTTCAGACTTAAAACATTGCAACCATTATATGCACCCCAACACATATATCTAAAGGATTCCCTCAAAATTCTAGGTTTAGCTTTTTGGTTGCTTGAAGGTTCCATCCCAAAATAAATTTGTCCTTCAAACGTTAAAAAAAGAAAGTGAATTATAGTTTGAAGAAGAAAAATTTGTCCAAAGGATTCGAAGCCATTGGTTATGGACCAAAATCAGTCATGGTTGTGCAATGCACTTCAGCTATTGTCACTCTCTACTGAGAATATGGTGGAAAGAGTGTCTAGTCTGTTGTAGCATCATGAGGTTGTAAGTATATTTCTTCTATTTGTAAAACTCTATCATAGTGCATTTGTCATTCTTATTGGCCCCAGGTTTTTTCAGTTAGTGGGGTGTGCCATCGTACATTTGGTCTTGTGCTTATATTATTCTTTTCACATATTTTAGAATCATTGATTTGATTAAGAAGATAATACTTGAAAGATTCTAAAAATTAGTTAATTATTTTGTCAAGTATATTTTTTGACCTTTTAACACTTCATGTAATAAATTAACAAACTTTTTTTCTCGAATTAGGTGAATTATTTTTATTTGGGTAGCTACTGTCTAGAGTCACGTACTCAAATATAAATGTTAAAGGTTATACAACATTCTCTACATACAATAATAAACAATATAAAGTTTAAAGACAATTAAGACTAAAATAGAGTAGTGATACACCAAATAAATTTATCACTCATAATGATATGATATCCTTATTCGTTCATAACATTCCATTTTAAGGTATAAAACTATCAATATAAGGTGCACCTAGGTGCACAAAGATAATCAAAGCATATAAATAATTAAACTAATAAGGAAACATGCGAGATAAGCCATATCGACAAGATGTGAATCAAATTCAAGGTAGATTATACCAAATAGATTTGTAATAACTTAACTACATAAAAGACGGTAACACCCCGCACAATCTAGACAACATGGTGGCCAACCACCGTCGCTAAACTACGCCGAGCACTACTAAATAAATACCATTCTTAGCATGAGACATATATGAGACATAAATAATCAATCCACAAGATAAATAATTGTATTAATCCCAAATGATAATAACAAGTGAACAATAAAAGATCCATCACATGCTAAAACTTCGAATAAATCAAATCTCCAGTAATGATTTAATAAAAAACTAAATAATAATGAACTGTGAATAATCCAACTAAAATTCTCTAACAACTTTGGAACCGAATGGCCCAATAAAAATCCAAATGAAGTCTCATAATGAAATACGACTGAAAAGAAAGTCTAACTAAATAAAGCAATAAAATGAATAAGCTCCAGTTGCACCTCCAAACGATAAACTCCGATAATCCTATGCAACTTCTCAAAAAGTTATCCTGAAAAGTTAGTCAATGCACGTGGTCAGAAACCCGAGCATCAATATACACTACTCCCTCCAAATAGGATCTATGAATCTTGATAATATCATTATATGAGATAAATATCACAATAGAATATTTTAATTAAACAAGATAATTAAACGCGATAAATATAAATCACTAACTACCCTCAGAAATTTCCACTCCAAAAATCACCCCAATATGATTTTAAATCCCCAAGTCCCACAATGTTAATTTAATTAAATTAACCCAATTTATCAGTTTTTCTCAATTTTCATCTTAATTATAGAGGTCGTTCACGGGTGGTAATCCACCAAAGTGTCACATTTCCCCTTGTCAATAGTCAGCTGATTCATTTAAACTGTTGATCCCGCAATATGACAAGGTTTCACACATGACACGACATAAATCCCCCAAGTTAACCCGTTTAAACTGTCGGACCCTAACACATTATGTTGCCATAAATTTTGATACCCATTATTATCTTAGGCATTAATTCTCATCTCCTCAATTTATTAAGTTATCAAATTGCCCCACCCTTTTTAACGATGTGATATCCTCACAATTCCCCTTAGTCATATACCTAAGGGTCCCCAAAGTACATATACGTCATATCTTACGTATAAGATGAATTTTCAACATTTACTCGTCTTAGTATCATGTCTACGCTAGCATGACGGCGATAAAACATTAAAAATATGTCCCACCCCGAAATATGAAATTCGCACGAATCTACACTAACTAGTCACATTCCTAGTAAGCGTCATATAATCAAGGAGAGCAATATACTACTGAAAAGCCCCTCATCCCCCACGATGTAAAAAGTGAATTAAAACAATTCACACAATATCTCATAATCACAACATGGCACTTTAACCACAAATGTCACAATTCAATTAAATTCCATTAATAATATAGTCGTCGTTTTCAACATAATTATTTCTATTCAATAATGTTAAATTAATTAACATGCGACAATATTCCATGCGTCATAATCGTTCTCTTTTATAAGTTATTTAATTTTTATAAGTGTGAGCGTGTCCCAATAACCATATAAATAATCCCATAAAAATTCTACATGGGAACCTAGAACCAAAACCATAAAAACCCAAAAATCTAAATTACACACCCAAGGGTTTCAAAGATTAAATCATATTTAAAATTTTCACAAAAAGAGTTCCGTAATTAGCTGTCCACTTTCTCTAATTAAGTTATTAATTGATCCTAATCAAAAGCACATTATTAAGGGTATATGGGACACTTAAAACGCATAATAGTAAAGAAAAGGAATAGATTATTCATGCGTGGAAATCGTTGGTTGAAAATTCTGAATACTCGGTTGCGTTCGTCTCGTGAAAATAAGTAGGTTTCGTTCTTGGGTCTTCTTAAAAATATGTAGTTTAGACCTCCCAAAATATGATTGATATTTTTTTTAATGGAGGTTTAAGATTGAAATATAAAGGTCTGGGTATTTTGATTTGTGTAGGGGAAAAGGCTGTTTAAAAAAGTGCGTGTAAAAAAATTGGTCAAAGTCTTTATTTATAATGGACTAAAAGATTTCTAATGAGTGCCAACACTTAAAAGATTTCTTCAAATAAAAAAAAATATGCTAACAATCCCATTAATTCCGTCTGCACGTCCCATTGGATGTGGCTAATCAAGAATTTTCGTGTGAAATCAAACAACTTGAAGGCAACAATTCCAGTAATCACTACTACACATCGTATAAATAACAAAGGATTTAAGGTATAATTAAATAATAATAATTAAAAAAAGAGTTAACAAGGAGGCAAGTAAAAAAAAAAAGCTCAGCACCCAATTTGGGAGCCATGCACCAATAGCAGGAAACAAAAAAAGGGACGCCAAGTGTGTGTCTCTCTCTCTCACCTCAAGTATAATAAAAGCATTTTTTTTATATAATACTAAAAAACAATTTTACAAAGATTTCATTTCTTCATTTTATGCCAAAGGCAAATGTTTGTATTTACAAAATTTATGAAATTAAGAATTTATTAATGCTTATTCAATTATAAAAAATTCTGAATCCCCGTAAAAATACTTTATATTTAATCATATTTCGACAAAATATATTTTAATTTAAATAGTCCACGTTTTTTATTTGTAAAAAATAAATTAAATAAAAAAAAATACCTTTTCGACTTAAAATTTAAAACGTGTTATTTATGTTTTAAAAAAATACGGGGTGTTACATACTTCTCCACTAGCACATGAATTTCGTCCTCGAAATTCGACGAAGCGTAAATGCGCAACTCAAAATAAGTCTTACATATGCCTACCCGTAGAGTACTATGATTAGGTGCCATACACCCAATCCTACCCATCTGTAACCCACGATAAAAAATACAATATATAAACATACATATAAACATATATATATATATATATATATATATATATAAGTATCTATGAAAATAATGGCGTCCCACACACTCCTACGAATCACCACTTGACCCTATCTTCAAAGGTCATCGCAACATCTAGATCCTTAAATTAAATCACCAAATTGATATTTACAATATTTAACATGTGCACCAATAATCTCCAAAACAAATCTCGTCACCCAAAAATTACTTCTAAGTCTCTTCATTCGTAAAAAATTTAGTTTTATCCTCAATGCCTACAACGCTTAAATCCTCAAATTAAATCACCTCACTACACTAGTAATAGATACACTCAAAAATAATAGCAACGATCTACCAAATAAATATCATCTCCGAAATAAATTCTAAGTATCTTCACATCCAAATTACTACTCTAAGCTCAATTACCACAATGTCCTCAACACCAAACACTAAGTCATCCGAACTTTAAAGTGCTCTAATCAACCCACATCACCAAAATCGATACTCACGATGCATTTAATCGGTGATAAAATCTCCAACCAAATCCTTGTCTCCACAAATAACTATTAAGTATCCTCTTATCAAGATTATTACTTTTAACATCAATACTTACAACATTCTTGACACCAGACATTCTACCTCCCAAAACACTGTTAACACGTATGCTAGATCCATTACCTTAGAGAGTACAAATCAACAAAGGGAATCGAATATTGGTAATGCGAAAGCTAAACGGACTCATAACCTACGATACCTAAGACCATGCTCTGATACCATCTATAACACCTTGCGCAATCCAGACAACCGCCGAACTATGTCCGGCGCTACTAAATAAATACTATTATTAGCTTAAGATAGTTATGAGACATAAATAATCAATCCACAAGATAAATAATTGAATTAGTCCCAAATGATAATAACAACTGAACGATAAAAGATCCATCACAAGCTAAAACTTCAAATAAATCAAATCTCCAATAATGATTTAATTAAAAAATGAATAGTAATCAACTCTGAATAATCCAACTGAAATCCTCTAACAACCTTGGAATCGAATGGCCCAATAAAAATACAAATGAAGTCTAATAATGTAATACTTCTGAAAAGAAAGTCTACCTAAATAAAGCAATAAAAGGAATAAGCTCCAGCTGCACCTCCAAACGATAAACTCCAATAATCCTATGCAGTTTCTCAAACACTTATCCTGAAAAGTTAGTCAATGCACGGGGTCAGAACCCCGAGCATGAATACACACTACTCCCTCCAAATAGGATCCGTGAATCTAGACAATAAGATTATACGAGATAAATATCACAATAGAATATTTTAATAAACGAGAAATTAAACGCGATAAATATAAATCACTAACTACCCTCAGAAATTTCCATTCCAAAAAGCACACCAATATGATTTTAAATCCCTAAATCCCAGATGTTAAGTTAATTAAATTAACCCAATTTATCATTTTTCTCAATTTTTATCTTAATTATAGCGGTCCTCCCTCCACGGGTGGTAATCCACCAAAGTATCACACTTCCCCTTGTGAATATCCAGCTGATGCATTTAAACTGTCGATCTCGCAATATGATAAGGTTCTACACATGACACAACATAAATCGCCCAAATTGACCCGTTTAAACTATCGGTCCCTGACACATTATATCGCCACAAATTTTAATAACCATTATTATCTTAGGCATTAATTCTCATCTCCTCATTTTATTAAGTTATCAAATTGCCCCACCCTTTTTAGCGATGTGAGATCCTCACAATTCCACTTAGTTCCATACCTAAGGGTCACCAACGTACATATACATCCTATCCTACGTAAAAGATGAATTTTCAACATTTACTTGTCCCAGTCTCATGCCTACGCTAGCGTGATGGCGATAAAACATTAAAAATATGTATACACTAACTAGTTCCATACCTAGCAAGCATAAATTATAACTAAAGCCTACCCACTAGTCCCATACCTAGTAAGCATCCTATAATCTAGGTGATCAATATACTACCAAAAAGTCCATTGTCCCCGCGATGACAAAAGTGAATTAAAATAATTCACACAATATCACAAATCATAATCACAACATGGCACTTTAATCACAAATGTCGTAATTCAATTAAATTCCATTAATAATATATTCATCGTTTTCAACATAATTATTTCCATCAATAATGTTAAATTAATTAACATGCAACAATATTCAATACGTCATAATCACTATCTTTTATAAGTCTTCTAATTTTTATAACTGTGAGCGCGTCCCAATAACCATATAAATAATTGCATAAAAATTCTACATGAGAACCTACACGCAAAAACATAAAAACCCAAAATTCTAAACTACGCACCCAAGGGTTTCAAAGATTAAATTATATTTAAAATTTTCAGAAAAACACTCCCATAATTTGATGTCCACTTTCTCTAATTAAGTTATTAATTGATTTTAATAAAAAGCACATTATTAAAAAGTTTAGGCGACACTTAAAACACATAATACTAAAGAAAAGGAATAGAGTATTCATGCCTGAAAATCGTCGGTTGAAAATTCTGAATTCTCGGTTGCGTTCGTCTCGTGAAAATAAGCAAGTTTCATTCTTGGGTCTTCTTAAAAATATGTAGTTTAGACCTCCCAAAATATAATTGAAGTTTTTTTAAATAGAGGTTTGAGGTTAAATTATAAGCGTCTGAATATTTGGTTTGTGTAGGGGAAACGAGTGTTTAAAAAAAGTGCGTGTACAAAATTTGCTCAGAGTCTTTATTTATAATGGACTAAAAGAGTTGTAATGAGTGCCATCACATAAAAGATTGCTTCAAGTAATAAAAGAATATGCTAACAATCCTCTTAATTCCGTGCGCGCGTCCCAAAACTTTGGATGTAGCTGACCAAGAATTTTCATGGGAAATTAAACAAGTTGAAGGCAACAATTCCAGTAGTCACTACTACATAGGGGTCTGTTTCAGATGGATCAGATCGGAGTAGGAGTGTTCGGAAAAAATTCCAAAATTTTCGAAATTTTAAAATCCTTTTCAATTCGGAGAAAATAAAAATCGAAAAATCTTTTTTTTTCTATTCAGCTGATTCGAAAATTTCGAAAATTTATTATGCGTAAAAATATCGAAGTAATCGAAATTATCAGTTATAATATTTTCAGAAAATATCGGAAGTGTCATTTTTGAAAAGGATATTTTTAAAATAAAAATAAAAATCAAACACTCCACTTTTCATCACATATGCAATAAACTACGGACCAATGTGAATGACAAGGCTATGCGTCACATACCATATTGGAAATGCAATAAACTACAAAGTTTTGCATCTCTTCCCATTTTGGAGAAAAGGTCGATCAAGGCTAGACTATGATACTAAGAAACTACAAAACCATGTGAATGAAAAAACTACTGTTTACCTACTTAAAAAAAGGAAATGCAAGAATGGTTAACAGCTGTAGTAGAGCCTGTTCATCAATATTTCAGATACAAAAGATGAACAAAAGGAAGATGAGGGAAACTTAATATAAATCATCCTTGGGATATAAATTTGCATAACAATTGAATATAATTTCGGATGTTGTCTTTCGATTTAGGGTTAGTGTGATGTAGAAGGCTAATATATATGGGTTTATATTAATGGTTGAGATGGTTTTAAATGGAGGGTCAGGATTAAACTAATAGATAATAAATTTTATATATGAATAAGGATAGTAAAAATGTATTAAAATAAACAAAAATATTATTATTTCGAAAAATATTTTGGATGGATCGGATCGGCGTGATATTGAAAAATTTGGATCGAAAATTCGGAATCCATATATGATTTCCAATTCCATTCCAATTTTTTTCAAAAAATTCGAAATGGAGAAATTCGAAAATCGGAAAATTAAAAAATGGTGCCAAAATAGGAAAAATTTTGATCGAAAATTGGAAAATTCGGAAGTTCGGAAATAACTGACACCCCTACTACTACACATGGGATAAAAAACAAATGATTTAAGTTCCAATTAAATAATAATAATAAAAAAAGAGCTAACAAGAAAAAACATTTTTTTTATACAATACTAAAAAAAAAATTAACATAGATTTCATTACTTTATTTTATGCTAAAAGACAAATGTTTAGATTTATAAAATTTATAAAATTAAGAATTTATTAATGTTTATTCAATTATAAAAATTTTCGAATCCCCGTAAAAATATTTTCTATTTAATCAAATTTCGACAAAAGATCTTTTAATTTAAATAGTCCACTTTTTTAATTGTAAAACAAAAAAAAATGCCTTTTCGACTTAAAATTTAAAACGCGCTATTTATGTTTTAAAAAATTACGAGGTGTTACAAGGACCTTACAAGAAAATATAAGTAAATTTTTGCAATATGAGAAAAACTTCTAGACCCATTTTCGTAAAGAAAAAAATATACACACCTACAAAATTCAAGTATAGGTAAAAAGTATAAAACAAGACAAAATTATCTATGGAAGGCTAACTGGTTAAAAATACTTTCGTCTCATATATGATGTTACTCAAGTTGGGAGAGAGGAGAACGAAAGAGAAATATATGTGAAAGCAATCAATGAATTCATATGTAGGTCAAAATTTATTAACTGACGGGAACCCCTCCATGATCATTATTAATATATGGAAAATGCTCTTTTGAAGATTTCTCATAATATATCATATACGGACCAAGTTAATTCAAATCCTTCACCCCTTATTTACAGGAAATATTATCGAAAAATATTTTGTGTCTGAAAGTTGAGAAATGAGGAGAGAAGATGAGAAAGATAAAGATAGGCGTGAGAGAAATAAATAACAAATGAGATATAAGTAAAGGAAGGCTTGAGAGAGTAGATGAGAGAGAGGGAGAGAGCAAGGATATTGGAAGAGAAATGTGAGAAGGATAATTGAGAAAGAGAAAAATATCATAAAAGCAATATATCAATGAATTAGTATTTTCCACTTGTAGTTTCTGATTGGTTAACTTACGAAACATTGTGTACACGCACGCGCACGTGCGTGTGTATATGTATCATGTGTATGTGTATATATTCTATAATAAAGAAAAAGAAAATTTTAATTTAAAAAAAGAAATTATATAACTACTTATATGACAAGCTACTTTGCATCATAACAATTGACAATATTACGCAAAAATAGAATAATATAGATAATAGTTTCTATCATTCATTGTTATGGGAAATGCCAGGAAATATTGAAAGAACTTAATAATAACAACTTGTGCAATTATCATCCTGTTTTCCAAAACAAAAAAATTATTTGAAAAAGTCTTTGAAAACATTCTCAGCTTAAATATTAGGACATGCTTCATTCAAAAGTGGGCAAATGGTTTGGGTGATAAAATTTCCTTGGCAAAGCAAATCTATAATTTTCTAGGTGGGTTTGTTTAATAGCATTAATTTTCAGGTGGAATCCTATTTTTTGATAATATTTTAGGGATTAAGATAAAAAAGAATACAAAATTACAAAAATCGAATACACAAAAATCCTGCTATAAAAAAATTCGAATATAAAAAATATCAAATGTAAAAAAAAACGTATAAAAAATTGATATAAAAAACGAAACAAAAAAATTATGATATAAAAAAAGTGTGATATAAAAAGCATATATAAAGAAGTTTATGGTATAAAAATTTATGATATAAACAAATATGATGTAAAAATTAGGTTATAAAAATATGATGAAAAGAAGAATATGATATTAGTAAAATGTCATCCTCTTAACCCGGATAGATGGGAAGAGGAAAGGTTCTTTTCTTCATGGTACACCAGAGAACAAATCGAGTGAAGATGGTGTGGGACCTGTAACTCAAAAGATTAGAGCACGTGGTTACGAATCACAGTGCCGGAAGATATGAAAAATCTTATATAATAAATAAATCTAATGCTAAAATAATCAGATGAAAAAACAAATTGTAAAAAAATCAAATATAAAAAAATCTTACATAAAATAACTGACAGAAAAAATCTAGTAAAAAATAATTGATATAAAATAAATTATGGTATAAAGAAGAATATGATATAAAAAAGATGTAAAAATAGAAAACATTAAACTAAAAAACATTTTATAAAAAAAATGGATGATAAAAAAAAATTAAAAAAATCTGATATAAAAACAAACATTTTATTTAAAATCCAGTTTAAAAAAAATGGAAGAATTAAAAAATATTTAAAGAATTATTAGATATATGCGGCTTTTTAAAACCTTACAAAAGATGTTCATTTAATGCCGAAACCAATGCATTAAAAACTTTTACCTATTTTTGTCTTATTCACGGGTCAACGAAATGTTTAGTTGAACCTCTAATTTCACATAACTTAATTTTTAAAGGATCAAATATCAAAAAGTCTTTTAAATATTTTTTTAATATAGATTTAGTGTAAATCTTTTATTTTGTACCAAAAAATCCCTCAAACACTTAATCAATATTATCTTATTTTTAAAGCTCCGTGTCAACTACATATTAAAACAAAATAAAAAAATTTAAATTAAACGTTAATTAAAAAATATTGAAAAAACTATTAAAAATATGCCTCTTTTTAAAAGAGTAGTGCTATGAGTCCCAAATAACTTCCCCAAATCTCTCCCAAAATAACTTGTGCTTTATGCCCTGGCGGGACCCCCATCAGATGGCAATAGATGACAGGTAAGTTTTTGAATGACGTGACGTCCACATAGAATTTTAGGGAGATTTGGGGGAGTTATTTGGCACTCAAAGCATTATTCTTTTTAAAAAGATGTTCATTTAACGCATATCCACGTGTACATACCGAATATCCAAAACAATGTCGGACTCGGATTAGATATATGTAATTCCAATAGGTCACGTCTCCTCAATCAAATCACAGGAAACGAACTTTAAAAGTATCAAGTTCTATATAAAACCCTCAGAACCCTCGTAACCTTTTTTTTGTAACCCAGAGTTTCGTTTTGACGTTCTTTTTCATAATCTCCCGTAGTGTATGTTGTTTAGGTAACGATAGAGAGTAAGAGAAGCAAAGAAGTTAATGACAATGGGACCCGAAAAATCCAAGGGTCTACAAAATTTGAAGCGGGGGAATAAGAGGTTCTCTGGGATTGGACCCAGTAATGAAGTGATGTTAGATGATAAGGCGAAAGATACAATTTTGAGTGAAGGCTTGGAGAAGTTAGATATGCCGTATAACTTGAGGACCAACCGAGGTGCAACAAAAATTGGAGATAATAGTTCTGAGACTGATACCAAATTTAAGAGTGAAAGGCCCAAGTTTTCGGTTGCTCTTTCTCGGTCAGAAATTGAGAAAGATTTCTTTGCCATGACAGGCCAAAAGCTGCCTCGTAAACCCATTAAGCGGTCTAAGGCTGTGCAGAGAGATTTGGACGTAACTAATATTAATTCATTTTCGTAAATATGAAATCCTGCGTAATGTATTCAAAATTATTTCATCAACTTTTGTGTTAATTTTTGCAGGCTCTTTTTCCGGGATTGTGTTGGACGGATATTACAGCTGACTTATTTGAAGTTCCTGGCGATCGTGACACTGGAAAGGTGAGCAGTAATCTGTATTTTTTTTTTTTATTAATTTTGAGAGAATTAAATATTATTCTTATGAAATTTAATTTTGTTGATAATTGTTTTTGCAGAGATAGGAATGGGATTAGTTGCCGCTGTTCTGAAATTTCGATGAAGGGATGAAGATTTTTTGGATTGCCGACAACTCGTAATAGTTTGACTATTAATTATTGGTAGAAAGAAGTTTGGTCCGTGTGAAATTTTATAGTAACATCCTCAAAGCATGGCTACTTTGAGATGCTAATTTTGTTAGTTTTATTAACATTTGGTTATAATTCTGTGCTTTACAAACGTACGATTAAATGCATTTTTTTTAAGTGGGGATGAGTTATTGAAAGGTCCCATGCAATGGTTGAAATATTATCTTATTGTATGATTTTTATATTTTCCACTCGTTAAGTATTTAATTGAGTTTGCAAATTATACTCAGACTACAGAGATAGAGCAATTAAGATAAAGCAATTGTATGATTTAGCTCGTCAATGATGCGAGATATCCTTTGATTGTGTCAATCATATCGAATATTTTATTTTTGTCAACTCAACGTATTATACTGATCAACATACTTCAAAAAAATCAAATTTTTAAAAGTCCAAAACTTCAAATCCACAAATTCAAAATTCATTTTTTTTTATATATTTGCAATCTATTCCTCAAGATCAATCAAAGAACACCATTTGATATTTTTTGACAAAAAAATCGAAACAAATAAATTTATTGTTTCTGTAAAACTTCCATTTTTTCGACGAAAACTCCATTTTTTGGGCGAAAAACCTTCTTCTCCAGCTCTAGCAATGGTGCCTTTGGCGCGGACCAGAAAAATAAAAGAAATAGACGAAGAGAGATAAAATAATTAGAGAAAAACATTCCGGCGAGCATAAAATATTATATTTTATAACATGTGTTAATTTTCTCTTCTTATCCTTTCATGTTTTAGTTTTTCCAGTCTGATTTTTTTAGTAATTGAGCATAAAAAATTTTAAAAAACAATCTATCACATTTTTCCATAACAATACCTCCAAAAATATTTTCATAAATAATTGCGAAATAAAATATTTTCTGAAACAATCAATTTAGGACGATCAATGTGAAAGATGTTACAAATGACTCATACATTGTTGATCTACTAGTACATTCTTTTGGAGGTAGGATTATTTTTTGTAAAATCATGTTGTGGAAGTATCGTTTTGACATTAGCCCTAAAAATAATCGCAAATGGAAAATACAATCAGTGCCTAATGAGGAATTACAAAACCCTTTTTCCTTCATGCTTTTTAACCATTTTCAAGGTATTCGGCATATTAGCAAAATGTTATTTTGCTACCTCATTTTGTGATTTTGACTTTCCTGACTCCAGAGCAAGTGACAAACTAATATTTTTGGACGGGAGATGCAAAATTGAGAGCAAGTTGAAGTTGCAAACATCATGCTCGCACCGCGATTAGATTGCCACGGGAGCCTTTTCTTGTCTTTAGTACCTTTTCAGTGTTTTTTAAATTTATTTTCGTAGGAGTGACAGTGAAATTCAAAATTTTGGTTATAACGAGCACCCTTTATAGATACTTTTACTGCTATATCTTCTGGGCACTTGGCCTTCGGAGTTATTTTATTACAACAAAGAAGAATATCAGATTCTTAAATTTTAAATCCCAACTTGAATACAATGTGTACATTGTCCTTTGGTTTATTTGTTTTTAAATAAAAAACCTCTCATGGATACGGTTGCATTTTGAATACTATTGGTGAAGGTTGGCATAATTCCTCAAGAGCTAGCCATTGTTTAACTCTTCATTTACATTTTCTTGCAATGCTAAATTAAGTTCGTTGTTAAAATTAATGTACAGAATTATAAAGATTGTATATTTTAGTAATCATTATTTTTTCAAACTAATCTGTTTTTTACATTCTTCTTTTCATTTTATATATGCAGACCAAAATCTTACTAAATATTTTTTTTTCTTTTATTTACTTTGTGAAATGTTGTATTTAAAGTCACAACTAGGATAATAATTTTCCAAAATAAAGATCATGGAAGACTAAGAAGCATTGATACGGATATGTATATCGTATCTAATACGATATGGACACGTGCATACGACAAAACTTAAAAAATTAGTATACCATACGGTTGGGATTTGGTAACAAAATAATAAAATATATAATTTTATATGCAAACTTAATTAAACAACTTATATGACAACAAAGAATGCTTAAGTCTATATATAACAATTCATATTTATCATAAATGTACAAATGTTGCTTAAGTACATGCAAAGTGTTAATTCATTGGTAGAGTAGGGTTTCGTAAAATAGTGTTAGTACTTTTTACCAACCCATAAGATTGGTCTCAGAAACCTGACGCGATTCCGGATGTTTCCTTTTTTTATCGTTAGAAATTCACCAGATGAGTTTTAAATGTTTTGGTTTTGAACTAATGATCAATAAACAATCTTAATCTCCTCGACTGGATTGTGGAGTATTGTTGAGGTCCTTGCTTCGAAATATGTGATATTCCAATTGTCGATGAGGTTCAATGATGGTTCTGAACACCCAAAGACATCTTAGAGGAAACTCCTGATGGCTATATATGCTTGATAAAGAGGTTTAGGCCTACTCCTAGATCATATGTTTGAAGGTCCAAAGTATTTTTTACTTATATTTTGACATCGTTCCTGAGGGTTGAGTCTTCTTATCATGGTTTTCAGGTTCAAGATCATATTTCGTATCATCAATAGGCTATTTTGCTTCTTTCACATTACGGAAGGAAACTTAGTCAAGGGCTTATGAACTTTATGGATATTGATAGTCAGAGAATGGAACTCTTTAAGATTAGATTTGTTGTCAAGGGTCCTTAGACCTCATTATGACAAAATATATGAGAAAAATGATGATACCTCATAGCTTGGTTTCAGGCTTGCTAATTTCAAAACCTTCGGGTTAGGGCTCAAATCCTTGGAACTCTTTAAAAAGTTATCATTTGAGAAAAAAAGAGGTGGATAAATGGCATCATTTTCATTCATACCACTTGGTTACTTAATTGGTAATATTTTTTCAAATGCTCAATTATCCACGGATGGGGGAGTTCATTTCCTTCCCAATTTTTGAGGTAATAACACCCATGTCTAGATATTTTAGTAAAGACGTATGACCCATCCCATTTAGCCCATAAATTCCATTTGCATGGGTTTTGTGTGGCTATAGTGACTTCTGTGAGTACCAGATCCCCAACTCGAAGCTCTTTCTGCCATAATTGCTAATTAAAACATGAGGTTATTTTCTATTTGTAGGCCACCATCCATATGAGTGTCTCCTCTCTCATCTCTACGAACTCTTTAAAGTAAGTCTGAGGCCTTCTTAATCGAATGAAGTTTCAAATTTTGCCCCCTATAAATGAGGACCTCTATCTCTTTTTTTATTACTACTTCTATTCCAGAGAATATAGAAAAAGGTATATCCCATGTGGGACATCGAATTGTGGTCTTGTAAGCCCATAAAATTCTTGGTAGTTCGTATGCGCATAATCATATATCCTTTTCCATCTCCTCATTCAAATTCATAAAGATGTTTTCATTAGTGACCTTTACCTGCCCATTTGCCTAATGGAGCTTGAGTGAGGAGTAGTGGCTGTTAATGTCGTAATTTTAGCAAAAAATGTAAAAATGAGGTTATCTAATTTCTTCCCATTGTCTAAACTAATGGCCTTTGATACACCGAAGAGACATATAATATTCTTCTAGATGAATTTGGTTATCTTCCATTCGGTTATTGTGTTTAGGGGTTCTACTTTAACCCACTTTGTAAAATAGTTAATGGCCACTATGCGTAATGTAATTTGGCCTTTGTAGAGGGCTAAGCACTACGCCATATATAAAGCATGGTTACAGTTTTGGTTCGTGACCATAGCTTCGGGACATGTTTTTGGTCCGTGACAATTTTAAGGGTGACCATTTAGGGGGTTATGGTCCAAAGCCGTGACCATAATATGGGTTATAGTTCTTTGGATGATATTGAGGTAATGGCTTGGTCACAACTCAGAACTGTGACCCTATCAGTGACCATTTTCTTTGTTATTTTAAGGATCATGATCCCCAATCGTGACCATCAATAGTTGCATTTTGATAATGGTGACGATCCTAAACGGTGACCTTAGTTGTGACCAAAAGGTCACAGTTCTGAGCCGTAACCAAAATGGGTGACCATATAAATTAAATTAATATATAATCACGAGTCTAGACAATGACCTTATATTAATTTAATATAAATTGTCACCCGTTTTTTTCATGTATCAAACCGTGACCATTGTTAAATTTAATTAAAAAAATAAATTTTAGTTTTTTGCCTTTGTAAAAAAACTTGTATGTGTTTTAACACCCCATTATACATTTCCATAAATAAATATTAAGCTATCAAATTATTCAACACAAATTAACTAATTATTAATTCACTAACTAATCCATAAATAAAAAATAATAATATAAGAGGACTCCTGAGGGAATTTATTGTGAGGAGAGCATTCAAAGTATTTTGACCTCTTGTCTCCTCTAACTGCATCCTACGACCAATGTCTCTATTGTTCGTGAGTTCTATATGACCCTTTTGGTTTTTTTTAGGCATCATTGAATCTTACCACTTTTGTACGTGATGTAGAGATTATTCTTACTAGGTATGTCCTTGCATCCTATATACAATTTACACGAGTCAAGGATCCTCACTTTGTTCCTTTTGCTGACAATGGTATCTCTCATCAGGCCCTTGCGTCATTCTTAGCGGGTAGGCATTTCCAATGAGTAGGATCTTTGTTTAATCTGATTAATCTCAGTCCTCAATATACCATCATTCACTTCATCGTGACCTATTGTATTTTCCTAGATGTAGGGCATAAGATTTTTTGAGTTCATCTAGGTAGCTTAATGAATGTTATTGCTATGAAACACACCATTGATTCTCCAACCGTTATAATAAGGACACGTCTTTTGGTCACTATTGATGTCTTAAAATAGAGTGATCAAATTTCATAATCACAAATAAGTAATAAGATCAATCTTAATAAATGCACAATAGACAAATATTTTTAAAGTTGTCCGACTATGAAGAAATCCTACGTCCACTATTATTTTTATTTATGTCGATTAAAATAGCTCATTATGGTTTGCTTGACAATGATTGGATTCTCCCCTTGATCTAGGGGATATTGTCTATTAATAGGGATCTGAAACCTTAGAGATGGAGTGCATTTATATTTCCAGTCATTTACATATGTATACAAGAAATGTGACCTTTGGTTTTCAGTTTTGAATGCCTTTCCAGCCGAGTAACTTTTGATATTCCTGATGGTTCAAATTTTGGGGTTAGTCGGCCTTCTTGCCGACTAGGTTCTTCTGATACCGATCAAGATAACTATACGACCACATAGCATGACAAGTGTTTGTAATTCATATATCCACGTGGAGAGATAATGTTTACATAAAACAAAAGCCTCCAATACTACATGCTTGATGATTGATCGAACGTATGGAGTAGTTATTGTAGGCCCTTTTTCTTTCGAATGCATTATAAGGATCTCAAAACCTTTTTCCAAATTTTAACCGCACTAAGTATGTGAACCAATTTTAGTTAAGTCCAATTTTATCTTCTTTAATCCCAAACATGCATCTAGGTGATTAAAGCAAGTAACATAAAGTAAGTTCACAAAAGCGACGCCGGATGTGCGATGAAACCACTAAGGGAAAAAACCTCTAATGGCCCAAGACAGACAATCATTATGATGTGGTATTATAAAGTATAAACGACAGACTAACTCAATGACTCGATCCTCGCAACTTTTAAATCTTCTCTGATCCTTTAACCACTCCTCTACAGTGCCCACACGAATATTCTTTCGCGATAATTGTCCATAGCACATGTGTCCATGAATGCCTCGGTGTCCACCGATGTAGCCTAGCAACATTTATGAATTTCGAAAATGAAATCCTTCGCTTCATCATCACAAAACCCAACATTCAATGTGTAGAACAAACTCTAATGGAGCAAACAAAGATCACTATAGCATATGTGAATGATAGCTCAGATCTTTAAACTCTAAGGGTGTTTTTAGTCTTTGAAAACCTTAGAAAACTTGTGCAGAAAACGTATTGTATATAAACTATTTTTCAGGTTCTGTAACTTCCAAAATTCTGAGAGAAACACGCCTTAAATAATAAATTTAAGTTGGTGCATCTCTCGAACTATATCTACATGTCGCTCGAACGAAATGTCCATGTCTCTCAAACGACATATACATCTCACTTGAACGACATTCAATGTCATTTGAACCTCTAAACTTAAGAGTTTGTTTTATACACAACTCTAAACGATCTTTATCTCAAAATAAACAAAGTTTAAACAGTTTAAAACACTTTTTAACATTTTTAAAATAGTTATTAAACAAAATAACATCCCAAAAATATTTTTCGAGTTTCCATAAACATTACGCATTCATACCTGAGCAATCTCAGAATGCAATGAAGACGTGAAACGTGCACCAATAAAGTCTCAGTACAATTTATCTTTGAATCTTGGCCGCAACGCTTTCAATAAACTTTATGTAAACGACTGTGTGGGATCATGACAATAAAATTCTATCTATGACATAATAACATGTTCTGTTCTGGGAATAAGTCAAACGCTACAATGGACTCAATTAGCATTTTTTTCCTTATAAATCTCTCCCTTTGAATATTTCGGGACAAAACCCAAACAATGAAATGCATAAGTTGGGCCATCAAGCCGTATGACTCCTAAATCCCATCTCATAAAACCCAAAATCAAAAAATACAGGATAAGACTAGTACAAGGTGTTCCGACAAGAATGAACTATCTGAATGTGATATAGACTTGAAATCTCGAATCTCTTAAGCATACCTACACACATAAAACACACAAATACCTAGTGAAGTATGGAGGAACAAATGATATAATCATTATGATACGAATATGAAATTCCAATACCAATTTGTAAAATCAAAATCAAATCATTTGTTAAACATGTGAGAAAAATATTTTGATACCAATTATGAAAATAAACATCGAAAATCATGATATTAATTTGTGCAAAAATTATGTGCTCATCAAACAAACTCTCCCCCTACATCACATACATCTCTCCCCCTTTTTGTCTCGAATATACAAAAAGCGAAAAAGATACAAATTTATCAATATATCTAGACTAAGAATAATCAATGAAGTACATATACATAAACATGAATCATGCCAGCTAAAAATAATCAACCAATACTACTCGTAGCTACCAAATAGCAGTCACATAAAGGAATCATCAAAGTCAGTAATAATGTGACAAAACAAATTATGTAGTGTATGAAATAAGCATGAATAATCACTAAGTACTGCATATGAACAACCCAGAAGTACCAAAACAGAATAATACGATCATTAAAACGAAGCAGGTACCGAATAGAATAATCCTAAAAAAATCCTCCAGGAGTCGCTCGAACGACAATGCACTGTCGTTAGAACGACTTTGCATGTCGCTCAAACCAAGTCGTTAAGCGACCTAAGCATTCACAAAATATTATGCTCTCGCGTGATGAAAACATCAAACGACCTTTGCGCAACTCTTCTAGCCACCAAACACTATTATATTCCACCAACTTGTTTGAAGCTCGCGTGATCAAAACATCTCACGACATAGACTTGTCACTCGAACGAAAACCATTTTTCGTTTGAACGACAATAATCTTTCTTAATTAAATTTCTAAAAATCATGTAGTTTCGTCCAGTGAAAAAATTTCCTGAAAAAATCAACTGGAAAGAGCAAATAGTACCAAAATAGACTCAAAATAGAAACAAATAAAACAATGTGAGTTTCATGCCAACATAGAATCAATGTGTTGAAACATGGATATGGAGTGAATGGGTGTGAACTACACCAAGTGAATCATAACTCCAACACATTGAAACATTCAAGAAACTCTAATTGATAGCAATATGCCAACAAACTAAGTTGTAGCCATATGTGACAATTAATATAATGAGTTAAATAAACTAAACAATCAACGTGCACACAAATCCGGAAATTTATGATTCTACAAACAATAGCATCATGATGCGATGTTTCAACACTAGGATTTGTGGTGCAAACCCGATTAAATTTTGTAATCAAACTCCATCAAATTATATTTTCTTTTTCAAGTTCTTTTGAGGTTTCTATTTTTCTCAACTTAGAGAAATCCTATTGTCCCTATTTTGGCATATGATTCTTTTTATTGCCTTTATTTTTACTTGGTCTCTTTTAAACGATGGCTTTCATGACGAGTTGATTGTATTCTCGCAGCACTTACCCGTGAAAAGTCATTATTTTTTCAATATATCCAATATTAATACTTACAGTAAATGGTTCTTACATGCACACCTCCTCCTAAGTTTACTTATGCATAGATGAAAAAATTGAGATAAAAACGTCTCACCAAACTCAAATATGCATGAGATGTCAAACATTCATATAAACTCTTGCATGTGTGAAAAGATGACATATACACAAAGTCGAATTCAAATGCATATCAACTTCAAAACAACCCCATTAAGACAATGGTTAAGATCATTCAATGCATTAATAATTATGACCAAATGTCCTAGCCACATGGATAATGAAATGATGGGGGTCCAAACACACAAATATGACACATTAAACATGAAAAACTCACGACACAAAGACAAACAAAAAAAATTTTGGACCCAAAAGTAAAATCTTTTTGTATTTTTCGCAAAAATATTTAAAACCAAAAATATTTTTTGATTTTTCAAAAAAATCTATCAAAAACAAAATCTTTTGGAATTGTTTTCAAATAAGACTAAAAAAAGAAAAATATAATACAAAAGATGCACTGGTCATAACACTAGCATAATATAAATCATGTTGCACTGACTAGTGTATGACAAACTTGGCAACACAATCATTCTTTATATCTAGCATGGGAAGAACCAAGTGCAACGAAACAAGAACCATTAATTTGATTCTTATACCCTCTAAGTCTGAATTCCTAACCTAAGTAGGTGTGAAATTATGCATGAGGGTTTTGGAAACCGGAACGATTTTATTCCTAAACTTTCTAGGAGCATTATTAAGGTCGTAACCAAAAAATCTAAGGTGAACTTTCCTACCGCAATGGGAACAAGTATAAACACGGCGGGAATGATTATCAAAATGTCAACCTCCCTTCACGTTCCTAGTGGGTTCTCTCACACGATTAGTATTAGCTTTGGGAATGGGAACAACGTGATTGTCATAGCCTATACCAAACCTATTTCTCTTGACTTGGATGGTTCCTAACATCCTATCCAACTTCTCTCACCTTGCCTCAAAATAAAACTTTACCTTACTCGAGTCTTTCAATATCTCCTCTAACTCACTAATCCTAGACTCAAGCACACGCCCAGACTCCTCAAACTCTAGAATCTCTTTCTTTAAAGACTTCATTAAACCATGAATGCTATCTCTCCCCTTCTCAACATATTTTAGATGCTCCCTAAGAGTCTTCTCCCATGCATAAAGATCTTCAATTAAAGCATCATTATTCTCTACGATACGCTCATTCAACTTAGCTTGCAATTTCGAGTTTGCCCTTTTCACCTTTATCGCTTTTGTATACAACTCTCTAAAGGAAACTTACAACTCTCCTACATCAATATCCTCATCCTCACTAGCTTCACCCTCACTCACTTGGGATTCAATGTCCTCGAAAGTGTCATGCATATGAGAATCTTCATGGCAAGTTTTATCGTCGTCGCTCACATGACATGACATGAATGCTACAAAGTTTCACTCAATGGGGGAACTCTCTCCCTCTTCCGGTTCACAATCACTTAAAGTGGCATTATATGCTATCGGTTTATTTCCCTTCTTTTTTAGTCTAGTGGGACATAGGCAACCTTGTGACCATACTCCTCACAGACAAAACACCTATCCGACTCATCCCACTTAGTTTTATCACTCTTATCCTTAGGGTCGGGATCTCCATTGTTGTTCTTGAATTTCTCAAGCCTTTTGGCATTTTTCAATTTCTTTTGTAACTTAAGAAACTTTTTGAACTTGTTTGCTAACAAAGCTACATCCTCAAAATGGGAATCAAAATCGTCATCCGAAACTTTAGACTCCTCCTTTCGGGATTTGAAGGCAGTGATCTTTTCTATCTTTGGCACATGCTTGGAGGTAAACTTCGAGTTCATAGGTTTGTAGGCCACCTACAATATCTTCAAGTTTCATCGATTCAAGCATACCTAATTGTAATACCCCATATTTTCATGGCTTTTAAATTTAAGGATTAATTAAATTTAATTGAGATAATTAAGTTAATTTTAATCCGGAATGTTGGTTTAAATATTTACTAGCATGACTAGAGTTAGTAATTATTGGAAATTTGTCATTTGTTGAAAATTACTGGATGAGTATAGTGATTAAGCATAAATTCTTCACATTTATCCCCTTAATTTCGGTATTTTTACAATCCCGTGCGGTGTAAATAGCTTGGATTTATCTCATATCTATGATACTAACCCTTTTTGGCAAGTATTTTGTGTTTTTGTATCACTTATGTGTTTTACAGGTATTTCATGCAAGAAAGATGGAAAAGAGAACTCAAAATAATGAAAGAAACCAAGAATCGGGGAGTTGAAGGGCATTTTCGTAATTTTCAGCCTTAGTTAAGAAGTGGGGCCTTCTGGAAAGTTGAAGATATCAGAACAACGAGAATACTGGAAAAAACGGCACCCAAATCCGAGCTACGGTGAAGGAGTTATGATCATTTGAAGTTGAGAAAAAATCCAAGGAAGAAAAGAAGAAAGTTGGAAAATATTCTAAGTGTTGAAAGAGGCCCAGAAACCAGCCAATTCACCCGAACCGGTACACCCAGAACCCGAACCGGTTCGCCCATTTGTCACGCTCCAGAACCGTTACAAAATTAGTCACGCTTTCTAAGTGTGACAAATTGGCAGATACGGGATTTTTATTTTGTGCTTATCTTTTAGCCAAAAGAGTTTTATGTTTGGGGGACTCTTCTAAACGACCTCTAGCCTATATATTTAGTCATTAGGACTCTTGTTATGAAGATTTCATTGATGTAAAAGCTCCATAACAAGTAGGAACATCTAGGAGAAAGATTCACATATTTTGCACCATTAATTCAAGAGCTTTTCGAGTTTTTCTTCAATCTTTGATTTCTTCTTGCATGTTCTTGTTCTTCAATCCTGGTAACTTTTATTTTCAGCACTTTGATTATTATTCACCATGTTAGGCTAGGTTTTTAAAGGTTGGGATGCATGAACCCAACCTGATGTGGTAGTTGCATGTGTATAAAATTAGTCCTCTGAATTTAGTGATTGATTATGACCGTATTGCGTAGTTACACAACAATTGTAGATCTTTATATCTCGTTTGCCTCTGGGTACTCGTGATGATTTAGAGTACAATTTGAGTGTCACTATCGCGATACCGATTTACTCATCCTCAGATTAGGTATGACGCGGGCTTGAACCTCGTATACATAATGCTTCGGAGTACTAAATTTTGGGTCAGATCAATCAGATAAATTTACTATTAATATTATCACCGCACTACACTAGGGTTGGGGGATTGTATTCCCGACCTGTTTCTCTCATCATTTAAAATAAAAAGTTATTGAAAACATCAGTCATCCTCCATTTCGGTAGAGTAATTTAGTTGCATCTTTGCTCATTTTCATTATCGCATTTAGCTTAATCAATCTCAAAACCAAATCAATTTTCCTTTTTCTTTAGAGTCAAAGTTAGGATTTCTCTGTCTACCCAACGTCATTACGTTCACTCGTCCTAGTTCCTTGAGGATTCGATACCCAAACTAGCCACTATACTCCACAAAAGTGTAGTTATAGTTTAGGTTTTTGTATTGTGGTTGGAAGCCGATAACAACGACTAGCGTATTACACGGACGCTCGGTTTTCCACACGATCAAAATGGCGCCGTTGCCGGGGAATTAGGTAGACTTAGGTATAGATTGAGTTAATCTAAAACTTTGACCAAAAAAAAAAATTGATGAGTATTACGAGGGAGATGTAGGATGAGAGCGAATGGCAAGATACAATAGATGAATTCCTTCGTAATGACCAACCATCCACATGACAGAAGTCTTCAGAAGAGAGTGAACGAAATTGTTCAAAACACACTCGAGAGAGAGAATTAGGAGATATAAGTCTTGAAGACTTTGAAAAAGAATTCGGTCCGGTGGATGAGAGCCTGGATGAGATCCTTAACGACGAAGTCCAAACTCTATTGGATTCATTTCGTCACCTAGAAGAAAGCGAATGGAAAGCTAAAATTGATAAATTCCTTATTTGTGACCATCCACCCATACCACTAGAGGTCCCGAAGGCAAGTGAGGAGAAAAGTTGTGGTCCATCCGACTTAGAGCCCGACCCATGTGTCTTAAAAATTGAAAGAAACTTAGGTGTTCCCTCTGAGTCACCGCACGCAGACCACGCTTTGATTCAGCATCATGAGGATCCCTTTCCAATTAGTCACGATGAGTCTCCCGATCTATCCTTTATCTATGGGCGAGGTCCCAACTTATTCCAGTTGTTAGTATATGATAGGAAGATGGGGGTGACAAGGAGAGCATCATTCCCCGTGCAAGGGGTCGGGTGAGTTTGTGGAGAGATGAGAGGTCGTCGCACCCCCGACGCGTATGGGGTGATTATTGTTGTATTTTTGAGTCATGCATGAGTGTCATATAGTGTCTTGTTGCATTTTAATATTTGTTTGTTTTATTTTCGGCACTTTTCATTCGCCTTGAGTTAGATTTTCGTCCTTTTTGCTTGAGGACAATGCAAAAGTCTAAGTTAGTGGGGGTCACAAGTGCCTATTTCTAAGACTTCACAAATTTTCAAAAATGCCCAGAAATTTCCAAAAACATCATAAAATTTTTTAAAAATCCAAAAATATTTTTGTTCAAAATAAATAAAAATTGGAATTCAAAATTTTCAAAAATATCATTAAAAATCGAATTGGAGTCTCAAATTGTAAACATCCAACATACACAAAACCGAAATTGACCAAAGATGGAAATTGAGCGAAAATTGACGACTTAACGAACGAATATGGAGATTAACAAACCCGAAGCTGCAAATATGCAGATTTTCGAAATACAAGTTTGATCGATCGATCGAGCCCAGAGCTTCGATCGATCGAAGGTTCGATCGATCGATCCCCAGACCTCGATCGATCGACCCCTCCTGGAAGACTAAAGTTTCCCCTTTTAAAATTGTTGAATTGATTCGAAATGAAGAAAACTCCTTAGACATCCTTGTTAAGATAATTTGGGAGATAATGATGACCAGTAAGATTCATTAATGAATAAGAGACCTTTAATGTAAGGTGAAATCTATATTTTTGGGATATCTTACATAAGGGACAATGTAAGTATATGTTAAAGGGGAGAGACACATAAGAGGGTTACGTTGGACCATAAATGATTACCTACTGAATTGTACCCTTGGAAGGATAGAGTCCATAAGGGCTACGTAGTAAGTTGGATAAACCCTTCGAATTAAAGTGAGAAACGAACCATTATACGTGATAACTAATAATGGGAAAATAAGAATAAATGTTGTGAATATGGGTTATGAGATAAACCTAAATTGATATAATAAAAGTGGTATATTTATATGATTGTGTATGCATATATTATATACTTGTGAAAATCATGCTCGCGCTACTTGCTATCCCTGAGGTTACCGCGCTGGGACGACCTTATCCTGTGTTGCCTTATGGGGGATATTGACTCGTACCCTAGAAGATAGAAATCCTAGGTACGGGCTATTGGATCGATAGTCGGACGGTCCTAAGAGACGTGAGGGTATGTACTGACCTCTTGGACTTGGAATCTATGCTTCGCCTCAATATTGTTTGTGTATGTATTTGTACATTTCGAGAGTGATTCCGAACTTGTATTCCCTTTAGTGTGATTGATACGGGGATTGGATAGCAGAGTATGCCCGCACCATAGTTTTTATGTGGGGTGCCGTTATGATATATATATATATATATTATACGAGTAGTTAATATATATATGAAATTCTGAAATCTGGAACTGCCTACTGTGATTTGATATGTAGGACATGGTTGATGACTCAAATTATAAATACTTGTTTTGAGAAAGTATAATATGACACTGGAAAACTTTATTGATTAATAAAGTTAAAAGGATAACTTTGGTTACAAATTGAAATCTTACGTTTTAAATACCTGTGTTGTTCAGTTGTAAATCCTGCGAATAACCTACGATAAGTTAAATCATTGGGGAAAGATAGTGTGGTATATGACGAGATAAACCATTAAAAAGGTTAGTGCGATAGGAGTGAACATTAGAAGAGAGGTGAGAATTTCTCAAGAGAGTGTCGCACTAATATGTTGTTGCATTGGCCTGTAATCAATTTAAATAGTTGCTAACGAATTTTTAAATCATATACACTATCGGGATCTGATCTGTTTCCTTTTCTCTTTCTCTCTTGTATATATATATATATATGTATATATTACAGGTGCCCAGCCACAGGGGCGTCTTGCACAGGGTCCTTTGGCAGGAACGAGCTGCAGCTTAGGTGGGAGTTGCAGGCCTGTTGTTTAGACGACTTCATCCATTTGGTTCTACTCCTAGGTCAGTTTTATCCAACAGGGGCATGTGTCGCCCTCTTTCTATTAATTAGTTGGTATTGTCAGAGATTGTAATTCTTTTAATTTCAGTATCTTTATTTCGGGATTATAAATGTCAGGATGTTTTCCTTAGTATTTTAATGTTGGGATTTACTATTGTTGGGTAAACTCTTGAATGTTCATTTTATTATTCTACTTAATGTATGACTCTTTAGACGTTAATGGTTTAAGGTTTTATAACCGGATTTAATAAAATGAGAATAGGGTTTTAAATGGTTTTGACACTTAGCTTAATTATTTAGGGTGTTTAAATTGGAAAATTATTTTAACGACAGTGATGCTGAGAATGAACCAACTGTTCACCTTGAATTAATTTAATAAAGGAGTGATCGTCCGGTATTTAATTAGGCGGGGTGTCACAGGTGGTATCAGAGCATCAGTTTCTAGAGTCCTTAGGATCTGTACGGCTTATTATGCTTTCTGCGTTGCTTTGTTTGTTATAGAGCCCTATGTTTAGGATTGTCGATTCCTTTGACGAGATTTCATTCTCCTGATATATGTGTATGCATTAGTGAATTCTAATTTCGTTCGGATGCGTGCGTGTGCCGAGCGATGACGGATGTCAGAAGAGGACTATTAAGCGGACATCAGGAGGCAGGGCTCAGTTAAGATTATAAAATATATCCGAGGATGATGACCGTAGTCGAGGTCACCTCCATTATGGCACGAGAAGCCAAGACTAGAAAGGTGACTAAGGCGCAGCAATGATTTCCAAATGCTGTTATAGTCAAATGAGGTGCGAGGGTAAACTTACCCAACGTACTACAAAAACGTGTAGAGACTGTCAGTGGAAAATTCTAGAAATGCGAAAATTGTATGTGTTTACCAAAGGAGGTAAAGTATCCAAAGGTTTAGATATAGGACGGAGTGTGGCAAACTGAAAGTGAAAATTTAGAGAAAATTTTCTTGGCTTTCGGGACGAAGTTATAATGGTTGGGGTCAACCACCAATTTTAGAAGTGGAATGCTATGCCTATAGGAGAACCTTAGGTACAGTGTTGATCGTATGTTCCTTCCTCAACTGTTCAGGGTGAGAAGCAAACGTGGTTCTGAACTTATCGCAGGAGGGCATGACAGAAGTCCAATTGTGAATATGAATCCAAATCGTTAGCAAATTTTGTATCGGAAGATGTAGATACGAGTGGAGGAAACGACTCCAAGTGGGAGACCAACTCATAATAATAATTTATAATTCTCGAGGAGGAAATTCTGATGGACGACTGATTCGGAGGTTGACAATATTACATTTTGTCAATAAAGATGATAATGCTTCTTGTGTGGGAAGCTTAAAGGAATCGAAGAAGTTAGTCGAGAAGAAGACTGAATACGAGGGTGGTAGTGTAGCACCACAAAGGGATGTGGATACACATCGGGGGACCTATTTAAAGGCTTCAGATAATTAAATTCTTACCAAGTGATGGTAAATTCAGTAAGTACTATTATAGATAGTAACATGATCTTTATGTCCTAAAAAAAAGCTAAGGGAACTACCGGGATGGTTAACAGGAATCGAGTTTACTAAAGTCCTAGAGAAGGACAATCCTAACTTGGTTAGTAGGACAGGTGGTAAGTGGATTATGTACTGAGGTATTTTGTGCGGAGTGAGATCGCTCGCGATAATATGTTCCAAAGTGAGTATAAGGACAAGAATACGGTGCCTAGTAAAAGGCAACGATTAAAGTAATTTTGTTTGGTTTGTGTAGACGTGTTACGTTCGAAAACCATTTGCACAGTCAAGACAATTGACGAAGTAGAAGTGTAAGTTGTATCCTCAGAGGATGAGGCGTGTTTATGTGACACGAGTGAGTCACTATATTTTGTTCCTTTCTAGATTAGCATGTGAGACGAGCTTAATGCATATCATTTTAAACGTTATTATTAAATTGTGAATATTTTTCCCTAGTGTAGCGGGATTTTTCTTTAGTGCTATCCGCGGAGAATGAATGAGTATATTAACATCATTTTATACTTTATTGAGGTTACTCGTTGTAGTGATGCGATACACGAGTATGATATTATCTTTGTTAAAACATTATAGAAATGGTTAGTACGATAGTGGGCATTTATTGCAAGACTATCGGAGTGGTTGCATTAGCGCAACATGTTTTACGTTTTATTATGGCGAGGCTTTACCTGTAAGAAGGTTGGACTCGCACTTATATTATCTATCCTAGAGACTTCGGAGGAGATAGTGGGCTCGAGATATTCGATGCCAGAGTATGTATAGACTTTGTCAGTATAATTCCGCAGGTATCGATATTTACCGTTGAGCGAAAAGATTTGACTCAGTATTATGTTTAGCACTCCGGACTTAGTGATAAGAAAATTGCATTATTATATTTATCCTTTAGAGAAGTGGGAGTTAATATTTATACCCCTATTATTAGGGAAAGGAATTTCGAGAATTCCGATTGTATGTATTCGAGGTTTATGGAATGCTATTACCACCAACCTATACTGAACAATAGTGCAATTAGTGAAACGTTCCTTGTTAAGCATAATTATGGGAGAAATTGTAACTTTTCTGACAAGAGACGAAATAAAGGGGTATATGCTATGGACGGAGGACCTAACGGATCTCGATAACCGACAATACTAGGCAGTAGTGTATCGGGAGGGTTCCTTGTTTGGATTTCGCTTTGCGAGACATCCCACGCATGAAACTTAGTGTAAGGTTGGAAATAGGGAGACGTTTGGTCACTATTCCATGAGTTCGGTACCCTGGTCGAAATGGGATCAAGTAAATATGTATGTAAGTTGGAAGTTGAATTTTGATTTAAAGCCATTGGAGCCGATTGTGTGGTAAGAAAGCATTGAAAGTTACCCCATGAGTTGAGGGGTGGAACGATGATAAGGAAGATTTAAAATCTTGATTTTTAGGGTGATTAAAGTGTTGTAATCACGCTGCAAGCACCAGGGAAAATAAAGAATTTGTTTATTAGTATGGAGCGTATGTGATGCTTACGCTAGTATGCCCGGTTTATAGGGTGTGTAGACATCCTGGTTAACTGATGTTAAAACTCATCCGAGATGAAGGGGTGTGGCAATAGACGTGTGGAAAATGTGTTTGTGGGGCTAACAGAACGAAGTGGAAGTGATATAGTGGATTAAACGTCACATGAGGGGTGATAATCCATACATAGGTGTGTAATTAGAATATCACACCCAAATTTGAATGGGAAGACTGTGGGAAGTCATTTAAGAAGAGCATTCCTTGAATGGAGCAGAATTAAATGATTATGAAGAACACTCGGAGCGGAGTTGTTAGTAGGCAAGTATGAGAGAGACTTGCACATACAAAGGGTGATGATGTTGGTATGGTATAGGAGATCCAGAAGTGCGCTTCTTGGAGAGAAGAGCACGGGTGGAACTTTCGGCATACTACAAGGAAGGAAGGGGAGTATTACGTGTCACTTGATGTGAGACATTTCAAGGAAGAATCGATGTTTAGCGGGACATAGTGAGTAGTCTCTACATGCACCGCCCATAGGTAAGGTTTGGTTGAAAGAGGAGAATCAACCAAAGAATTTTGTGTTTATCGACAATTCCTGAAATTGGAAGAGGTCGGTAAAGTCGGTACAGTCCTTGGATGGGTTGCCATCGTCAAAACAAGATCGAGGGTTCATCCTGAACATGTGAATTAATTCGCTGAGAAGGAAGTGATTGATATTCCTTTGGGCTGGCTTACAATATTAACTAGTATGCCCCTGACTTCCTTTGAAAGGAAGGATCGCGCCAGTGCATGATCCGACGCAGTATAAATTTCTAAATCAGGATGAGATTGGTGAATCCCACCTTTGATATGGAATTTCAGGAACCAACAAAGATAAGGTTTCGTTTCGAGTAGGATGTATCACCCTTAGCCAGGGAATAGGCGCATGGTGATTAAAGATTTGGGGAGTTACATGAAGGAGATTTTGGAATCTTGATACGATGATTTCAGGAATGCTCTGTAGAAGCACTCGTACCTGTTTGTCGTGTACAAGTTATTTATTAAGGTTTTGTTATGGAAGAACCTCGACTATTCTCCTTCCGTATGTTTAGAGGAGAGTAGATAATCAGAATTTTTGGATCGGTCGAGAGAACATCCGATAACTATGGTGGAATTCCACGACTGTTTTAGGCGAGCAAGAGTGATCAAATGTTCATATAATTTTCTCAGAATGGAAGTTTTGTATATGAATAAATCCGAGTATTTGTCATGTAATGAGGTGCGGCCTCCTAATGACAGTGAGATAAGGAAATTATAACGTATAGGCGTGACCTATGCGAATGTTGTCGGTTGGGAGCACAATGTGAAGTGTCTCCAATTAGAATGTAAAACAATGTTGCTGTGAAGAAAGGGCTATAGTGATTGAGCGCCATAATGTGTAGTTAGTTTGTGTACGGAAAAGGATATCCAGAATTGTGCTACCGGATAGGCCTTATTTTCCGAATTTCGGGACGAAATTCCGTTATTAGGGGGAAAGTATGTAATACCCCGTATTTTCATGGCTTTTAAATTTAAGGATTAACTAAATTTAATTGAGATAATTAAGTTAATTTTAATCCGGAATGTTGTTTTAAATATTTACTAGCGTGACGAGAGTTAGTAATTATTGGAAATTTGTCATTTGTTGAAAATTACTAGATGAGTATAGTAATATATGAGATTTATTTTTATAATATTGTCACATGTGAATAAAATGACAATTATGGAAATTTAAGTCGGGACGCGCCTGCATCGTGTCGGGACTAAATGTTGATTTATAAAAGTGAATATTTCATAAGTTGTTCGTATGGTCGTTTTGAGTGTGCCAATGTGTTTGGAAGGGTCGAAATAGTCAGAAAAGTGTACCCGGGGGTTTAGTTTGAGTCTCGGGGTTATTTTAGGCTTAATTAGTACCCCGGGAGGGCATTTTAGTCATTTTACATTTTTGGGTAATTAAACCCACGAAATTTCAAGGGTTATATAAGATGTCTATGGTTGTCTTCTAGGGTTATAACAACCAAAGACAAGTGACGTCCATAGGTGAGGGAAGGAGAGAGCTTCCAAAGCAATCCAAGGCCCGAAATCCATCCGTTTGCACCGCCTCCACCACCAACGCGTAGATCGCGAGACGGGGAACGCAACCACACCAAATTTGGCACCAAACCAGAACGTCGAAAATCCCAGGCAAGTGTTTATCTTGCTTATTTTCGTTAGTGCATCACTCATATTAGTGTAGGAATGATTAGGATGAGTTGTATGGAAGAAAAACCCCATTTGGGATAGGAAATTGCATGTAGGGATGATTTAAATGATATTCTAGAAACCCTTTTTCCATGTAGAGGATTAAACCAAAAATTTATGATGTTTTATAAGAAGGAAATTCTGGAAAAGATGTGTTAGAACCATGTTTAAGAGATTTCTAGGGTTCTTGATATTTACATGAATTTTGAGTTGTTAATCCATGTTTAGTGATAGAAATCTACATGCTTTACGTTGAAAATATCTGGTATGATGATATAATGTTTGTAGTATAAATTTTACGACGATTGGGATTGAAAAATATGGATTTGGTGAAGGTTAGAAGATGAAACCCGTAACTGCAAATATGCAGATTTCCGAAATACCTATTTGATCGATCGATCGAGCCCAGAGCTTCGATCGATCGAAGGTTCGATCGATCGAGCCCCAGACCTCGATCGATCGACCCCTCCTTGAAGACTAAAGTTTCCCCTTTTAAAATTGTTGAATTGATTCGAAATGAAGAAAACTCTTTAGACATCCTTGTTAAGATAATTTGGGAGATAATGATGACCAGTAAGATTCATTAATGAATAAGAGACCTTTAATGTAAGGTGAAATCTATATTTTTGGGATATCTTACATAAGGGACAATGTAAGTATATGTTAAAGGGGAGAGACACGTAAGAGGGTTACGTTGGAACATAAATGAATACCTATTGAATTGTACCTTTGAAAGGATAGAGTCCATAAGGGCTACGTAGTAAGTTGGAGAAACCCTTCGAATTAAAGTGAGAAACGAACCATTATACGTGATAACTAATAATGGGAAAATAAGGATAAATGTTGTGAATATGGGTTATGAGATAAACCTAAATTGATATAATAAAAGTGGTATATTTATATGATTGTGTATGCGTATATTATATACTTGTGAAAATCATGCCCGCGCTACTTGATATCCCTGAGGTTACCGCACTGGGACGATCTTATCCCGTGTTTCCTTATGGGGGATATTGACTCGTACCCTAGAAGATAGAAATCCTAGGTACGGGCTATCGGATCGATAGTCGGACGGTCCTAAGAGACGTGAGGGTATGTACTGACCTCTTGGACTTGGAATCTATGCTTCGCCTCAATATTATTTGTGTATGTATTTGTACAGTTCGAGAGTGATTCCGAACTTGTATTCCCTTTAGTGTGATTGATACGGGGATTGGATAGCAGAGTATGCCCGCACCATAGTTTTTATGTGGGGTGCCGTTATGATATATATATATTATACGAGTAGTTAATATATATATGAAATTCTGAAATCTGGAACTGCCTACTGTGATTTGATATGTAGGACATGGTTGATGACTCAAATTATAAATACTTGTTTTGATAAAGTATAATATGACACTGAAAAACTTTATTGATTAATAAAGTTAAAAGGATAACTTTGGTTACAAATTGAAATCTTACGTTTTAAATACTTGTGTTGTTCAGTTGTAAATCCTGCGAATAACCTAAGATAAGTTAAATCATTGGGGAAAGATAGTGTGGTATATGACGAGATAAACCATTAAAAAGGTTAGTGCGATAGGAGTGCACATTATAAGAGAGGTGAGAATTTCTCAAGATAGTGTCGCACTAATATGTTGTTGCATTGGCCTGTAATCAATTTAAATACTTGCTAAACGAATTTTTAAATCATATACACTATCGGGCTCTGACCCGTTTCCTTTTCTCTTTCTCTCTTGTATATATATATATATATATGTATATATTATAGGTGCCCAGCCACAGGGGCATCTTGCATAGGGTCCTTTGGCAGGAACGAGCTGCAACTTAGGTGGGAGTTGCAGGCCTGTTGTTTGGACGACTTCATCCATTTGATTCTACTCCTAGTTCAGTTTTATCCAGCAGGGGCATGTGTCGCCCTCTTTCTATTAATTAGTTGGTATTGTCAGAGATTGTAATTCTTTTAATTTCAGTATCTTTATTTCAGGATTATAAATGTCAGGATGTTTTCCTTAGTATTTTAATGTTGGGATTTACTATTGTTGGGTAAACTCTTGAATGTTCATTTCATTCTTCTACTTATTGTATGACTCTTTAGACGTTAATGGTTTAAGGTTTTATAACCGGATTTAATAAAATGAGAATAAGGTTTTAAATGGTTTTGACACTTAGCTTAATTATTTAGGGTGTTTAAATTGGAAAAGTATTTTAACGACAGTGATGCTGAGAATGAACCAACTGTTCACCTTGAATTAATTTAATAAAGGAGTGATCGCCAGGTATTTAATTAGGCGGGGTGTCACACTAATGAGCTCAAAATGGTCACTTTTGCATCAAACCTACTCGACAATGATCTTAGGATTTTCTTTATGACAAGTTTGTTGGGTAACTTCTCCCCTAAGTTAAATGATGAGCTGACTGCATTAGACAACCTAGCATAAAACTCATTAAACGACACACTCTCTAACATTTAAATAGTCTCAAACTGTGTAATGATATTTTGAACTTTAGACACCCTAATTGTGCTAGTGCCCTCATGAGTAAGTGCAAGTGTATCCCAAGCCTCTTTATAAGTTTCATAAGTCATGATACTATTGTACTCTTCCTGTGAGACATGTGAGGAAATGACGTGAAGACCTTTAGAGTCGTAAAGTACAAGTCTATGTTCATCTTCTGTCCATTATTCAAAAGGTTTTAAAGTAGTGGCATCATCCTCTCATGTGACTGGTGGAGTCCAACCATTTTCAAATCCTATCCACACATGCTCAACAATTGATTTTAAAGAACTTCTCGTTCGCATTTTTCAATAAGCATAATTAGTGCCATAAAAACAGGAGCATGAAAACTTTTAAAATTTCCGAAATTCATCCTTAAAAACATAAGGGATAAGCACAATAAAATATGTATTTCTAGCTCTCATACCAATTTATAGGCCCATTTTTCTTTCGAATGTGTTTTAAGGATGTCAAAACCAACTTTCCTTTTGAAAAACCTTTTTCCAAATTTTAACCGCACCGAGTATGTGAACCAATTTTAGTTAAATCCAATTTTATCTTGTTTGATTCTAAACATGCATCTAGGTGATTAAAGCAAGTAAAATAAAGAAAGTTCACAAAAGCGACACCGGATATACGTGGAAATAACTAAGGGAAAAAACCTCAGACAACCCAATCTAGACAATCATTATGATCTAGTATTACAAAGTACAGATGACTGACTTACTCACTGACTCAATCCCCACAAGTCTTGACACTTCTCTGATCATTTAACCACTCATCCACAGTCCCTACGCGAATATCCTTCCACGATATCTATTCACATCACACGCGTATACGAATGCCTCGGTGTTCACCGATGTTACCTGAAAACGTCTACAGATTTCGAACACGAAATCCTTCGATTCTTCACCATAAAACCCAACATTCAAAGTCTAGAACAAACTCTAATGGTGCAAACAAAAATCACTATAGCATATGTGAATTAAAGCTCGTATCTTTAAATGCTAAGGATGTTTTTAATCTTTGAAAACCTTAGAAAACTTGTGAAGAAAACGTACTACATGTAAACTATTTTTCAGGTTCTGTAACTTTCTAAATTCAGAGAGAAACACATCTTAAATAATAAAGTTAAGTTAGTGCATCGCTCAAACTATATATGCATGTCGCTCAAATAAAATGTCCATGTGACTCGAGTGATATGTGCGTCTCTATTGAACGAACTGTAATGTCGTTTGAACCACTATATTTAAGAGTTTATTTTTTACACAACTCAAAACGGTCTTTATCTCAAAATAAACGAAGTTTAAATATTTTAAAACACTTTTAACATTTTAAAAACACTTATTATATAAAATAACATCTAAAAATATTTTTCAAGTTTCATAAACATTACGCATTCATAGCTGAGTGATCTCGAAATGCAATGAGGACGTGAAACATGCACTAATAGAATCTCGACATGATTTATCTTTGAATCTTGGACGCAACGTCTTCAATAAACTTTATGTCATAGACTGTGTGGGATTGGGATAATAAAAAATCTATCTATGACTCAAAAATATGTTTTGTTTTAGGAATAAGTCAAATTCTACAATGGACTCAATTGGAAATTTTGTCCTTACATTTATTCAAAATATTGTTTGGCATGTTACTGGGGAGCTGGTCGGTAGCCGACTGTAACACCCCATAATTCGGAGTATTTAAAAATATAATTAATTTGGTTAATTTTTAAATTACACGTGTGACGTAATTTAGTGAAATAAAATATTATGTGTTGATTAAATTGTTAATCGGAGAGAAATGATTAATGTTTATCAAATAAAAAAAATAACTAAGTGAATAGTGATTTAGTATTTTACATAATAGTGAGTAACAGTGTTGTGACAGTGGTATTTATTAACCGGGGGTCGTGTGTCGACCATATGAGGTTGATATAGGAAATTATTTTAGAGTAACTCGGATGATAATTTTGAGGTCACGGTTGGTTCCAAAAGGGGCGAAATATCAATCTTCAGAGAGAGAAGGCCATTAGAGAATAAAGGGAGAACATTCTTGGATCTTAGGAGAAAATTCTTGAAGCTTTCAACCTTGTTCTTGCATCACCATCATCTTTGGAGTGTGGATTAGAAGGGAAGACAAACATATCATGATAAAAAAAAATCAGATCATTCCCATATAAGGCAAGTTTTTATCTTGCTTATTTTAAATTAGTTATAATACCCATGTTAGGAGTTGAGATATCTATCATGATTTCATGATATATTGAACCATATTCATGTTAGCGATGAGAAGATATGTTAGAGGTTTTGATTATAGGATTAGTAATTCGAAATCTGATTTATTGGGATAATATAAGAGATCGAAATCTGGATTTATGAAGAACTTGTTTGAAACATGAAACTAGGGTTTGCATGAATTAATTAGAGAATTTAATCTTCTAAATCATGGAATTAAGTGATGTTTTGATGATGAAAATTCATTGGGATTCGTGCCTATACTCATATTAGATATTGGGTTGAATTATATGATAGTTATAACATGAATCATGAAAGTTGTGTTGAAGATAAATGGTAAAAAATGTAACAACGTATTTGATAAGATGACCTGACACTTTTCGAATCAATTTGGACCAAGAGAGAATTGATTCAAAAAGAAAATCGATTCGATTTGCCCATATTTGAAAACTTTTCCTTTTTAATCCTTGAAACTCTGGATTAATTCATGGGGAGACCTTGGGATATTCTTAAACTACAAGGAGAAATATAGTGGAGTTTAGTAGGCCTCTGGTAGGGATTAGGTTTACATAAATTGAGATAAGTTGAGGCTAGGGATAATCGAGCATATATCAATAGTTAATGAATGTGCAAGATTTGAAATGGATCACAGAGAGATGAGTGAACCTGTGGTTTAAACCAGTAGTGTATGAGTGTATTAGATACTTATATTATTAAGGGGTAACTAGTACCCTTAGGGTAGTGAGCTATACCCTGAAAAATATAATAAGAGGATAAAATGGTAATTATTTGTATGATGAGTATGCGAGAGATATATACCATGTACAGACTTATATGATGGGTTGTGTGTATACCTACTAATTTATACACATTTATAGGTTGTCTGAATACCTATGGTTGTGATTGATTATGTGTGTGAACATACCTATGCTGCCTGCTATCCGAAGGTTTTCGCGCAGAAGGAGATCCCAACTTGATGATTTTAGTGAGGTTTGGATCTGTGGCCCAGAACATGGAACTTAGGTTGGCTCACTATGTGTCGTGTATTATTGAGACCGACATGTTATTTGGGTATATTAGGTATGTGAGTATTCCAATGGCTTAGAACCATATTCGCCTCCGTTGTGTGTTGATTTATTTTGGGCTCGAGAAGATATGTCGAACCATTAGTCCTTGATTTAGTACGAGAGGTACATGGACTTGATAGAAGAGTATTCCAGTAACACGATGGTCCATTCCGAGGATGCTATATTTGTATATATTGTATGTGTCATAAATATATACAAGTGAGATATATCTACTTATGTGCGATAGTAGAACTGATAGGCTGTGTGTATCTAAACGTAATTTTATGAGAGAAACTTAAATACTTGATTCAATAATACTACGGGGGAAATATTAATTATTGATACTACACGGTCATTGGTCGTGACAAGGCCGTGAAAAAGTATTATCACGGTCAATGACCGTGACACGACTGTGACAAATGTCGCAGTAAAAAAACCCTTTCCCCTTCTTTTTTCCCCAGCCGTTCTTCCCTCCTTTTTTCTCTCTCTACACTTCTCTCTCTCTTTCTCTCTTTACTTTTAGGTTACTCTCTCCCTCTCTCTCTTCCATATATATATATATATATATATATATATATATGTGTGTGTGTGTGTGTGTGTGTGTGTGTGTGTGTTCATGTGTGGTGGATGGTGGGTGGGGAGGGGGGGCTATGCGTGTGTGTGTGTGTGCGTGTGTGGTGGGTGGGGTGGGGTAGGGTGGGGTAGGGTGGGGGTAGGGGGTGGGGTTGCATTAAGTTTTTAACGAAAAGAAATTGCTGGTTAACAACCATGTTAAAAATTTAGGGTTAACATTGTAACTTTTGAAATGTCGAGTCTAAATTGAAATTAATCCCAAGCATCAAGGTTTAATTTGCATGTTTTCATAATAATAAAAATAATAATAATAATAATAATAATAATAATAATAATAATAATAATAATAATAATAATAATAATAATGGTACTTTGTGTTTTTGGTTAAGATATAATTAATTTTTTTCCCCTACAAGAGTTGAAAAAAGGCCCATTTGGATTTATGAAAATATGGCTATTTTGGTGTTAATTTTTCAAATTACTTACGCTGGTATAATTATTGTGGTACTTGTAGTTATTGTGCATGTGTGTGTGTGTGTCTGTGTGTGTGTGCGTGTGTGGTGGGTGGTGGGTGGGGTGGGGGCGGGGCAGGGTGGGGGTAGGGGTGGGGCAGGGTGGGGGGACGGGGCAGCGATGAGTGGGTGGGTGGTGGGGTAGGAGTGGGGAGGGGTCTGGGGCAGGGTGGGTGGAGGGGGCAGGGATGGGTGGGTGGATGGTGGGGTAGGGGTGGGGGGTTGCGTGTGTGTGTGTGTATGTGCGCGTGTGTGTATATGTGTGTGTAGTGTGCATGTTTGTGCGTAATATCCCTTGTAAACGAATTGATTGATTGTTCCTCATTGTAAATTAGTAAATTAATATATGATTAATTATGAAAGTAGTTTTGCCCCTCATTGTAAATTAGTAAATTAATAATTGTATACTTTAATTGTTAGTTTAATTGATGAAAATAATTAATTGAGTATATGAATTAGAAGGAGTACGGGATACACATTTGTTGTTGACATTGTTGTTGGATTATAGTGGATCGATGTTGGGTTGGTTAATTTTAAAAGTGGCATGACCACTGGATTATTGTCCATATGGTGTTGGGATTTTTCAACTTTTTTTGAAAATTACTTTGTTTATACGCTTCATACCTTTAATATACGCTTCGTACCATTAAAAGTTGTATGACAACTGGATTGTTGTCCATTGCGGTGTTTAACAATAACAATTCATTTTTATTTGTAGTAATTGTACATATTTGCATGTCTTCTTTTAATTCATTTTGATATGTACTAATAATATTTTTTTTACAGGAAATGTCTCCTTCAGGTGTTAAGGCGAGGATGATGATGCTAGTTATGATGATATCGTCTAGGCTCGGTGGTAGTGGAGGCGACGAGGGCTCCTCGGCCCCTAGTCTCCCCAAATATGGCAAATTAGGGATGCCCATCGAGAACAAATTGGGGCCATTAGCGAGATCCCTCGAGCTGGTAAAGACGATCATCGGCCCGGGGTACATTAGTTGGACGGAGGTGCCATATGAGCTCAAGTTAGCTATTTGGGTGCACTACAAGTAATATATTTATATTTATATTTATATTTATATTTATATTTATATTTATATTTATATTTATATTTATATTTATATTTCAAATTCAATTTCAATTTCATTTTATATTTATATTTATATTTATATTTATTTGCAACTAATATTTTATTTATTGGACAGGAACAATTCGACCTGGATCCTAAGCTACGCAATTCTGTCTTGGAGCATATGAGGGAGCAACATAAGACGTGGAAGAAAAATATGAGAACCCGGTACTTTGGGAAAATATGAGAGTCTGTTATCCAATGGCGTTAATACATCCCGCCGAAGGAGCCGATCTCATTGGCACAATGACAAAGGTTCATTAACAATGAGATCGGGGAGCAACAATTGGCATCTCGCCAATCGGGAAGGGAAAACCGGGCAAAAAAGACAGACGTGCACTACTCCGGTCGGACGTCTTACGCTGAGGCGGAGCATAGGATGATGATAAGATTTAATTTTTCTATAACTACTTAAAATATATTATTCAGCATTATTTTACTTTGCGGTGCCGATAAAAAAATTACTTTATTTTATTTTAGGGGACAGGGAGTGGCCCTGGGGTAGGCCGCAAAGGCTCGATACTTATGTGGCTCTTCAAACGAAGAAAGGGAAGGACAAGGAGGTTTCCCCAAGCGTCGCGGCCACGATTGTAATTAATCTGACAATTTACTTTTTGTTAATTATGTTATAATTTTTTTATTTACTTATTTTACTAATCATGTGCTTTTTTTCGTTTCATGCAAAGCTTAAGGAAGTGCATGAGTCGCAATCTGATGTCGACAAGACATCTTTGTCCACAGACGCACTCAACCAAGTGCTTGGCTCTGATCGCAAGGGGAGGAAAAGGGGGTGAGCTCGCAGGAGGCCAAATCTAGGATCATCGTATTGGAGGTGAGCGACACCTGGTTGGCTCGAATGGTGGATTCACATGACGCGAAGCTGTCCCATTTCTAGGCGACGATCCAGGATTTGTACTCATTCGTGAAGCGTTCATTGGGCAAAAATCGTAAGGGTAAAGGGAAGGAGAATGAGGTGTGGGAGGACGAGTACGAGGATGTGGACCTCGCTGCTTCATCACCGACACGTGCGAACTTTGATGATCCACTTCCCTATTTGTCTCCCTTCAACAGATCGATGTCGACACTTGGTTGGCCAAGCGTGTTTATAATTGACATATTTGATGGTCAGCGGATAGGCAGGGGTTGAGGGACCCGAATATCGTCCAGGGTGCACCAGTTCATGGACGTGAGCTTCAAGACATCGAGTCCAGGGTGCTCTTTACGTATGTGATGCCCGGGAAGGAAAACTACCAATTGTGATTGCGCGAACAATGAGGCATGACGTATATTAGTGGATGTGTTAATTCGTATATCGTGTGGCCTACTCACCTCCTCAGCATTAACCATACCCCACACATTTAGTGACATTGATTTAAGTTTGAATTGAATTGTTTTAAATTATTACATTTGAATTATATTTGGATTATACAGTGATGCATATTCTCTCTATTTTGATTGTATATTTGCGCAATCTCTATTTTATCTGGATATATAATGTTTGAACAGGTACAACGTTGCTATAACGAGTACATATATACTGCTGGGCAGTGGCAGTGGCCATACTGCCTAGCAAATTTTTTTTCAATTCTTCCCATAATTGTCACGGTCATTGACCGTGATAAGTCCTTGACAAAGTAAGTTGTCACGGTCTATGACCGTGATAATTTTTTTAAAAACTGTCATGGTTTTATCACGGTCCTTCACCATGACAAAGCTTGTCACGGTCATTGATCGTGACAAGTCCGTGACAAAAAAATTTGTCACCCCCAGAATTGTCATGGTCATTGACCTTGACAAGTCCAACTTGTCAAGGTCAATGACCGTGACAATTCGACAGATTTGGTGTAGTGTGATACAGCGATAGCGAGTCGTATGTGTCATACAAGGGAGTTAGACCTTTTGAGTTTAGTTAGATATTTTAACCAGGTGGGCTGGGTAGCATAGTTAGGTAGGAAACGTTCGGCGTGAGCATTAGTGAAGAGGTGAGGAACTCAAGGGAGTGTACGTTGAACTAACAACTGTAGCTAATAATCGGTTTATATTGTGATTTAAACACTTGCAAAATATTTTCAGATTGTTTTCTTGGGCTCTCACTCATGTCAAAATATTTTTAAAACCCTTTAGGTGTCAAGCCACAATGATGCCCAGCTTGATGACTCTATCCAGGGATGCGTAGTAGTAGCATTGTTGGAAGCTTCCGGGAATTTCTTTAGACGCTTTAGCTCATTCATTTCTAGAGAGAGATTCTTCAGTCTTTCATTTGGGTGTGTTTCCTTTCAGACTATTTATTTCTTCAGTTTATTTACTCTATTTAAATTCAGTTTTACTATGTCAGACTTGTGATTGGATTATTTGTTTTGGGAACCGATGGTTTATTCGATATTATTCATTTATATATATATATATATATATATATATATATATATATATATATATATATATATCATGTGATTTTTAGATTATATTTGTGTGGATGGTTTAGTTAATTTAATTTATGTAATACCTTGTATTTTTATGACTTTTAAATTTGGGGATTTATTAAATTTAAATTGAGATGTTAATTTAATATTAATTCAGAAATTAGTTTAAATATTTACTAGCATGATGATAGTTAGTAATGATTGGGAATTTGTTGAATATTACTTAATGGGTAAAGTAATATGTATAATCGAATTTATTAAAATTATCATGAGTATATAATTTGATAATTATGGAAATTAAATCCGGACGCGCTTGTGTTGTGTCGAGATTATATTAATATTATTAAAAGTGAATAAAATGTAAGTCGCCTGTATGGTCATTTTGAGTGCGCCAATGTGTTCGGAAGGGTCGAGATAGTCAAAATAATATACCCGGTGGTTTAGTTTGGGTCTCGGAATGTTTTTAAGCCTAATTAGCATCCCGGGAGGGCATTATAGACATTTTATATTTTTGGACAATTAAACCCAAGAATTCCCTAAGGATATATCAGCCTTTAGGAGTTGTGTTCTAGGGTTAATAAACACAAAATCAAAGAACGGCCATTAGAGAAGAAGTTGGAGAGCTTTCCAAGCAACTCAAGACAAAAGACTCACCCGTTCGCACCGCCACCACCACCAAAACGTAGATCGCGTGACAAGGAATGCAACCATACATTTTTGGTCCACAAATCAGAAACTCAAATTTCACGCAAGTATCTATCTTGCTTTATTTTAGTTAATGTTTCAATAATGTTAGTCTATGGTTGTTTAGGACATGTTTCATGGAAGAAATTAATATTTTTAAGACTTAAAATCATATGTTGTAGAGGAAGTAGACATATTCTGGACATCTAAATCACATATAGAAGATAAGACACGAATTTGTGTGGATTTAGAAACAAGTAATCTCGAAAAGAATTGGAAGAATGGAAATTAAAGAAAAAAATTTGGGTTCTTAAAATTTATGTCAATTTTACTCCATTAAATCGTTATACACGATCAAATCGGACATATTTTATGTAGAAAATCATGTATTTAGGTATATAGTACCTGTGGTAATGTTGTTTAGGAGTATGGGGATCTATAATGGAGATTTGCTAGAGGTTGGAGAGGTAAACACATAGCTTTTCAATGGAATAATTCGTCATAACTTCTTGATCGATCGATCGATCAAGAACATCGATCGATCGACGGTATCGATCGATCGACCCCATTCCTCGATCGATCGATCCCTCCTGGAAAACTGCGTATTTTTCTTTTTTAAGTTTAATCTAGTTAAAATGAATAAGAACCCTTGATCATCATTGATAGAGCATAATGAAATATAAAGAGGACCAGTAGGGTATAGGTAGACCCCGTTGAGTGAAATTTAAGAAAGGATGAAATTATGGGTTAACGGGGAGTTATCCATACCTAAGAAATCATGCGTACGCTTAATAAAAGATCGAGAATCGTGAGGGAGTTAGAACATAAGGTAAGTGAGAGTATGCCTACTGAAATTATACTTAGGGAGATAGAATACATCGAGAGATGAGAAGTATGGAGTAACTTATATATGAGAATAAAAGTGACGAGTTCGTTATGCGAGATAATTGAGTAAAATGTGCTAAGAACAAATCATTATAATTATGGGTCGTGGGTGCACCTAATTTAGAAATGTGAATATATATATATATATATATATATATATATATATATATATATATATATGATTGTGTTATTGGGCATATATTATATATCTGTGTAAAAATCATACTCGAGCTACTTGCTATCACGGGTGTTTCCGCGCTAGGACAGTCTTATCTCGATTGGGCCTTTATGGGGGATAACGACTTATACCCTAGAAGATAGTATCCTTGATACAGGCTATTTGAGTGATAATCAGATGGTCCTAAGAGACGTGAGGGTATGTGCTGACCACTTAGTGACTTGGAACTATACTTCGCCTCCAATTGTATGTGTTTTAATGTTAATACAGTTTGAGAGTGATTCCGAACTAGTATTTCCCTTAGTACGAGTGATACGGGGACTTGATAGCAGAGTATGCCAGCACCATAGATTTTATGTGGGGTGCCGATAATATATGTATTATATGAGTGACTAATATATATATATATATATATATATATATATATATATATATATATATATATATATATATATATATACTTAACTATGGGACTTTCTACTATGCATAAAAGTAGTTAAGTAATGAATAAATACTCCAACTTTATTATAAGTGTTTGGGAATTTTGTGACATCATTGGGTTATTTTAAGTAACATAAGATATATGAGAGAGCTTAATTTTTAGAAATTAATTATCTTAGCCATAGTGTTTATCTGAATGAAACCTTATGGGAAAGTTAAGCTAAAATAAACTTTTGAGATTAATAGTACGGTAGGCGTGCACACTAGATGAGAGGTGAGAATTTCTCAAGAGACTGTCGCATAGTAACATGGTTGTTTCATTAGCCGGTAAGAATTTTAAATACTTGCTAAACTATTTAAACTGTTTTATACTCGGGCTATGACCCGTTTCCTGTTTTTTCTTTTCTCTTGTATATATATGTATATATTACAGGTGCCCAGCCACAGGGGCGTCATGCTTAGATTCCTTGGAACGGACGCACTGCAACTTATGTGGGAGTTGCAGGACATTGCTTAGACGACCTCCTTGTTGAATCTACTCTTATTTTAGTTCTGGTTAGTTAGAGCATGTGTCGCCCGTTCCCTATTCAGTTGGATTTGTTAGAGATTTATGTTCATTTATTTTTAGTATTTGGTACTCTTTGGGATGTAATTCGTGTCAGGATGACTTCATTTGTAGTTTTTAAACCTGGTATTAGTTTATCTGAATGGTTAAATTCTTATGTGTTAATTTCCATCTTTAACATTTATACAATTCTCAAACCTTTAATAATTGAAAAGATTTTCATAATTGAATTAAATAAAATAGAAATAAGGTTTAAATTGTTTTGACACTTAGCTTAATTATTTAGGGTGTTTAAACTGTAAATTTATTTTGTGATAGTGATACTAAGAATGAACCAACCGTTCACCATGATTTTCAATTTAATAAAGGACTGATCACCCGATATTTAATTAGGCAGGGTGTCACAATTTATTTCCTTAAGTTGTGATAATAATGAAAGATAAAATTTGACATCGGCTTAATTTAACATAGGTGATTAGTAGTTAAATTTTTTTTCGATAGTGATGGTAAGAATGAACCAGATTTGTTTTAATAAAGGACTGATCACCCGAGGTTAGAATAAGTGGGGTGTCACACCGACTTTTTGGTCTTGTTAAAATTTCTACCGTCACTTTAGATAATGGCATTTCTGTAAATACTTTAAACTTTTTTGAACTGCCAAAGGGTACACTAATTGTGTTTTGGGAATCATGTAGCCAGCGATAGTTTGATCGTTCATTCTGTTAATCATTTCATTCCGATTTATCGAGCTTGATCAAGGATTGGAGGATTAGAGGAGCTTGTTCAGTGTCTGATGAGTCATTAACCACGCCCTTTTCTTGATGTCTTAGAGACGATGTAACAGTAGTGAGAGGCTCGAGCTGTGTAAGAGGTATGGGTGAAAAATAGGACGGGTGGGATGCTCGAGGTAGTCTGAATCATTAAGGGGTTGTGTTGAAAAATCGGACGGATGAAAAATAGGATGTGAGAGGCTCATGGTTTTAATAAAACGTGGCAATATTTAAAACCGCTTATATAGAATAGATACAAAAAACTGTTTATATAGGTTTTATACAAAATCTTATGACATGGCATGAATAGTGAAAACCCCTCCTCCTTTAATTAATATATATATATTGTGTGTATGATATATTATGAGGAACGAACCCCTATAGTTCTATCATGAGAAGTTGCGCATTGTGGTTGAATCCCCTAGCTAATGAATGCAGGGAGAGTATAGTCCCCAGTTCATAGCATCCAATATTTTTACAGTGTCACTTTTATCATGGGTGAGACATCTTGGGTATGATTAGTCTCGCTTTAAAGTGGGGAAATATGACTGCTTCTCTTACGTTTGTGCTTTGTTTTACCAAGTCGGTGTGAGAGTCCAACAGTTGGTACCTATGATGGTGTGTGTATCCCCTAGAAGATGATATCACTTAGAGACTGCATCCAGTGAGCTAATGCTCTCAGGGATGGTTAGTAAACATATAATGAGTTATATGTATGCGCACTTGATATGAAATGATAAATCATGTATAATAATGAGAGTAATATTATACAGGCTTTAATGATTAATGAGTGAATCAATATGCTTATAACTAGTGAAAGTTACTAGTAATGAATTGATATATAATCATTGATAATGATATTAAAAGCGTCCATGTTGGTATGAAGTAGATATGCGAGTGTGGGTTAACGCGTAAGCATGCGATTGGGTTATCCACAAATGAGTCGGGTAGCTTAACTAAGATTTAAAATGCATACATTGGGTGTGCGCTATAGTTGAGAGGTGAGTATGAGTCTCAAGAGAGTGCGGCACAAACTTAATTATGGAATTTCACATTCATAATTATTATGCATTTTAATTCACTTGCTAAAATATTTTTTTTTAAATCGTGCGCTGACCCATATCTATATTTTCTTTTTCTTTTCCTTTTGTTATATCTTTTAGGTGTCCCACCGCAAAGACACTAAGGATGAGCTTCCATTCCAAAGTCTATGGAGCTGTAGTATATGTGGAATGTTGTAGGAATTTTATATAGTCGCATCTCATTTTGTTAATCTAGTTAAGGACCAATAATATAAATTGGGGGTGTGTTGCCCAAGTGTTGTATTGATGTATATGCTTTATATTTCAGACATTTGATATATTGTATGGGTCTGTTAACCGATGGCTTATTCAGTTATTTCTGTTGTACAGTTTGTTATATGTATACATGTTCCTATTTTGTAGTTGTTGTTAATGATTTAGTTGTAATGTTTATATAACCGAAAACTTTTGGCATCCACTTTATTTTAATTTGGATGGTTAGTTGTATTTATGGTTTATATGACCATGGTGCTAACAATGTGCCATTTGAGATTCCTATTTTATTTTAGTAGAGGATTGGCCACCCGTTATTTTAATAAGAGGGGTGTCACAATATGGCCGCCATTACTCTTCTTTGATTGCTCGGAAGGCAATAAACCTTCCTCATGCATGGCTTTCACATATCTTATCACGTAATTCGTATAAAACTTGTTCACCATCACTTAGATGCACGCATTGGATGTAAGGACCTGTGAAGGATCTTTTTTAAGGCTTTCCTTTGGCACTAAATAAAATCTTGCAGCTTTAATACTAACTTGGCGGGCTTACTTTTTGTTGGACGACTATCGTTTTTTAGAAAAATAATTATTGGTCCCATCCAGCTGGGGACTTTTTACATGGTGAGAATAATCTCGACAACAACGGGCTTTATGATGATGGTCTTGGAAAGCATTTCAACTTAAATTATTCTTCTCAAATCAGAGTCCACTACGGAGCTTTAAGCTGCTAAAGCATCGATATGGTTATTATGCCCCCAGGGGAACTGTTGAATGTATACTTTCTAAAATCTTGACATCAAATCATAAGCCACCTACAAGTATAACGCCATTCATCCATACTTTTCAATGAAATCTCCCGTTACTTGGTTAGATACCAGCTTTGAATCGCAATATACACCGAGCTAATTTTCCCCTAATGAGTGAGCTTTACGTAGTTCGATTATAAGGTCTTTATATTCAGCTTCAATATTAGATGCTTGAAATCCAAGTCGGATTTCTTGCTCGAATATGGAATTCTCTAGTGTCAGGAGCACAACCCCTACTCCTTCACCCTTAGAGTTAGAGGCATCATCCACACACAGTGTCCATTTTTGGGACCGATCAATCTCATGACATCTCAACCGATCGACAATCTGTTAGTTGTTTGGGTCATTCTCTCCTATGAACTTTGTAGTAAAATCATCCCAAACTTGTCCCTTAATTGCCATTCTTGGTTGATAGTGTATATTAAATATCCCAAGTCGGATCGATCATTTAAATATCCATCCAGATAGGTTGTCCTTTTAAAAAATATCCTTGAGGGGAAATATCTGATGACAATGATCTAGGATAATTAACATAATAGTGTTGCTTAAAGTGGATTTGATTTCATCAAGGGTCTTTGATCATTCTTCATTCCAGGTGAGGCCTTTCTCTTACTTTAGTAGTAGAAAAAATGGTCGGCAACATTCCGAGGACTTTAAGATGAAACGATTTGGGTTGTTAGCATCCTTGTTAACTTTTAAATCTTGCACAGTGTCTTTAGATGCCGAATGCTGTTGATCGTGACTATCTAGTCGGGGTTTTCCTCAATACCCCTTTTACTGACCAAGTATCCTAGGAACTTTTCTGACCGAACCTCTAAGGATTATTTGGTTGCATTGAGCTTTGTTTGGTAATGCTTGAGGATTTGAAATATCTTTTCTAAATCCTTTAAGTTGTCAGCTTTGAGATTGATCTTTACGAGCATATCATCAATGTACACCTCCATTATTTCTATAAACTATTTCTTGAACATATTTGTAACATATATCTTATACATGGTTCCTGCATTTTTACGTCCAAAAAGGCATGAACATATAACAATAAAGGCACAAATGGGCTATAAATGAAGTTTTGTCTTGGTCAAAGACAAACAAAGGGATATGATGGTACCCTGAGTATGCGCTCATCCATTCATGTTGGTTGTGGCGTCGACCAACTGATCTATTTTTGATAGAGGGAAATTGTCTTTGGGATAGGCTTTATTGAGGTCAGTGAAGTCCACGTATGGTCTTCAGCTACATTTACTCATTTATACCATTACTGGGTTTGAGAAACATTTCGAGAATTGAATTTTTCTCATGGACCTTACCTAAAAAAATTTCCTTACCTATCTTTCTCCTACCTTTTCTTTTTTGGGGCAATGCGGCGAGCCCTTTGTGTGACCGACAGGAATGTGGTGTTAATATGAAGTTTATGGCATGTGACTTTAGGATTGATCCCAAACATATCATACAGCCTCTATGCAAACATAGTTTGATTCTACTTCAGCAAATAGATTATTTCCTCCCTCTCCTGCTTAGATAGTGTGGTGCTAATTATAAACTTTTTTCTGGTTCGGTCTCATCTTCCACCTTAGCATACTTCTCAATGCATGGCATAAGATCATCAATGGTGTCTTCTTCTTGGTGAGGGACTGGTGCATTATGGAGTAGGCCTATTTTGAATGATGCTATGACAACCTATTTTGAGCAATCTTTGACCTCAGTAATGGTTTTCCAATAGCGTCTTGTATAGTCTAGTAAAGTCTTTTGGGGTTTTTTTCCTCATGATGAGGAGAGAATCCATCCTCTTTGGGTGTGAATTTATTGTTATAAAGAGATTAATGAAAGCCTCCACGAGTGATTTAAAGCTCTTGATTGACCTATGAGGCATCCTTTCGAACCACTTCTAGGTGACATTTCCTATGCTTGAATCATTCCTCATAGGAATCGACTACCTGCAAGATATGCATTGATTTGGGCTACTCATTACTTTACTCAGAGGGTTGCTCTTGTGGTCAAAATCGTTGATGGTTTATGACCTGATTTCTATACCAATGGATCTACGACTCTATGTAATGAGATCCCAACTCACAGATCATCTTCAACATGTACACTATAAGGTTGAGACCTTTCTTAACTAGTTGGTTTCAATTTTCTTTTTAGAAAAAAAAAGTATAGTCTCCCAAAGAAGACATCGATTGTGATTGTAAATAATCATAATGAGTTGTTCTAAGTAATCATCATCCGAGTTGGGCCTATCTGGGGTGTAGAAGATTGTAATACCCCGTATTTTTGTGGCTTCTAATTTGAGGATTTATTAAATTTAAATTGAGATATTAATTTAATATTAATCCAAAAATTCTTTTTAATATTTACTAGCGTGGCGAGAGTTAGTAATTATTGAGAATTTATTGAATGTTACTAGATGAGTAATGTAATATATTAGATTGATTGTATTAAAATTGTCACGAGTGAATAAAATGGCAATTATGGAAATTTAAGTCGGGACGCGCATGTGTCGTGTCGAGACTAAGTTATTATTCTTAAAAGTGAATAAATTATAAGTCCTCCGTATGGTTATTTCGAGTGCACCAACGTGTCCGAAAGGATCAAAATAGTCAGAAAAGTATACTCGAGGGTTTAGTTTGAGCCTCGGGGCGTGGTTAGGCCTAATTGGCATTCCAGAAGGGTATTTTAGACATTTTGAATTTTTGGGTAATTAAACCCACGAATTTCCCTAAGGTATATCAGACATTTGAGTTAGGATTTTAGGGTTAACAATCACAAAAGTTAATAACGGCCATTAGAGAAGAAGGTAGGAAGCTTTTTAAACAATCCAAGGCCAAGAACTCATCCGTTTGCACCGCCACTACCACCATACATTTTTCATCCACAAATCAAAACCCATGAATTTCCAGGCAAGTATCTAACTTTATTTTATTTTAGTTATTATTTCATCCATGTTAGATTAGGATTTTTATGCACATGTTTCATAAAAGAATTTGAGGAATTGAGGATTTAATTCACATGTCTTGATGGAAGTAAATATATTCTGGACATCCCAATCATAGGTAGAGAACAACCCATGAATTTTTATGAGTTTAGAAAAAAGAAATCTGAAAAAAAGATTAAAAGAATGAAAGTTTATGCATATAGGTATATATAAATTGTATACCTTTGATGAATTTGGACATGTTTCACGTAGGAAATCATGTATATAGGTATATATAACTAGTAGTATTGTTGTTTGGGTGTTTGGAAATCGTTAATGGTGTTTTGGGGTAATTTGGTAGGTGAAACCCATAGGTTGAAAATGAAGTTTCTGGGCAAGAACTACTTGATCGATCGATCGACCCCCTTTCCTTGATCGATCGACCCCTCCTGGAAAACTGTATATTTTTCCCCTTTTTGTTTAATCCGATTTAAATACATAGGAACCCTTGATTATTATTTAATGAGTATAATGGATCGTGAGGAAGACCAGTAGGGTCTAAATAGACTCCATTGAATGAAATTTAACATGGGATGAAATTGTGAGTTAACGGGGAATTTCGTTACACATTAGAGATTGTGCGAAGATCGTTAATGAATTGAGGGACTCGTGAGAGACTTAGACCCGAAGGTTAGACAGGGTATACCTACTAAAATTGTATTTAGCAAAAGCGAACACTTCGAGAGATGAGAAGTAAGTATGAAATAAATTTTATGTGGGAATAAAAGAAATGGATCCCTTATGTGAGATAATTGGGTAAAAATTGTACTAAATACGGTTAATAATAATTATGGGTCGTGGGCGAACCTTATTGGAAATTGTGTATCTATATATTGCCGTGTGACTGTGTACATATATTAAATACTTTAATTGTTAACAATTATACCCACACTACTTGCTATCACGGGGGTTGCCGCTCCGAGACAGTCTTATCTCGATGGGACCTTTATGAGGGATATTGACTTGTACCCTAGAACATAGGATTCCTTGGAACAGGCTATCTGAGAATGATAGTCAGATGGTCGTAAGAGGTGTGAGGGGTATGTGCTGACCTCTTAGTGACTTGGTACTATGCTTCGCATCCATTTTGTGTGTTTTTGTTAATACAGTTCGAGAGTGATTCCGAACTTGTATTTCCCTTAGTACGAGTGATATGGGGACTTGATAGCAGAGTATGTCAGCACCATAGAATTTATGCGGGGTGCCGATAGTATATATATATATATAATATATGAGTGACTGATATATATATATATATATATACATACATACTCATATATGGGAACTTTCTACTTTGCGTATAAGTAGTTAAGTAATGAATAAATTTCTCCAACTTATTAATAAGTGTTCGGGAACAATGTAATGGTACGGTGTTGCTCTAAGAAACATAATAAATACTGAAGAAATGGAATTTTGTGTAAAATAGACATCATAACCTTTCTACTTCTGGGGATAACACTTTATGGAAAAATAAGTTAGATAAACTTATGAGATTAGTAGTACAGTAGTCGTGCACACTAGATTAGAGGTGAGAATTCTCAAGAGAGTGTCGCATACTAACATGGTTGTTACATTAGCCGGTAAGCATTTTAAATACTTGCTAAACTATTTTAAAACTGTTTTACACTCGGGCTCTGACCCGTTTTCTGTCATTTTCTCTCTCTCTTGTATATATATGTATATTACAGGTGCCCAACCATAGGGGAGTCATGCTTAGATTCTTTGGATTGGACGTGCTGCAGCTTATGTGGAAGATGCAGGCCCTTGCTTTAGACGACCTCTTTATTGATTCTGCTCTTATTTTTAGTTCTGCTTAGTTAGGGCATGTGTTTCCCTTTTTCCTATTCAGTTTGACTTTGTCAGAGATTTATGCTTATTTTTATTTTCAGTTCAGTACTCCTTGGGAGTTGACTCATGTCAGGATGATTTCATTTGTAGTTTTAAACTTGGTGTGGTTTATCTAGATGGTAATTATTGTTTGTTGATTTCCATGCTTCGCATTTAAGTGATTATTAAACTGTTGATTATTAATAAGGATTTCAAATTGGAATTTAATAAAATGGAAATAAGGTTTTAAATGTTTTTGACACTTAGCTTAATTATTTAGGGTGTTTAAATTGAAAATTTTATTTTGCGACAGTGATTCTAAGAATGAACCAACCGTTCACCTTGATTTTAATTTAATAAAGGACTGATGACCCGATATTTAATTAGGCGGGGTGTCACAAAGATTTGGGCCATTATGGGTGGCACCGCACAATTCTTAATCATCTTTACTATGTACAGGTACAAGTCGAAAGACACCTTTGGTTATGCACAATTCTATAAACTATTGCTCGATAATCATTTTTTAAAATTATTGTGGGCGGATTTTACCAATGTTTTTTAAATCCAAGTGGGGATTTTCTGAGTCTGTATTTTAAATAAAATTAGGAGACAAACTTTTCAACCTAATATCCCCATTTGTACCCTCAACTCTCTACTTTTGGCTAATTACCTCACCAATCACTATGGCAACAGTCAAATAAATATGGCCATGTAGTGTTTTAGTAGACCACTCTTAGAATTTCATCCACGAAATCTACAAAAGAGATCCTAAAAGATCATGACCTTGACTATTGCAATAGACCACTATTAGAAAATAGTAGAAAACTAACTTATAATTCTAAATACACATCTTTTGCTATTTACGGTGATCAGTAGAGGGATATGTGAAAAAACAATAATTTTTAGTTGTTTTAAACACAAAGGGTTCAATCATTTTGGTTTATGAGAGAAGAAGAGAATTTTTTTATCATTATAAACTAGTGTTGTTCTCCAAAATATTTTCGGATATTGAGAAATTTATTTGGAATGGGAGTTAGTAATCATATAACTACAATACATAGTTATATGAGACACATTAGTAGCTATATTTGTTTTTTCCGGAGGACGACATATTTTCATACTGCCTACACACAGAGAGTAAAGCCGCGAAACATCTTAAAGAGAGTGATATAGTCTGCGACTCAACCCAAGAATCGACTACTACAAATTTTATAAATAATTAAAGTAATATTGTTTATTTTTATTGTGCATTAAATATTTGGATTTGAAAGCATGCAGTTCATATTTCTAATATTCACATACGGTAACTACTTATTTTGAGTAGTTGACTAAAATAAAATATGAATTTGATTTTTGAAAGTCTCCATAAAACTCTCTAGCGTAATTTTTAATTACAATATATAAATTATACCAACAAATATATTTTCTCTAACACATATGAAAGTTAAAAACCTCATTTATCATATTTTGTCCAACTAACAAACATGCCCTAAATATTACACGATCCGTAATGTTAATTAGTTGAACCACTAAATGCACATTACTTAATTTTTAAAACCTTACATAACATGTACATTTACTGCACATCCATGTGTAATCAATCATAAACATCGAATTTCCAAAACCATGTCAGATTCAGATTTGATATTTGTAATTCCAATAGGTTATATCTCCACCATCAAATCAGATGACACGAACCTTTAAAGTATCAAGTTCTATATATAAGCCTCAGAAGCCTCGTAACCTTTTTATATAACCCAAAGTATCGTTTTGACGTACTTTTTCATTATTTGTTAGTGTGTGTTGTTTAGGTAACTATAGAGTAAGAGAAGCAGAGAAGTAAATGGCAATGGGACCCGAAAAATCCAAGGGTCTAAAAAATTTGAAGTGTGGGGATAAGAGGTCATTTAGGTGCATTTGGGGTTGGACTCATTGATCAAGTAATGTTAAATGATAAGCAATTTTGTGTGAAGGTTTGGAGAAGTTAGATATGCCGTGTAACTTGAGGACTGAGCGAGGTGCGCCAAAATTGAAGATAATAGTATTTTTATGAAATGTGATTTTAATTAAAATAGGCAAAGCCCAAAAAAATACAATGAGACCATACAAGACCAAAAGGCCGAACAACTCAACCCAAAAACAAAGGCAACATATATAAAAAAATGGGCACACAGGCCCAACAACATTTTGCCAATACAGGGCATATAGGAGAAAATAAAAACAATAAGCCCAAACCCAAAAAATAATCAAAACAAAATCAAAACCAAATTCTTGCCCAGTCTCCAAACCAAACCACACGAACAAACTCAAAAAATCTAAAATCATTTAGAAACTCTCACAGTTTCCACCGCTAGCTAAACCAGTCTGAATAAATCCACTAACTAAAACAAAACTGTTATACAAAGAAACCACAAAACCATTATCATCAAAACATTGAGGTATAGAGAGAACCTCTCCAACAAAACTTCCATCTTCTCCAAAAAAAATAGCCAAAACAACCAACTCCGAAAGTCCAAGAACACAAAACAACCGAAGAACCATATGAACAAGCCAAAAACATAACTAATCTACTACCTCTTCCATTAAAATGATCTTTCAAAGGAAACCACTAACAAACCAGAAACAAATCTGTAGAATCGCTACAGCGGAAATATTGCGACTTCTCAAATAAAATCCAATTTTAATTAATCCCAAATTTTAGTTAAGCCCTAAAACATGCATCTAGATGATTTATCCAATAAAATAAAGCATGAAGGATAAAGCAAACAATTTCAGGAAAAATCCCCCAAAGGGGCAAAACCTTTTATTTCACTATAATTTGTAAGAAAACGGCTTACACGGATTACAATGAAATAAGTGTGACACAGAAATACTCGCAGGTGTCAGTTCCTATGCCGTCGGCTGAAATCTCCCGCAGGAACTCCAGGTGGTTAGCAATGAAGAAGAGAATGACTTCTCCACAAGTTTTTCGATTGGAAATTTCCCTTTCCAGGAGGCCAGCAATGAAGAAGAGAAACGACTTCTCCACAAGAGTGAACTTTATAAGGACTCCCTCCACAATAGCATGCAACTGTCGGTTGTAGAGCTCTCCCCACAAAGTATGAACAAACACTAAATATGTTCTTTGGGTTCCATAAAACAATTCAAATAAAAGTAATTGGGATTTTGTGAATTAAAAACAAAACATTTGAACCCTTAAAAATGTTGGAGAAAAAATTTCTCCCAAAAGGTATTGAATAAAATCTGGGAAGATACACAAAAGTTTCAAAAGAATAAGACTCTTAAAAGTTGAAACTGTTATCCACGTTTTTCTAGGCTGCCAAGACCCCTTTTTATACAAAATTTTAGTTGGTCAAAGGATAAGCATTACAGCAGCATGTCAGCCAAAAAGCAGGGTTGTTCGAACGAGAACCCCATCTCGCTTGAACGAGATCGCGTGTCATTTGAACGACTACGCGCGACATCCCAATGCCGTTAAAATAAGATTGAGATCTTGCTTGAATGGCATTAGCGTCGAAACCGAGCTACATTTACTGTTGTAGCAGTTTTTTTCACAAAGCTTTTCAAAACAAAACTTTCTCTTAATAACATTTATAAAACCTCTTAAAAAAATATTTTTATGATTTTTTTTTGAAAACCCTTTTAAAAATATCCCAACACTCTTAATATGAAATGTATATGAAACTTTTAAATAATATCTTACCAAAGTTCATATTGTTGGGCTTGAATGTTGAAGGCAACTGGTAATTCGAATCCGTCTTTTGTAGATGCAATCTTCACAATTCTTCGATGACTTGTAATGGTATATGACATAATTAATTGTGACGGACTTATTAAAAATATTTCCTTACAAATCTCCCCCTTTGTCTATGAAGGGCCAAACATAAAAATATCTGAATTATCGAAAACCAAAATGCCTATACAAATCTACCCTCCTATGAATCCCTAAACTGAAAAGTTAAAATTTGCAAGTTCTCAAATTTTTCTTCAACATCAAAACTCTGAAAGATTTTCTCATCAGGGTGTGCAACATAATGATCTTCAATCTTGTACCTACATGAGAATAAGCAAAAACCTTCGTGACGCATCGAGTTTGAAATCATATAAGAATAAGGCATTAATAAATCAAATCTCCCCCATAATACAAAAACTCCCCCATAACTGATAATTCTTTCTCCCCCTTTTTATGATGTCCCCAAATAAACAGATAAGAATAAACAATCAAAACATGGAGTGTCACGATAAAAATGCATAGAAAACAAGGATCAAACTACGCGCATGCAAAGGTATGCCCCCAAAAATTTCACAAACTATTTTTGGATTTTTTTCATCCAAAAACAGGATACAAAAAAAATCACACCATGGATTTAAACTCAAACAACCAAGTCATGGAAATGGAATGAATGGGTGTGAACAAATTCGATAGGTAAATCAACTCAATCACGCATATGTGCACGATGCATATATGTACCCCTAACGAATGAACATCAAAAGTATCCTTAGGTGAAAAGATTGTTGAATTTAGATGACATCGTCTTATACAAATCAACAAATCAAAGTCAAAATGATTTCCACCCCAATAGCGTCCAAAACTATTTAGCGCATTTTCAAGAATTTTCAAGGACGTGCAAACCCGTTTAAAATCTCCAACCAAACACCCTCATATATATTTTCTTTTAGAGGTGAATAAACTAAATTCTCAAACTTTGGAGAATTGGTGCAAAAACCTAAATGGCCCATAATTGACATGAATTTCTTTTTATTGTCTTTAAATTTTTTTGAGCTCTTTTAAACCTCTTTGGACCCCGGATAACAAAATTCCTCCATTTTTTAGGTCCAATTTAACGGTGGCTCTAATACCAATTTGAGAAGAGTGCACTTGCGTTCAAATAAGGAAGTTATTTAATTAAAATTAGTTTTTATGAATTAAGTCTTAAACATGCATCTAGGTGTGATTGATGATGATAAAATCAAGCAAGAAAATCAAACACACACAAATGATAAAAAATCCCCCAAAGGGGCAAAACCTTTTATTTTCACTATAATTGTGTAAGAGAACGTCTTACACGGATTACAATGAAAATATGTGACACAGAAATACCCTCGGGTGTCGATTCTGTTGTCGGCAGCTGGAACTATCCCTTTTCCAGTAGGGCAGCAATAAAGAAGAGAACGACTTCCTCACAAATTACTCCAGATGAGTAAAAGATCCTCTTGAAGGTTTAAAGATTCACACGCATATATGGGAACGTTTTTGTGAATCAAAAAGGTTTAGAAAACCTTAAAAAGATGAAGTCTTATTCTGGACAGTTTTCGCAGAATTTTGAGATTGCAGAAAGACTTAAAAAACATGTAGAAGGAGAACAGATATTTATACAAAAATTGAGGCGGTGGCTCGTTTGAACGAGATAGCCATGTCACTCGAACGAAGGACAGAAGTCACGTGACACCCGGATTAATTAAATATCGGGTAGCTACTCCTTTATTAAATTAATACAAAATGCCAAGTTGGTTCAGTTCATAGCATCACTGTCGAAAAACATTTTAACAATTACTAGCCACCTAATATTTAAAAGTGAGTTGTCAATTTTAATTAAATCCGATTGACATGCAATAAGTAGATTATGGAATGCTAACATAACCACCACAACATAGTCACAATAGAATAACCATAAAATAATAATGAATATGGAGGAATACTCCTCACAACAATCCGAGTACTGGAATAAACAAATACCAAGTCCGCATCAATAAATTAATTACAACCCAAAATCTGAAATAACTGAGTAGATAAAATATCTCTAAAAGGAAATAGGGCGACATGCCCAACAGATGAGAGAATCTGATAATATGGAGTCAAGATCGAAAATGGAGGCGTCTCCTGTCAAGGCCCTGTAACTTCCACAGCAGCTACAGTATGTCACCTGAATGGAACTCCTATGCTTGGTGTCCTTGTAGCTGGGAACCTAAAAGGTTTTACAAAAATAGATTTGAAAGAAAACGGGTCAGAGCCCGATTGTGAAAACAGTTTAAAAATAGCAAGTGTTTAATATCATTAAACAATGAATATAAAGTACATGATAGTGTGTGCACTCACATGAGTTCCTCACCTCTCAACTAATTGTGCACTCCTATCGTACCCATACCCATTCTAGTTATTCCCATACTTAACTAGTCTAATATAAAATCTAACATTGTTATACGATTCACAATTTAATTCCGGCATCTTCATTTAAATAGAGTGTCTTACATTTCTTCTCGGTATCCCATATTAGTAATACTACTTACTAGAGGATTTCCATTTTTATCTTTACGAAAATGTTGCTATTAATTATACTCACATTTATACATGACAGTGCATTTCAATTTACAGTATATTATTCTCATCATAAATATACAATACTAGCACCCCGAGGCTAAGCTGCGGTGCACACATACTCTACTATCCAATCCCGGTACATAACGTACATAAGGACCACGCATTCCGAATCTCTCAGGAATCGTTCTCAAATAACAACAATCACACATAATGGAGGCGAACATAGTTCACATCACATGGGTCATGCACATACCTATGCTCCCATGATCAGCAGACTTATTAACTTCTCAATAAGTCCTTCTCTGACCTATGTCCTCGAGGTACCAATCTAAATCCCCCTTAGGCACACAAAGATTTAATGTCCCTGATCGAACGCCGACCTCCCATGATAGCAAGTACGGTAGGTATGTTATACACAGATAACTACATATACTAAGCATTCGCACATCTTAGATATCTCAATATATTAATAGAGGTATACTTCTCATTCTTGTATCATCATTTAATATCATACGCTTATAAGTCCCCGATTTATATACATTAAAGTTGTCAACTCTTCTCACGTCGTAATTAGGTACTCGTTTCCTAATCCATAAAGGTCATTCGATTTACTACAAGATTCTAAGTTTTACTCCTCAACTTACTCCAATCTCCCAAATATACCCACTAGTCAATAAGGGAAGGTTATTACTCCATTAAATAAGTCTACGGGACATTTGAAATAAAATCAGGCCTAAAAGACCATTCTGTCAACTTGTTAGAAGTTTCGTTCGAACGAGGTTGTTCGAACGAGTGTCGTTCGAACGAAAGGCTTTGAAAAAACTACCAACTCGTTAGAAGGGGTACCATCATCTCATTAGAAGCTCGTTCAAACGAGGTCGTTCGAACAACTTGGGCAGGTCTTCTAATGAGATGGCAGACTACGCCTATAAATCCTAAAATCCGTTTTTCTTCTTTCTCCTCTTCTCTAAATCCACCCTAAGACTATCAAAATACGTTTTTAATGTTTGTAAACTATTTTTAGTCACCCTAGATCATTCCTTAACATGATTTTTGGTCAAATCTTACAAATTAACATGCCAAAATCATAAATCCCCAATTCTTATTCCAAACCTTATGAACTTGAACCCAAAATTTAATTTCATAAAAAGACTCCTTATTAATCTGATTTCAGGTCATCAAAAGTTATGTTTTGTATATTGAATTCGTCCATAATCATTCTACATGCAAATTCCTACCCAAAACCACAAATTTCACAATAATTCCATTGGGTATTCTTCATCAAAATTTCCAAGACATAAACAGTTTTCTACACTACACATGGAGGAAATATTCAATGCAAATAACGACATCAAAACACTTGCCTTAGATTCGTTCTTCAGATGTGTTATTGATGGTTCAAGGTTGATTTTCTCCTCTCTTCCGGTCATAAATCCTTTCCAAAACTGATGGTGTGGAGATGGTTTGGCTTGGGAACCCTTTACCCTCTTTCTAACTTTTCTCAAAAACTACCGTAGCCCACTCTCTCCCTTTTTGGCTGATAATGGACTTAGTGGTTCTTGTAAAATATATAAACTAACACTTAAATTCGTGGGTCTAAATTCCATAATTTTTAAAATTACCAAAATACCCTTCTAGGTTGCCGGTTTGGCCTAAAAGTACCCCGGGACCCAAACTAAACCCCCGGCTAGTGTTTTTTGACTATTTCGACCCTTGCGTTCACATTGGCGCACTCAAAATGACCATTCAGTTGATAAAAATATAATTCACTTTTTAATTTAAATAATTTCATTCCTGACGCGACTGACACGCGCCTCCCAACTTAAGTTTCCAAATTGTCGTGTTTCAACCTCGCGACAACTTTAATATTTTGAATACTCAATTTTCAATACTCATGAAATTTTCAATTTTAACATCATAATCAAATACCAACTCATATATCGCTAGTATTTATATCCGGATTAATTCTCATTTAATTTAATTAATCCCTTAAATAATAATCAATAAAATTACGGGGTATTACAAGTCGTTCGAATGATATCGCCCGACATGCCTATCTCGCGCGAACGACATTCAAAGTCGTTTAAACGATCTCGTCATTCAAGGAACTTTGCTTCTACACTTATAAAAAATTCTGCTTTTGATAAAAAATTAATCCAGACTTAAAAAAAAAATTTCAAAAAATTTCCCAAATATTTATGCAAATATTTAAAGCTCCAATAAAACATTTTATCGATAAAGCGTAGTGGAGTAGTGAGAATGAGCTGAGAAGCACATCGCATGAAGCATGATGCACGTGAAGATAATGGACGCATTGAATTCGAATAAAGGCCGTCGAGGTTGATCGTGTTGACGTACCGAATGTAGCGGTATCAGACATACAAATTGTGAAATAGGAGAAAACAAAAAATTCCTAGATTCTACCTCGGACATTTATAAAATTACGTCCTGACAAATCTCCCCCTATGTCTATGCCGGTACATACATAAAAAATCCGAATTATGCAATCAAATGATATACAAGATAATATCCCCATTAAACCCTCAAACCGAGAATACTAAATGACATGTATTTCAAATCTTCAGCTCTTCAGAAACTTCCAAAACTTTTCTCATCAGGGTGTGCAATCCAATAATGAACAATGTTGAACCTACACACATGAGATAAAGCAAATACCCGTGACAAGCAATAGTTTGAAATATAATGATATGCAAAAATTGATGATCAATTAAGCTTAAGCACATCATTCATAAATCAACCAAACACCAAAATAATTCTCCCCCATAATTCTTCTCCCCCTTTTTATGATGTCCCCAAATAGACAGATATGAGAAGTATAAATGAATGCACATGGAGAATGACACATGAGAATAAATTTCTCTTTTTGTATTTTTCAAAAATTTTCACACATAGTATACAACAAAGAATCACACCATGAAAGAACACAAAAAACAACGAAGTCGATGATAGCGTAAATGTAGAGGTGTGATCAAATTCGATAGGAAAATCAATGCATACAAATGTGACATATGTGCATGATGAATATCGGATACTCCTAACGAATGAACTCAAAATATTCCTTTGGTGTAAAAAAAATGGTAATATGAGACATTGACTCAATCAAATCAACAAATCAAAGCTCAAAGTGATTTCCACACCAATAACGTCCAAAACTAGTTCATGCTTTTTTAGGACTTTCAAGGAAGTCCAAGCCCTTTTATATTCTCCAACCAAACTCCCTCAGATTTATATTTTGAATAGAGGCGTTCTAAATTCTCAAACTTTGGAGAATTGATGGTGAAACCAAATGACCTATTTTTGGAATATATTGTTTTTTATTGCCTTTAGTTTTTTTTCGGGCTCTTTTAACCTCTTTGGACCCCGGATAATAAAATTCCTCAATTTTTTAAGTCCTTTTTAATGGTGGCTTAAAATTGCATAGGCTAAATGAACCTTTCGCAGCCCTTCCCCGTTTTCAAATAAACACACAGTCTCACCAAAATAATTTGTACGTGCATTCCAATCTTGTCAAGTTTTATCGCATATGGTCAGTTGTATAGACATAATTGAGATGGAAACACTCAAGACAATATGTGATAGATTAGTACAATAATCAAATAAAGCCATGCATGTGTGCAATAAAGGAGATAGGAGTCAAACATGTAGAAAGATATCACTAATCACATCTCAAAGACTCCAAACAATGTAAAGCACATGGATTAAATGATGTAGCGTCTCAAATCTCTATCAAACAGTCACATGGATAAATGGAATGAAATTGTGACTAGGCTATCTTAAATGATCATCCATAAAAGGTGCAAATAAAATACAAAAATCTTTTTGTTCTTTTATAAGATTTTTATAAAATCGAAAATCTTTTTGGATTTTTCAAAAAAATAATATAAATGAATGGTACATATTAGCAATAGGCAAAAGAGGCATCATGAAAAGCACCCTACGCTAGCAAACATGTCAAGACCTCAACCGGGAAGAGCGGTGGAGTTTTCCAAAGATGGTGACATCTTTTGAACCAACTCCATAAGATCATGTGTGGTCTTGATAAAAAACTTCACTTGCTCGTGAATGTGTGCAAGCTCTCTATCATTATGTGCAAGAAAGGTATCATGAGTGGGTGCATGTGCATGAATGTGTGAATTGGAATGATGTGATACAAAACCCAACTTAGAACAAAACTCCCTAAGATGTCCTCTTTTCTTGTAGTGGGAGCAAACATAAACCGGTCTAGGAACTAATTTATCAAAAATCCTGGGATGAACTATCCTAGACGGACACCCATGAGAATCACTCACCAAAGTGGAGATAGGCTCGAGCGCATTAGAAGTAGTGAATGCACCCTCATGACCTTTTCCAACATTCTCACCATTATTCAAACCGGGATAGGGAACCATCTTATCAACCTTCTCAGATGCGTTCTCTAATGAGACTTGAACCTCCCGTACTTATATGAGATCATCCTCAAGATGGTATACACGTGTCGTCAGACTAGACACCGTGTTGGTCAAGCCACATTTTCCCCTCTTTAGCACAACATTCTCTTCCTTCAACTCACAAATCCGAAAACCTAGAATTCTATTTGACCTTTTTGTTTCCATGGTCTCGATAAATAACTTTCTAATAGCTTTTTGGATCACACTTTCATCACCCTTCTCATCCTCACTATCGCTTAGGGTAGCGGGCATGGCAACTTTCTTGCCCTCTCTCCTAAGTCTGGTGGGACACTCAAATTTCTTGTTCCCTGTCCCATCACACTCAAAGCATCTTATTTTCTCAAGGTTTTCCTTTCTTTCTTTTTCTTTCTCGCAAAGACTTTCTCTCTCTCCAAACAATCTTAACTCTTTCTCTGAAGCAGTGATTCTAAGAACTAACGCTTTGTTACGTTTTTTGGTCTCAAATGAATCAGAATATAACTCAGCGTAGGCGCATTGAATATCACACTCTCTCTCACTTGTGTCATCCTACCCCTCACTCACATCGCTTTCACTGTCGAGGTGTCCCTGTGAATCATCATCCTCATCGTCGTGAGGATCACTGGAAGTACTCACATGACTAGCCATGAATGCGGTGAAGTTACACTCATGCGGTGACTCATCTCCAGAATCCACTGACTCGACCTCACTGTCGTCACTAAGGGTAGCATTAAGGATATCTTTGTCCTTTTCTCTGTTCAGCCTAGTAGCATACTCAAAGTCTCTGTGACCCCTACCATCGCACTCAAAGCATCTCTCACTTTCTTTCTTAGGAGGATCTTTAAAATATTTTTCATTTTTCTTTTCAAAATTATTTTTCGCAAATTTGTTTTTATCTTTAAAATTTCCATTTTTCTTGAATTTGAGAATTCTCTTGAAATTTTTAGCAAATAGGGCCAAATCATCTAAGTTGAAATCACCCTTAGAATCTGACGTATCTGTCTCTCTTTTTCTAGATGACTCTCCCCTCTTTCTTTCCGACCCCTCACTCTTTCTCTCCTGGGCATTAAGTGCGATTCCCTTATCTTTAGACTTGATAGATTTAGGAAACATATCAATTTCATACGTTTGGAAGTCTCCTACAAGTTCTTCCAATTTAAGCGTATTTAAATTACCCATATAATTTAACACAGTGACTTTAGGGATAAAACGCTTAGGCAGTGATCTAAGAATCTTTTTAACAACTCTAGCATTAGGAATGTGTTCACCAAGATTAAAGCTAGTGTTAACAATATCAGACTGTCTAGCATAAAATTCATCAAAATATTCAGTTCCAAGCATGGTGATTATTTCAAATTAAGTTGTTAAATTTTGTAGTTTTGACTCTTTCACAACAGTAGTACCTTCATGGGTAAGTTTCAAAACATCCCATGCCTCTTTTGACGTGGTGAACGTCATTATGCGTTTGAACTCATCAGGTGTGACAGACCCATAAATAGCACTTAAACCCTTAGAATTAAAAGATGACCATTTAAACTCTTCTTCAGTCCATGTAGTGACAAGTTTTAAATTGGTCACGTTTCTAAGAGTGACGGAGGGAGGTGTCCACCCTTGTTCAACAAAAATCCAGACACATTATCAATGGCTTTTAATGCAGATCTTATGCGGGCTTTCCAATATGCATAGTGTGTCCTGTCAAAAACTGGCATTTTATTATATAACTTCTCCATTATGAACACACTCGTTTTCAAAAATCAAATTTTTCAAAAAATTGATATCTTAGAAAATTCTGCAGAAAATTACACGCTAAAGTTGTGTAACTGGCTCTGATACAAATTTAATGACGTGAGTAGTCAAATTGAATTGGAAAAAAACTTTAAAAATCAGGATCACTCGATAATTTAGAGTAACCCGCTCTGATACCAATATGTAGAATCGCTACAGCGGAAATATTGCAACTTCTCAAATAAAATCCATTTTTAATTAATCCCAAATTTTAGTTAAACCCTAAAACATGCATCTAGATGATTTATCCAATAAAATAAAGCATGCAGGATAAAACAAACAATTTCAGGAAAAATCCCCCAAAGGGGCAAAATCTTTTATTTCACTATAATTAGTAAGAAAGCGGCTTACACGGATTATAATGAAATAAGTGTGACACAGAAATACCTGCAGGTGTCGGTTCCTACGTCGTCGGCTGAAATCTCTCGCATGAACTCCCGGTGGTCAGCAATGAAGAAAGGAATGGCTTCTCCACAAGTTTGTCGGCTGGAACTTTCCCTTTCCAGGAGGGCAGCAATGAAGAAGAGAAACGGCTTCTCCACAAGAGTGAACTTTATAAATACTCCCTCCACAATAGCATGCAACCGTCGGTTGTAGATCTCTCCCCACAAAGTATGAACAAACACAAAATATGTTCTTTGGGATCCATAAAACAATTCACATAAAAGTAATTGGGATTTTGTGAATTAAAAACAAAACATTTGAACCCTTAAAATTGTTGGAGAAAAACTTTCTGCCAAAAGGTATTGAATAAAATCTGGGAAGATACACAAAAGTTTCAAAAGAATAAGACTCTTAAAAGTTGAAACTGTTATCCACGTTTTTCTAGGCTGCCAGGACCCCTTTTTATACAAAATTTGAGTTGGTCAAAGGATAAGCATTACAGCAGCGTGTCAGCCAAAAAGCAGGGTTGTTCGAACGAGAACCCCATCTCGCTTGAACGAGATCGCGTGTCGTTTGAACGACTACGCGCGACATCCCAATGCCGTTCGAACGAGATTGAGATCTTTCTTGAATGACGTTAGCGTCGAAACCGAGGTACTTTTACTGCTGTAACAGTTTTTTCACAAAGCTTTTTAAAACAAAACTTTCTCTTAATAACATTTATAAAACCTCTTAAAAATATTTTTATATAAAAGCTTATTTTAAAACCCTTTTAAAAATATCCTAACACTATTAATATGAAATATATATGAGACTTTAAAATAATATCTTACCAAAGTTTATATTGTCGGGCTTGAATGTTGAAGGCAACTGGTAATTCGGATCCGTCTTTTGTAGATTCAATCTTCACAATTCTTGGAAGACTTGTAGCGGTACACAACATAATTAATTGTGACGTACTTATTCAAAATATGTCCTTACAAAATCTTCCATAACCAAATGTTAACACCACTCAACAAGCCAAAACAAAAAAAAACCACATACCATACTGGTTATAAAGGCCCAAACTTCAACTAAAAGCCCTAGATCATCCAGTTGAGCAATATCTCAACATGCATCACCCAAAACCCAAACAAAGAAATATAAATAACAAAGAAATGCTTTAACAAAATCCTAAGAAACCAGATTTAGGCCACAACCACGACATGCAGAAGAAGAACAAGCCGAGAGTTTAATACTCTTCTATACCGGCAAAGAAAATAAAAAGTCGTAAAATGAAGCCCAAACTTTCAAAAACTCAGCTTTCAGATACAAGAGATCCAAAATTATAAAGGATCCCAATATTCATGGCCAAAAAGGCCAAGGGAGCCTAATCCAACTCAACATGCATGGATAACATAGTGCACATGAGCTCCTTATGAGTAGATCAAACTCATCAGCTAAGTATCCAAACCTTATCCCCTAATTTCTACATATTCTTATATTTTCATCATTTTTATTAGTATTCTTCCATCTGCAAGTACTCTCTTGTATCATCTTTTTAATTTCGAAAAAAATACTATTCATAGTGATGCGGGTACTGTTAAATGTCATATCATTCACGACCTTCCAAATAATGTATATAGTAATAGACAAGGTCAATTTTTGCAAGAAACTTTGGAACTTTTTACTGTTGTTATTCGGTAACACCACTTCTTCCTCAAACTTTCTATACCTTTCCCTGATACCATTATTTTTTCAAACTTTCACCCATATACGATTTGAAAATTGATAATTAAAAAATAGATGATTTATATTCTCTGTCATAGACCCACACAGAATGAACTGATCATGATTAGTAACTCCACAATCTTTCACTTATCTTTAATCCACAGTTTGCTATGACAAGCAACCCACAAAATGAATGAACATTTAGAAATTCTTTTAGAAAACCAAATTATTTTATGTCAATTAACAACACTCTTCCTCTGCTTTAAATTATCATAGGTCTCTTTGCAACTGTATTTACCCTCTTTAGTAGTATTCCAACTTACCCAATCTTCATAACTTCTTTGACGAGTGATGAGAGTTATTAAGAGGTCCACAAAATCTTTAGAAATAGGTCTAGGTAAATTCCATACAAAATCATCAATGAATTTGGAGGTTTTAGCTTTAAAACTACTCAATGCATCATAAACGATTCTATTCCCGTATGCACCGATTAGAGGACCCTTTTCATGCAAATTATCTATCCAAAATAATGTCTTTTCACCATTGCCAACATGATACTTTATAAATCTCCTAGCTTGGTCCCTTGGTTTCCATATCTTTATCTAGGTCCATAAAGAACTAGCTTGTAATCTCACTGCCCAAATAGACTCTTATTTAATTATCACAGATGTAGACATCACATTTTAGGACTCCCCAAGTCTCTCCTTAGATACCTAACACCTCCCCATTCACTACAAATCATAGGTCATGCTCGGAATACCGATCTAGAGGCCATCGGGCGCTCTCGATCCTTATTTAACTCTGGTCAACTTCATCGTCAGAGCAAAACCTCAATGAATCTTTAAAGGGCTATGAATCCCCCTTTCAACGTTCTGCCATGTGTGCAAAATGGCATAACCATTCGTACAAACGATTCGTTTTGCCTCGAAAACTGATTTGAAAGCCACCGGGCACTCCCGGGCTGTGTTTGACCAAGGTTAAATGTTCAGCTCAAATGAGACTGAATGAATATTTCAAGGGCACTTAATACCCTTTCCAACGGTTCGTCCTTTGCGCAAATCAATATTACGGTACAGACGTACGATCCATTTTACTCCGAAAGGCCAGTGGTGCTTTCAGGCCCCATTTAATCGAAGTTAACTCACCGAACCGAGCGAAGCACTTTGGAACATCAAATTACTTCATGTGAAGTTTTCAATGATCTTCCCTGTGCATGATTCGAACTAATAGTTTGGACGAACGATCCATCGTTGTCCGTTGATCTTCCATTTAAAGGACCGGTAGGCACTTCTGAGCCCCCCGTTTGACCTAAAGTTAACTCCCGGGACCATGATCATACCAAAGGATTCTTAAAGGTATCTAACTTATCTTTCTATTGGTATGTCCCGTGCATGATTTGTACTTAAGGAATATCTTTTTATGACCATTTTTTTCGGAAAATTTGCACGAAACTGCCAAATGGTAGGTCCATTTCCCTACCTATCGATAGTGTTATTTGGGTTACCTGGCGATTGTCAGGGCAAGGAATATGACGATTGGAAGTCTCCCTACCCTATATAAGGAGATCATGAGCTCACTTCGAAAGGCACCCCATATCCATCAATATTTGTGATATGTGCAACATTCTTCTACAATCGACAAAGTTTCCTTCTATGAAATTACTTTCCACCTTTCATTCCCATCATTCTTATACCCAATTTAGAAAAAATCTCCTTCTTCCTCATGCAACATTCATCCTAACTTGCAAGGAAGCTCATCAAGGATCAAAGTGAAGCCTCAATTCTCCAAAGAAGGTTCAAACATCATTCTCTCTTTAAATTTCTTTATTTTCGCATTAATTATATAAATTATTAATTTTGATTTTACTTTATATCATATCCATTAGAATCTCATCCTTTATTAGTTATATTGCACATAATTTATTTTCGATGAAAAAAATCCAAAACAAAAAAAAAGAGGGTTACACCTTTATATTCCGACGAGATTCTGCATCACATTTTCTCAAAATTAAAAATATATTTTCCCCACACACACATATAATCAACTCCCATTTTAATCTATGGGATAAACCCCACCCGTGTGCCGTATGTGAAATTCGATGTCTTTATAGGCTACATAGGCTTCTCGGGATAAAACCCAAGACTCGAGTCCTATGATACCCATATTTACCAAGATTCTCATTAATAGATAAACTTTCTTAAAATTTATCAATATCCATTATAACTCTCTTAGGAAAAAAAAGATATTAATCTAATAAACATTACTACTTCTAAGAACAACAATTGCTAATTGAATTATCCCAACATATGACAACCACCTATTAGTCCAAAACATAATTTTACCCATGAACTTCTCAACCAGAACTTTACAATCATAAGACTCAAGTCTTGTAGATATAAGAGAAACTCCAAGATACTTAACAGGAAGTACACCTAATCCCATATTAATAATTCTAGCAGATCTGTTATTTTCCAAATCATCCACCCCAGCAATAAAAATTTCATTTTTATCATAACTAGATCCAAGCCTAGATAATTGTTTGAAATCCTAAAAAAAATTGCCAATAACCCCTAAGGAATCCTGATTAGCTTTAGCAACGATGAAAAGATCACCGGCAAACAAAACATGTGAAAGATTTAACTATTCCTAATTAGGGTGAAAAGAATAATCACTTTTGCTTAATTCATTATCCCAACTCCATGAGAATGCCTCCATGATAAGAACAAAGAGATAGGGAGATATAAGATCTCCTTGTCGTATCCCATTTGTTACTTTAAAGATCCCATCCAGACCTCTATTAACACTGACAGAAAAGCTAGTATTCATAAAACATTATTTAATCCATTATATAACATGTTGAGAAAATCCATGGCCTTTAAAATATCTAAAAAAAAAACCATTTGATAGAATCATAAGCTTCAATCAAATCAATCTTTAAGGCACATCTTGGCAAACCATTGTCTCTGTGATGCCCTCTAAAAACTTCTTACATTAGGAGAATGTTATCAAATATGTTTCTTCATTTAATAAATGTTGATTGTTTATTGCTCACCAAATCTGAAATAATTCTTCCAAGTCTATTCACCAAAACTTTAGATATAACTTTGTATGTAGTATTATAACAAGTATGGGTTCAAAGCCTTTCATGGTATTAATTTTAGGAACTTGAGGGGTAAGGTTAATGACCGTACTATTCCATTCTTTAAGAATCATCCCATATTTGAAAAAAGATAGCATGAGAGAACACAACTCATATCCCACAGTATCCCAATTACTTTGAAAGAACCCAGCATTGTACCCATCTTAGCGAGGGGATATATTAGGATCTATACTGAACAAGGTAGCTTTAATCTCAGCATTATCCACAGGGACTTAAAGAGAGTCAATTTGATTAGCATTCAACCATTTTTATCTTATCCTTCTAAGTCTCTCATAAGATGACCCATAACTACCCATATCATTACCAAGAAAGATTTTAAAATATCTCATGGTTCCCTTTGAACCTCCTTTTTCCCAAAACAAAACTTAACATCCTCATCATTTATATAAAATATTTTATTTCTACCATAATGACTTTTGACTTTTTTTATAAAAGAAAGATGTGTTCTTATCTACAAGCTCCAACCAATTAATCTTATATTTGTGATTCAAAATTTCCTCTTATAAATCTTTCAATTTTAAATACTCAATTTCGCATTTCTTCTTGGCTTAAATCAATTCTTCATTACACCCGTAACCTCTAAGTCTCTCTTATATAGAATCAAATTTAATTTTCTTGGCATTAACCCTAAAGGATATATTATAATATCAATTCTTATTTAACTCTCTAAAATCCTCTTTCAGTAATTTCAGCTTATTTTTAAAAATGAACATGGGATTACAATTGCCATGAATATCCCAACCTTTCTTCAAAACAACCTTAAAAGAACTATTCCTCATCTAGAAATTAAAAAACTTGAAAGGTTTGTTAATCCTTTCCTTATCTAAGAAGGAAAGAATCAGAGGAATATGATCAGAATATGCCAGGAAGACCCATCTGAACTTCACATTCCATGAAAGAATTAAGCAAAACATCGTTATGAAGGATTCTATTAAATCTAGTCTGAATATTAGCCTCACAACCCCTACGATTACTCCAAGTAAATCAACCGCCTCTTATAGGTATATCATTAACACCTATATACTTAATACAATTATTAAAATCACCATATTCCACCCAATCAATACCATTTTCCTTAATCTTCCATCACTTTTGTCTCCACATTAAAATCTCCCCCAATAATCCAAGGTTCATTATTCTGAAGAATTGAAATAGACTCCAAATATCTCCATAAAGAATTCTTAGGAAGCCTATTATTATCTCCATAAGCCCCAATAAAAAAGACTTTTTAAGATTTTTGAATGTTATTCTCATAGTGATTGCTTGTTCCATATTACTCAATTCTTCAACAACAAACATATAAGGATCCTGGGACATCCAAACTGTATGAGACCCCCTATCAGGGTATTATTATTAAGATCCCAATGGATAAACATCCATTTTCACAGAGCTAATATTATTCTTTCTAACCTTTATTTCAACTAGAAAAATAATAATAATATTATTGTCTTTTATGTATTAACTAACCTCATTTTTCTTGTGGGGGGAATTGAAACCCCTAATATTCCATATAACAAAAAAATTCATGGTTTGTCTTTTTGATAATCCTTTCCTCCCATCCTCTTTGCCTTTCTTATTAACACGCTACTGCTTTTAATTGTTGTCTTTTGGATATTATGAAGTACTTACGTAGTACCGTTGACTGACTTCCCCTCTGAACATGAATTTCTCTTTGCTTCACTACTTGGATTGTGATCAATAGCTTGTTCATTTTTTCCATTTCCTATCTCTGCATTTTTATCTTTCACTAAAGTCATATTTCTACTATTATCTTCCTCTTTAATGTTCAAAGCCTCAAAAGAATTATGCATAGACACTTCAAGACTATTAGGACGCTATTGACTTACCCAACATTCATTTTCTTAATTGTATGAGTTTCTTGTTCTAAAGTAACCAGAGCATCTTATTTATTTACCATCTTACAACTTTCATCAACTGCACCTTCTTCTTTATCTTTCGATCTATCTTTGCCTTTGTCTGTGAAACTAGCCCCAACTTCTTCATTAATACCACTATCAATTCCTTCATTCACTTTCATCCATACTTGATTAATTTTCTTCCCAATTTTCCACCCATCATCTTTATGCCCAAATATCTTGCATTTAGTGCAATTATTAGGAGCCCATTCAGACTCAACTATGTGTTTCAAATTCATTCTTCCTTGATCATAAATGATAATATTTTCTGGCAGCTCACTCCATATATCTATTTCAACACAAACTCTGGAAAAAGTCAACCTTTCCTCTTTTGCAATCATTTTATATGTGAATAATGGTTTTCCTATTAAACCTGAATCAAACCCATATATAGTTTTAGGTTTTCTGCTAAATTTTCATAGTAACATCGTCAGGGCATGGTTACTTTGAGATGCTAGTTTTGTTAGTTTTATTGACATTTGTTTATAATTCTTTATACGTTAAAAAAGTATGAGCAATTTTTTTTAAGTGGATGGGTTGTCTTACAGTTGTTTGACAGAATAAATTCTCCCATGCAATGGTTGAAACTATATCTTATTGCTTAATTTCTATGTTTTCCATTCAGTTAAGCAGGTAATTAGGTTCGAAAATTGTATGTAAGGACATTGTCCATCATAATTTATCATGACGTACACCTCTACAAGTCGTCAAAGAATCGAGGATACCAACATCTATAATCTCTGGATCCAAATTACAAGTGCACTGCAATATTCAAGCTCCAACGAGATAATTTTGGTAAAAATATGTTTTTATTTCACTTGCAATTTATATTTAAAGTGTTGGGATTTTTTTTTAAATTTTTCGCAAACAAGGCTATATCTTTAAAATCAAAATCTTTCTCAGAATCAGACTCACAAACTTTTTCTTTCTTTTTATTAAAATGAGTCTTTAAAGTAACGCCTTTATCCTTAGCCTTAATGGTTTGGGGAAACATGTCAATCTCATAGGTTTGAAGAGCTCCTACAAGTTCTTCCAACTTAAGTGATTTCAAATTTTCCAAAGAGTTCAAAATAGTGACTTTAGGAATAAAGCGTTTTGGGAGAGATCTCAAAATCTTTTTAACGACACGCATGTTATCAATCACCTCACCCAAATTAAAACTGGTGTTTATAATGTCCGACAAACATGCATAAAAATCATCAAAGCATTCAGACTCAGACATGGTAATAGTCTCAAATGGGGTGACCAAATTTTGTAATTTTGATTCTTTAACCGTGTTCGTACCCTCATGTGTCAATTTCAAAACATCCCAAGCCTATTTAGACGTGGTACACGTCATAATTCGATGAAACTCGTCAGGAGTGATAACTCCAGAAATGGCACTCAGTCCACGGGCATTAAAATTCAACAATTTAAAATCGTTCTCAGTCCAATCTGACACGGGTTTTAAAGAAGTGATATTTTTAACGGTGACAATGGGAGGATTCCATCCATTTTCGTAAAGTAACCAAACACGGTCGTCAATGGCTTTTAAACTAGATTTCATGCGAGCTTTTCAATAGGCATAATTATTCCCATAAAAAATAGGCACTTTATTACATGAACGTTCCATTGAAAAATTGCGATTTTTCACAAACTTGATTTTTTTTAAAAAATCAATATCACACAATTTTGCGAAAAATAGGAATACACGATAACTTAGCATAACCTGCTCTAATACCAATTTGAAAAGAAAAAAAAATGATGTTGTGTGATAATTGATTAAATTCGCAAATATCCAATTTGGCACACTTATTTAATTAGAGTCTATTTTTTAAACAAAATTAATTCAATCCCTAAACATGCAACTACGTGTGTGCATGTGTCAAAGCATAAATAAGATATAGCATGCGACACAAAATTTCTGGAAAAAATTCCCAAAGGGAAAAACCATTTATTTCACTATAATTTTGTAACTCACAGCTTTCATGGATTACAATGAAATAATTTGACACACGAATACCCGTAATTGCATGTTTATGGACTGAACTAATTTGGTTTAAAAAATAGACTCTACTTAAATAAGTGTGCTAAATTGGATATTTGCGAATTTAATCAATTATCACACAACGTCAATTTTTTTTTCACTGTACTCGGACAACATAGATAAAGAATTGTATGTTGCAAGGATGCTTTCAAAAGCATTATTTATTGAAAAATTCTATTTGTCCTCGGATTTACTTACCAAGAGATGTACACAGCTAGTGGCCAAGATAAACGACAAAACAACAAAAAAGAGTTGGTGGAACTTTACAAGTTAAACAATAAGGAATGTGTTTCTTTGTGTTCTGTTGATTTTAACACAATTTATTATTTTATAAAAAAAATTGTACATTATTTTTTATGAGAAAAAGAAATTGTACTTTTATCAATGATTTTGTTCTTACTTTTTCAATAAAATATTTTTTTATAATCTTCTTAAGAGTTTTGTTTAGAAATAAAACTATTTTCTTAAAATAAATAGTTGATTTTTTCTACAACATTTTTAAATAATACGCACAGTTTAAAAAAAAAAAAAAAAAATTAAAAACACATTTTTTAATTTATGTAAAATTCAAAAAATATTATTTTAATATTCCATATAGTTTAAAACCCACAATGTTTTGATATATTCCTAAATTTCTTATTATTTAGACTTTTCAATGTTTTTAAAAAAACTTAATTTTTTTTATTATATGTTCATTAAGTTATTTTTAATAAAAATAAATAAATAATTTGGAGAGCTAACAATTGGAAGTGTATTAAATTTTATTTTAAAAAATGGGGGTCTATTACAAAACCGATCATAAAAAGTAAGGAGAAAACTCATAATGTCTATGCTAAACAATATTATCGTTTAGAATTTTTTTTTTTACATAAACGTGGTATAGTCATATTTATTTTGGGTAGAAAATGATAGGTGCTTGATGATTGTATTTAATGTACATCCAATTTGTGATGTATGCTCATAGATTTTCACTACATACACACTACTTTTAATGGATTAACATTTTTTTTATTAATAATGCATGCACAATTGAAATATAATGGTTAATTTAGTTTTGCTAGTCACCAATTACAATTACTATAGACATTTTGAGTTTTCTCCCTACTTTTTATAATCGATTTTGTAATAGACCCTCATTTTTTAAAATAAAAATTAATACAGTTTCAATTATTAGCACTCCAGTTTTTTTTTTAATTTTATTGAAAAAAATTAATGCACATGTAACAAAAAAAATTGAAAAATATTAAAAAGTCCAAAAAGTAAGCAATTTTGGAATATATCAAGACATTGTGGGTATTAAACTCTATTTATTTGAAGACAATATTTTACCATTTTCACATAAATAAAAATTGTGTTATTTTAATTTTTTTTGTTTGGAAAAACTATGCGTATTATTTAAAAATGTTTTATAAAAATTCTATTTATTTGAAGAAAATAGTTTTATTTCTAAAAAAATTCTTAAGAAGATTATAAAAATTGCTTTATAGAAAAAGTTAGAACAAAATCAGAGATAAAAGTACAACTTCTTTTTTAATAAAAAAATAATGTATAGTTACTTTGTTATTTTTTATTAAATACCAAAGTGTGTTGAAACTAAGTGAACAAAGGGAAACACATTCCTTATTATTTAAGAGAACCGGTTATACTCTCAGCACTTAGCTTTGCCTTTTTTTTTCTTCATCTTCAAACGAGTATAACTTATTCATCGTAACTCGGATTAAGGTGCCATTTTTTCTAATGTTCTTGTGACTTAAAGCTCTTCAACTTTTGATTTGACTCCTTATCCGAATTCTAGCTATAAAATTATGAAATTTTCCTTGAGCAGTTTATCTCGTGCTTTCAAGTGAATAAAATACCTGTAAGATATAAGAGAAATATAAGAAACACAATGTACTTACACGAAGGGATCAGTAGCACTAATATGAGATACATACATGTAAAATACATCGCCCTAAATGATAAAATATTCTAAACTACAGGGATAAATATGAAGAATTTATGCCTAATCAAATCCCTTAACATAAAACTTTGATCGTCTTGAGCAATGTAAAAGAATAAAAGCATGGTCCAAACACTTTAAAAATATTTTATTGGGATATAATGTCTTTTTCGAGGATGAGCGATTTCATTAGCATACGCAACAAGCCGTTAAACCCATAGGTTAACCCTAGGCAGACAAGTGGTGTCTCGTGAGGGTTTATAGTGAATATACCTAGAAAACTCGATTTTTGACTCAAAGAAAACTCAAAATGCTTAAAAAATTGTACAATTTAAACTCCCCGAAAATACTCACAATAAATTAGTATTCAATAGTCTCAATTTGTAGTAGTGTGTGTGTGAAGCTGCAAATTAAACCGCTAATTTCCATCAATTGATCATTACGTTACTTTTTAAAAATTTGTTTTGATTCAATTTCTCATGGGATACTCTCACAATCAATCGCTCGAAATGTGGCTAGTTTCTCTAGATGTGCGTGATTTAAAGAGTAAATGAAATGGAATACGACTTCACACACAAAAATCGAAAGACAAAAATTTTTAGGTGAAAATATCTCATCATCGGATTACGGTAATAGGAAAATGGGAAACATCGCCTCTTAGTCCGCACCAATTAATCTCTCTTATTATCTTTTCGTGTCTTAGGCTCTCCATGCGATTATTAATCTCACTATTCACACTCATCTAGGACTTTTTCAGGTTGAAAAGTGTATTGGGTAAAATGAGAATCGTTGGAAAATTCGGAGTTGGAAAATTTTCCTTACGATGTCCATTGGCACTTTTTGGGAATTCGCTCTTTATCTTTTCTTTTTCTACATTTTTTTTCACAATTTTCACATTTTTCTATTTTTTTTCTTTGCTTGGGCATTTTTTTTCTTTTCCAGCCCCCTTTTTATTACACCTTTTGGACTTACATGATGAATTTTTTTATTTTCATAACTTCAAACGAATTGAGTTTTTCGAGTTAATAAACGAAAGGGGGAAATTTATTCGATTAAATAGGTTTGCAAAAAGGGATAATTTTTCACAACTTTTTATGCCTAATCTTTTTGGATAATAAACGATGACCTAACGTCATTTATCCTAATTACTAATTATTTTACCATATGCATCTCGATAATATATTTAATTTAGAGATATTTTAGCTCGTTTTTCAAGATGACATCCCACAGGTTTTTCTAAACTGATCAACACAAAAATTTAGAGAACTTCAAAGACTTATATAGCGCTGAATCGAACGTTGAGTAAACTATCAACTAAGATTGATTTAAATAATCGTAAAAAGTGATAGGCTCGAAATCTCACCAGGTTCTTTAATCTCCACACTTATTCCTTAAGTCACCAATTTTTGCTCAATTTTCATTTTTGGTCAATTTTGGCTTAATGCATTTGATTTTTTTTTTAAATTGAGACTTTAAACAAATTTTTGTGATATTTTTTAAGACTCTAAATTTCAATTTTTATTTATTTTGAAGAAAATATTTTTGGCCTTTATTTAAAATTTTCAATTTTTTGGGGTGAAAATTTTCAAATTATATATATATTTTTTATTTTTGGCATTTTGCAATTTAGAGACTTTAGAAATGCACATACCCCCCCCCCCCCCCCCAACTTAGACATTGCAATGCCCACATTCAACGACTAAATTCTCAAAGAAAAGAAAGGGCGTAAGAAGAGATAAAAAAGTCAAAATGAATTTTTTTATTTTGATACCATTAGCATCATTAAAATGCCAAATTAAAGAGGATAGGCATACGTAGAAGAAAATTACAATAACTATGAAGATAAACTATGAAACACAAATGAGAGGGATCGGGGGCATAGTTCCTAAAATGGAGGGAATGTTTTTGGAATTCCAGAAAAATGAACTGATTTGTCCCTACAAGAGAAATAGGGCGAATCGATTCGGGTGCCCTCAAAATCTCTGAAAAGGAGAATCGGTTCTACCCTCATATATGCCCAGGGCGAACCGATTTTGATATCTGGTACTGCCTATTTTTTTCTGACCTCGAGCATAGGCAATGTACCCAATTCAATTCCCAACCTCTCCGAAACAGTTTTACCTATATTTTGACCCTAGGACCCTCAAAACTCTCACCGTGATTAAACAAAACTCTCTCGTGTGGTGCAACGGTGTGCCTAATCCTTTCAAAATTGTGACTCGTGGCCTTATACTAACCTAACTTACGTGAATCAATATGTCACAATAAGATTCACCCCATATGCGGAGGGGGTGCGATGACCTCTCTCCATCCCCTCAAAACTCACCCGACATCGTGAGTAGGGTTCGATGCTCTCTTCTTCTCCATCTTTCCCACATCATAAACTAATAATCGAAATAAGTGGTGATCATCCTCATAGGTATGAGGGAAATCTCGAGGCTCATGTTGACTGATGTGAATGAGATCCTTGTGGTGTCTAATCTAACCGCAGCATACTTGTCCCAACTTGGAGAGAATATCTCGGTGAAAAGTGGAATAACATTATAAACTTAGATTCTCCTTGCACTCGAGAATGCTTGGATTGGGCCTCAATTGTATCTGAGAACTGAAGTGGCATGGGTGGATGGTCACAATGAGGGAATTTGTCTATCCGATATTTCCTATTGTTCTTCACTAAGTGACTAAAGGATTCCAATAACGATTGGACTTCGACATTGTGATTCTCATCCACTGGGCTGAATTCTTTCCCAAATTATTCTAGGCTCATATATCTTCTGAATTTCTCTCTTGCTCGATCTCCAAATACTCCCTTTTACTCTCCTCAAACCTTTCTCTACCGCTCACATCTACGTGCTCACTTTCGGTCTCAATATGCATGATTAAACAAGCCTCGACTACCTCTCTTTCAACATCATAATTATTTCTCTAACTTTATGCAACAAGACATACCCCTAATGGTTCCCTTGTGTGATTTCTCTCAATGTGCTCGTGTACTGTCTCTTCCATAAGATTCATCTCTCTGGATTCCCCCTCATCACCCTCGCTCTTGGTGATGTTAACGATGTTAGTTTCTATATTCATGTTCCCAAAGGTCAGTTATATTTGCCTATTGCGTGTATTAATTAATACATTAGACATAGATAAGAATGGGCGACCAAGGATCATAGGAACATGAGTACTCGAGAAAGTGAAGGGCTCTTCATCCCAAATCATAAAATCTACCAGGAAGTAGAAAGTGTTAACTTAGATGATCACGTCCTCAAAGACCCCCTAGGTATCTTCACGAATGATCCGCGAGTTAGAGAGTCATCTTTGTGGGCTCAAGGTCCTCCAAATCTAATATATTATAGATGGTGTAAGGGAGGATGTAAACATTTGCCCCTAAATCTATTAGCGCTCTCTCAATTCGATTGTTCCCTATGACGCATGAAATGGTTGGTGCACCCGGATCTTTATATTTTGGTAGTAGGTCACTCAATAACACTGAGTTGATGTTCTGTGCTGCGAATACATTTTTCTTTACCTTTAGCCTACATTTCACCGTATGTCCTTAAGAAAATTGGCATATGCGGGAATCTTCTTTATAGTTTCAAGAAAAGGTAAATTAATCTTTACTTACTTAGGAACGTATAAAACATCACCATGGGTAGTCTCTTTGGAGTGGGGTACTAACCGTTAAGGGTATAGAGCAGCAATGGGATGTTTCACAACCATCTTGGTCCTGACTGTGTCCTCATTACCACTATTTCTCAAGGGGACATCCTCGGCCTCTTTCGTGCTGAGATAAATCTCCTTGTCATTTTGCTCGTCGTGTGGATGAGGTGACAAGTCAAAAACTCTTCCACTACGTAGAGTGATTATCTCACTACCTTTCTCTTGATTTTTATGAAGGTTCTAAAAAATGTAGGGCGTGATCGAGACGTGGAGGCCAAGCCTTAAGCCTTAGAAGCCTAGGCGGGCCTTAGGCGTAAAAAGGCGTGAAAAGGTGTTTAGGCCTTTTTAATATATTTCAATATTTTTTAACCATAACAAAGGCTATTAAAATACTAAAATTGTACTTATCATAAAAACATATCTCAATCTTTGCAAATTAAAATACTATTTGATTATTTTGGACGAGGTAATGGTACAGTTAGTAAAAAATTCTTTCAGAGGCGATATCATTTCGCTAAAGCATTGTTATTTTTAGAAAAAAGTACGCCTTAAGGGTTTTACCAAGAATAAGGTGTAAAAATCTTAAGGCGGGGTATTTCTCCCAAACCTCAAGCCTAGGCTGGTTTTTTAGAACACTAGTTTTTATATAGGATGGAGCTAACACATTTTTTACCTTGGGGAGGTCTTTGTCCTTGGGCTAGAAACTTTCCTTTCTCTTTGACACTTAGGTAAGATTGCAACTTATAAAATGATTCTTTTAAGTCAGAACAAATTTGGGTGTTTTGAGCATGGTTTAAAGTGTCCTCAAGATTTCTACGTGGTGGGGATTTATATGCCGCTAGAGGTTGTGCTTGCATGGGTGTGTCTTGTTGAAAATGTAGGGGCGGTGGCAGATGAGGGGAAACATATGAATTAATAATCATTGTTGCGTATGGTTGCCCATAATTGAAACCGGGATGGTTCCTTAACGAAGGGTTACAAGAATTTTTGTGAGGGGCATTAAAATTACCCTTAAAATCTCCTACCAATTCCTGAATGTCTTGCCTCACAAATCGAACACAGCTCCTCTATCAATGCTTCCATGGTGTCGTATGTCTCTCTCCCCTAGATTCGACTACGTCTTCCATCCTCTTGGTAAGTTGGTTGATTTGAAGCTTCAACTCGGGTTCTTTGTCCAAATGATAGAGCCCGAATGCAGAAGGAGCTGTGGATGTCTATCGAGCCTGGGATTGTGTTGCTAGATTGGATGTTCCCACGCTTGAGTAGTCTCAACGACATACTTAAGGTGAGTCTCGGTATTGTCCGCATCTTTCAACCAGTTATTTGGAACTTAAGCTTAGCCCATGATGGAAAAACTAGATCAGTATCCACTTATCAAAATCGTGGTGCGAGCACATATTAAGAAACTCATTTAAATACTCCCAACATCTATCAAAAGGCTCATTTTTTATTTATCTAAATGTTTGAATTTGAGTTTTAATGGAATTGGTTCGATTTGGGCGGAAGAATTTTTGAATAAATTTCTCTTGTATGTCCCTCCACATTCTAATCGAGTTTGGTGTCAAAGACCATAGCCAATTCTAGGCCTTAACCTTCAGGGAGAAGGAAAAAAGCTTGAGGCGAATGACATCCGCAGTGCATGTTCGATCGGTGAAATTCTCGCATGCCTCTTCAAACTCTCAAATATGGAGGTAGGGTTTTTCCCACTTCATACTGTGGAATGTAGGGAGGATTTGAATCATCTCATTTTAAAATTGAAATTGCCCCACATTATACGGGAATATAATGCATCCCGGAGTGAAGGTTCACTAGGGATATAAGAGGTCTCTTATTGGGCGGTATAATAACTCACCCTCACCCATTCCTAAGCTACCTTGATCCGACATCACACTCGTTACACATTTAGGTGGTGTCAGAGGTGGAACCTAAAACCGTGGAGTGTGTGGGTTATCGAAATTGTACTCTACTATAGGATTTTCATGAATTCTGGTAGGCATATACGAAGGAGTTGGTTGAGGATTTTACGTGTAAGGATATGGGAGATTCCATTTTTGAATTTTTTTATTTTTCTGAATTTTTTTATTTTTGGCTTTTTATGAATTAGTGTCAAATTTTTGTATTAATTTGACCTAACCTAAATGGCTAAAAACATGATGCGACTCATAATTGTGTCTCTAATGCGTGTGAGTTACTACCTAAGTGTAAGTTGGTCACGGAAATAATAGTCCAAGTAATTCGGGTATCGAAAACAGGGAATAAGACGTAAGACATGACAACGAGTAGGAATGATGAATAACCTTTTGGTTGACTCAGGAAAAGGAGGAAAAGATGATTTTTGGGATTTTCCTATCAACAAATGCAAATTGATTAAACTCGTGAATTAACTATGCATGCGACAATAACTAAGCGATTTTAAATCAATGTGAGAAAATAGAGTTGGAGTACACTCCCGAAATCATCGGTAATTACATAGAATATAAAACCTTCAAAAACATCATTCTCAATTCAAAGAAACGTCAAATACTTTCTAATCATTTAACATATGAGGATATTACTCCTCACAATATCAAATCAAAAATTGTATTTAACGGGAATGATAAATTATCAAAACTCATATCGTGTCCTTAAACATTCTGGTTACCTAGGGTAAACAGAATTAAAAGACCTAAAATATTTGTATCAATAAGATTTCAAGTCTTTGAATTGTTAATTAAATTTTATTCACTTTTAAATCCATTCGTAACACCAAGGTTAGGTTCATGTACCCAAACCCTTTAATACCTTAGCTGGATATGGTGTGATTACGAATTAACATGAATTCTATGTTGCATGAAGTCCTGATTATGTAGATGTTGTATTTAAGCATGTATAAACGAACTTTAGACATAATTTAGAGAAGAACAATTTATAGATGAATATTGAATGCAAAGAAAAATATTTATTTTATTGAAGAACACCTAATGAAAATATGAAGAATTTTATAACTTATTTGAATAATCTTGCTCTAGGGTTAATTTCCTCTATCTAGATCTCAAACTTAGGTTAAACGTTGTCTAACTTAGTTTTACAATTATGAATGAACTATATCTCATATTTTTATAAGTATTTAAATGAAACAAACTCTCCAAAGTTAGTGCAATTAAAGTTGGAAATTTTTTCATAATAGAAAAGAGAAACGATTTCACTTTACAAATGAACTAGTTCTACTTTTATTAACATCCCTGGAAACCCGAACCAACTCTACTCATTTCCGAACCGATTTTACTTTTAGCACTTAGCTTTTCCTTTTTGATTCTTCATCCTCAAACGAGCATAACTTCTTCACCGTAACTCGGATTGTGGATCCATTTTTTCCAGTGTTCTTATGACTTCAAGATCTTCAACTTTCCAGTTGACGTCTCATTCAGATTTTAGCTATAAAATTACAAAGTTTCCCTTGTCTTTCCTTTCCTGTATTTGTTTCTCATTTATATTTCTCTCATCTTTTTAAGTGCATAAAATACCTATAAACTATAAAAGAAATACATGAAACATAATGTACTTGCACTAAGAGGTTAGTAGCACTAATATGAGATAAATTAACGTATATTAGATCGCCTTGAGTGATAAAAGCATCTAAACTACAGGATAGATACGAAGAATTAATGCCTAATCAATACTGGTACATTCTTTTAGAGGTAGATGTTTTTTTGTGTGTGGTGAAAGCATGTTGTGAAAGTATCATTTTGAAATTATCCCTAAAAATAATCAAAAATGAAAAAACAATCAATTCCAAATTATAAATTACAAAACCCTTTTCCTTGATGCTTTAGACCATTTTCGAGGAAATGGACCGATTTATAATTATTTTTACTACCTCATTTTTTCCTTTTGTGTTTCTAGACTCCATGAGTAAGTGACAAACTATTATTTTTGGAAAGGAGGCAAAGTCGGGGGCAAATTGATGCTGCAAACATCATGATCGCACCCCAATTGGATTTTTACGAGATTTTTTTTTACTTTAGTGCCATTTCAGTATTATAAATTATTTTTACCCTTCCTGCAGTAATTAAATTGCTTAATGTATTCTCTTTGTATATGCCTCCTTGCACACATGCACGAGCTTTTTTTAACTTTAACTCCATATGTTATATTTAATCTTAGTGAGATGTTTTCCCATAAATTTTGGCATCTACATCTTTTGCGACTATGGAGGATTTGTGCATGTAAGAGCCATTGCTCGTGAGCTTCATTTGAATTGTATTGAAAATAGATGAGGGTGCACATAAAAGTTTTGCAAAAGGAGAGAATCTACTTTGTGAGAAATCCACAGTTGGCACGAGCCTAATCAAAATATCAATGCAATAAAAACAGAAAAGTTGCCAAAGGCCAACAAAGTTGAGTTTGTTTGATCTTTCAAAATAATTAAGAACATGAAATAAAATAAAATATGTAATATATTTATCTCTTGATCAACAGGTTTACACAATGAATCCTAGTTATGCTTATTTTTTCATGACTCTATTGATTTGTAGAATCATTAAAACTCTAGGCTGGTGTACATTGTGCTTGTTTATTCTTTGAGTTCACTTTATCTTGTCACATGAGGCTAAAACTAAATTTGATAAATTTTTGCAATCAAATATTTTGAAAATATTTTAAGTGATTGGGTCATAACTCTTTTGTATCTACTTTACACCCCTTCACTCCGTTTTCCATATGTTTATTTAGACACATTTATGTCATATGAGTGTGGAAAGCTTATAATATTTAGTGTCTTGTGTGGTGTTTATATATATATATATATATATATGTGTGTGTGTGTGTGTGTGTGTGTGTGTGTGTGTCTGTGTCTGTGTGTGTCCGTGTGTGTGTGTGTGTCTGTGTGTGTGTGTCCGTGTGTGTGTGTGTGTGTGTGTGTGGTTATTCTTCATTGATATCTTTTTTATATTTATATATTTGGTATCATTTGTCTATGAGTCTTTGTTTTTTCATTTAGTCCTTGTATGCTATTGATTCATACCTGTATCTATCTTATTGTGATTTTTCTTTGATGTCCAATGATCATCTTAGTACATTCTAGTTGGTATCATTTTGCTATCGTATCATAGTTGATATCTATTTTTCTTTATGTGGATTATTTGTTCTTGTGTTGTCAAAATTTCTTTGTAATTTCTTGTATCACTTTACATCAATGCATAATATATTCGTTTTTGCTTTATGCGTATCCCTTGTTTCATTTATGGGGATAATTTATTTAACCTGGGAGAAATTAACTATTTTATGCATCGTAATCTTTGTTTATTCTTGAACAAAAAGAGGGAAAACGATATCTAACTCATCATTTAGGGAATCTATTACTTAGGATGAGACGTCATTTCTTAGGTAGATAATACTAAAAGGGGGGGGGATTTTATTATGCAATTAATATGGTTATATTCTCTACGCATTTTATGGTGTGTTTAAGTGTGTATCTTTTTAACCATGTGGAAAAGTTTTTAATGCAAGCAAAGCTAATCAAAATATGTGTCGGTCAAGCATCTATACTTTTTCGTTTTAGGGGGGTGGGATTGAGTCATTTAGATGAGTTTGACGGCCCATAGTTTTTTTTTGTTTTTTTTTGTGCTAGAATAGCCAAAGGGGGAGATTTGTAAGTACAAATTTTCAATTTAGTCAATTTTAATGTATAGGCTCAAATCCAGACAAAACTCTTTCATTCATAGTATAGAAGTTTTGTTTGTTACCTTTCAAGCCAATGAAATTTTTGTTAAAGACGTAACGGGCAAGTCAAAGACATCACATTTTCATGTCGCGTTTCGTGCCTCGTTTTCATCATCAATGTTTCAAGGATCTTTCCAATATGAATAAATGTTTTATTGTTGAGCGTTGAAAATTTAATATTGGGTGGTAGAATTTTGTTATTTTAAAAAAAAATATCTTTATATTTTTTGTAGAAAAATATTTTAATTTTACAGGTCGTTAGAACGACTTTACAGTGTCATTCGAACGACTTCTAATGAAACTCTTTTTTGGTCTACCCTAACATCTCGTTATAAGTCTCATTTCTATCTCGTTCGAATAAGATTGACCCACATTCGAACGATTGGAGCATTTTTTTCAATATGTCAGTTTTTTCATGTAGTTTTCTTCATAACTCCCTACTATTTTGTCCCAACCATTTATATAATGAGAGATTATAGTTTAAAATCGACTTTTCTAAAGGGAGAGTGATATATTTAAAAAAGTCTATGAGAGTTTTCGTTCTAGATTTTTGAGTAAATTTTCAAATACACCCAATTTGTTTTGATCCAAGTTTCAATATATATATATATATATATATATATATATATATATATATATATATATATATATATATATCCTTTTTAGATCAAGTTTTTGCACCAGATTTATCGTTCTCTACATTATTGAGAATTATTTCTTACGGAGGATTTCGTGCTCGTTGGTTCTCATAAGGTGGACTCCGTATCCGTGATGGTAGTAGTGCCCCATCGGTGGACCCCGAGACGTAGATAGACTCCTGCGCTGTCACTAAGCTGAGGTTGAAGGAACAAAGCGCGTCAAGTCTTGCGAGGATGTCGAGTCGTTGTGTAAGTATTCTATTATGTCTTTTATAATTTCGTACTTAGTGGACTTAAAGTTGGGCCATCCGAGATATTTCTCGTTGTGTGCTTTCCTCCTACATCGTGACGTTATGGTTGTTTATATTATCTTGCAATTAACCTAGATACATGCTTATGTCATAAAAATAAAATTTATTTACCCACAAAAATGGTCTAATTGGTACCTAATTAATCTGGGTAATTTAATCTACTTTAATTAATTTTTTAATTAAGCTTGTTTAATTTAGTTTGTGAAAAATTGAACTTGAATTAATTATTTATTTAGTGTTATTAATTTAATTTTAAAAAATTAAATTGAAAATTTTTGGAACCATCACACTCCCTTCTAAAAAATTAACAGTTTAATTATAATTAGCACCCTCTATATATACTTTATATATGTATGTGTTAGTCTCGAAGTTTGTTTGTATTATTTGTAGTTATTCTTAGTTCGTAGTCCTGCCTTTCGTTTACTTGTTTCTTTTTGTTTAACATCGCCCTAGGTATTACATTGGAAATTTATGGATGATTTATTTTTCACGTATAAAAATATTAAACATTATTCATTTGACTTCAATCTATATGTTTTGGTTGTTGCTAGGTAAATAAGCAATCGAGTTTGAACTCGTATTTTGGGGCAAAGGTGATACTTGAAGTATAATATTCCAACTATAAAAACAGTGATATTATTATATATTTATATTAATATCAAATATTATAATGGTATAGTATACTCGTTGTGATTCATATAATAAATAGGTTGAATTCCTTGGCCAAAATATATTTGAGTTTTTGTCCAAGAGGTCTCCGAAAACCTTCATCAATGATTTAGATTCACTCAATATCGAACCTCAAGCACACATCTTAGGAAAAGGTATAAGACTTAAGGGACTTAGATTCACCTTGCCTAATTTGTTTTATAAAATGAAAAAAAAATTCAATTTACATTGGTTTTGTAATTTTGTGAAATACACATGAAAATATACTTCTCATATAAAAGAGTCTATTTTATAAGGAACTACATGTCTTTCTGTACTTCAAATATATATGTTTATGGGAGAAACAAACATACTTTGAGTTTTCTTCAAAACACATTTTGAAAAACTCTTATAAGGAAAAATAGAAAACATATGGACACATGCACAACCTGCTTCGCCGCAACAACGAATTACCTCACTACAGTGAAACTTGTCACTGACACTTTTTGTTCATATTTCAAAATCTCTGAACAAAGGCATGACTTTTTCTATCACATTTCTATCCCAACGATGGTCTTTTCTCTTCAACGACATTATCTCGTTGGCGGCTAGTATTCCCATACAAAACCTATGGATCGGTGTGCGACATAGATTGTCGCAATAATGCAATAGTTCATTACAACGACCTTGTGGAAAAACGAGTCTCACTGCTGCCAAAAGTCGCTTTTGCATATGATACTTCTTTAAGTTCTTTTTTATTAGTTTGTTAAGTATAACTTTTTGGGTAACTTAGACTCCGATGTGACTACTTGATACCTTAAGAGCATGACACCTAAAATTTGGACATTTAAAAATTTTCAAAATCAAAAGGCTATAAGTTAAGATGTTCTCTCTTCTCTTTCAATCCAAGAGTTATAGATTTGAAAAATATTTTTATTGATCAAAACATTTGATATAATTGAGCGCAAAATTTTTCACTCATTTTCTTTTTGTTCTTACAAGTCATTATTTACAAAAGATGTATATTTACTCATCTTGCATTCAAATAAAATATTTATTAGTGATTATATATTTTCTCTTTCTTGTCTAGGAAAAACTTTTTTTTTCAAACTTAAAACATTGCAACCATTATATGCACCCCAACTCACATATCTAAAAGATTCCCTTAAAATTCTAGTTTTAGATTTTTGGTTGCTTGAAGGTTCCATCCCAAAATAAATTTGTCCTTCGAACTTTAAAAAAATAAAGTGAATTATAGTTTGAAGAAGAAAAATTTGTCCAAAGGATTCGAAGCCATTTGTTATGGACCAAAATCAGTCACGGTTGTGCAACGCACTTCAGCTGTTGTCACTCTCTACTGAGAATATGCTGGAAAGAGTGTCTAGTCTGTTGTAGCGTCATGAGGTTGTAAGTATATTTCTTCTATTTGTAAAACTCTATCATAGTGCATTTGTCATTCTTATTGGCCCCAGGTTTTTTCAGTTAGTGGGGTGTGCCGTCGTACATTCGGTCTTGTGCTTATTTTACTCTTTTCACATATTTTAGAATCATTGATTTAATTAAGAAGATAATACTTGAAAGATTATAAAAATTAGTTAATTATTCTGTCAAGTATATTCTTTGATGTTTTAACACTTCTTGTAATAAATTAACAAACTTTTTTTCTCGAATTAGGTGAAATATTTTTATTTGGGTAGCTACTGTCTAGAGTAACATACTCAAATATAAATGTTAAAGGATATACAACATTATCTAAATACAATAATAAACAATATCAGGATTAAAGACAATTAAGACTAAAATAGAGTAGTGATACACCAAATAAAATTATCACTCATAATTATGTGATATCCTTATTCGTTCATAACATTCCATTTTAAGGAATAAAACTATCAATATAAGATGCACCTAGGTGCACAAAGATAATCAAAGCATATAAATAATTAAACTAATAAGGAAACATGCGAGATAAGCCACATCTAGAAGATGAGAATAAAATTCAAGGTAGATTATACCAATTAGATTTGTAACAACTTATCTAAATAAAGGACGGTAACACCCGCGCAATCAAGACAACAGGGTGGCCAGCCACCATCGCCAAACTATGCCGAGCGCAACTAAATAAATACCATTCTTAGCATGAGATAGATATGAGACATAAATAATCAATCCACAAGATAAATAATTGTATTAATCCCAAATGATAATAACAACTGAACAATAAAAGATCCATGACATGTAAAACTTCGAATAAATCAAATCTCCAATAATGATTTAATTAAAAACTAAATAATAATGAACTGTGAATAATCCAACTGAAATTCTCTAACAACTTTGGAACCGAATGGCCCAATAAAAATCCAAATGAAGTCTCATAATGAAATACGATTGAAAATAAAGTCTAACTAAATAAAGCAATAAAATGAATAAGCTCCAATTGCACCTCCAAACGATAAACTCCCATAATACTATGCAACTTCTCAAAAATTTATCCTGAAAAGTTAGTCAATCCACGTGGTCAGAAACCCGAGCATCAGTATGCACTACTCCCTCCAAATTGGATCCGTGAATCTAGATAATAGCGTTATACGAGATAAATATCACAATAGAATATTTTAATTAAAAGAGATAATTAAACGCGATAAATATAAATCATTAAGTACCTTCAGAAATTTTCATTCCAAAAATCACACCAATATGAATTTAAATCCCCAGGTCCCACGTTGTTAATTTAATTAAATTAACCCAATTTGTCATTTTTTCTCAATTTTTATCTTAATTATAGCGGTCGTTCACGGATGGTAATCTACCAAAGTGTCACACTTCCCCTTGTCAATAGTCAGCTGATTAATTTAAACTGTCGATCCCGCAATATGACAAGGTTCCACACATGACACGACATGAATCGCCCAAGTTAGCCCGTTTAAACTATAGGTCCCTGCCACATTATGTTGCCGCAAATTTTGATACCCGTTATTATCTTAGGCATTAATTCTCATCTCCTCAATTTATTAAGTTATCAAATTACCCCACCCTTTTTAACGATGTGATATCCTCACAATTCCCCTTAGTCATATACCTAAGGGTCCCCAAAGTACATATACGTCTTATCCTACATATAAGATGAATTTCCAACATTGACTCGTCTTAGTATCATGTCTACGCTAGCGTGATGGCGATAAAACATTAAAACTATGTCCCACCCCGAAATATGAAATCCGCACGAATCTACACTAACTAGTCACATACCTAGAAAGTATAAATTATAACCAATTCCTACCCACTAGTCACATACCTAGTAAGCATCCTATAATCAAGGTGAGCAATATACTACTGAAAATAACCTCGTCCCCGCGATGGAAAAAGTGAATTAAAACAATTCACACAATATCACAAATCATAATCACAACATGGCACTTTAACCACAAAAGTCACAATTCAATTAAATTCCATTAATAATATAGTCGTCGTTTTCAACATAATTATTTATGTTCAATAATGTTAAATTAATTAACATGCAATAATATTCCATACGTCATAATCGTTCTCTTTTATAAGTTATATAATTTTTATAAGTGTGAGCGTGTCCCAATGACCATATAAATAATCCCATAAAAATTCTACATGAGAACCTACAACCAAAACCATAAAAACCCAAAAATCTAAACTACGCACCCAAGGGTTTCAAAGATTAAATCATATTTAAAATTTTCACAAAAAGAGTTCCGTAATTAGCTGTCCACTTTCTCTAATTAAGTTATTAATTGATCTTAATCAAAAGCACATTATTAAGGGTATACGGGACACTTAAAACGCATAATAGTAAAGGAAAGGAATAGAGTATTCATGTGTGAAAATCATTGGTTGAAAATTCTGAATACTTGGTTGCGTTCGTCTCGTGAAAATAAGCAGGTTTCGTTCTTGGGTCTTCTTAAAAATATATAGTTTAGACCTCCCAAAATATGATTGATGTTTTTTTAATGGATGTTTAAGATTGAAATATAAAGGTCTGGGTATTTTGAGTTGTGTAGGGGAAAATGGTGTTTAAAAAGTGCGTGTAAAAAATTTGGTCAAAGTATTTATTTATAATGGACTATAAGTTTTCTCGTTAGTGCCAACAATTAAAAGATTTCTTCAAATAATAAAAAAAATATGCTAACAATCCCATTAATTCCGTGTGCGCGTCCCATTAATTCCGTGTGCACGACATAGTTCGGCAGCTACCGCTGTCGAACTATGTCGTGCGCTACTAAATAAATACTATTATTAGCTTGAGATAGTTATGAGACAAAAATAATAAATCCATAAGATAAATAATTGAATTAATCCCAAATGATAATAACAACTGGAGGATAAAAGATCCATCACAAGCTAAAACTTCGAATAAATCAAATCTCCAATAATGATTTAATTAAAAACTAAATAAAAATGAACTGTGAATAATCCAACTGAAATCCTCTAACAACATTGGAACCGAATGGCCCAATAAAAATCCAAATGAACTCTCATATTGAAATACATCTGAAAAGAAAGTCTACCTAAATAACGCAATAAAATGAATAAGCTCCAGTTGCACCTCCAAACGATAAACTCCAATAATCCTATACAGCTTCTCAAAAATTTATCCTGAAAGTTAGTCAATGCACGTGGTCAGAAACCCGAGCAGCAATATACACTACTCCCTCCAAATAGGATTCGTGAATCTAGATAATAGCATTATACGAGATAAATATCACAATAGAATATTTTAATTAAACGAGATAATTAAACGCGATAAATATAAATCACTAAGTACCTTCAGGAATTTGCATTCCAAAAATGACACCAATATGAATTTAAATCCCCATGTCCCACGTTGTTAATTTAATTAAATTAACCCAATAGTTCATTTTTTTCTCAATTTTTATCTTAATTATAGCGGTCGTTCACGGATGGTAATCTACCAAAGTGTCACACTCTCCCTTGTCAATAGTCAGCTGATTAATTTAAACTGTCGATCCCGCAATATGACAAGGTTCCACACATGACACGACATAAATCGCCAAAGTTAACCCGTTTAAACTATCGGTCCCTGCCACATTATGTTGCCATAAATTTTGATACCCGTTAATATCTTAGGCATTAATTCTCATCTCCTCAATTTATTAAGTTATCAAATTACCCCACCCTTTTTAACGATGTGATATCCTCAAAATTCCCCTTAGTCATTTACCTAAGGGTCCCCAAAGTACATATATATCATATCCTACATATAAGATGAATTTTCAACATTTACTCGTCTAAGTATCATGTCTACGCTAGCTTGACGGCGATAAAACATTAAAAATATGTCCCACCCCGAAATATGAAATCCGCACGAATCTACACTAACTAGTCACATACCTAGAAAGCATAAATTATAACCAATTCCTACCCACTAGTCACATACCTAGTAAGCATCCTATAATCAAGGTGAGCAATATACTACTGAAAATACCCTCGTCCCCGCGATGGAAAAAGTGAATTAAAACAATTCACACAATATCACAAATCATAATCACAACATGGCCCTTTAACCACAAAAGTCACAATTCAATTAAATTCCATTCATAATATAGTCGTCGTTTTCAACATAATTATTTATGTTCAATAATGTTAAATTAATTTACATGCGACAATATTCCATACGTCATAATCATTCTCTTTTATAAGTTATATAATTTTTATAAGTGTGAGCGCATCCCAATAACCATATTAATAAAACCATAAAAATTCTACATGAGAACCTACAACCAAAACCATAAAAACCCAAAAACCTAAACTACGCACCCAAGGGTTTCAAAGATTAAATCATATTTAAAATTTTCACAAAAGGAGTTCCGTAATTAGCTGTCCACTTTCTCTAATTAAGTTATTAATTGATCTTAATCAAAAGCACATTATTAAGGGTATATGGGACACTTAAAACGCATAATAGTGAAGGAAAGGAATAGAGTATTCATGCGTGAAAATCATTGGTTGAAAATTCTGAATACTCGATTGCGTTCGTCTCGTGAAAATAAGCAGGTTTCGTTCTTGGGTCTTCTTAAAAATATGTAGTTTAGACCTCCAAAAATATGATTGATGTTTTTTTAATGGATGTTTAAGATTGAAATATAAAGGTCTGGGTATTTTGATTTGTGTAGGGGAAAATGGTGTTTAAAAAAGTGCGTGTAAAAAATTTGGTCAAAGAATTTATTTATAATGGACTAAAAGTTTTCTAGTTAGTGCCAAGACTTAAAAGATTTCTTCAAATAATAAAAAAAATATGCTAACAATCCCATTAATTTCGTGTGCGCGTCCCATTGGATGTAGCTAATCAAGAATTTTCATGTGAAATCAAACAACTTGAAGGCGACAATTCCAGTAATCACTACTACACATCGGACAAATAACAAAGGATTTAAGGTATAATTTAATAATAATAATGTGACACCCCGACTAATTAAATACCGGGTAGCTACTCCTTTATTAAATTAATTCAAAATGCCAAGTTGGTCCAGTTAATAGCATCACTGTCGAAAACATTTTTGATTACTAACCACCTAGTATTTAAAAATTAAGTGCCAAATTTTAATTAAAGTCTGATTAACATGCAACAAGTGTAATGAAGAAATAAATAACACCATTCACCATACTGAAGTAAAATGAATAACCATCACATAGTGTAAATAAAGTCTGGAGGAAAACTCCTCACTACAAATCCCACAACTGAAAAGTAAACTGAATACTGAAACAATACATGCTAAAGTCTGAAAACTGAAATGTAAAAGATGCTCTAAATAGAAATGGGCAACATGCCCTACAACTGATAGATAGTGACTCTGGAATCCAAAAGATAGAAGCGTCTACAAGCAAATCCCTGTAGCTTCCACAATCAGCTACAGCTCGTCACCTGAATGAGTATCCTATGCTTGGTGTCTTTGTGGCTGGGCACCTGAAATGGTTTTACAAGAAAAAGATTTGAAAATCAAATGGGTCAGAGCCCGAATGTGGAGTTATTTTAAAAACCTGCAAGTGCTTTAAAAACATTTAAAACATTAAATGCAAAGTACATGTTAGGACGTGCACTCACATGATATTCTCACCTCTCGTCTAACTGTGCACTCCTAACGTAAGTACCCATCTATAACGACGCAAACCACTAGCTAAGTGACATCATCTCTAGCTAGACTATCATAGGTCCTACCCATATTACTTGGTTCTATTAACATTATGACGCTCGTAATTAAGTAGGGTTTATCGTAAGCTCAGATGCTCAATAAGCAATATATATATCACTATCAGTTAACTCGCTATATTTCTCGAAGCAATACCGTAATTATATTCACAACATTAACATGAAGGTTCCCATTAATTAAGTGTATATTATTCACATCATAAATATACAATGTAAGCACCCCGAGAACTAAGCTGTGGTGCACACATACTCTGCTATCCATCCCGGTACATCACGTACATAAGGATTACATATTCCGAATATCTCAGGAATAGTTCACAGATAACAACATCACAAACAATGGAGGCGAACACAGTCACATCACATAGGTCACGCACATACCTACGCTCCTACGATCAGCGCACTTATTAATATCCCAATAAGTCTTTCTATGACCTATGTTCATCAAGGTAACCAGTCTAAATCCGGGCAACACAAGGATTAGAGGGCCCTAAGCGAACGCAAACCTCCCGTGATAGCAAGTATGGTAGGTATGTCATACACACAATTCATATACCAATACTAAGTAAACACACGTCTTAGTAATACCGTAGTTTAATCGTAGTACATATCGCTTTCTCATACTAACTTATAATTATCACAATTTATACTATTTCGGTTTATAATCATACGCGCCATAATTTTCTCACGTCGTAGTAGACACTCACGTCTCAACCCAAACCGTCCGTTTAATATAACTCGCGTATATAGTTTACTCCTCGTAATAACCCAAAAGTCCCAAATTTATCCTTACATCATCAAAGGAAGGTTATATATATCCTCGAACAAGTTTACGGGACTCCAAAAATCAAAACAGTCCAAAAAGGACCAAACTGTCAACTCGTTAGAAGTCTCGTTCGAACGAGACTGTTCGAACGAGATTCCTCTGTCAACTCGTTAGAAGTCTCGTTCGAACGAGGCTGTTCGAACGAGATTCCAGTTCGTTCGAACGAACTGTACCTTCTAATGATATTTCGTTCGAACGAGATATCGAACGAATTCCCTTTTCGTTAGCAGCGACTGGTCAACTCGTTAGAAGCTCGTTCGAATGAGTTCGTTCGAACGACCTGCCAGTTTCGTCCCAGATTTCTCCCCATCTCATTTTTATCCATTTTATCACTCCTAATCTCTTCCAAAGTTCATCCCAACAACGTTTTAGGGTCTCTAATTCATCCTAAACATATTCAAGTCAACTCCTAACATGTTTTCAAGGATTAAATCTCTTTAACATCAATCAAAATATAAATCTCTACACTTTTTCCCCAATTATTTCAAGAACATGAACCCTAACTTTTGAATCATGAATTAACTCACTATAAATCCATTTTAATTCCTTCCTATCACAGATATCATGAGAATAATTATCTACCTATCATTCTACATGCAATTCTCCTCAATATTTTCAAGTTCTAAGCTCCAAACTACATGGGTTTTCATTATCTCTCAAGAACAGTTATAATTCATCAATTTTCTAACATGGAAGAAACATTCTACGAATTTAAATATGATTAAAACACTTGCCTTGATTGGATTTCTGATTTTGGTGTTGGTTTGATGAAGATTTCTGCAGATTTTCCTCTCTCCAAGCTTTTCCTCCAATGGTGGCTTAAGGTGGCTAGGGTTTTCTTTGGGAAAATTAGAAAACTCTTCTAATAACCTACGTAGCCTTCTAGGTTAATATGGTTTGGTTAATGGGCTTAGTGGGTTAAATCCACATCAGATTAAAACTCCCAATTTTCGTCACTTTTAATTTCTTAAAAAGTAAAATTACCAAAATACCCTTTATGATGCCGGTATGACCTAAAAATACCCCGGAATCCAAACTACACCCCCGGCTAGTGTTTTCTGACTATCTCGACCATTCCAGACGCGTTGCGCACTCAAAATGACCATAAGGTTTATAGATTTTAAATTCACTTTATATAATCAACATATTACACCGTGACGCGGCGGTCCCACGCGTCTCAACAAAATTTCTAAAATGCCGTATATAAATCTCACGACAACTTTTATAATACCAAATACATATATCAAAACATGTATGCACATAATCAAATACCAACTCGTATCTCGTTAGTATTTTAACTCGGATTAATTTCCAATTAATTCACATTTAATTAATTAATCCCAAAAATAAATATAGCCAAAAGTACGGGGTATTACATACTTCCCCCCTAATAACTGAATTTCGTCCTGAATTCGAAACTAGAAAGTACCTGCTAAAAATAACTCTGGATAACGTTCGCGCATCTCATCCTCGCGCTCCCATGTGGACTCCTCGACATTGTGATGTCGCGACTGAACACGCACTAACGGGACTATCTTTGACCGCAGCTTCCTCTCGCTTCGGTCCAAAATAGCAATCAGCCCCTCCTCGTAGGAGCTATTCGGCTGGAGATCGATGTCCTCCACAGCAATGTGAGAATGAGCCAAATTATCTCTAAGGTATTTCCTCAGCGAGGAAATATGGAACACATCGTGAATCCGATGCAAATGCTCCGGTAACCCAAGTCTATACGCAACCGGTCCAATCTGGTCAATAATAGGAAACGGCCCCACATACCTTGGTGCCAACTTCCCCTTCTTCCCAAAACGCATAATCCCCTTCATAGGAGATACCCTGAGCAAAACCTGGTCACCTACTTGGAACTCCCTGAAAAATCTCTTCGCATCAGCATAACTCTTCTGCCTGTCTTGAGCTACCCGAATGCGACTCCGAATCAACTCAATCCTTGCCGAAGTATCCTGAATCACTTCCGGCCCAAGTAGTTTGTTGTCCCCCACCTCTAACCAACATGCTGGGGAACGACAAGGCCTACCGTACAATGCCTCAAACGGAGCCATGCCAATCGTGAACTGATGGGAGTTGTTGTAAGCAAACTCCACCAGTGGAAGGTACTGCTCCCATCCACCCCCGAAGTCAATAATGCACATGCGTAGCATGTCCTCCAACATCTGATTTGTGCGTTCGGTCTGCCCATCAGTCTGCGGATGATAAGCCGTACTCAACCGCAATTCCGTGCCCATGGCCTCCTGGAAACTCTCCCAAAACCTCGAAACGAATATCTTGTCTCTGTCAGACACGATATTTAGGGGCACACCGTGAAGCCTCACAATATCTGAAATGAAGAGCTGGGCATACTGTCCCGCAGTGTAGTCAGTCCTCACGGGTAAAAAGTGAGCGACCTTGGACAACCTGTCCACAATTACCCAGACGGAGTCGTGACCCCTCTGCGACATAGGCAACCCCGTGACAAAGTCCATGGATATGCTCTCCCACATCCACACCGGGACCTCCAATGGATGTAGCAATCCTGTCGGTCTCTGATGATCCACTTTTACAAGCTGACAAGTGGCGCATTTCGAAACAAACTCAGTGATATCTCTCTTCATACCGCTCCACCAATACTGGCGTCTCATGTCTTGGTACATTTTGTCCCCTCCGGGATGCACCGCGAACCATGAGCCGTGCGACTCTGCCATCACATCGTGTCGCAATTCCTCTCCTTTCGGAACTACCAATCTCCCATTGAAGCTTAATCCCCCGTCTGAGCTAACGGTATAGGACTCGGCTCCCTCTGCTAGTAATCGAACTATCTGCTCCTGACAGAACGAGTCATTGGCCTGTGCCCGTACTACCTTCGTGACAATCTGCGGTGTAACGGTCATCACAGACATGAAAGATCGGGCCACTGCATCCTGGTGTCCCAATTCCTTCCACTTAGCCTTCCACACCTCTGCCACCTCATCTGCTGGCCTACGGCTCAACGCGTCTGCTACCACGTTAGCCTTTCCCGGGTGGTACTGGATATCGAACTGGTAGTCTTTCACAAACTCAAGCCACCTACGCTGCCGCATATTCAATTCCTTCTGCGTGAATAGGTACTGTAGGGACTTGTGGTCCGTGAACAGTTGGAACTTTTCCCCCAAAAGATAGTGCCTCCAAATCCGTAGGGCAAATACCACTGCTGCCAACTCCAAATCATGCGTGGGGTAATTCTTCTCGTGAGGCTTAAGCTTACGGGAAGCATAAGCTATGGCCTGTCTCTCCTGCTGCAATACACCTCCCAGTCCTTGCAAAGACGCATCGGTGTAAACCAAATACTCAACTCCCAGTCTCGGTAATGCTAACACAGGTCCTGAGGTCAATTTGTCCTTCAATTCATCGAATGCCAACTGACAGGCATCACTCCAGATGTATGGCACACCCTTACGTGTCAGATGTGTCAAAGGACCTGCTATCTCCGAGAAACCCCGAATAAACCTCCTGTAGTATCCTGCTAGACCCAAGAAACTACGAATCTCCGTTGGTGTCGTGGGCTGTCCCCACTCCCTCACCGCTGATACCTTCCCCGAATCAACAGATATTCCCTGGTCGGAAATAATGTGTCCCAAAAACTGGACTTCCTTCAGCCAAAACTCGCACTTCTCATATTTTGCATACAACTCGTTCTAACGAAGTGTCTGCAAAACCTGCCTCAAATGCTCGGCATGCTCCTCCTCTGTCTGGGAGTAAACCAGAATATCATCAATGAAGACAATGACAAACTGGTCTAGGAAATCCCTGAGCACTCTGTTCATCAAGTCCATAAACACTGCTGGAGCATTGGTCAAGCCAAAAGGCATAACCCGAAACTCGTAAGAACCATATCTCTACAAGAACGCAGTCTTCGAGACATCCTCCTCCCTGATACGCAACTGATGGTATCCCGATCTTAAGTCAATCTTCGAGAAGAAAGAAGCTCCTCTCAACTGGTCGAATAAGTCATCGATTCGAGGCAACGAATACTTATTCCGTATCGTGACCTTATTCAACTCTCGGTAGTCCACACACAATCTCAGTGAACTGTCCCTCTTCTGCACAAACAAAACTGGAGCACCCCAAGGCGAGGTACTCCTACGAATAAAGCGCTGACCTAATAGCTGCTCTATCTGATCCTGTAACTCCCTCATCTCAGCTGGAGCCATACGGTACGGTGCGCGTGCTATAGGTCTCGTACCCGGTAGCAAATCTATAACAAAGTCTATCTCTCGACTGGGTGGTAGGCCTGGTATCTCCTGAAACACATCCGAATACTCCCTGACTACTGGGATAGAATCTAAAGGAATCACTACCTCCTTAGAGGTATCCTCCTCAATGTAATACAGATGAGCGGTCGATCCTCCCTCTGGGCGAGGCATCGCCACTACAAACATCTCTTACCCCGGAATGGCAAAAATAATGCTCCCGCTGAAGCAATCAATCATGGCCCTATAAGCTACGAGCCAATCCATCCAAATAATCACATCGTGAACATGCATATCTAACACTAACATGTCTGCAGGTAATACCAAACCACCAATCTCTACCCCCACTCCCCGGCATATAAAGAAAATAAGTGAACCACTCCCCAATGGTGAGTCGACACACGTCACTGTGCTCTCTGCCGTAGCTAACAATCCTAAAGCTTTCGCGAAGTGTGTAGCTATAAAACAGTGTGTAGCACCCGTATCAAATAATACCCGACCCATAGTGCCATGGATAGGAAACGTACCCTCAATCGCGGGCGGTGCCTGTGGAACTGCAGCCTGGTGGACGTTGTAGACACGTCCATACTGTAGCTGCCCCTGCTGAACTGGGACTGCTGGAATGGGTGGCAATGCTGCCATCTGTGGCGGTGCGGGAAGAGCGGCGGGAAACATAGGCCTCTGTGGCTCCTGGCGAGCACCCTGCTGCTGCTGCTGTGGGGCCCTGCCCCTATCAGGACAATCCTGTCGCTTATGGCCAGTCTTGACACAAACAAAGCACTTCCCTGGGAAGTTCCCTCCTCTCTGTCCCTGCTGTTCCCAGCCCTGGTGGCCATTTCCGTTCCTCCCTTGGCCCTGCTGGCCCTGGTGAAACTGCTGCCCATTCTGCCCCTGTTGGCCCTGATGGCCGTTTGGACCCTGATGGAAACCTCCCTGTCCCTGTCTGTAGTTCCCTGACCGGAACCTCTTATTATCCCCCTGCTGGGAGCCCTGCTCATTCTGCCTCTGCCCCTGACCAGATTGTGCCCCGCTGGCACCATGTCTTCCAGTCCTGCCCTGATGGCTAGACTCCCCCGACCTCTTACCCTCGGCCATATGAAAACGGTGGTCCTGGCAGTGTAACAATGCAGCGTTAACCACATCAGAATAAGTGGCCAATGATAGGTTCCCTAGCAGATGTTGACAGATCCTCCATGCCAACCCGTCTGTGAACTTCTCAATCTTCTTCTTCTCTGTTGGTATCTCATCTGGAACGATATTCAACAGATTCGTGAACTCGGCCTCATACTCGGCCACAGTCTTGCCCTCCTACTTCAGACTCATCAATCTCCTCCTCATTTCCGTATGAACAGCTGACGAAAAGTACTTGCGGTCGAACCGCACCCAGAATTCCTGAATCGTGAGAGTATCCCTCTCCTCCATGGTGGTAATGGACTCCCACCACTGTAGCGCAGATCCAACTAGCTTGAAAGTAGCTAGCACCTGCTTCTGAACATCCGTGCACTCATACATCCTTAAGTGCCTCTGCATATCCTTCCTCCACTGGCTCGAGACTACCACATCTGAGCTACCTACAAACTCTGGCGGATGCGCTTTCTGAAAAGTGTCACGTACAAGCTCCCAAGAAGACGGGAATGCATTAACCTGTACTGGCGCGGCAACCAGCGCCTGAGGTGGTGCCTGCTGAACAACGGCAATGGCGGCATTTACCGCTTGGGCTACTATAGCTGCAACCTCAGCGGCGTTCATCATGCCCTGAACTGGAGTGGGCTGGGGTTCGAATGTTGCATCCCTGGGAACTCGTCGTGCATGTCGTGGAGGCATCTGAAATAAGAACAAAGTTTATAAGTTCGCTGTTTATAAACTTAAGATAGCTGAAGAACGAAGCATACACAAAAAGAGTACAACAGTCCTAAAATATAGGGCTCTATATCAAAGAAACGTAGCGGAAACATAATAAGCCGTCAGATCCTAAAGGACACTAGAACCTGATGCTCTGATACCACCTGTGACACCCCAACTAATTAAATACTGGGTAGCTACTCCTTTATTAAATTAATTCAAAATGCCAAGTTGGTTCAGTTAATAGCATCACTGTGGAAAACATTTTTGATTACTAACCACCTAGTATATAAAAAGTAAGTGCCAAATTTTAATTAAAGTCTGATTAACATGCAACAAGTGTAATGAAGAAATAAATAACACCATTCACCATACTGAATTAAAACGAATAACCATCACTTAGTGTAAATAAAGTCTGGAGGAAAACTCCTCACTACAAATCCCACAACTGAAAAGTAAACTGAATACTGAAACAATACATGCTAAAGTCTGAAAACTGAAATGTAAAAGATGCTCTAAATAGAAATGGGCAACATGCCCTACAACTGATAGATAGTGACTCTGGAATCCAAAAGATAGAAGCGTCTACAAGCAAATCCCTGTAGCTTCCATAAACAGCTACAGCTCGTCACCTGAATGAGTATCCTATGCTTGGTGTCCTTGTGGCTGGGCACCTAAAATGGTTTTACAAGAAAAAGATTTGAAAAGCAAACGGGTCAGAGCCCGAACGTGGAGTTATTTAAAAAACCTGCAAGTGCTTTAAAAACATTTAAAACATTAAATGCAAAGTACATGTTAGGACGTGCACTCACATGATATTCTCACCTCTCGTCTAACTGTGCACTCCTAACGTAAGTACCCATCTATAACGACGCAAACCACTAGCTAAGTGACATCATCTCTAGCTAGACTGTCATAGGTCCTACCCATATTACTTGGTTCTATTAACATTATAACCCTCGTAATTAAGTAGGGTTTATCGTAAGCTCAGATGCTCAATAAGCAATATATATATCACTATCAGTTAACTCGCTATATTTCTCGAAGCAATACCGTAATTATATTCACAACATTAACATGAAGGTTCCCATTAATTAAGTGTATATTATTCACATCATAAATATACAATATAAGCACCCCGAGAACTAAGCTGTGGTGCACACATACTCTGCTATCCATCCCGGTACATCACGTACATAAGGATTACATAATCCGAATCTCTCAGGAATAGTTCACAGATAACAACATCACAAACAATGGAGGCGAACACAGTCACATCACATAGGTCACGCACATACCTATGCTCCTACGATCAGCGGACTTATTAATATCCCAATAAGTCTTTCTATGACCTATGTTCATCAAGGTAACCAGTCTAAATCCGGGCAACACAAGGATTAGAGGGCCCTAAGCGAACGCAAACCTCCCGTGATAGCAAGTATGGTAGGTATGTCATACACACAATTCATATACCAATACTAAGTAAACACACGTCTTAGTAATACCGTAGTTTAATCGTAGTACATATCGCTTTCTCATACTAACTTATAATTATCACAATTTATACTATTTCGGTTTATAATCATACGTGCCATAATTTTCTCACGTCGTAGTAGACACTCACGTCTCAACCCAAACCGTCCGTTTAATATAACTCGCGTATATAGTTTACTCCTCGTAATAACCCAAAAGTCCCAAATCTATCCTTACATCATCAAAGGAAGGTTATCTATATCCTCGAACAAGTTTACGGGACTCCAAAAATCAAAACAGTCCAAAAAGGACCAAACTATCAACTCGTTAGAAGTCTCGTTCGAACGAGGCTGTTCGAACGAGATTCCAGTTCGTTCGAACGAACTGTACCTTCTAACGATATTTCGTTCGAACGAGATATCGAACGAAATCCCTTTTCGTTAGCAGCGACTGGTCAACTCGTTAGAATAATTATCTACCTATCATTCTACATGTAATTCTCCTCAATATTTTCAAGTTCTAAGCTCCAAACTACATGGGTTTTCATTATCTCTCAAGAACAGTTATAATTCATCAATTTTCTAACATGGAAGAAACATTCTACGAATTTAAATATGATTAAAACACTTGCCTTGATTGGATTTCTGATTTTGGTGTTGGTTTGATGAAGATTTCTGCAGATTTTCCTCTCTCCAAGCTTTTCCTCCAATGGTGGCTTAAGGTGGCTAGGGTTTTCTTTGGGAAAATTAGAAAACTCTTCTTATAACCTAAGTAGCCTTCTAGGTTAATATGGTTTGGTTAATGGGCTTAGTGGGTTAAATCCACATCAGATTAAAACTCCCAATTTTCGTCACTTTTAATATCTCAAAAAGTAAAATTACCAAAATACCCTTTATGATGCCGGTATGGCCTAAAAATACCCCGGAATCCAAACTACACCCCCGGCTAGTGTTTTCTGACTATCTCGACCCTTCCGGACGCGTTGATACTAGGTGGTTAGTAATCAAAAATGTTTTCGACAGTGATGCTATTAACTGGACCAACTTGGCATTTTGAATTAATTTAATAAAGGAGTAGCTACCCGGTATTTAATTAGTCGGGGTGTCACAAATAATTAAAAAAAGAGTTAACAAGGAGGCAAGTAAAAAAAAGCTCAGCACCCAATTAGGAGCCATGCTCCAATAGCGGGAAACAAAAAAAGGGGCACCAAGTGTGTGTCTCTCTCTCTCACCTCAAGTATAATAAAAAAAAAATTTTATATAATACTAAAAAAAAAATTACAAAGATTTCATTTCTTTATTTTATGCCAAAGGCAAATGTTTGTATTTACAAAATTTACAAAATTAAGAATTTATTAATGCTTATTCAATTATAAAAATTTTCGAATCTCCGTAAAAATACTTTCTATTTAATCAAATTTCGACAAAATATCTTTTAATTTAAATTGTCCACGTTTTTTAATTGTAAAAAAAATTAAATAAAAAAAATACCTTTTCGACTTAAAATTTAAAACGCGCTATTTATGTCTTAAAAAAATACGTGGTGTTACATGCTTCTCCACTAGCACATGAATTTCGTCCTCGAAATTCGACTAAGCGTAAATGTGCAACTCAAAATAAGTCTTACATATGCCTACCCGTAGAGTACTATGATTAGGCCACATACACCCAATCCTACCCATGCGTAACCCACGATAAAAAATACAATATATATATATATATATATATATATATATATATATATATATATATATAAGTATCTATGAAAATAACGGCGTCCTACGTACTCCTACGAATCACCACTTGACCCTATCTTCAAAGGTCATCGCAACATCTAGATCCTTAAATTAAATCACCAAATTGATATTTATGATATTTAACATGTGCACCAATAATCTCCAAAACAAATCTCGTCATCCAAAAATTACTTCTAAGTCTCTTCATTCGTAAAAATTGTAGTTTTATCCTCAATGCCTACAACGCTCAAATCCTCAAATTAAATCACCTCACTACACCAGTAATAGATACACTCAAAAAATAATAGCAACGATCTACCAAATAAATATCGTCTCCAAAATAAATTCTAAGGATCTTCACATCCAAATTACTACTCTAAGCTCAATTACCACAATGTCCTCAACACCAAACTCTAAGTCATCCGAATGTTAAAGTACTCTAATCAACTCACATCACCAAAATCGATACTCACGATGCCTTTAATCAGTGATAAAATCTCCAACCAAATCCTTGTCTCCACAAATCACTTTTAAGTATCCTCTTATCAAGATTATTACTTTTAACATCAATACTTACAACATTCTTAACACCAGACATTCTACCTCCCAAAACACTGTTAACACGTATGCCAGATCCATTACCTTAGAGAGTACAAATCAACAAAGGGAATCAAAGATCGTTAATGCAAAAGCTAAACGGACTCATAACCTACGAGACCTAAGACCATGCTCTGATACCATCTGTAACACCCAGCGCAATCCAGACAACGGGGTGGCCAGCTACCGCTGCCGAACTATGTCGGGCGCTACTAAATAAATACTATTATTAGCTTGAGATAGTTATGAGACATAAATAATCATTCCACAAGATAAATAATTGAATTAATCCCAAATGATAATAACAACTGGACGATAAAAGATCCATCACAAGCTAAAACTTCGAATAAATCAAATCTCCAATAATGATTTAATTAAAAACTGAATAGTAATCAACTCTGAATAATCCAACTGAAATCCTCTAACAACATTAGAACCGAATGGCCCTATAAAAATCCAAATGAACTCTCATACTGAAATACATCTGAAAAGAAATTCTACCTAAATAAAGGAATAAAATGAATAAGCTCCAACTGCACCTCCAAACGATAAACTCCAATAATCCTATGCAGTTTCTCAAACACTTATCCCGAAAAGTTAGTCAACGCACGAGGTTTGAACCCCGAGCATGAATATACACTACTCCCTCCAAATAGGATCTGTGAATCCAGACAATAACATTATACGAGATAAATATCACAATAGAATATTTTAGTAAACGAGATAATTAAACGCAGTAAATATAAAATCACTAACTACCATTAGAAATTTCCATTCCAAAAAGCACACCAATATGATTTTAAATCCCCACGTCCCACGATGATACGTTAATTCAATTAACCCAACTTATCATTTTTTCTCATTTTTTATCTTAATTATAGAGGTCCTCCCTCCACGGGTTGTAACCCACCAAAGTATCACACTTCCCCTTGTGAATAGCCAGCTGATGCATTTAAACTGTCGATCTCGCAATATGACAAGGTTCTACACATGACACGACATAAATCGCCCAAATTGACCCATTTAAACTATCGGTTCCTAACACATTATGTTGCCACAAATTTTAATACCCATTATTATCTTTAGGCACTATTTTCATGTCCTCAATTTATTAAGTTATCAAATTACCCCACCCTTTTTAGCGATGTGAGATCCTCACAATTCCCCTTAGTTCCATACCTAAGGGTCACCAACGTACATATATGTCCTATCCTACGTATAAGATGAATTTTTAACATTTACTCATCCTAGTATCATGCCTACGATAGCGTGATGGCGAAAAAATATTAAAAATATGTCCCACCCGAAATATGAAATCCGCACGAATCTACACTAACTAGTTCCATACCTAGCAAGCATAAATTACAACTAAAGCCTACCCACTAGTCCCATACCTAGTAAGCAACCTATATTCTAGGTGAGCAATATACTACCAAAAAACCCCTTGTCCCCGCGATGACAAAAGTGAATTAAAATAATTCACACAATAGCACAAATCATAATCAAAATATGGCACTTTAATCACAAATGTCACAATTCAATTAAATTCCATTAATAATATAGTCGTCGTTTTCAACATAATTATTTCCATCAATAATGTTAAATTAATTAACATGCAACAGTATTCGATACGTCATAATCGTTGTCTTTTATAATGTGACAACCTGCTCACCAAAATATGGGGTGACCAGCCCGATACTCCCATATAACACGAATCATGGATGGAATCATTCTCAGCATCACAATAGCATAATAAGTATACGGGATAATCACCCAATATTTCAGAAAGTGGGTTGCCAAAAATTTTGTTTTACAATAAGTTAAGGAAATAAATTAAACAACCCAATCTGAAAAGAAAGTGGAATCCCAAAGAGCTTATATTACACCAACAACAATTGTACAATAAAGGACCGAATATGCCGTCGATCAACAGGTACGTACAACATATTTCAACAGTTTAATAGTTTACATAATACATCCACTAAACAGTTACAAAAGTTGGGCCACACGCCCGAGTGGAAGACCCAATGATAACTAGAATACAAAGATGAAGGCATCTAACAACATATCCCGTAATATCCGCAAAAATCTTATGGCTCCCCAAAAGCACCGGAATAGGAACAATCAAAATGGGAGCCCTTGCAGCGGAGCACCAGATCAGATACAAATTCATGCACAACAAGAAAAATGAACAAGTGAGGGCCCGGTTTTATATGATCACCAGATGAATAAAAAGCATGATAGGTATGAACAATTAATCATGAATGTTGAAGATAAGAATCTATTAACATAATTTCAAGCATAAAAACACAATGTAGATGATTATAACTTTTATTCCATTAAGCAAGAGAATGTAATTAAACTTCATTAATTAAAAGTCTCCATCATGACTCATCATTTCATTTCATTTTTCATTGCTTATCAGGAATATAATTATCATCATATGCTCTTATGGCATTTTTCATATTTTCAAGTCCCACTTGATTCAGAATGGTTATATTCTTATACATATAACGATTCTAAGACCACCCCTCCGAGTTTCCCCATAGGGCGCCCCCCTAAATGACAATCATCTTTCAGGGCCTATCAAACAAGGAAGTCTGGGCACCTAACGCAGCGTCGGGAAGGGGCCATATGCCTGTGAGTGAGTCATAACCACACCCAGAATTACCTCACTATCATAGCATAAAACATATAATAATCCCTCATATGGAAGAGGACTATAGTCTCCCAGCGTTCATTAGTCAGGGGACATCACCTCATGCATGAACTTCCCTTATGATAGCATTTAGAGAGGTGTGTTTAAGTAAATTAGCATTTACCATTTAAATCTCATTTTCATTTCCATTATTCATATGTATGTTTCATTTTATCCAAAATCATAATCATTGAATATTCTCATTAATATTCATCATATTTTAAGTCCCGAATTATTCTCCAAGTGGTCACAATAATGCAACAAGTCCCAAGGTTTTATATACCTCCACTGAGACCCTAAAATCTCCAAATATGGGCTTACAACTTCTAAACTCTTAATAATTAACTAAACAAAAGGAATGCCCTAACCTCAATTTGTACACCTCAGGAATAAACCCCGTTTAACCCATTCCTAATGTAGGGTTGGGACTCAACTCAACTAAAACTCTAGGACTCTAAGTTTACTTCATGCAAGAAGGTTCCTAGGTCCTAAACCCAAAGGAAAGGGTTGGAATTATACTAGGAAAAACTTCCCAAAAGTGCAGGATTTCCGAATTGATTCGACTAGAAAAGTGAATCGATTCGGGCCATGCGAATCGATTCGATCAGGAAATTTGGGTTTCTGCATAATTGCCGAATCGATTCGGACAGGACGAATCGATTCGGACAGGACGAATCGATTCGGTCCAATCAAACCTGTATACTTCCCCTTGGGTGAATCGATTCGGCCTTGCGAATTTGCCAAGTTTGGCTATGGAGTCTTGGACTCCTGAATTCCTCCAACTCAATTCTACCCAAACCAAGCTCATTTATTGCAACCAATTAATCATCAATGCATTTAACAACTATAATTTACACCAATAAACATCCCAATCAACCTCCAAGGATTCAAAATTCATAAATCCATAAAAACCCTAACTTTTTTAGACCATAACTAATCCACAACTATCAATACCAATTATTCATCTCAAATCACATATTAGCAAGTAGAAAACTTGTCTTGGTGTAGGAATCTCAGATTTTTGGAAGGTGAATGCAAGATCAACACTCCAATCTTCAATTTCTTCCTTTCTCCTCTTTTTCTCCAAAGTTCTCTTCCTCTCTCTTTCCCTCTAGGTTAATAAATGCACTTAAAAGAAATAAAAGGCTTAGCAAGACTAAATCGTGGTATTGGTCTAAAATTCCCAACTTAAATGGTTAATACCACCTTAAAATGACTCACAATACGCATTAAGCTATAACCAGTCTAAAGTGCCTGAAACATAAAATTACAATATGGCACTTATTTCGACCATCACACATATTTCGGGACTAACTACGCCCTCCAAATTATCATTTGGAAATTTTATAACTCATTTCAAGTTCCGATTTCATTTTAGACCATAAACGTCATTTAAATATTATGACACAATAAAACACAACATGGTGATATTTACTTACACATACGGTAAATATGCAACATTTCAGTAAATATTAACTTTTATCTCATTAAATTAATACTTACTCCACATTCCAACATTTTATATATAATTACTTCACATAGTAAACAAATATAAAATAGGTTCTCAGAAGCGAGGGTTATTCCATACTCCCCCCTTATGAGGGAATTTTGCCCCAAAAATTTAGGCGTACCTTATATAAAAAGATGCGGATACTTTTCCCGGATATCATCCTCACGTTCCCATGTTGATTCCTTGGCGTTGTGATGACTCCATTGGACTCGCACCAAGGGCACCACTCGAGACCTCAACCTACGCTCCCCATGCTCTAAAATAGCAATCGGTTGTTCTTCATATGAGATGTCGGGTTTCAAGTCGATATCCTCTAAAGGAATATGCCAAAGGGCACATTCACATCTCTTATACTTCTTTAAAGATGAAACATGGAACACATCATGGATTTATTTTAATGGTTACGGTAAGGCAAGTTGATACGCCACTGGACCCACCTTAGCAATAATTAGAAAAGGTCCAACAAAATGCGGCGCAAACTTTCCCTTCTTCCCGAAATGCTTTATACCTTTCATTGGTGACACTCGCACCAAGACTTGGTCACCAATATCCAATTCCATGTGCCTTCTATTTGCATCGTCATAACTCTTTTGGCGGTCTTGAGCTATCCAAATGCGATTCCAAATGAGTTCAATCTCGGAAGAAGTATCCTGGATCATTTCAGGTCCAAGTAATTTATTATCTCCCACCTCCAACCAACATGTGGGCGATTTACAAGGCCGACCATAAAGTGCTTCATAGGGCGCCATTCCAATAGTAAATTGGTACGAGTTGTTATAAGAAAACTCGACCAAAGGGAGATATTGTTCCCAACCACTCTTGAAATCAAGCATACACATACGGAGCATATCTTCCAACATTTGGTTGACTCTTTTAGTATGCCCATCTGTTTAAGGATGATAAGAAGTGCTTAACTTCAATTCGGTTCCCATAACCTCTTGGAAACTTCGCCAAAAGTGGGAAACAAAGATCTTATCTCAGTCGGAAACTATAATTAAGGGCACCCCATGGAGTCTGACAACCTCCGCGATGAATAATCGGGCATAACGAGCAGTATCATAATCGGTACGCATGGGTAGGAAGTGTGCCGACTTAGTTAAGTGGTTAACAATCACCCAAATAGAATCACAACCGCTCCGTGACCTTGGCAAGCCCGTAATAAAGTCCATCGATATAGTTTCCCACTTCCACACCGGAATCTCCAACGGTTGCAACAAACCTGTCGGTCGCTGATGATCTATCTTGACCAATTGATAAGTAGTGCATTGGTATACAAACTCAGAAATATCCCGCTTTATGCCTGACCACCAATACTGACGGCGCATGTCATGATACATCTTGTCCCCACCCGGATGTACCGTAAATCTAGACCCGTGAGATTCTGCCATCAGGGCCCTTCTCAATTCCCCTTCATCCGGGACAATGAGCCTTCCATGGAAGCATAATCCACCCTTTGAACTAATCGAGTAGGATTTTGCTCCCTCAAACAACAATCGGCGTATATGATCCTGCAAACTTTATCTCTTCCTTGGGCCTCTAGAACCCTTACCACAATTGTAGGCATAACGGTCATCACTGACATGAATGCCCTAGCAACCCATCCTCCTGATTGAGCTCTTTCCATTTAGCTTTCCATAACTCCGCTAACTCCCCCTCGGGCCTTCTACTCAAAGCATCCACTACCACATTTGCCTTGCCCGGATGATAGTGGATGTCAAATTGATAGTCTTTCACAAACTCCAACATTCGGCATTGTCACATATTTAAATCTTTCTATAAAAATAAATATTACAACGATTTATGGTTCGTGAAAAGACTGAATTTCTCCTCTAGGAGATAATGCCTCCAAATCTTCAAGGAAAAAACAACTGTGGCAAGTTCCAAGTCATGCACCGAATAATTATTTTCATGGGGCTTTAGCTTGTGGGAAGCATAAGCAATAGCCCGTTGCTCTTGTTGAAGTACACTTCCCAATCCTTGTAGAGATGCGTCGGTGAAGACTAAATATTCCAACCCTGGCTTTGGCAATGCAAGGACTGGAGTAGAAGTTAACCTATCCTTGATCTCATCAAAAGAAGTCTGAGAAGAATTATTCCAAACAAACATCACCCCTTTTCGGGTTAAATTTATCAAGGGGCTAGCAATTTTTGAGAAACCCTTGATAAATCGCCGATAATAACCTGCCAAAACCAAAAAACTACGAATCTCGGTAGGTGTCGTGGACTGACACCACTCCTTCATTGCAACCACTTTTCTTGGGTCCACCGAAATACCCTGAGAAGTCACAATGTGACCCAGATACTGCACTTCCTGCAATCAAAACCCACACTTCTCGAACTTGGCATACAATTGTTGATCCCTCAACCTCTGTAGAACCAACAAGAAATGAGTGGCATGGTCAGATTCTGTTCGAGAATAAACTAGAATGTCATCGATAAACACGATAACAAATTGGTCCAGGAAATCCCGAAATAACCTATTCATGAGGTCCATAAACACGGCGGGAGCATTGGTTAGTCCGAAAGGCATAACCAAAAATTCATAGGACCCATACCTCGTCAGGAAAGCGGTCTTAGACACATCCTGCTCCCGTATCCTCAACTGATGATACCCCATCCTTAAATCGATTTTAGAGAAGTACGATGCTCCCCTAAGTTGATCAAACAAGTCATCGATACAAGGCAAATGGTATTTGTTCCGGATAGTGCATTTATTCAACTCTCTATAGTCAACACATAACCGGAGAGAACCATCCCTTTTCTTCACAAACAACACCGGAGCACCCCATGGCGACGTACTTCGCCTAATAAACCCTTGCTCTAGCAAGTCCCGAATCTAATCCCTTAACTCCCGCATCTCGACGGGAGCCATGCGGGACGGAGCTCTCACAATCGATCTCATTCTCGATGCTAAATTAATTATAAATTTGATCTCCTGACTCGAAGGCAAACCCGGTATTTCCTGAAAGACATCTTGGAAATCTCTAACAATTAGAATAGATTCTAAGAGAAGAACTACACCCTGTGAAGTGTCTTCTATGATACAATACAAGTAAGTACGAGTACCTCCTTCTAAACGAGGCATAACCACTAAGAACATTTCTTGCCCCAGAACGACAAAAACTATAATCTTCCCATAGCAATTAACTATAACATGGTACTTCACTAGCCAATCCATACCCAAAATCACATCATACTCGACCATGTCTAGGACGAGCAAATCAGACTCAAAGCACAAATTACCAAGAGTAGTCCCTATTTGTTTACAAACAAAGAAAATGAACGAACCATCACCCATAGAAGACTCAACACTAGTGAAGGTACTCTCTGCAGATTTTGTCAACTCTGTAGTCTAAGCAAAACTTCTAGAAATGAATGAATGTGTCGCACCCGTATCAAACAAAATGCGACCCATGTGCACCTAAATAAGGAACTTACCCTCAATAGTTGGCGGAGTCGGAGAAAGCATAGCATCCTGGATATGATAAACTATCCCATACTATAGCTGACCCTGCTATGGAGGGGCAACTATATTAGGTACCTGTGGTGGTAGCTGAACATGTGGCTGCTGAGGAACCCTAGGAAGATGATCCCCAACCAACTGAGGACACTCCTTCTTATAATGACCCGCTTCTCCACATTGGAAGCACTGTCCCGCTATATTCTCCGGATTTCGGCCCTGTTTATTTCTAAACTGGTTAACACCTTGGCCCGGATGGCCCCTACCCCCGTGACCACCCCGACCTATTTGTTGTTGCGGGGCACCCTCTCTGTGCCTATTGTTATTTCCACCCAAATTAAACCCACCAAAATGTAGCCTTTTTGACAAATCCCCTTGCTGGGGATCCCTTTCACGTTGCTTATTACCTGAAGATTAGGACAAGGAAAAGGCTCGTCCTCCAGTTCCACTACCTCCAGACTTCCCTGCTTGTCCCACTATTGTAGCTTTCTTGCCACTCTGCCTATACAACCGATGTTCTTGGCAATGGAGCAATGCCACATTCATTACTTCACCAAAAGTTTGCAAGGCTACATTACCCAGCAAGTGCTGCCGGATCCTCCAGTTCAAACCTCCCATGAACTTTGAAACCTTCCTCTCTTCCGGAGTCACCTCATCCGGTACAAAACTTGCTAACTGGGTGAACTCCTCCTCATAATCCTCCACGGATCTCTACCCTTGCACCACATCCTGAAGCCTCCTTCTCATCTCCCTTTCAACTACGGGAGGGAAGTACTTTTTGTCAAACAATACCCAAAAATTAGTGATCGTCATGGTATCTCTCTGTTCTGGTGTAGTCATCAAATCCCACCAATGCAATGCGACCCTAACAAGTTTAAAAGTAGCAAGGAATTGTTTCCTCTCCTCAATACACTCCACCATTCGTAGATGGCGTTGCATATCCTTCTTCCACTGATTAGCTCTAATCACATCAGAACCTCCATCAAATTCCGGGGGATGGCCCTTTAAAAAGGATTCTCTAACTCTCTCCCATGGAGAAGGTCCTGTAGGAGCTTATGCATCATGCACTCTTTTTTGTTGAGCTTGTGGCATTTTCTGAGCGACTGCGGTCATAGCAGTATTAACCGCCTGGACCACGATATTTGCTACATCAGCAGCATTAATTGTCCCCTGTTGCGGCGGCGGTGGAGGACCAACATCCACTTTTACAACTCTATTATGTCTCGTTGGGCGACCTCTCCTAGGCGGCATCTGAGATGAAGAAACAATAGAGTTAGAATACTATTCAAAATAATCTATCCTACAGAAGATCACAAATATAGGTAATGAAGCAGTCTTAACATTAGGCTCTATATCAAACAACGCTACGGTAGAACATGACAAGTCCGCATAGATCCTAAAGACTCTAGAACCTGATGCTCTGATACCATCTGTGACAACCCGCTCACCAAAATATGGGGTGTCCAGCCCGATACTCCAATATAACAGGAATCATGGATGGAATCATTCTCAGCATCACAAGAGTATAATAAGTATATGGGATAATCACCCAATATTTTAGAAAGTGGGTTGCCAAAAATTTTGTTTTACAATAAGTTAAGGAAATAAATAAACAACCCAATCTGAAAAGAAAGTGGAATCCCAAAGAGCTTATATAACACCAACAACAATTATACAATAAAGGACTGAATATGCTGTCGGTCAACAGGTACATACAACATATTTCAACAGTTTAATAGTTTACACAATACATCCATTAAACAGTTACAAAAGTTGGGCCACATGCCCGAGTGGAAGACCCGATCATAACTAGAATACAAAGAGGAAGGCGTCTAACAACATATCCCGTAATATCCGCAAAAATCTTACGGTTCCCCAAAAGCACCGGAATAGGAACAATCAAAATGGACGCCCTTGCGGCGGAGCACCTGAGCGGATACAAATTCATGGAAAAATGAACGGGTCAAGGCCCGATTTTATATGATCACCAGATGAATAAAAAGCATGATAGGTATGAGCAGTTAATCATGAATGATGAAGATAAGAATCAATCAACATAATTTCAAGAATAAAAAGACAATGTATATGATTATAACTTTTATTCCATTAAGCAAGAGAATATAATTAAACCTCATTAATTAAAAGTCTCCATCATTACTCATCATTTCATTTCATTTTTCATTCCTTATCAGGAATATAATTACCATCATATGCTCTTAAAGAATTTTTCATATTTTCAAGTCCCACTTGATTTAGAATGGTTATCTTACTATACATATAATTATTCTAAGACCGCCCCTCCGAGTTTCCCCACTGTGCGCGCCCCTAAATGACTATCATCTTCCAGGGCCTATCAAACAAGGCAGCCATGGCACCTAACACAGCGTCGGGAAGGGGCCATATGCCTGCGAGTGAGTTATAGCCACACCCGAAATTACCTAACTAGCGCAGCATATAAAATATAATAATCCCTCATATGGCCGAGGACTATAGTCTCCCTACGTTCATTAGTCAGGGGACATCACCTCATGCGCGAACTTCCCTTATGATAGTATTTAGAGAGGTGTGTTTATGTAAATTATCATTTACCATTTAAATCTCATTTTCATTTCCATTATTCATATGTATGTTTCATTTTATCTGAAATCATAATCATTGAACATTCTCATTAATATTCATCATATTTTAAGTCCCGAATTATTCTCCAAGTGGTCACAATAATGCTACAAGTCCCAAGGTTTTATATACCTCCACTGATCCCCTAAAGTCTCCAAATATGGGCTTACAACTTCTAAACTCCTAATAATTAACTAAAGAAAAGGAATGCCCTAACCTCAATTTGTACACCTCAGGAATAATCCCCGTTTAACCCATTCCTAATGTAGGGTAGTGACTCAACCCAACTAAAACTCTAGGACTCTAAGTTTACTTCATCCAAGAAGGTTCCTAGGTCCTAAACCTAAAGGAAAGGGTTGGAATTATACTAAGAAAAATTTCCCAAAAGTGCAGGATTTTAGAATCGATTCGGTCGGAAAAGCAAATCGAATCGGACCATTCGAATCGATTTGGTCAGGAAATTTGGGTTTCTGCATAATTGTCGAATCGATTTGGACATGTCGAATCAATTCGGTCCAATCAGACCTGTAAACTATCCCTTGGGCGAATAGATTCGGACATGGCCAAATCAGTTCAGCCCTGCGAATTTGCCAAGTTTGGCTATGAAGTCTTGGACTCCTAAATTCCTCCAACTCAATTCTACCCAAACCAAGCTCATTTATTGCAACCAACTAATCATCAATGCATCTAACAACTATAATTTACACCAATAAACATCCCAATCAACCTCCAAGGATTCAAAACCCATAAATCCATAAAAACCCTAACTTTGTTAAACCATAACTAATCCACAACTATCAATACCAATTATTCATCTCAAATCACATATTAGCAAGTAGAAAACTTGTCTTGGTGTAGGAATCTCAGATTTTTGGAAGGTGAATGCAAGATCAACAGTCCAATCTTCAATTTCTTCATTTCTCCTCTTTTTCTCCAAAGTTCTCTTCCTCTCTCTTTCTCTCTAGGTTAACAAATGCACTGTAACACCCCGTATTTTTGGTACATTTAAAATTGAATTAATTCAGAAATTCTAAATTACTAGTGTGTTGTAATTTAATGAATTAATTATGATAGAATATTATATAAATATTAATCTGGGATTGAATGGTTAATATTTAGGAAAAAATTTATTTTACTAAGTGAATAGTAATAATGAAATTTCGTCGTTTCGAGTATTAATGACGAGGTATGTACTTATCACATTCGGAAGTCGGTATAGACTATATTGGGTGGGGGATAAGTATTTTTATAAATTAATTCAGATGCAAATTCTGAGTGTACAGTTGAGTCCGGATGGGCCGAGATAGTCGGAAAAGTGTACCCGAGGGTAGTAAACGGGTCACGGGACGTTTTTAGACATAGCCGGGCCCACTCGGGGACATTTTGGTCACTTGGGCTTGGCCCATTAGTCAAAAAACGGGAATTGAAAAATTAACCTAATAAAAAGAAATTAGGGCATGGCTGAGCTTAATTAGAAAAAAGAACTAAAGGGTTAGGAAACCCTAGCAGCAGCCAAAGCCATTTTGGGGATCTCAAAGAACCAACAAGGTCATCTTCAACCTTGGAATCCATCACAAATTCAGACACTACGAAACCTAAGGCAAGTGAATAACTTGCAATAGCATGAAAACTGTCATTCAATTCATATTTGTGTGCTGTTATGAATTTAAAATTTGTTTTGGGGTTCATGGTATAAACATGGGGCTTTGATAATTCTAAAGAAAACATGAATCTGTTTTGGCCGAAATTATGAGGAGTTATGTAAAATCTGATATTGGAATATTGATGTGTATCTGTTAGAATGATATCCAGATAAATTAGAACGAATTTGATGAAAAAATTTGGAGTAAAAATGTGTTTAAGGAAAAGATGGATTTTCCCCAAAAATTTATGAATCAGTTGTTTATGGACGAATTGATGGTTGTTGTAGTCTTTCTGGGTTATCCTAATAAGGTTTCTAGTATACTCTGGTGTTAAGAAGGCTTAAAACTCATGTTAGAAGAGATTAGGGTTTAAGAAAATCCGTCCATGGCTGCCCTGTCTTCGCGAAGAAGACGAAGACCTGTTCGATCGATCGATTGACGGTCTGGCTCGATCGATCGACGGTCGCCAGAATCTGGCAGTTCCGCCAGTTGGTTATATAAGAGGGAATATTTATATAAAAATCTTATGTAATTAATTATTGAGAAATTAAATACATGAGTTTGAATCTAATTAATTGTAGATAGATTAATTAGGGTTTGAGGCTAATAAATTAGAGTCAGGAATTGTGACTCGGGTAAATTTATTTTGGGCTACGGGAGTAAGTCCAAATTTATGGTGGGGGCGACACAAAAAATAACTAAATTAATTAAAGTGCAATTTAATTAATACTTAGAGTTGGACCATAAACTCTTAATAATTTTAATAGGCTTATGTTACGGATTTTAGTGAACGGTATAGCCGGGACTTTTATATTTATATATACGGAGGCGTTAGTATATATATATGGTGTGCTCAATTAATATCAGTGATTAGATATTTGTTACTATAGTGCTATGGGGGGAGGTTGCGCGTAGTGGATGAATCCCCTAGCTTGAGGAGTAGGGTGAGTATATTCCCGAGGTCATAGCGTCCGTTATATGGGTGAGGGACAACTCACTTTCAGGGAAGGAATATGACCGCCTCCAATTATTTATTTTTATCAAGTTGGTGTGAAAATTCTGACTTGGGATAACTAGGCTATGTGATTATACCTAGTGGGATAGCACTTTATAGTATTTACATTCCGGGAGTATTTTACTCGAGAGGTTGCAAGTTATTATATATATATATTACAGTATGATTGTGAATGCTGGAATATGATTATAAGTATATAATTTTATAATTAATTATATACGAAATATTAATGAAAAGTGAGTGATTTCACAGGTATAACAAGTGTAGAAGTTATATAAATATAAAAAGGGAAATGATTTAGTTAAGTTGATGTTACCAATAACTTATATATCAAAATCACTACATACTCAGTTAGAGTAGGGTGGGTATAAAGGAACTTTGTTAATTATCTAGTCATGAGATGAGTAACTAGGTAATTTAATTAAAGCATTCGTAGGGTATAATAGAGGAAGGGTAAGGAAGTCCTCAAGAGAGTGCGATATTAACTAAAAATATGAAGAGCATGCATATTTATTTATTACTGCAAGTTAATCATTTGTTAAATGTTTTTCAAATGTTTTGGGTACTAACCCTTGCTATAAAAACTTTTAAAAACCTTTTAGGTGTCCAACCACAGGGACGCCAGCCTTGACTATATTCCAAGGATCCGTTGCTGCAGCATGTGTGGATGTTGCGGGGTTTTGATAGACGCCTAATTCTTCATTCTTAAATGTAGAAGTTCATGATTAGTATTCGAGCATGTTGCTCACTTTCCATTTATTTGTATTAGACTTGTTGAGAGTTTATTCTTATCTTTATGGGATTTATTATTTGGACCGTTGGTTTATTCGGTCAATTATTTTCACTTGTGAATGATTAATTCAGTTATCTGTGATTATTATATAGTTTTATTTTCCACATGGGTGTTTGTTAAATAATGAAAGATAAAAATTGGCACCAGTCTACTTTTCTCACTTAGGTGGTTAGTAATTAAATAAGACGAGAGTGATGCTAAGAATGGACCAAATGAGAAACCTGTTCTAACTTGATTTAGGACTGATCACCCGGGTTAATTAGGCGGGGTGTCACAGATGGTATCAGAGCATCAGGTTCTAGTGTCCTTAGGATCTGTACGGCTTTCTACGTTTCAGCGTAGCGTTCGGTTGTTATAGAGCCCTATTATTAGGACTGTTGATTATATTTTTCGCTTGTGAGATATCGTATTCCTGCTATTAGTTTTTGTATAAACTGTGTACTTATACAATTCAATCTATTTTAGATGCCACCAAAGAGACTGAGAGCGGAGAGGGCTGAGGCTAGAGATGAGGTGAGGGAGGCTCGCCAGGAGCCACAGGTACCGCCACCACCACCCCCACCCGAGTTGATTTCTACCACTCAGGTGGCAGTGATAGTGGCCCAAGCGGTCAAGACAGCAATGCGAGCTATGGCAGCTCATTTTCCACAGCCCCAGGCACCGCCTCCATTGGCTCCAGTAGTTCCGGCTCCAGTGGGGCCACCATCTTGGCAGCAAGTGAGGGAGACCTTTCAGAAGGGTCACCCACCTGAGTTTCGAGGTAGCACCAATGTGGTCGAGGCTTGTGACTGGAAGAAGAACATTCAGCGCCATCTGCGCATGTTAGAGGGTACAGAGGTGCAGAAACAGATGCTGGCTACCTTTCGTCTGTCAGGGGTAGCCTTACAGTGGTGGGAGTCCGTAACCACCGCTGAGGAGTGGGATTCGATATCGATTTCTGAATTCTGGGTGCGGTTTGACCGCAAGTACTTCCCTCCAGCAGTAGAGTCTGAGATGAGAAAGAAATTCAGCGAGTTGGTACAGGGTGACAGGTCAGTAGCAGAATATGAGGAGGAGTTCACCCGGTTGGCAAATTTTTTGCCAAATGAGGTGAGCGATGAGGAGCGGAAGAAGTCGAAGTTCATGGATGGTCTAGCCTAGAGAATCAGGCAGCACTTGATTGGAAATCCAGCGTTAGTGACTTATACAGATGTCGTTAATGCCGCACTTGTACATTGCCAAGATCATCGTTTCCATGCTAAGGGAAACAAGAAGGCAGGTGAGCCGAGCCAGCAGGGCAAGGCAATCACTAGTGGTGAGACGAGTGGCACACAGCAGCAGGTTATCATTCAGCAAGGGAATCAGGCTAAGAAGTTTAAGCCTGGTGGGTTCCGACCGGGAGGACAGGGGTTCAGGCAGGGGCAACCAGGCCCTAATCAGCAACAGCAGATTCCTCAGGGCCGACAGGGTCAAGGGAACAACGGGGGAGGCCACCCGGGGCAGCAACGTCAGGGCCAGCAAGGCCAATGACAGGGTGATGACCAGAAACGCTGTTTCTCCTGTGGCCAGCCAGGACACTTCAAGAGGGAGTGCCCGCAGAGGGGCAGAGGCCACCAGCAGGGTGCCCAGCAGGGGCAACAGGGTCAGATGCCGCCAGCAGCGCCAGCCCCACCCGCCCCACAGCAGCAGGGGCAGATGCACTACGGACGTGTGTATAACGTTCGGGATGTTCCTAATCCCCCAGCACAGCAGGTGCCGCCCGCGATCGAGGGTACGTTTTCTATCCATGGAACTATGGGTCGGGTATTGTTTGATACGGGGGCTACACATTGCTTTATAGCTACACATTTCGCGAAGGCTTTAGGGTTGTTAGCCACCGCGTAGAGCACTGTTACGTGTGTCGACTCACCATTGGGGAATGGGTCGCTTATATTCTTTATATGTCGGGGAGTGGGGGTGGATATTGGTGGTTTGGTATTACCTACGGACATGTTGGTATTAGATATGCATGTTCACGATGTGATTATCGGTATGGATTGGCTCGCTGATTATAGAGCCATGATTGATTGCTTCGGTGGGAGCATTATTTTTGCCATTTCGGGACAAGAGATGTTTGTTGTGGCGATGCCTCGCCCAGAGGGAGGCTCGACCGCTCATTTATATTACATTGAGGAGGAAACCTCACAGGAAGTGGTAGTTCCTTTAGACTCTATTCCTGTAGTGAGGGACTTTGAGGATGTATTCCAGGAAATACCAGGATTACCACCCAGCAGAGAAATCGAATTTGTTATCGATTTGGCTTTGGGGACGAGGCCGATTGCTCGGGCACCTTACCGAATGGCCCCTTCAGAGATGCGGGAATTGAGGGAACAGATTCAGCAACTACTGGGTCAAGGTTTTATTCGGCGGAGTACATCGTCGTGGGGTGCGCTGGTATTGTTTGTGAAGAAGCGAGATGGTTCACTCCGCTTGTGCGTGGATTATAGGGAGCTGAACAAGGTGACGATACGGAATAAATATCCGTTGCCTCGGATTGATGATTTATTTGACCAATTGAGAGGGGCGTCTTACTTCTCCAAGGTCGACTTGAGGTCAGGGTATCATCAACTGCGTATCCGAGAGGGGGATGTTCCTAAGACCGCTTTCTTATCGCGGTATGGATCATATGAGTTCAGGGTGATGCCCTTCGGGTTCACCAATGCACCAGCTGTGTTCATGGACCTCATGAACAGGGTTTTCAGAGAGTACTTAGATCAGTTTATCATCATGTTCATTGATGACATCCTAATCTACTCGCGCACCGAGGAGGAGCACGCAGAGCATTTGCGCATGGTTTTACAGACGCTGAGGGATCATCAGCTCTATGCCAAATTAGGGAAGTGTGGATTCTAGCTTCGGGAGGTACAGTTCCATGGTCACGTCGTTTCAGATCAAGGTATTGCAGTGGATTCGAATAAGGTGTCGGCGGTGAGGGAGTGGGGACAGCCCACGACACCGACCGAGGTGCGCAGTTTTCTGGGTTTGGCCGGTTACTACAGGCGATTCATTAAAGGATTCTCTAAGATTGCAGGACCTTTGACGAATCTGACTCGGAAAGGAGTACCTTTCAAGTGGGATGATAGTTGTCAATTAGCGTTCGACGAGCTAAAGGACAAGTTGACATCTGCACCCGTGCTTGCATTGCCAAAGGGAGGGCTAGAGTATCGGGTTTACACAGACGCATCCTTACGGGGTCTTGGGGGTGTACTCCAGCAGGAGGAGAGGGCTATAGCTTATGCTTCCAGGAAGCTAAAGCCCCACGAGAGGAATTACCCCACTCACGACCTAGAGTTGGCAGCAGTCGTTTTTGCTTTGAGGATATGGAGGCATTATCTTCTAGGAGAGCAGTTTACTCTATTCACGGATCACAAGTCACTTCAGTATCTCTTCACACAGAAGGATCTGAATATGAGGCAGAGGCGGTGGCTAGAATTCTTGAAGGACTACCAGTTTGATATTCAATATCATCCTGGTAAGGCCAATGTGGTAGCAGACGCATTGAGCCGAAGACCGACTGGGGAGATATCAGAGGTATGGAAAGCGAAGTGGAGAGAGCTCCAATATGAGGATGACGTAGCCAAGGCTTGCATGTCAGCTTTATCCATCACACCCGAGATCATTATGCGAGTTGTGAAGGCTCAGGCGGAGGATCAGATTTGCCGGGATAGGGTGGGCCAGTTGTTAGCTGAGGGAGCAGAGGGTTACTCGATTAGCTCAGAATGAGCCCTACGCTTTAATGGGAGGTTAATGGTGCCAGAGGATGAGGATTTGAAGCACGTTGTTATGACAGAATCCCATGGTTCGAAATTTGCGGTACATCCCGGTGGGGATAAAATCTACCAAGATATGAGGAGGCAGTATTGGTGGGCAGGAATGAAACGGGACATAGCGGAGTTTGTTTCGAAATGTGCCACGTGTCAGCTTGTGAAAGTTGACCACCAGAGACCATCAGGGATGCTACAGCCGTTAGAAATTCCCGTGTGGAAGTGGGAGAGCATCTCCATGGACTTCATCACAGGGTTACCTGTATTGCAGAGGGGTCACGACTTCATATGGGTTATTGTGGATCGGTTGACTAAGGTGGCCCACTTTTTGCCGGTACGCACAGACTTTGAGACGATGCGTTATGCACAACTATTCATTGCAGAGATTGTTAAGCTGCATGGAGTGCCTATAAATATTGTATCCGACCGAGACAAAATCTTTGTCGCCCACTTTTGGCAGAGCTTTCAGGAGGCAATGGGCACGGAGTTGCTCTTGAGTACAGCATATCACCCACAGACTGACGGACAGACTGAGAGAGTTAATCAGATGCTGGAGGACATGCTCAGAATGTGCATTTTGGACTTCGGGGGAGGATGGGAGAAATATCTTCCTTTGGTAGAGTTTGCGTATAACAACTCTTACCAATTCACGATTGGCATGGCACCGTTTGAGGCACTGTACGGGAGACCTTGTCGTTCACCCGTTTGTTGGTTAGAGGTGGGGGACAACAAACTCTTGGGGCCGGAGATTGTTCAAGAGACATCTTCCAAGATAGAGTTGATTCGAGGAAGAATTCGGATAGCTCAGGACAGGCAAAAGAGTTATGCTGACGCTTCTCGACGACATGTGGAGCTAGAAGTTGGGGACCAGGTTTTAGTCCGGGTATCCCCAATGAAAGGGGTGATGAGGTTCGGCAAGAAGGGTAAGTTAGCACCGCGATACGTAGGACCTTTCCCTATTATTGAGAGGGTGGGACCGGTGGCGTATAAGCTTGGGTTACCAGAACATCTTCAGCGGATACACGATGTATTCCATGTGGCATCGCTGAAGAAATATCGAAGGAGCGAGAGAGCCTTTTGGCACATTCCACTCGAGGAGATCGACTTACAGCCAGACATCTCGTATGAGGAGAGGCCGGTAGCTATTCTGGATCATAGTGAGCGGAAATTACGATCCAAGGTTGTTCCATTGGTTAGAGTACAGTGGGGTCATCACAATGTTGACGAGTCTACCTGGGAGCGAGAGGAGGATATGCGGGAACAATATCCAGAGCTTTTCAACACAGGTACAATCTAATTTCGGGGACGAAATTCCTTTATAAGGGGGGGAGTATATAACACCCCGTATTTTTGGTACATTTAAAATTGAATTAATTCAGAAATTCTAAATTACTAGTGTGTTGTAATTTAATGAATTAATTATGATAGAATATTATATAAATATTAATCTGGGATTGAATGGTTAATATTTAGGAAAAAATTTATTTACTAAGTGAATAGTAATAATGAAATTTCGTCCTTTCGAGTATTAATGACGAGGTATGTACTTATCACATCCGGAAGTCGGTATAGACTATATTGGGTGGGGGATAAGTATTTTTATAAATTAATTCAGATGCAAATTCTGAGTGTACAGTTGAGTCCGGATGGGCCGAGATAGTCGGAAAAGTGTACCCGGGGGTAGTAAACGGGTCACGGGACGTTTTTAGACATAGCCGGGCCCACTCGGGGACATTTTGGTCACTTGGGCTTGACCCATTAGTCAAAAAACGGGAATTGAAAAATTAACCTAATAAAAAGAAATTAGGGCATGGCTGAGCTTAATTAGAAAAAAGAACTAAAGGGTTAGGAAATCCTAGCAGCAGCCAAAGCCATTTTGGGGATCTCAAAGAACGAACATGCTCATATTCAACCTTGGAATCCATCACAAATTCAGACACTATGAAACCTAAGGCAAGTGAATAACTTGCAATAGCATGAAAACTGTCATTCAATTCATATTTGTGTGCTGTTATGAATTTAAAATTTGTTTTGGGGTTCATGGTATAAACATGGGGCTTTGATAATTCTAAAGAAAACATGAATCTGTTTTGGCCGAAATTATGAGGAGTTATGTAAAATCTGATATTGGAATATTGATGTGTATCTGTTAGAATGATATCCAGATAAATTAGAACGAATTTGATGAAGAAATTTGGAGTAAAAATGTGTTTAAGGAAAAGATGGATTTTCCCCAAAAATTTATGAATCAGTTGTTTATGGACGAATTGATGGTTGTTGTAGTCTTTCTGGGTTATCCTAATAAGGTTTCTAGTATACTCTGGTGTTAAGAAGGCTTAAAACTCATGTTAGAAGAGATTAGGGTTTAAGAAAATCCGTCCATGGCTGCCCTGTCTTCGCGAAGAAGACGAAGACCTGTTCGATCGATCGATCGACGGTCTGGGTCGATCGATCGACGGTCGCCAGAATCTGGCAGTTCCACCAGTTGGTTATATAAGAGGGAATATTTATATAAAAATCTTATGTAATTAATTATTGAGAAATTAAATTCATGAGTTTGAATCTAATTAATTGTAGATAGATTAATTAGGGTTTGAGGCTAATAAATTAGAGTCGGGAATTGTGACTCGGGTAAATTTATTTTGGGCTACGGGAGTAAGTCCAAATTTATGGTGGGGGCGACACCAAAAATAACTAAATTAATTAAAGTGCAATTCAATTAATACTTAGAGTTGGACCATAAACTCTTAATAATTTTAATAGGCTTATGTTACGGATTTTAGTGAACGGTATAGCCGGGACTTTTATATTTATATATACGGAGGCGTTAGTATATATATATGGTGTGCTCAATTAATATCAGTGATTAGATATTTGTTACTATAGTGCTATAGGGGGAGGTTGCGCGTAGTGGATGAATCCCCTAGCTTGAGGAGTAGGGTGAGTATATTCCCGAGGTCATAGCGTCCGTTATATGGGTGAGGGACAACTCACTTTCAGGGAAGGAATATGACCGCCTCCAATTATTTATTTTTATCAAGTTGGTGTGAAAATTCTGACTTGGGATAACTAGGCTATGTGATTATACCTAGTGGGATAGCACTTTATAGTATTTACATTACGGGAGTATTTTACTCGGGAGGTTGCAAGTTATTATATATATATATTACAGTATGATTGTGAATGCTGGAATATGATTATAAGTATATAATTTTATAATTAATTATATACGGAATATTAATGAAAAGTGAGTGATTTCACAGGTATAACAAGTGTAGAAGTTATATAAATATAAAAAGGGAAATGATTTAGTTAAGTTGATGTTACCAATAACTTATATATCAAAATCACTACATACTCAGTTAGAGTAGGGTGGGTATAAAGGAACTTTGTTAATTATCTAGTCATGAGATGAGTAACTAGGTAATTTAATTAAAGCATTCGTAGGGTATAATAGAGGAAGGGTAAGGAAGTCCTCAAGAGAGTGCGATATTAACTAAAAATATGAAGAGCATGCATATTTATTTATTACTGCAAGTTAATCATTTGTTAAATGTTTTTCAAATGTTTTGGGTACTAACCCTTGCTATAAAAACTTTTAAAAACCTTTTAGGTGTCCAACCACAGGGACGCCAGCCTTGACTATATTCCAGGGATCCGTTGCTGCAGCATGTGTGGATGTTGCGGGGTTTTGATAGACGCCTCATTCTTCATTCTTAAATGTAGAAGTTCATGATTAGTATTCGAGCATGTTGCTCACTTTCCATTTATTTGTATTAGACTTGTTGAGAGTTTATTCTTATCTTTATGGGATTTATTATTTGGACCGTTGGTTTATTCGGTCAATTATTTTTACTTGTGAATGATTAATTCAGTTATCTGTGATTGTTATATAGTTTTATTTTCCACATGGGTGTTTGTTAAATAATGAAAGATAAAAATTGGCACCAGTCTACTTTTCTCACTTAGGTGGTTAGTAATTAAATAAGACGACAGCGATGCTAAGAATGGACCAAATGAGAAACATGTTCTAACTTGATTTAGGACTGATCACCCGGGATTAATTAGGCGGGGTGTCACATGCACTTGAGAGAATCAAAATCTTAGCAAGACTAAATCGTGGCATTGGTCTAAAATTCCCAACTTAAATGGTTAATACCACCTTAAAATGACTCACAATACGTGTTAAGCTATAACCAGTCAAAAGTGCCCGAAACATAAAAATACAATATGACACTTATTTCGACTATCACGCACATTTCGGGACTAACTACGCCCTCCAAATTATCATTTGGAAATTTTATAACTCATTTCAATTTCCAATTTCATTTTAGACCATAAACGTCATTTAAATCTTATGACACAATAAAAAACAACATGGTGATATTTACTTACACATACGGTAAATATACAACATTTCAGTAAATATTAACCTTTATCTCATTAAATTAATACTTACTCCACATTCCAACATTTTATATATAATTACTTCACATAGTAAATAAATATAAAATAGGTTCTCAAAAGAGGGGGTTGTTACATATAAGTCTTCTAATTTTTATAAGTGTGAGCGCATCCCAATAATCATGTAAATAATTTCATAAAAATTCTACATGAGAACCTACACCCAAAAATATAAAAACCCAAAATTCTAAACTACGCACCCAAGGGTTTCAAAGATTAAATTATATTTAAAATTTTCAGAAAAACGGTCCCATAATTAGGTGTCCACTTTCTCTAATTAAGTTATTAATTGATTTTAATAAAAAGAACATTATTAAAAGGTTTAGGCAACACTTAAAATACATAATACTAAAGGAAAGGAATAGAGTATTCATGCCTGAAAATCATCAGTTGAAAATTCTGAATACTCGGTTGCGTTCGTCTCGCGAAAATAAGCAGGCTTCATTCTTGGGTCTTCTTAAAAATATGTAGTTTAGACCTCCCAAAATATAATTGAAGTTTTGTTTAATGGAGGTTTGAGGTTAAAATATAAAGTTCTAAATATTTGGGTTGTGTAGGGGAAAAGAGTGTTAAAAAAAAGTGCCTCTAAAAATTTGCTCAAAGTCTTTATTTATAATGGACTAAAACAGTTGTAATGAGTGCCATCACATAAAAGATTGCTTCAAATAATAAAAAAATATATGCTAACAATCCCCTTACTTTCGTACACGCGTCCCAAAACTTTGGATGTAGCTGACCAAGAATTTTCATGGGAAATCAAACAAGTTGAAGGCAACAATTCCAGTAATCACTACTACATAGGGGCGTGTTTCAGATGGATCGGATCAGAGTAGGAGTGTTTAGAAAAAAATTCAAAATTTTCGAAATTTTAAAATCCTTTCCAATTTGGACAAAATAAAAATCGAAAAATCATTTTTTTTTTCTACTCGGCTGAAAAATATCGAGATAATCGGAATTATCAGTTATAATATTTTCAGAAAATATCGGAAGTGTCATTTTTGAAAAGGATATTTTTAAAATAAAAATAAAAATCAAAGACTCCACTTTTCATCACATATGCAATAAACTACGGAGCTATGTGAATGAAAAGTCTATGTGTCCCATACCATTTTGGAAATGCAATAAACTACAGAGTTATGCATCTCTTACCATTTTGGAGAAAAGGTCAATCAAGGCTAGACTATGATACTAAGAAACTACAAAACTATGTGAATGAAAAAAACTACTGTTTACCTACTTAAAAAAAGGAAATGCAAGAACGCTTAGCAGCTCTAGCAGAGCTATTCATCAATATTTCAGATACAAAAAATGAACAAAAGGAAGATGAGGGAAACTTAATATAAATCATCTCTGGAATCTAAATTCGCATAACAATTGAATATAATTTCGGATGTTGTCTTTCGATTTAGGGTTAGTGTGGTGTAGAAGGTTAATATATATGAGTTTATATTAATGGTTGAGATGGTTTTAAAGGGAGGGTCAAGATTAAACTAATAGATAATAAATTTTATATATAAATAAGGATAGTAAATGTGTATTGAAATAAACAAAAATATTATTATTTCGGAAAATATTTTGGATGGATCGGATCGGCGTGATATTGGAAAATTTGGATCAAAAATTCGGAATCCATATATGATTTCCAATTCGATTCCAATTTTTTTCGGAAAATTCGAAATCGAAAAATTCGGAAATCAGAAAATTAAAAAAATGGTGGCAAAATAGGAAAAATTTGGATCGAAAATTGGAAAATTCGGAAGTTCGTAAGTTCGGAAATAACTGACACCCCAACTGCTACACATGGGATAAACAACAAATGATTTAAGTTCCAATTAAATAATAAAAAAAAGAGCTAACAATAAAAAAACATTTTTTTTATAACACTAAAAAAATTAACAAAGATTTCATTACTTTATTTTATGCCAAAAGACAAATGTTTAGATTTATAAAATTTATAAAATTAAGAATTTATTAATGTTTATTCAATTATAAAAATTTCCGAATCCCCATAAAAATATTTTTTATTTAATAAAATTTTGACAAAAGATCTTTTAATTTAAATAGTTCACTTTTTTAATTGTAAAAAAAAATACCTATTCAACTTAAAATTCAAAACGCACTATTTATGTTTTAAAAAATTACAGGGTGTTATAAGGACCTTACAAGAAAATATAAGTAAATTTTTGCAATATGAGAAAAACTTCTAGACCCATTTTTGTAAAGAAAAAAATATTCCACACCTACGAAATTCAAGGATAGGTAAAAAGTACAAAACAAGACAAAATTATCTATGGAAGGCTAACTCGTTAAAAATCCTTTCGTCTCATATCTTTGATGTTACTCAAGTTGGGAGAGAGGAGAACAAAAGAGAAATATATGTGAAAGCAATCAATGAATTCATATGTAGGTCAAAATTTATTAACTTGCGGGAACCCCTCCATGATCATTATTAATATATAAAAATTGCTCTTTTGAAGATTTCTCGTAATAGATCATATACGGACCAAGTTAATTCAAATCCTGCACCCCTTATTTACAGGAAATATTATCGAAAAATATTTTGTGTACGAAAGTTGAGAAATGAAGAGAGAAGAGGAGAAAGATAAAGATAGGCATGAGAGAAATAAATAGCAAATGAGATACAAGTGAAGGAAGGCTTGACAGAATAGATGAGAGAGAGGGAGAGAGGAAGGATATTGGAAGAGAAATGTGAGAAAGATAATTGAGAACGAGAAAAATATCATAAAAGAAATATATCAATGAATTAGTATTTTCCACGTGTAGTTTCTGATTGGTTAACTTACGAAACATTGTGTACACGCACGCGCGTGCGTGTGCATATATATCATGTATGTGTATATATTCTATAATAATGAAAAAGAAAATTTTAATTAAAAAAAAGAAATTATATAAGTACTTATATGCCAAGATACTTTGCATCATAACAATTGACAATATTAGGCAAAAATAGGATAATATAGATAATAGTTTCCATCATTCATTGTTATGGGAAATTGCATGAAATATTGAAAGAACTTAATAATAACAACTTGTGCAATTATCATCCTGTTTTCCATAAAAAAATTATTTGAAAAATTATTTGAGAACATTCTCAGCTTAAATATTAGGACATGCTTGATTCAAAAGTGGGCAAATGGTTTGGGTGATAAAATTTCCTTGGCAAAGAAAATCTATAATTTTCTAGGCGGGGTTGTTTGATGTAACAACCCTCACTTTTGAGAGCCTATTTTATATTTATTTACTATATGTAGTAATTAATTATAAAATAATGGATGTTGAGTAAATATTAATTTAATATGAAAAAGGTTAATATTTACTGAAATGTTGTATGATTACCCGATGAGTAGGTAAAAATATCCATGTTGTGATTTATGGGGTCATAAGAATTAAAATGACATTTTGGTTTAATGAGAAATCGGAACTTAAAATGATTTATGAAATTGCCAAATGATAATTTGGAGGGTGTAGTTAGTCCCGGTAGGTGCGAGATAGTCAAAATAAGTGCCATATTGCATTTTGGCATTTCGGGCACTTTTGACTAGTTATAGCTTAAATGTGTATTTGTGATTTATTATATCGTGTATTAATCACTTAAGTGGGCTTCTTAGACTTAAGCCACGTTTTAGTTTCCCAACCCCATTTCTATTCTTCCTTTTTTCACAATTGAGCCCTAGAGAGAGTAGAGAGAGGAAGAGAACTTTGGAGAAAAGAGAGATTTGGAGCTTAGATCAGCTGGCATCTTCCTCAAATATGATTTTCCTACCTCTAGGCAAGTAATCTACTTGCTATTATGTGATTTAAGGAGAATAATTAGTTTTCATAGTTATTGAATTGTTATGATTTAACATTTTAGGGTTTTGTCGGATTTATGGGTATTAACCCTTGGAAATTGATTTGGATGATAAATAATGTTAATGTTGGTAGTTAGAGGTATTTTTGGTGTAGTAATTGAATCATATGATCTTGGTTGGGTTGGTTTTGGGTTTGGGAGAAAATTTGGAGTTCAAGACTCCATAGCCATTCTTGGCATTTTCGCAGGGGCGAATCGATTCGCATAGAAGCAGTTTCCCAGGTCCGTGTACCTGAATCGATTCGGGTTAGGACCGAATCGATTCGTCTTTTGCAGAAACTTAAAATTTTCTTCCGAACCGATTCACTTTCAGAGCGAATCGATTCTCTAGGGGTGAATCGATTCGGTTCCTGCAGTTTTGAGTTATTTTCTTATTTACATTTTTATCTTTTTCTTTAGGTTTAGGACCTAGGAACCTTCTTTAAAGAAGTAAACTTAGAGTCCTAGAGTAGTGGCTAAGTTTGGTCACTACCCTAGATTAAAATGGGTCATCTGGGGTTTATTTTGGGGGTGTTTAAAGAAATGTTAAGGCATTTTTTCTTTTATTGAAATTTTTGAGAAGTTAGGAAGTTAAATGCCCATGCTTGGAGACTTAAGGGCTTATCATAATTATATGAACTTTGGGGACTTGTAGGATCATAATGATCATTTGGAGATTTAGTCGGGACTTGTAATTTGAGGAGTGTCAATGATAATATTCAACGGGAATAGGTTCAAATAATATTAACCCAAATTTGTTTAAAGATGATAGGTTCAAATAAAATGAACCCAGTTGTTTAATGATGATAGGTTCGAATAAAAAGAACCAAGCACATGGATAATGGAAATGGAAATTTCGTATGGTAATTGAAAATGAAAATGAGATTTAAAATGGTAAATGTTAATTTACTTAAACACACCTCTCTAAATGACATCATAAGGGAAGTTCGCACGCTTGGTGATGCCCCCTGGCTAATGAATGCAGGGTGGATATAGTCCTAGGCCATATGCGGTGTTTTTATATGTTTTCTGCGTTGGTGAGGGGATTTCGGGTGTGGTCCTGACTCTCCCGCAGGCATATGGACGCTTCCCGACGTTGCGTTATGATCCCAGGCTGCCTTGTTTGATAGGCCCCTGGAAGATGATGGTCATTTAGGGGCGCGCCCAGCGGGGAAACTCAGAGGGGTGGTCTTAGAATCATTATATGTATAAGAATATAACTTTTCTGCATCAAGTGGGACTTGATGGATATATGCCATAAAGAGCATGGATACGTGCCATAAAGAGCATGTGATTGAGATTTATGTGCCATAAAGAGCACTTGATACTAATGGTATTCCTATTAAGGAATGGAAAGAATAAAATGGAAAGATAATTAACTATGGAAGTTAATTAATGAAGTGAATATATATCTTCTTGATTAAACCAAATAAATGGTTTTATTACTATTAAGGAATGTAAAGGGAAACGGAAATTGGATAAATGAGGAAAGGTTTTCAATTAAAGTTATTTACTTTTATTCTCTTGTGTAAATGATTTAAATTTCATAAATAGTTAAATTGTCTTAAATTGTAATGTAGGCTTAACATGCTAGATAACATGCCATATTATCATCCTTATCATTCATGCACAACTGTTCATTTCTATTATGCTTTTTATTTCTTCTGGTGATCATATAGAACCCGGCCCTGACCGGTTTATTTTCCTTGTGTGTATATGATTGTATCCGCTCAGGTGCTCCACCACAAGGACGCTCGTTTTGATGTTTCCATTCCAGTTACTTTGACGGGTTGTAAGATTTTGTGGATATTACAGGACGTTGTTTTAGACGCCTCCATTTTGGTATTCTAGATATGATCGGGTCTTTTCATCGGGCGTGTGGCCCGACTTTTGTACTCGTTTAATGAATGTATTAAGTAAGATATTAAACTGTTGTACTGTGTTCTATGTAGCTGTGGACCGACAGCCTATTCGGTCCTGTTGTATACATTTGTCTTAGTTGTATGATATTTACATCTTTTGGAATTCCACTTGCTTATCAGATTGGGTTGTTTAATTTAATTTTTTTTAACTGGTTTTAAATTCTAAACTTTTGGCAACCCGTTTTCTGATTTATTGGGTGGTTTTCCCGTATACTCAGTTTATTTGTGTTGATGCTGAGGATGATATCCGTCCATGATTCCTGTCACGTTTGAGTATCGGGCTGGCCACCCCTTATCTCGGATCGCGGGTTGTCACATTTGATAGCATTAAATTTCAGGTGGAAAATCCTATTTTTTGATAATATTTTAGGGATTAAGATAAAGAAGAATACAAAATTACAAAAATCCTGCTATAAACAAATTCGAAAATAAAAAATATCAAATGTAAAAAAAAGGTATAAAAAATTGATATAAAACTACGAAACAAAAAAATTATGATATAAAAATATTGTGATATAAAAAGCATATATAAAGAAGTATGTGGTATAAAAATTTATGATATAAACAAATATGATTTAAAAATTAGGTTATAAAAATATGATGTAAAGAAGAATATGATATTAGTAAAATGTCGTCCTCTTAACCCGAATGGCTGGGAAGAGGGAAGGTTCTTTTCTTCATGGTACACCGGAGAACAAATCGAGTGAAGATGGGGTGGGACTTGTAACTCAAAAGATTAGAGCACGTGGTTACGAATCACACTGCCGGAAGATATGAAAGAGCTTATATAATAAATAAATCTAATGCTAAAATAATCAGATGCAAAAAAAGTTCACAGAAAAAAAATCGTAAAAAATCAAATATAAAAAAATCTTACATAAAATAACTAACAGAAAAAAATATAGTAAAAACTAATTGATGTAAAATAAATTATGTTATAAAGAAGAATATGATATAAAAAAAAGATGTAAAAATAAAAAAACCTTAAACTAAAAAATAATTTATAAAAAAAAATGGATGATAAAAAAAACAAAAATAAAAAAATCTGATATAAAAACAAACTATTGATTTAAAAAAAATGATATGGCGAACGAAAAAAAGATTCATCAACAATATTTGTTCTCAAACACACATAAAAATTGTCAACAACCTCATTTATCACCTATATATATATATATCCATTTATCACTTAAATATTATGTCTATCAAACATTCCCTACCTAAATATGACTAGATCCGTAATAGTAATTAGTTGAACCTCTAATTTCACATAACTTACTTTTTAAAGGATCAAATATCAAAAAGCCTTTCAAATATTTTTTTAATATATATTTAGTGTAAATCTTTTATTTTGTATCAAAAAATCCCTCAAACACTTATTTAACTAATATTATCTTTTTTTTAAAGCTCTGTATCAACTACATGTTGAAAGACTTTTTAAAACAAAATAAAAAAATCTAAATTAAACGTGAATTAAAAAATATTTAAAGAATTATTAGATATATGAGGCTTTTTAAAACCTTACAAAAGATGTTCATTTAACGCATATCCACATGTACATACCGAATATCCAAAACAATGTCGGACTCGGAATAGATATATGTAATTCCAATAGGTCACGTCTCCTCCATCAAATCACATGACACGAACTTTAAAAGTATCAAGTTCTATATAAAACCCTCAGAACCCTCATAATTTTTTTTTGTAACCCGGAGTTTCGTTTTGACTTTCTTTTTCATAATTTTCCATAGTGTATGTTGTTTAGGTAACGATAGAGAGTAAGAGAAGCGAAGAAGTTAATGACGAAAACTCCATTTTTTGGGCAAAAAACCTTCTTCTCCAGCTCTAGTAATGGCGCCTTTGGCGCGGACCATGAAAATAAAAGAAATAGACGAAGAGAGATAAAATAATTAGAGAAAAACATTCCGGCGAGCATAAAATATTATATTTTATAACGTGTGTTAATTTTCTCTTCTTATCCTTTCATGTTTTAGTTTTTCCAGTCTGATTTTTTTAGTAATTGAGCATAAAAAATTTTAAAAAGCAATCTATCACATTTTTCCATAAGAATACCTCCAAAAATATTTTCATAAATAATTGTGAAATAAAATATTTTCTGAAATAATCAATTTAGGACGATCAATGTGAAAGATGTTACAAATGACTCATACATTGTTGATCTACTAGTACATTCTTTTAGAGCTAGGATTTTTTTTTGTAAAAGCATGTTGTGGAAGTATCGTTTTGACATTAGCCCTAAAAATAATCGCAAATGGAAAATACAATCAGTGCCTAATGAGGAATTACAAAACCCTTTTTCCTTCTTGCTTTTTTACCATTTTCAATGTATTCGGCATATTAGAAAAAAGTTATTTTGCTACCTCATTTTGTGATTTTGACTTTCCCGACTCCAGAGCAAGTGACAAACTAATATTTTTGGACGGGAGATGCAAAATTGGGAGCAAGTTGAAGTTGCAAACATGATGCTCGCACCGCGATTTGATTGCCACGGGAGCCTTTTCTTGTCTTTAGTACCTTTTCAGTATTTTTTAAATTTATTTCGACCCTTCCCACGACATTTAAATTGTCACGAGAGTATTTTTGCTACCTTTCATAGTTATTGTTTTCGATAAAATAATCTTTTGGAGAAGCAAAAATGTTTGTTTAGTGGGGAAAAAACTACCTTACCCCTGGAGATATTCGTAGGAGTGTCAGTGAAATTCAAAATTTTGGTTATAACGAGCACCCTTTATAGATACTTTTTCTTTTTTGGTAGCATACCATGAGGTTTCCGGGCTAGCTTACACACACCTCGACTAATCCCCAATCGCGGTTCGTGGCTTCCGCTGGCCAAACATTATTTTGATAGTGCCAGGGATCGAACTGGGGACCAAACCCAATCCACCCCCAATACTGTCCCAGTGGAATCCTTATACCACTGGGCCAAGAGGCTTGGTTTATAGATACTTTTACTGCTATATCTTCCGGTCACTTGGCCTTCGGAGTTATTTTATTACAACAAAGAAGAACATCAGATTCTTAAATTTTAAATCCCAACTTGAATACAATGTGTACATTATCCTTTGGTTTATTTGTTTTTAAATACAAAATCTCTCATGGATACGGGCATTTTGAATACTATTGGTGAAGGTTGCCATAATTCCTCAAGAGCTAGCCATTGTTTAACTCTTCATTTAAATTTTCTTGCAATGCTAAATTCAGTTCATTGTTAAAATTAATGTAGAAAATTATAAAGATTGTATTTTTTAGTAATCATTTTTTTTCAAACTAGTTTGTTTTTTAGATTTTTCTTTTCATTCTATATATGCATACCAAAATCTTACTAAATATTTTTTTTTCTTTTATTTACTTTGTGAAATGTTGTATTTAAAGTCACAACTAGGATAATAATTTTCCAAAGATCATGGAAGACTAAGAAGCATGGATACGGATATGTATATCATATCCGATACGATATGGACACGTGCATACGACAAAACTTAAAAAATTAGTATACGATACGGTTGGGATTTGGTAATAAAATAATAAAATATATAATTTTATATGCAAACTTAATTAAACAACTTATATGACAACAAAGAATGTTTAAGTCTATATATAACAATTCATATTTATCATAAATGTACAAAGGTTGTTTAAGTACATGAAAAGTGTTAATGTCATTGGTAGAGTAGGTATTAGTACTTTTTACCAACCCACCAGATTGGTCTGAGAAGCCTGATGCAATTCCTGATGTTTCCTTTTTTTATCGTTAGAAATTCACCAGATGAGTTTTAAATGTTTTGGTTTTGAACTAATGATCAATAAACAATCTTAATCTCCTTGACTAGATTGTGGAGGATTGTTGAGGTCCTTGCTTCAAAATATGTGATATTCCAATTGTCGATGACATTCGATGATGGTTTTGAACTCCCAGTGACATCTTAGAGGAACCTCCTGAGGGCTATATGCTTGATTTAGAGGTTTGGGCCTACTCCTATATCATATGTTTGAATGTCCAAAGTCTTTTTTGCTTATATTTTGAAATCGGTCCTGAGGGTTGAGTCTTCTTATCATGGTTTTGAGGTTGAAGATCATATTTCGTATCATTAATAGGTTATTTTGCTTCTTTCACATTACGGAAGGACACTTAGTCAAGGGCTTTTGAACTTTATGGATAGATTGATAGTCAGAGAATGAAACTCATTAAGATTAGCTTTGTTGTCAAGGATCCTTAGACCTCATTATGACAAAATGTATGAGAAAAATGATGAAACCCCATAGCTTTGTTACAGGCTTGCTAATTTCAAAATCTTTGAGTTAGGGCTCAAATCCTTGGAACTCTATAAAAAGTTATCATTTGAGAAAAAAAGAGGTGGATAAATTGCATCATTTTCATTCATATGACATGATTACTTAATTGGTAATATTTTTTCAAATGCTCAATTGTCCACAGATGGAGGAGTTCATTTCCTTCCCAATTGTTGAGGTAATAACACTCATGTCCAGATATTTTAGTAAAGGCGTATGACCCATCCCATTTAGCCCATAAATTCCATTTGCATGGGTTTTATGTGGCTATTGTGACTTCTGTGAGTACCAGATCCCCAACTCGAAGCTCTTTGTGCCATAATTTCTAATTAAAACTTGAGGTTATTTTCTATTTATAGGCCACCATCCTTATGAGTGTCGCCTCTCTTATCTCTATGAACTCTTTAAAGTAAGTCCGAGGCCTTATTAATCGAATGAAGTTTCAAACTGTGCCCCCTATAAATGAGGACCTCCATCTCTTTTGGTATTACTACTTCTATTCTAGAGAGTATAAAAAAAGGTATATCCCATGTGAGACATCGAATTGTTGTCTTGTAAGCCCATAAAATTCTTGGTAGTTCATATGTGCATAATCATATATCCTTTCCCATCTCCTTATTCAAATTCATGAAGATGTTTTTGTTAGTGACCTTTACCTGCCCATTTGCCTAATGGTGCCTCAGTGAGGAGTAGTGGTTGTTAATGTCATAATTTTAGCAAAAATTGTAAAAATGAGGTTATCTAATTGCTTCCCATTGTCTAAAATAATGACCTTCGATACACCGAAGAGGCATATAATATTATTCTAGATGAATCTTACTATATTCCATTTGATTATTGTGGTTAGGGGTTCTACTTCAAGCCACTTTGTAAAATATTCAATGGCCACTATGCGTAATTTAATTTGCCCTTTGTAGAGGGCTAAGCACTACGCCATATATCGAGCATGGTTACAGTTTTGGTTGGTTACCATAGCTTCGAGACATTTTTTTGGTACGTGACCATTTTAAGGGTGACCATTTAGGGGGTTATGGTCCAAAGCCGTGACCATAATATGGGTGATAGTTCTTTGGATGATATTAAAGTTATGGCTTGGTCACAACTGTGGATCGTGACCATGTGGTCATGGCTCAAAGCTGTGACCCCATCAGTGACCATTTTTCTTGTTATTTTAATGATCATGATCCCCAATCGTGACCATAAACAGTTGCATTTTGATAATGGTGACGATCCTAAACGGTGACCTTAGTTATGACCAAAAGGCCACAAATCTGAGCCATAAATTAAATGGGTGACCATATAAATTAAATTAATATATAATCACGATTTTAGACAATGACCTTATATTAATTTAATATAAATGGTCACCCATTTTTTTCACGTATCAAACCATGACCATTGTTAAATTTAATTAAAAAAATAAATTTTAGGTTTTTGCCATCGTAAAAAAACTTGTATGTGTTTTCACACACAAGTATACATTTTCATAAATAAATATTAAGCTATCAAATTATTCAACACAAATTAACTAATTATTAATTCGCTAACTAATGCATAAATAAAAAATAATAATATAAGAGGACTCCTGAGGGAATTTATTGTGAGGAGCGCATTCAGAGTATTTTGACCTCTTGTCTCCTCTAACTGCATCCTACGACGAATGCCTCTATTGCTTGTAAGTTCTATTGGACCCATTTTGTTTCTTTTGAGGCATCATTGAATCTTACCTGTGAGGACCTGGATATGATTATGATAAACCATGTTTAAATCATTCTTACCTTATGGGATGGGGATAATGTGTTATTAGAATATATAATGTTAAGTTATTTCGTTTAGTCTAATCCCACCTTCATAACTTATAAAATATTGAATTAGTCACAAATAGAGATTTGTGAAATCTTCAGTAGGAAAGTTCGAGTTCGGGACTAGTTTTGGCCACTACAATATAATAATTGACTTGAGGTGAAAACTATATAGTTGTATATATATGAATGAAAATTTACGAAGCAGGGGCAAATTTGTCCATTCGTTAAATGACATTTCGTCTTATTAGGCTACCAAATGGTGGATTTTGAGTGGTTAAGGAAGGAGGTGGGTATTTGCCGACTTTAAAGGATTGAAATAATCTATTGCTTTAGCATATTTCAGCCATTAAAGAGTTTGGCTTGAGAGGAAGAGAAGTGGGAAGTCAAAGAAGAAGAATTGAGGAGAAAAATTGGAGAAAAATTCGTGGGAAATTATGGAAGAGTCCTTAAGGTAATTCCATATGTCAATCTTGTAAATTTTCTTGTGTGAATGATTGAAATGGTATAAATCATATATTGTTTATGGAACTTTCTTGAATTGGTTTATATGTATGAATAGATGCGAGTTTAAGCAAAGTTGAACGCGTAAATCATGTATATTGCTTCGATTGGAAACCTTGTGATTTCAAACACCTATATCTTTTTGTATATTTATTGGAATTGAATAATTCCAGTTGAAAATGAAAATAGACTCATATTTGCATAAGATATAGAAAAAATTATGTGAAAATACCAAGAAATGAATCTTTGGTGATAGTTTGAAGTTCAGGTATAAAATTTTCCCCAAAGGTATAAGTATCCACACCAGGTGTTCGATGTTTTGCTTGACATAGAAAATGAAGCTTAAAAATTATGAAACTTTAAATTTGTATTTTTAAATACATATATTGATGTTGGGTGAAATATAATTTAAAGTTATAATACATAAAAATTATGAAAATTCCTGGAAGTTGACTGAACGATGAGAGAGCCTATAGGGCAGATTTGCTTTGTAATAAAGAAATGTACACATCTTGCTCTAGGAAACTTGAAATGATGTGTTGTATTTTATATTAGGAAACTAATATGACAAGAATTGGAGTACCAACAATAAATTAAAGTATGTTTGGGCTATGGATTGGATATGTTAAATATTTTAACATGAAGTTAGATGAGACTTCATTGATGATAAATGATTTGAATGAGATCATATGATGCTTATGAATTGGGTTAAGTTTAAGTTATTCTTTGGATTTCTAATATTATTTTGATGATACTAATGTTGTAAGAATTTATATGTGAAAGGGAAGAAGAATCGGTTGAACAAGTTCCAGACAAAAGCAAGGGGAAAACACATGAAGTGGCTAAGGTGAGTGTACTCACAGGAAAGAGATATATTATACATGGTTACGGATACGATCTGAATATCACTCACTGGTAAGATGTATTATAAATGGTTATGGATATGATCTGAATATCACTTATTGGTACGATGTATTATACATGGATACAAATATGATCAGAATAATATTGAATATGAATTTGTTCATTTCGATTTACCAAAATGGGAGGTTACTCCCCGACCCGGAATGAGGGAGATTTGTCTATTAACGACAAGGGGTTACTCCTCGACCAGGAATGGGGGATAATTATCTATTGCAGACAGGATATGTGAATCATGTTTCGAATAAGTTGGTCATTCTTTATGAATGAGCCGGATAAGTTTATAATTGGAATTTCTTTATGAATGAACCGGGTAAGTAATACATAATTATAAATGGGTCAGATAAGTATATATAAATTACCACATGTATATGATTTATTGCATTTAATTATATGCAATAGTTTATTAGTGATGCATTGACTGTGCTATTTTTCTCACGGTTACTATGGTTATGTGTTTTAGGTAAATGTGATGTCACTGCCAAATCTAGGAGGTCGGTGGGTTTAGCAATGGATGCATAAAACCATGATATTTGTCAAACTTAAAAGGGGTAATTTTAGTCTACTTCTATTTTCAGTAAGTTTGAGTAAGCATAATTACCTCAAAAATTGTTAAAAGTTTTAGTTTATGGATTCATGTTAATAATTGAAAAAGGAGACTCATGATTATGGTTTTGTTAAGGTAATTATGATTTGACTCACTATGACTTTCAAACTTAATAATAAGTAACTGGGTTGGGGTGCATCAACTTTGGTATCAGAGCTAGGTTTTGGAGGTTCTAGGGTGAAGAGCGCCTAGATTTGGTAGTGGAAGTAGAAATTATTTTGATTAATAAGTAAATTGGCTTTTGTTGACTAACATTTGTTAGTTATTCATATATATTGTTGTGCGAGATATGAAACGTAAGGATCTTGCAGGAAGGGAAATGATATGTTAAGGTTATTCGGGGATGATAGTGAATACATGTATTTTAATATGAGAATCATTTCATTGTTTTATTTGTTGTATGGACAAACATGACAGTTAAGGAAAATTTTTAAAAACAAAATGTGGTATAGGAAAATTATGAAGTATTGGAAGTAATATCTTCTTATGACGGAATATGTAGATTTGAGTTGTGTCACTTATTAAGCCATGGTTTGGTGTGTGCCAATTTATGTGGGAGAATAAGGTACGGGAACCCATATTCTATTAAAGGATGAGATGTTAAGTTGTTAGATTGTGAATAAAATAAAGATTCACATGGTGAAGTTGAAGTGAGAAGATTAATAGTTGTATATGTTTAAATTTAATATGTGAAATGTTCTGAAATTCAATTACTAGTCAATATATCACAATTGATTCGAATATGGGTTCATACTGAATTATGATAAGTAGAAGAAAAGAGTAATAGGAGTTAAGATGTGTTTTTTTAATAATATGAGTATATGTAGTGAATATTACTCTTGGGATGTTTTGAATTGCTTATATGAATAGTAGAGTTGAGACGAAATGTTAAAGAGTTGGAAGTTTAAAAATATCAGAGAGCTCTTTTAAGAGTATGTGTTATGTACGAGTATAGGAAATATGCTAATCGGGTTTGAATATCGACAACTGGTTTGGGTGGATATTGAGTTGTATTTATCATTGTACGTACGTGTTATCACTAAGAGTATGACATATAATGAATATTATTATCACTATACGGAATCACCAAGAAGTATGTGTAAGGATAATATGTTATGTGAGATTCCGTAAGGGGATATATTAATGTATTTATATAGGTTATTTGAAAGAAATACGACATATAATAGGTAGATAAGTATTACTGTGTTGGTAAGTATGGTTAAAGTTTTAAGTGGTGATGGTACGTTTAACATCCATGTTACCAAATGGGTAAGATGAGTGTATTAATGATATTTCATAAGAATATCATGTTAATAAACATTGGGATAAGATTATGATTGTACAGTTATTGTGTTGGATAAATGACTTGCTAAGGTCATTGTATGTTTAGTTAAATAACAATCAAATGATATTGAAAAAGGGAATATAGTGAGAAGTTAGATTGAGTTCATAGTGCATGACTACATAATATACATAAAGGTGAATATGAAATCTTGGTTAAGAATAAACATTGAGTGAATGATTTTTTAGTTTCGATATATGAATAGTAGTGAGGATATATTTAAATTAAGAAATTATAAGGATGATATTTAACATACTCTTAAACTTCATAAATGATACAGAAAGTAGTGAAGCTCAAACACATGTATTTGGTGTTGGATGGAAGATAGAAATGTGATGTGTAATAAGCTAGTATAAGAATATGATATTTATGATTTAAAATATTACACGATGATAAGGATAGACTATAGGAATGAAGGGAGAAAGGTAAAGAATGATACTAGGTTTGTTAAGAATATTCACTCATTGTGAATATACGATGATACAACTGATAATATAGTATGTGTGAATGTTTGACATAAGTATATAAAGTTATGAAGTAATATATTAGTTGGGGATTGGTTTTCATTAATAAGAAAGCATTAGACGATTATTCTTACATGTACTGATAAATTAACTGAAGTTGTTATGAAAGAAGGTTTGTAGTATATCAAGGAACCAGTTGAAATTCTTGGTCGTAAGGAGCAAGTATTAGGGAATAAAGTTAGTTTCGTAGTTAAAGTGTTGTGGAGGATCCACGAAATTAAATAATAAACTTAGGAAACGGAAGATAAAATGATAAAATAGTATCCCCAATTGTTTGATAAGTAAAATTCATCCTAAATTTCGGGGGCAAAATTTTTCAAGGGGGGAAGGTTCTGACGACCCGGATATTATTATGATAAACCATGTTTAAATCATGCTTACCTTATGGGATGGGGATAATGTGTTATTAGAATGTATAATGTTAAGTTATTTTGTTTATTCTAATCCTACCTTCATAACTTATAAAATATTGAATCAGTCACAAACACAAATTTGTGAAGTCTTCGGTAGGAAGGTTCAAGTTTAGGACTAGTTTTGGCCACTATAATATAATAATTGACTTGAGGTGAAAACTATATAGTTATATATATATGAGTTAAGTTTGTAACAAGACAAATGGTGTGTAAAACAGTTGTTCGACCAAGAATTTATGCTGGAATTACGAAGCAGGGGCAAATTTGTCCATTCGTTAAATGGCATTTCGTTTTATTAGGCTAGCAAATGGTGGATTTTGATTGGTTAAGGAAGGAGGTGGTTGTTTGCTGACTTTAAAGACTTGAAATAATCTATTCCTTCATAATATTTCATCCATTAAAGAGTTTAGCTTGATAGGAAGAGAAGTGGGAAGTCAAAGAAGAAGAATTGAGGAGAAAAATTGGAGAAAAATTCGTGGGAAATTACGGAAGAGTCTTTAAGGTAATTTCATATGTAAATCTTGTTAATTTTCTTGTGTGAATGATTGAAATGGTATAAATAATATATTGTTTATGTAACTTTCATGGCTTGGTTTATATGTATGAATAGATGCGGGTTTAAGCAAAGTTGAATGCGTAAATCATGTATATTGCATCGATTGGAAACTTTGTGTAATATAACTCCAATATATTTTTGTAAATTTATGGGAATTGAATAATTCCAGTTGAAAATGAAAATAAACTCATATATATATATATATATATATAATATACCCAAAAAATTATATGAAAATACCAAGAAATGAATCTTTGGTGATAGTTTGAAGTTTAGGTATAAAATCTGCCCCAAAGGTATAAGTATACACACTAGGTGTTCGATGTTTTGCTTGACATAGCAAATGAAGATTAAAAATTATGAAACTTTAAATTTGTATTTTTCAATACATATATTGATGTTGGGTGAAATAAAATTTAAAGTTATAATACACAAAAATTATGAAAATTCCTGGAAGTTGACTAAACGATGAAAGAGCCTATAGGGCAGATTTGCTTTTTAATAAAGAAATGGACACATCTTGCTATAGGAAACTTGAAATGATGTGTTTTCTTTTATATTGGGAACCTAATATGACAAGAATTGGATTACCAAGAATAAATTAAAGTATGTTTTCGCTATGGATTGGATATGTTAAATATTTTAACATGAAGTTAGATGAGACTTCATTGATGATAAATGGTTTGAATGAGATCATATGATGCTTATGAATTGGGTTAAGTTTAAGTTATTCTTTGGATTGTTAATATTATTTTGATTATACTAATATTGTAAGAATTTATATGTGAAATGGAAGAATAACCGGTTGAACAAGTTCCAGACAAAGACAAGGGAAAAACACATGAAGTTGCCAAGGTGAGTGTACGCACTGGAAGGAGATGTATTATACATGGTTATGGATACGATCTAAATATCACTAACTGGTAAGATGTATTATAAATGGTTATGGATATGATCTTAATATCACTTATTGGTAAGATGTATTATACATGTCTACGGATATGATCAGAATAATATTGAATATGAATTTGTTCATTTCGATTTACCGGAACGGGAGGTTACTCCTCGACCCGGAATGGGGGAGATTTGTCTACTAAAGACAAGGGGTTAATCCCCGACCAGGAATGGGGGAGAATTGTCTCTTATAGACAGGATATGTGAATCATGATTCGGGTCGGTTGGTCATTCTTTATGAATGAGCCTGATAAGTTTATAATTCAAAATTCTTTATGAATGAACCGGATAAGTAATACATAATTATGAATTGGTCGGATTAGTATATATAAATTACCGCATGGATATGATTTATTGCATTCAATTATATGTAATAGTTTAGTAGTGGTGCATTGACTGGGCTATTTTGCTCACGGCTATTATGGTTATATGTTTGAGGTAAATGTGTCATCACTGCCAAATCTAGGAGGTCGGTGGGTTTAGCAATGGATTCATAAAACCATGATTTTGGTCAAACGTAAAAGGGTAATTTAAGCCTACTTATCTTTTCAATAAGTTTGAATAAGCATAATTACCTCAAAAAATTGTTAAAAGTTTTAGTTTATGGATTCATGTTAATAATTGAAAAATGATACTCGTGATTGTCGTTTGGTTAAGGTAATTATGATTTGACTCACTTTGACTTTCAAACTTAATAATAAGTAACTGGGTTGGGGTGCGTCATTACCACTTTTTTCCGTGATGTAGATATTATTCTTACTAAGTATGTCCTCACATCTTATATACAACTTCCACGAGTCGAGGATCCTCACTTTGTTCCTTTTATTGACGGTTCTATCTCTCATCAGGCCCTTGCGTTATTCTTAGCGAGTTGGAATTTCCAATGCGTAGGATCTTTGTTTAATTAGATTAATCTTTGTCCTTAATATACTATCATTCACTTCATCGTGACCTATTGTATTTTCCTAAATGTAGGGCATAAGATTATTAGTTCATCTAGGTAGCGTAATGAATGTTATTGTTATGCAACGCACCATTGATTATCCAACCCTTATAACAAGGACACATATTTTGGTCACCGTTGATGTCTAAAAATAGAGTGATCCAATTTCATAATCACAAATAAGTAATAAGATCAATCTTAATAAAACACACAATAGAAAAATATTTTTAAAGTTGTCCGGCTATAAAGAAAGCCTACGTCCACTATTATTTTTATTTATGTTGATCAAAATATCTCATTATGGTGTGCTGGAGAATGATTGGATTGTCCCCTTGAGCTAGGTGATACTGTCAATTAATAGGGATCCGGAACCATAGAGATGGGATGCATTTATATTTCCAGGCATTTACATATGTATACAATAAATGTGACTATTGGTTTTCAGTGTTGAATTCCCTTTCAGCCGAGTAACTTTTGATATTCCTGATGGTTCAAATTATGGGGTTAGTCGGCCTTCTTATCGATTAGCTTCTTCTGATGTGATCAAGATAGCTATACGACCACCTACCATGACAAGTGTCCGTATTTCAGATATCCTCATGGAGAGATAATGTTTACATACAACAAAAGCCCCCAATAATCCATGCTTGATGATTGATCGAACGTATGGAGTAGTTATTGTAGGCCCTTTTTCTTTCGAATGTGTTATAAGGATGTCAAAACAAAATTCTTTTTTAAAAAACTTTTTTTTAATTTTAACCGCACCAAGTATGTGAACCAATTTTAGTTAAGTCCAATTTTATCTTCTTTAATCCTAAACATGCATCTAGGTGATTAAAGCAAGTAAAATAAAGTAAGTTCACAAAAGCGACACCGAATGTACGAGGAAACCACTAAGGGAAAAAACCTTTGATGGCCCAAGCCAGAAAATCACTATGATGTGGTATTATAAAGTACAAACGACAGAATAACTAAATGACTCGATCCCCATAACTCTTAACGCTTCTTTGATCCTTCAACCACTCCTCCACAGTGCCCACACGAATATACCTTCGCGATATTTGTACATAGCACATGCGTCCAAGAATGCCTCGGTGTCCACCGATGTATCCTGGCAACATCTACGAATTTTGAAAATGAACTCCTTCGCTTCTTCCTCACAAAACCCAGCGTTCAAAGTGTAGAACAAACTCCAATGGTGCAAACAAAGATCACTATAGCATATGTGAATGATAGCTCAAATCTTTAAACTCTAAGGATTTAGTCTTTGAAAACCTCAGAAAATTTGTGCAGAAAACGTATTGTATGTAAACTGTTTTTCAAGTTCTGCAACTTTTGAAATTCTGAGAGATACACGCCTTAAATAATAAATTTAAGTCGGTGCATCTCTCTAACTATATCTACATGTCTCTCGAACGAAATGTCCATGTCGCTCAAACCGCATGTGCATCACACTTGAACGACATTCAATGTCATTTGAATCACTAAACTTAAGAGTTTGTTTTATACACAACTCTAAACGATCTTTATCTCATAATAAACAAAGTTTAAACATTTTAAAACACTTTTTAACATTTTAAAAATAGTTATTAAACAAAATAACATCCCAAAAATATTTTTGAGTTTTATAAACATTACGCATTCATACGTGAGCGATATCGGAATGCAATGAAGACGTGAAACGTGCACCAATAAAATCTAAGTATAATTTATCTTTGAAGCTTGGCCGTAATGTTTTCAATAAACTTTATGTCATCGACTGTGTGGGATCGTGACAATAAAAAATCTATCTATGACACAATAACATGTTTTGTTCCGGAAATAAATCAAATTCTACAATGGACTGAATTGAAAATTTTGTCCTTACAAATCTCCCCCTTTGACTATTCCAGGACAAAACCCAAACAGTGGAATGCCTAAGTCGGGCCATCAAGCCGTATGACTCCTAAATCCCATCCCATAAAACCCAAAATCAAAAAATACAGGATAATACTAGTAAATGGTGGTTCGACAAGCATGAAATATTTGAATGTGATGTAGACTTGAAATCTCGAATCTCTTAAGCATACCTACACACATGAAACACATAAATACCCAGTGATGTATGGATGAGCAAACGATATAATCATTATGATACTAATATGAAATTCCAATACCAATTTGTAAAATCAAAATCAAATCATTTGTTAAACATGTGATAAAAATATTTTGATACCTATTGTGAAAATAAACATCGAAAATCATGATATTAATTTGTGCAAAACTTATGTGCTCGTCAAACAAACTCTCCCCCTACATCATGTACATCTCTCCCCCTTTTTGTCTCGAATAGACAATAAGCAAAAAAGATAACAATTTATCAATATATCTAGACTAAGAATAATCAATGAAGTATATCTACATAAACAGGAATCGTGCCAGCTAAAAATAATCAACCAATATTAACTCGTAGCTAGCAAATAGCAGTCGCATAAAGGAATCATCAAAATTAATAATAATGTGACTAAACGAATTATGTAGTGTATGAAATAAGCATGAATAATCACTAAGTACTGCATATGAACAACCCAGAAGTTCCAAAATAGAATAATATGGTCATTAAAATGAAATAGGTACTGAATAGAAGAATCCTAAGAAAATCCTCCAGGGGTCACTCGAACAACAATCCACTGTTGTTAGAACTACTTTGCATGTCGCTCAAACCAAGTCATTAAGCGACCTAAGCATTCGCAAAAGAGTGTGCTCTCACGCGATGAAAACATCAAAGGACCTTTACGTGACTCTTCTCGGGACCAAACACTGTTATATTCCACCAACTACCTTGAAGCTCGCGTGATCAAAACATCTCATGACATAGACTTATCACACGAATGGAAACCATTTGTCATTTGAACGACAGTAATCTTTCGCAATTCCAGTTCTACAAATCATGAAGTTTCGTCCAGTGAAAAACTTTCCTGAAAAAATCAACTGGAAAGAGCAAACAATACCAAAATTGACTCAAAATAGAAAAAATAAAACAAATAAAATAATGTGAGTTTCGTGAAAACATAGAATCAATGTACTTAAACATAGATATGGAGTGAATGGGTGTGAACTACAGCAAGTGAATCATAACTCTAACACATTGAAACGTTCAAGAAACTCTAATTGATAGCAATATGCCAACAAACTAAGTTGTAGCCATATGTGATAATTAATATAATGAGTTAAACGAACTAAACAATCAACATGCACAAAAATTCAGAAATTGATGATTCTACAAACAATAGAATCATGAAGCGATGTTTCAACACTAGGATTTTTGGTGCAAACTCGATTAAATTTTGCAATCAAACTCCATCAAATTATATTTTCTTTTTCAAGTTCTTTTGAGGTTCCTATTTTTCTCAACTTAGAGAAATCCTATTGTCCCTATTTTGGTATATGATTCTTTTTATTGCCTTTATTTATTCTTGGTCTCTTTTAAACGATGGCTTTCATGACGAGTTGATTGTATTCTCACAGCACTTACCCATGAACACTCGTTATTTTTTCAATATATCCAATATTAATACTTACAGTAAACGGTTCTTGCATGCACACCTCCTCCTAAGTCTACTTATGTATAGATGATAGAATTGAGATAAAACGTCTCACCAAAATCAAATATGCATGAGATGTCAAACATTCATATAAACTCATGCATGTGTACAAAGATGACATGTATACAAAGTCGAATTAAAATGTATATCAACTTCGAAACAACCCCATTAAGACAACAGTTAAGATCATTCAATGCATTAATACTTATGACCAAATGTCCTAGCCACATGCATAATGAAATGATGGGGGTTCAAGCACACAAATATGACACATTAAACATGAAAAACTCATGACACAAAAACAAACGAATTTTTTTTTTGACCCAAAAGTAAAATCTTTTTGTATTTTTCTCAAAATATTTAAAACCAAAAACCTTTTTTGATTTTTCAAAAAAATCTATCAAAAAAATCTTTTTGAATTTTTTTCAAATAAGACTAAAAAAAGAAAAATATAATACAAAAGATATACATGTCATACCACTAGAAAAATATAAAACATGATGCACTGACTAGCGTATGACAAATATGGCAACACAATCATCCTTTATATCTAGCATGGGAAAAACAACTGCAACCGAACAAGAACCATTAATTTTAAATCCTATCCCTCTAAGTCCGAATTCCTAACCTAAGTAGGTGTGAAATTACGCATGAGGGTTTTGGGAACCGAAACGACTTTATTCCTAAACATCATATGAGCATTCTTAAGGTCATAACAGAAAACTCTAAGGTGAACTTTCCTACCGTAATGGGAACAAGTGTAAACACGATGGGAATGATTTTCAAAATGTCGACCTCTCTTCATGCTCCTAGTGGGCTCTCTCACACGATTGGTATTGGCTTTGGGAATGGGGAAAACATGATTATCATAGCCTATACCAAACATATTTCTCTTGACTTGGACGGTGCCTAACATCCTATCCAACTTCTCCGACCTTGCCTCAAAATAAAACTTCACCTTACTTGAGTCTTTCAATTTCTCCTCTAACTCACTAATCCTAAACTCAAGCACACGCCTAGACTCCTCAAATTCTAGAATCTCTTTCTTTAAAGACTTCATGAAACCAAGAAGGTTATCTCTCTCCTTCTTAACATATTCTAGATTCTCCCTAAGAGTCTTCTCTCGTTCCCTAAGATCTTCAATTAAAGCATCATTATTCTCTACGACGCGCTCATTCAACTTAGCTTGCAATTTTGAGTTTGCCTTTTTCACCTTTACCGCTTTTTCATACAACTCTCTAAAGGAAACTTGTAACTCTCCTACATTAATATCCTCATCCTCACTAGCTTCACCCTCACTCACTTGGGATTCAACGACCTTGAAAGTATCATGCATACGAGAATCTTCATGGAAAGTTTTATTGTCGTCTCTCACATGACATACCATGAATGCTATAAAGTTGCACTCAATGGGGGAACTCTCTCCATCTTCCGGTTCCCAATCACTTAAAGTGATGTTATATGCTATCGGTTTATTTCCCTATTTTTTTAGTCTAGTGGGACACTCAGCAACCTTGTGACCATACCCCTCACACACAAAACACCTATCAGACTCATCCCACACTACACCAAATCTGTTGAATTGTCACGATCTTTGACCTTGACAAGTTGGAATTCACTACACCAAAAAGGCCAAATTGACACCCTTTAGCCGTCTAGAATTGTCACGATCATTGACCGTGATAAAAAAACACTCGTTTTTTGTCACGGTCAATGACCGTGACAATCCTTATAATATTGTCATGGTCAAGGACCATGACAGGCCAGTGATAAGTTTAGCAGTAAAAACACTTTCGCCTCCTTTTTTTCCATCGCTTTGTTTCCCTCCACTCTCTCTCACTCTCTCTCTCTACTTTCAGGTTGGTTTCTCTTTCTCTCTCTCTTCCATTTGTATATGTGTGTGTGTGTGTATATATATATGTGCATGTGTGTATGTATATATGTGCGTGTATGTGTGTGGTGGGGGCTGGGGTGTGGGGAGGGGAGGGGGTGTATGTGCGTGTGTGTGTTCGTGTGTGTGGTGGGGGTGGGGCTGTGTGTGTGTGTGTGGTGGTGGGGGAAGGGGTGGGGTAGGGATGGGGAGTAGAGGGCAGGGCTGGGGGTGCGGGGTGGGTCAGGGGGTGGGGCTACATGTGTGTGTGTGTGTGTGTGTGTGTGTGTGTGTGTGTGTGTGTGTGTGTGTGTGTGTATGTGCGTGTGTGTGTAGTGTGCGCGTATGTGCATGTGTGTGCGTATGTACGGGAGGGAGAAATGATGCGGGGGGTGGGACCGGGGGTGGGTCTGCGTGCGTGTGTGGGTATTGGGGTGGGGGTGGGGCAAGGGGAAATGGGGCGGGGTGGGGCTTGTTAATTTTTTTTATTAAATTTTGATTGGTTTATTAGATATTTCCCATCATATGCAAGTAGAGTCCCTTGTAAACGAATTAATTGATTATTAATTTTTTAGTAAATTAATCCCCTTTCATATGAAAGTAGGATTGCCCCTCATTGTAAATTAGTAAATTAATAATTGTATACTTTAATTGTTAGTTTAATCGATGAAATGAGTTGATTGAGTAGATGAATTAGAAGGAGTACGGGATACACATTTGTTCTTGCTATTGCGATTGGATTATAGTGGATCGATGTTGGGTTGGTTAATTTTATAAGTGGCATGACCACTGGATTATTATCCATACGGGGGTGGGATTTTTCAACTTTTTTTGAAAATTAGTTTGTAAAACAAAAGATATATATATATATATATAGTATTATAATTAAATGAAACATACTTGAAATTACATATAGTGCGCATAGATACTAGCCTTCTTGTTCTTATGCGTACGCATTCAATAGCCCTTAGACCCGTTCGAGAGTCATTATCCCTGTAATGAGATCTCTTGAATTGTCCCATTCGGACATTTTGGGACTACATAATTTTTGTATAATAATATTCTTAGTGGCTTAAAGTTGTTGCTTTTGGAGGAAGTTCTGCTGTCGTATCCTAATGTTCTCTGAGTACATACTAGATTGACAAGTGTGATTGTTATTTCAATTGATCAATTGAAATAACACTCACACTTTCCAATCTACGTCGTGTACTTGGAGAACTACGGGGATATGCTACCAATTTTTTCTCAAATCGTAACAATGTGCGAGCGTAAAAGAACTACAAGCATTTCATACAAGGCTCTTACTTTCTTTCGAGCGAGCGCAAAAGATAAAAACCTCGTTGAAGCTGAAATGACTTACTATGGTGTAATTCAAAATATATTTGAATTGGATTATATAAGCTTCAAAGAGATTTTATTTTACTGTGAATGGCTAAGAGTTGAGGATAAAAATGCTTGTAAAGTTGATCTTGGCACCAATTTGATCATCGTTGACTTGTCCAAGTTGAAGAGCAACGGTCACGTGAGTGATGAGCCATTTGTTTGTGCATTTTAAAAGGTCAACCAAGTGTTTTACTCAGAGTATATCAACAACAAGACGTGGTCAATTGTCTACATGCGCCAAAGCTTCTAAATAGTAGTGTGGATGACTTAGATGCTCCTACCAAATATCAATCCATTTTTTATGATAACACGAATTTGAAACAATTTTTCAATTTGTAATAAATATTCTAATTTGTACTTATGAATCAATTTTTAATGCTTTTAATTGATTTTCACTTTATCATTTTCACTCTTTTTATCTTTGTCTTTTTTCTTTGTATATGTATGTGTGTGTAGTGTTCGTGTGTGTGTTGTCAAGGGGGGAATGTGTGTGTAGTGTTCGTGTGTGTGTGTGTTGGGGGGGGGGGGGGCAATGTGTGTGTAGTGTTCGTGTGTGTGTGTTGGGGGGTGGGGGGGAAATGTGTGTGTAGTGTTGATGTGTGTGTGTTGTCTTCTTGGACATATTTGCATGTCTTCTTCAAATTCATTTGGACTTGTACTACTAACAACATTTTTTTTACAGAAAATGTTTCCTTCAGGCATTAAGGCGAGGATGATGATGTTGATTATGATGATGTCGTCTGGGTTCGGTGGTAGTGAAGGCGAGGAGGGCTCCTAGGCTCCCAAAATGGGGCAAATTGGGGATGGCCATCGAGAACAAGATGGGGCTATTAGCGAGATCCCTCGAGCTAGTAAAGACTATAATCGTCCCGGGGTACACTAGTTGGAGGGAGATTCCAAGTGCGCTCAAGTTAGCTATTTGGGCGGCACTACAGGTAATGTGTTTATATTCATATTTATATGAATATTTCAATTTCAATTTAAAATTAAATTTATATTTATATTTATATTTAATCACAACTAACATTGTATTTGTTGGACATGAACAATTCATCTTAGACCCAAAACTACGCGATTCCGTCTTGGAGCTGTTGAGGGAGCAACACAAGACGTGGAAGAAAAATATGCGAACCTGGTACTTTGGGAAGACCCGAGAGTTCATTATCTGAATGCATGAATCTGTCTCGCCGAAGGAGCCGATCTCATTGGCACAATGGCAAAAGTTCATTGATAATGATATCGGAGAGCGACAATTGGCATCTCGCCAATCGGGGAGGGAAATGGGGCAAAAATATGGACGTCCACTACTTCGGTCGGACGTCTTACGCCGAGGTGGAGCATAGGATGATGGTAAGATTTAATTTTCCTATAACTACAGAAATATGTTATTCTGCATTATTTTACTTTGTGGGGCCGATACTAATTTTGCATTATTTTATTTCAGGGGACGGGGAGTGGCCCTGAGGGTATGCCACATAGGCTCGATACTTATGTGGCCATTCGAACAAAGAAGGGGAAGGATGAGGAGGTGTCGCCGAGTTTCGCGTCCACGATTGTAAGTAATTCGACAATTTACTTTTTTTAATTACGTTGTAATGTTTTTATTTACTTATTTAACTAATCATGTGCTTTTCGTCATTTCAGGCAAAGCTTAAGGAAGTGCATGAGTCACAGTCTGATACCGATATGGCATCTTTTCCCACAGACGCACTCAGCCAAGTGCTTGGCGCTGATTGCAAGGGGAGGACAAGGGGGTGAGCTCGCGGGTCGCCAAATCTAGGATCATCAGATTGGAGACGAGCAACACCAGGTTGGCTCGAACGGTGGACTAGCATGACGCAAAGTTGTCCCATTTTGAGGCGACGGTCCAAGATATCTTCTCAGTTGTGAAGCGTTTGTTGGGCAGAAAGCATAAGGGAAAATGGAAGGAGAAGGTGTTGGAGGATGAGGTGCAGGAGGAGGAGGTGCAGGATGACGAGGAGGTGGACCTCGATGCTTCATCACCGACACGTGCGGACTTTGATGATCCACTCCCCTACTTGTCTCCCTTCAACCAATCGATGTTGACACTTGGTTGGTTGAGCATGTTTATAATGGACATATTTGATGGCCAGCGGTTAGGGCAGGGGTTGAGGGACCCGAATATCATCCCGAGTGCACTAGTTCATGGATGTTCGCTTCAAGACATCATGTCTAAGGTGCTCGTCACGCCTGTGATACCCGAGAAGGAGAACTCCCCATTGTGGTTGCGTGAACAATGCGACATGATGTATATTGTTTGCTGTGTCAATTCGTATATCTTGTGGCCTACTCACCTCCTCAAAGTTAACATTACCCCAGACATGTAGTGACATTATTTGAATTGAATTGTTTTAAGTTGTAACATTTGAATTATATCGTGATGCATATTGTTTTGAATTTATATTTGTATTATCTCTATTTTATTTGGATATATGATGTTTGAATAGGTACAACGTTGCTATAACAGGTACAAATATAATGCTGGGCAGTGGCAGTGGCCATACTACCCAGCAAATTTTTTTTCAATTCTGCCCAGAATTATCACGGTCAATGACCGTGACAATTATTTAAAGATTGTCACAGGTTTGTCATGATTTATGACCGTGACAAAAATTGTCACGGTCATGTCATGGTCTATGACCGTGACAAGTAGTGTGAACTTGTCACGATCAATGACCGTGACAAGACCGTGAAAACAAACATTGTCAGCCCCGGACTTGTCACGGTCATTAATCGTGACAAGTTGGACTTATCAGGTCAATGATCTTGACAAGTAGATAGATTTGGTGTAGTGCTTGTCAAGAACAATGATCGTGACAATTTTGGGGGTGACAACTTTTTTTCACGGACTTGTCACGGTCATTGACCGTGATAAGTTCATTAGAATTGTCATAGTCATGTCACAGTCTATGACCGTGACAAGTTTTGTCACGGTCATAAACCATGACAAATACGTGACATTCTTTAAAAATTGTCACGATCAACGACCGTGACAATTCTGGGCTGAATTAAAAAAAATCTGCTGGGCAGTATGCTCATACCACTGCCCAGCAGTATATTTGTACTTGTTGTAGCAACGTTGTACCTATTCAAACATCATATATCCAAATAAAATAGGGATAATGCAAATATACATTCAAAACAATATGCATCACGATATAATCCAAATATAATTCAAATGTAAAAACTTAAAACAATTCAATTCAAATAATGTCACTACATGTCTAGGGTAAGGTTAGCTCTGAGGAGGTGAGTAGGCCACACGATATACGAATTGATGCACCCATAAATATACATCGTGTTGCATTGTTCGTGCAACCACAATGGGGAGTTCTCCTTCCTGGATATCACATGCGTGATGAGCACCTTGTACTCGATGTCTTGAAGCAAACGTCCATGAACTAGCATACCCTGGACGGTATTCGGGTCCCTCAACCACCGCCCTATCCGCTGGCCATCAAATATGTCTAGTATAAAGAAAATCGGTCAACCAAGTGTCGACATCAGTCGGTTGAAGGGAGCCAAACAGGGGAGTGGATCATCAAAGTCTGGACGTATCGGTAATGAAGCAGCGAGGTCCACATCCTCATCATTTTGCACCTCCTCCACCTGCACCTCCTCGTCCACTACCTTTTCCTTCCCTTTCCCCTTATGGTTTCTTCCCAATGAATGCCTCATGAATGAGAACATATCTTGGACCATCGCCTCTGAACGATACAGCTTCGCGTCATACGGGTCCACCGTTTAAGCCAACCCAGTGTCGCTTGTCTCCAATCCGATGATCCTAGATTTGGCCACCCGGGAGCTCACCCCCTTGTAATCAATGCCAAGGACTTAGCTGAGTGAGTCTGTGGATAAAGATTCCTTATCGGCATCAGACTGCGACTCGAGAATTTCCTTAAGCTTTGCCTGAAACGACAAAAAGCACATGATTAGTAAAATAAGTAATTAAAAAAATTATAACGTAATTAACAAAAACTAAACTGTTGCATTACTTACAACTGTGGTTGCAACGCTCGGGGACACCCTATTATCCTTCCCCTTCTTCGTCCGAATATCCACATAAGTATCGAGCCTATGTGGCCTACCCCCAGGGCCACTCCCGATCCCCTGAAATAAAATAAAGTAAAATTAGTATCGGCCCCGCAAAGTAAAATAATGCAGAATAATATATTTCTATAGTTATAAAAAAATTAAATCTTACCATCATTCTATGCTCCACCTCGGTGTAAGACGTCTGACCGAAGTAGTGCACATCCGTCCTTTTTACCCAGTTTTCCCTCCTCGATTGGCAAGATGCTAATTTTCGCTCCCCGATCTCATTGTCAATGAACTTTTGTTATTGTGCCAATGAGATTGTCTCCTTCGGTGGGACGGATTCACGCATTCAGATAACGGACTCTCTTGTCTTCCCAAAGTATTGAGTCCGCATATTGTTCTTCCACGTCTTGTGTTGGTCCCTCAACTGCTCCCAAGACGGAATCGCGTAGCATTAGATCCAGGCTGAATTGTTCCTGTCCAACAAATACAATGTTAGTTGAGAATAAATATAAATATAAATATAAATATAAATATAAATTGAAAGTGAAATTGAAATTGAAATTGAAAATGAAATATTCTTATAAATATAAATATAAATTCATTACCTGTAATGCCACCCAAATAGCTGACTTGAGCTCACTTGGAACCTCCCTCCAACTAGTGTACCCCGGGCCGATCATCGTCTTTACCAGCTCGAGGGATATCGCTAATAGCCCCGTCTTATTCTCTATGTCATCCCTAATTTTCCATATTTGGGTAGCCTAGGGGCCGAGGAGCCCTCCTCGCCTCCTCTACCACCGAGCCCAGACGACATCATCACAATCAGCATCATCATCCTCGCCTTAATACCTGAAGGAGACATTTGCTGTAAAAAATGTTGTTATTAGTACAAATCAAAATGAATTAGAAGAAAACAGACAAATATGTACAATTACTACAAATCCAAATGAATTGTTATTGTTTAATACCTCAATTTTGAATTACAAAACAACAGCATCTAGTTCATAATATGTACAATTACTAAAAATCCGAAACATCCCCACCCCCACCCCTACTGCCCACACACATGCACATTACATAAGAGTGAAAATGATAAAGTGCAAATCAATTAAAAGAATTAAAAATGGATTGATAAAGTACAAATTGGAATATTTATTGTAAATTGTACAAATTGGAATAAAGTACAAATGTTTCAAATTCGGGTTATCATAAAAAATGGATTGATATTCGGTAGGAGCAGTCAAGTCATCCACACTACTATTTAGACGCTTTGGCGCGTGTAGGACAATTGATCACAGCTCGTTGTTGATATACTCCGAGTAAAACACTTTATTAACCTTTTAAAATGCACAAATAAATGGATCATCACTCACGTGGTCGTTGCTCTTCAACTTGGACAAGTCAACCATGATCAAATTGGTGACAGGGTTAACTTTACAAGCATTTTTATCCTCAACTCTTACCCAGTCACAGTAAAATTCAACATCTTTGAAGCTTATATAATCCAATTCAAATATATTTCGAATTACACCATAGTAAGTCATTTCAGCTTCAACGAGGTTTTAAGGTCTCTTCGTGCATTTTCTCCATCCTTCGAATGACTCCCCCCAAGGCAAGTTCCCACAATATGTTCAGTGAAGTTCTTCTCTGCATACATCACATCAATACATGGCGCACTGAGTTATTTTTCCAATAAGGCAAGTCAAATCAAATTGACTTCCTAGACTATGCCTTTCTTGTCTCAGTTTCATTCCCAATTGGGGTCTTCTTATGCTTGACACTCTTAAATTTGGGATTCTTACCTGGCATATTAGGGCCACATTCAGAAGATTTACTTTCAATTTCTGAACCTGAAAGTTGTCTCGATGGTAGCCTATGTTCAACCCCGCTCAATAAAAAAAATGGAACCTTTCTCAAATCTAAAACTATGAGCCAGGGGTAAAAACTCATTTAATTCTTCTACCAAAGGAGCCAGGTAGACGTCGATGTCATCACTTAGTGCCTTTGGCCCAGGTATCAACAAAGACATCATCAAAAATTTAGGCCTCATATACTATGAAGGAGGGAGGTTGAGTGGGGCTAGGATCACTAGCCATACACTCTGATTGGTGCTTAGATTTCTAAATGGATTAAAACCATCTGTTGATATAGCCAAACGAATGTTGCGCTGTTCTCGAGCAAAATGGGGATACTCATAATTCATCCTCCTCCAAGCTATAGAATCAATAGGATTACGCATGAGATTACCCCTACTTCTTCCCTATAATGCCAAGTCATTGCCTCCGCTATCCATGGTACTGTGAAAAATCGCTTTAATCTAGGCCCAACAGGAAAATATTTCAACACTTTTTGAGGCACTTTTGAGCTTGTACCTTCTTTACAAGTATATTGGACATATCTAGGTTAATCGCAAATCGAACAACAATCGAGATTTTCATACTCCTTTCAGTATAGTATGCAGTAATACACACAAGCATGAATCGATTTATACTTCATTCCCAAACCTTTCAAACTGTTCTTCATAACAGGATAGCTATTTGGAAGTGTATTCTCCTTGGGTAGTAACCCCTTCACCCATTTCAGAATTCCTGTCACGCTATTTCCAGAAAAACCGTACTGCGTCTTCAAACTGTGCAAACCAACCATCGCATGTAAAGTTATTTGATCTTTCTCACAACCAGAGTATAACGGTTGGGTCAAATTAATTTTAAACTTTTGTAGTCATCGTCAAGGTTTAACGTGATATCTTTACGAGCACTTGAACCTTGTACATCATCAGTAACCTCGTTCTCCTCTACTTTATAAACTATGTACGCATCATCAACTAAATCCTCTAACATATTATGATCTACGTCGTCCCCTTCTACATCTATCCTACTTGTTGAAGGTTGTTGTGGAGGTTGTTCGGGGATAAAAGGAACTTTTAATTCACCGTGAAAACTCCAAAATCGATAACTATCTTGCATACCCGATCTTAACAAATGTAGTTCAACTGTTTTCCACTCAAACACCTTACCATTTTTACACCTAGCACATAGACACGAAAACTTTTCATCATTATGACATCTCTTTGCTTATTTTAAAAATTCATTAGCACCTCTGCGAAACACATTCCCCATTCTATTTGTCTCACATATTCACTCTTTGTATTTCAGATATCCCATCACAACTACCATAACTAATCACCTATTAAAGGTAAGAATCATATATTCATGGATTAGTATAAACAAAACTTACATTTATAGTATGTTTCATTTAATTATGTATTATTTATATTCGATTTTTAAATTTCAAATTCAAATTCAAACTTAGATTTATTGTATGTTTCATTTAATTTCTTTTTCCTCCATCTCCTCTAAAGGATGAGTGGTCCTATCCCACTCAAGACGGCATATTTTTGTAATATACTTAACAGCTCATGCACATTATTATGATTTGAGAAAAATTCGGCACCATATCCCCGTAGTTCTCCAAGTACACGGTGTAGATTGGCAAGTGTGAGTATTATTTCATTTGATCAATTGAAATAACAGTCACACTTGTCAATCTAGTATGTACCCAAAGAACATTAGGATACGACTGCAGAACTTCCTCCAAAAGTAACAACTTTGAGCCACTAAGAATATTATTATACAGAAATTATGCGGTCCCAAACTGTCCAAACGAAAAAATTAGAGAGATCTCATTACAGGGGTAATGACTCTCGAACAGGTCTAAGGGCTATTGAATGCGTACGCATAAGAACTAGAAGGCTAGTATCTATGCTCACTATATGTAATTTCAAGTATGTTTCATTTAATTATCATACTATATATATATTGTTCGTTATACAAAGTAATTTTCAAAAAAAGTTGAAAAATCCCACCCCCATATGGATAATAATCCAAGGGTCATGCCACTTTTGAAATTAAAGAACCCAACATCGATCCACTATAATCCAACCGCAATGGAAACAACAAATGTGTATCCCGTACTCCTTCTAATTCATCTACTCAATTAATTCTTTTCACCAATTAAACTAACAATTAAAGTATACAATTATTAATTTACTAATTTACAATGAGGGGCAATCTTACTTGCATATGAAAGGGGCACTAATTATTAATTTACAAAAAAATTTAACAACCAATCAATATTAAATCAATCAATTCTTTTACTACAATATGAGGGGCAATACCTAATAAATCCATAAAAATTTAATTAAAAAAAATACACACACGCACATATACACCCCCTCCCCCCCGGTTACTCCTGCCCACTACACGCATACACACACATATATACACATGAACATATACACATACACACGCATACACACACACACACACACACACACATACACACACCTCCCCTCCCCCAGCCCTGCTGCCTCACCCCCACCCCACCCCACCCCACCCCCACCACACACATGCATATATACACAACACACACACACATGCACATTTACACACACATATATACACACACACATGCACATATACATAGACATATACATAAATGGAGGAGAAATAGAGAGTAAACATACCAAAGTTCTAGAGAGAGAGAGCAGCCGCTAGAGAGAGAGAGAGAGAAATGGAGGGAACAAAATCGATGGGAAGAAAAGAAGGGGGAGGATTTTTTACTGACAGAATTGTCACGGACGTGTCGAGGTCAATGACCGTGACAAGTCTTTCTCATGGACTTATCACGGTCATTGACCGTGACAAAAACGTGTATTTTTTTGTCATTGACCGTGACAAGCCTAGCCTCTAAAAAGGTGACAATTTTACCATTTTGGTGTAGTGACACTTAACTTTCTCACTCTTATCCTTAGGGTCGGGATCTCCCTTGTTGTTCTCGAATTTCTCAAGTCTTTTGGCATCTTTCGATTTCTTTTGTAACTTAAGAAACTTTTTGAACTTGTTTGCCAACAAAGCTACATTCTCAAAATGGGAATCAAAATCATCATCCAAAGATTTAGTCTCCTCCTTTCGGGATTTGAAAGCAATGCCCTTTTCTATCTTTGGCACTTTCTTGGAGGCAAACATATTGAGTTCATAGGTTTGTAGCTCACCTACAATATATTCAAGTTTAATCGATTCAACCATACCTAATGAGTTCAAAATGGTCACTTTTGCATCAAACCTACTCAACATTGATCTTAGGATTTTCTTTATGACACGTTTGTCGGGTATCTTCTCCCCTAAGTTAAATGATGAGCTGACTATATTGGACAACCTAGCATAAAACTCATTAAACGACACACTCTCTAACATCTTAATAGTCTCAAGCTGCGTAGTGAGGTTTTGAAGTTTAGACACCCTAAACGTTATAGTGCCCTCGTGAGTAAGTGCAAGTGTATCCCAAGCCTCTTTCTAAGTTTCACAAGTCATGATTTTATTGTAATCTTCCGGCATGACATGTGAGGAAATGACGTGAAGACCTTCAGAGTTGTAAAATGCAAGTCTATGTTCAGCTTCGGTCCATTATTCAACGGGTTTTAAAGTAGTGGCCTCATCCTCTTATGTGATTGGTGGAGTCCAACCATTTTCAACTGCTATCCACACACGCTCATCAATTGATTTTAAAGAACTTCTCATTCACATTTTCAATAAGAATAATTAGTGCCGTAAAAATAGGAGCACGGAAACTTTTAAAATTTTTGAAATTCATCCTTAAAAACATAAGGGATCAGCACAATAAAATATATATTTCTAGCTCTGATACCAATTTATAGGCCCATTTTTCATTCGAAAGTGTTTTAAGGATGTCAAAACCAACTTTCTTTTTTAAAAACTTTTTTCCAAATTTTAACCGCACCAAGTATGTGAACCAGTTTTAGTTAAGTTCAATTTTAGCTTGTTTAATCCTAAACATGCATCTAGGTGATTCAAGCAAGTAAAATAAAGTAAGTTCACAAAAGCGACGCCAGATGTACGAGGAAACAACCAAGGGAAAAAACCTCGTACGACCCAATCTAGACAATCACTATGATCTAGTATTACAAAATACAGATGATAGACTTACTCAATGACTCAATCCCCACAAGTCTTGACACTTCTCTCATCATTCAACCACTCCTCCACAATGCCCACGCGAATATCCTTTCGCGATATCTATTCACATCACACGCATCCACGAATGCCTCGGTGTTCACCGGCCTGACAATGTCTACGGATTTCGAACACGAACTCCTTCGATTCTTCACCCCAAAACCCAACGTTCAAAGTAGAACCAACTCTAATGGTGCAAACAAAGATTACTATAGCATGTGTGAATGAAAGAACGTATCTTTAAATGCTAAGAATGTTTTTAATCTGTGGAAACCTTAGAAAACATGTGAAGAAAACATACTGCATGTAAACTATTTTTCAGGTTCTGCAACTTCCTAAATTCAGAGAGAAACACACCTTCAATAATAAAGTTAAGTTAGTGCATCGCCCGAACTATATTTTCATGTCGCTCGAATGAAATATCCATGTTGCTCGAATGATATGTGCGTCTTGCTTGAACGATCTATAATGTCGTTTGAACCACTATATTTAAGAGTTTATTTTTTACACAACTCTAAATGATCTTTATCTCAGAATAAATGAAGTTTAAACATTTTAAAACACTTTTTAACATTTTAAAAACACTTATTATATAAAATAACATCTTAAAAATATTTTCCAAGTTTCATAAACATTACATATTCATACATGAGTGATCTCAGAATGTAATGAGGATGTGAAACATGCACTAATAAAATATCAACATGATTTATCTTTGAATCTTGGCTGCAACGTCTTCAATAAACTTTATGTCATAGACTGTGCGGGATTGTGACAATAAAAAATCTATATATGACTCAAAAATATGTTTTGTTCTAGGAATAAGTCAAATTATACAATGGACTCAATTGAAAATTTTGTCCTTACATTTATTCAAAATATTGTTTGGCATGTTACTGGAGAGTTGGTCGGTAGCCGAATGTAACACCCCATAATTCTGAGTATTTAAAAATTGAATTAATTTGGTAAATTTTTAAATTACACGTGCGGCGTAATTTAGTGAAATAAAATATTATGTGTTGATTAAATTGTTAATCAGAGAGAAATGATTAATGTTTATCAAATAAAAAAATAACTAAGTGAATAGTGATTTAGTATTTTACATAATAGTGAGTAACAGTGATGTGACAGTGGTATATCTCAACCGGAGGTCATGTGTCGACCATATGAGGTCGAGATAGGAAATTATTTTAGAGTAACTCGGATGATAATTTTGAGGTCACGATTGGTTCTAAAAGGGTCCAAATATCAATCTTGAGAGAGAGAAGGCCATTAGAGAACAAAGGGAGAGCATTATTGGATCTTAGGAGCAAATTCTCGAAGCTTTCAACCTTGTTCTTGCACCACCATAATCTTTGGAGTGTGGATTAGAAGGGAATACAAACACATCATCATCAAAAAAATAAAATCAGATCACTCCCATATAAGGCAAGTTTTTATCTTGCTTATTTTAAATTAGTTATAATACCCATGTTAGGAGTTGAGATATCTAGAATGATTTCGTGATTTTTAGAAGAAATATTGAACCATATTAATGTTAACGATGAGAAGATATGTTAGAGGTTTTGATTCTAGACTTAGTAATTCAAAATCTGATTTATTGGGATAATATAAAAGATCAAAATCTGGATTTATGAAGAACTTGTTTGAAATATGAAACTAGGGTTTGCATGAATTAATTAGATAATTTAATCTCCTGAATCATGGATTTAAATGACGTTATGATGATGAAAATTCATTGGATCCGTTCATATACTCATATTGGATGTTGGGTTGAATTATATGATAGTTATAACATGAATCACGAAAGTTGTGCTGAAGATAAATGGTGAAAAAAGTAACAACGTATCGAAGAAGATGACCTGACACTTTTTGAATCGATTTGGCCTAAGAGAAAATCGATTCAAAAATCAAATCAATTCGGCCTTGGATGAATCGATTCGATTTGCCCAGATTTGAAAACTTTTCCTTTTTAATCCCTGAAATTCTGGATAAATTCACGGGGAGACCTTGGGATATTCTTAAACTATAGATATGAATATAGTGGAGTTTAGAAGGGATTAGGTTTACAAAAATTGACATAAGTTGAGGCTAGGGATAATCGGGCATATATCAATAGTTAATGAATGTGCGAGATTTGAAACGGATCACACAGATATGAGTGAACATGTGGTTTAAACTAGTAGTGTATGAGTGTATTATATACTTATATTATTCAGGGGTAACTAGTACCCTTAGGGTAGTGAGAGATACCTTGAAAACTATAATAAGAGGCTAAAATGGTAATTATTTATATGATGAGTATGCGAGAGATATATACTACGTACAGACTTATATGATGGGTTGTGTGTATACCTATTGATTTATACACATATATAGGTTGTCTGAATACCTATGTCTTTGATTGATTATGTGTGTGAACATACCTATGTTGCCTGCTATCCGGAGGTTTTCTCACAGAGGGAGATCCCACCTTGACGATTCCAGTGAGGTTTGGATTTGTGGCCCAGAACATGGAACTTAGGGCGGCTCACTATGTGTCATTTATTATTGAGACCGGCATGTCATTTGGGTATGTTAGGTATGTGCGTATTGCAAAGGCTTATAACCATATTCGCCTCCATTGTGTGTTGATTTATTTTGGTCTCAAGGAGACATGCCGAACCAATTGTCCTTGATTTAGTACGAGAGGTACATGGACTTGATGGAAGAGTATTCCAGCATCACGATGGGCCATTATGGGGACGCTATATTTGTATATATTGTATGTGTGATAAATATATACAAGTGAGATATATCTACTTATGAGTGATAGTATAACCGATAGACTGTGCGTATTTAAACGTAATTTTACAAGAGACACTTAAATTCTTAATTCAATAGTACTACATGAGAAATATGAATTATTGATACAGCGGTAGCAAGCCGTATGTGTCATACGAGGGAGTTAGACCTATTGAGTTTAGTTACATATTTTATCTAGTTGGGCTGGGTAGCATAGTTAGGTAGGAAACGTTAGGCATGCACATTAGTGAAGAGGTGAGGATCTCAAGGGAGTGTATGTTGAACTAAAATGTGTATCTAATAACCTGTTTATATTGTGATTTAAACACTTGCAAAATATTTTCAGACTATTTTCTTGGGCTCTCACTCATGTAAAAATATTTTTAAAACTCTTTAGGTGTCAAGCCACAATGATGCCTAGCTTTATGACTTTATCCAGGGATGCGTACCCGTAGCATTTGTGGAAGCTTCTAGGATTTTCTTTAGACACTTCAACTCATTCGTTTCTAGATAGGGATTCTTCATTATTTAATTTGGGTGTGTTTCCTTTCAGACTATTTATTTCTTCAGTTTATTTACCACACTGTATTTAAATTCAGTTTTCCTATGTCAGACTTGTGATTGGATTATTTATTTTGGGAACCGATGGATTATTCGGTATTATTCAATTATATATCTGTCGTGTGATTTTTCAGATTATATTTGTGTGGATGATTTAGTTAATTTAATTTATTTCCATATGTTGTGATAATAATGAAAGATAAAATTTGGCATCGGCTTAATTTAACATAGGTGATTAGTAATTAAAAAGTTTTTTGATAGTGATGCTAAGAATGAACCAATTTTTTTTTAATGAAGGAATGATCACCCGTGGTTAGAATAAGTGGGGTGTCACACCGACCTTTTGGACTTGTTAAAATTTCTACAGGCACTTTAGATAATGGCATTTCTGCAAATACTTCAAACTTTTATGAACTGCCAAAGGGTACACTAATATTTTTGGGTTTTGGGAAGCGTGTAGCCAACGATAGTTTGACCGTTCATTTTCTTAATCATTTCATTCCCATTTATCGAGGAAACCTATAAATAGGTAGAAGTTTCCCTCCATTTATTTTCACCTCAACTTTTTTGCACTTAGAGCTTTCCTTAGTTCTCAAGCTTTCTTTGTACAATTTTTCATTCTCCATCGTTTTCTTTAGTTCTTAGAGATACCTTTATATCCCTGTAAGCCTTCTTTTCCTTTTTTCTATTTTTCATTATTTTCTTTGTTTCCACCACGATTTACTTTGTGGATGAGGGTTCGTTAGATAATTATAAAGAAAAGGGAAAGATTCCTATTTGGGTAGGTTTATAGATAGCCTAAGGTACAATAGACGTGTATTCTCTTCCTAAGGGTCACTGGATTCCTACTTTATTTATTATTGAGTGTGGTATCACTTTTCCACCAAACCCCTTTTTTCTAGTTTTGTTAACACTTTGACGTAGTTCCTCCTAGGGTAGCACCAAACACTTTGAGGGTTGTCAATGGTGTTAATAGTTAAATGAGATATATGGAACTCATATTGGGGTCTATGAATTGATGAATGACGCATTATTGGAGAGAGAAATATTATTTTAAGACTAGGCAAGCCAATAGGGCTTTAGTAGTAAACTTGCCAGATTCTAATAAGGGTTATTGGGATTATGGTGTAGTTGTTAAGAATTGGCAACACGCTCCCCATTCTGAGGGTGTGCCCTACACTAGTCCCAGATTCCCCAAAGTAGGGTGTGGCATAGGTTTTAACCTTTTGCTTTTCCTTTTTTGTATTTTGTCATTTATTTGTAGACTTTCGACTAACTTTGATGTCTTGTATTTTTTTGCTTAGGGAAGTAAAAAGAGGTATCCTAAAGAAGGTGAAATCAATATCGATGATTTTAAATTCCTATAGGGTCTTAATAAAAATGTTGGAGAAGAATATCCCCGAGCTTCTTCAGTGTTGTTAGAATATAAGAGCTCTATCACTTCTTTTGTAGTCTGACCAACACTTACCTTGACGCGGATTGCCATCAATTTAGAAGAGGAACATATGTCTACCTCTTAGACTACAGAATCAGCTATGGCTGAATTCATCTAAGGAGGACTTCTTTTTCCTTTAAATATTTTGATATATTTGAAATCCCTATTTCTCTTCCATCCGACATAGATAATAGAAAGATGACCAATTTACTGAGTGGGCTATTATCTCCCCTTCTTAAGAAGAATTCTGATACTGGCAATAAGCCAGTTGAAAATAAGTCTCATGCCAGTGAAAAGAGGCCCCAAGTTCTTAGTATTAAAGAGGCTCAAGATACTGAACCTCAGTATAATAAATTAAAGAAAGGCTTGGCTAATCCTCAAAAGGAAGCAAATAAAGTATAAGCTGACCAACAAGAGTTGGTTGAAAAGATTCATGCTAACCTGGGTGACATTGGGTCAGATTTTGTGTCCATCAACACTAGGTTGGCTAGAGGTTTACTCAAGGCTAGAACCCTTCCAACTGACAAAGAAGCATCAGTTTCCCTGACCAGAACAAGACTGATTGAAAGGACTTTACAGAATTTGTCTTTGGTATTTATCTATCCTTTTGTTGGTCTTCATTTTGCTAAACTTCTTATGATATCTTATTTTTACTCTTTTTGTAGTTTTTAGTTGATTTTAACCAGATAATGGAGAATGATAACCTGCTGAGATCTTCCTCGGGCGATGTGGAAGAGGCATTTGAAGGTCTGAAGCAGTCTTTGAAGGATTCTCGGAGGGCCTTGTAATTTAAGAAAAAATTCAAGATGAGAAACTAAAGGAAGCTGAGAATAGGGCCGTTGTAGCCAAATGTAAAATAAAAGTTACTAAAGAAAAAGCTACTGCCTATTAGACAGAGTTATTGCAAACAATGCTGGTTATTATGAGATGATTGAGAAGATGCAAATGGATCATAAACTTTCTAAGGTACTTCTCCATTCTGACTTTGATGACAAATTAAGGCATTAAATGAAGGATGTGGCTTTGATAAGAAATTAAAAGACATCACTTATGCTTTGAACAAGAAGGAATTGGCATTAAACCAAGAACTGGAGAATGCTCGATCAATTGTTGCCATGCTAGAGAGGGAAAATAATGCATTAAGGAACGAACTTGATAGTTTAAAGAAATCAACCACCACTAGTTCGAATGAAGGGGTTTCATTCCTGAAGATTGAGAATGCTAAGATATTAGAGGAGTTGGAAGCTTTGCAGATGAAGAATACCAAACCTGGCCAAGCCCCAAGCCAAACTATAATTATTCGGCCAACTATTGATGAGGAGAGAACTAAGAAGACTCTAGCCAACCAAGTTTTTCAGCTCAAGGATAAAGACAAGGCCATTAAAAATCTTCAAGATAATGTGGACCAACTTACCTTCTATTTCCACAAGCAACCTAGAGGTTTTTGGATGGATGGGTATGATGAAGCTTTGACTTATTTTGATATGTATATGGAGAAAACCAGGATTGAGGGTTACAAATGGGGTTGATTGATCCTTCTCGCCTTGTTGAAGATACCCAAAAATGATGAATTGTGGCACTGTCACACCCCAAGGATATTAGACTATCATGATTCTCCTTTCTCAATTGACATTAGTTTGATCCCTCCTAATGCCATTCCTCAGAGTTTGATTAGAAAATATGTTTGAGACTTCAGCATTGAAGGAGAATTAGAATATGTGCATCCTTAATACATTCTTGATCAATCGAGATGAATTAGGTGTACTAAGATAAGACATTTTAGTTCCATCAATCATCTGAGCACCCTTGATGAACCTCCTGTCAGCCTGAGAAAGGAAGATGAAAATCATCTAATAGAATATTTTGTTTCTTGTATTTGGCTAACCTTTGTTTTGTAATTCAAGTTTTTTGGAATGAAATGAAATTCTTTGAGACACTTTTGTCCTTTATACTTAAGCTTGTGGTTGTTATTCATCTTGTTGTCAACTAGGTAGTCCGTACCCTGACTAGTTAGTCGACCTATTGATTAAATGTCCTACTTAAATGTTAAATATTTGATTCGTGATTGAATCTGATTATAATGCCTTAGATTCTACTTATGTTGTTCGGATATAAAGACGTGAATAGTTTTGTTGAACTAAGTTGTATCATTAGTTATCAGTGGCGACCAAGTGTATTAGGAATGTATAATTATCCCTGTAGTTTCACTTAGTCGGGTAAAACCTCGTGTGTTGACTTGGTGTCTTACGGAGCTTTTACTAACTTCTTATTCATGATTTGTCAAAGACGAAATCATTCATGAAGTTGTTAATAATAAAAAATTTTGAAGTTAGAAAAGTTTGGCGAGGAACTTTTACGAAGCTAGAAATGTTTGGCAAAGAACTTTTCTGAAATTGGAAAAGTTTGATAAAGAACTTTTCTGAAGACGAAATAGTTTGGTGAGGAATTTTTCTGAAGGTGGAAAAGTTTAACGGAGAACTTTTCTGAAATTGGAAAAGTTTGACAAAGAACTTTTCTGATGTTCGAAAATTTTAAAATTAAAAATTAATATTTAGTTTTTAATTAGGTACCACCCCATACTCCGAAAACCAAAAACATAAAAAGAAAGTATAATTAGTAGATAAACGCAATTTCGTTAGCTTCAATAAATTATTACATTGAAAAAAAATTATTGATAGTATGTACAAAGATATTCAGCATTCCAGGGGTTCTTAAATTCCTCGTCCTCCAATGTCTCCAGGAGATATGTTCTTAGACGAATTTATGTCGAGATACAATAGGGACTATGCCAGTTGGTTTCCAACTTGTTATTATTCTTAATCACTTTTTTCAGTACAAGTTCTCCCTGCTTCAAGATGATCGGTTTAACGCGCCAATTATAGAACCTAACAAACATTTGTTAGTAAGCAGCATTTCGAATATCAGCATCTTTAATGACCTTTTTTATCATATGCAGATCTAGTTGCCTCGTGAGATAAATTTTGGGTGAATCAAAATTTAATACTATGTGCTTCTCTTCAAATTCCTCATTATCAAATTGAGTACTATGGTCACTGATGAAGGCATAAGGCATGCCATACCGATAAATACTTTTCTTCCATATGAACTGAAAAACCCTCTGATAGGGCATATTTATCAAAGGTTGAGTCTCTAGCTATTTGGTGAAGTAATCGACTGCTACACCCAGATATTTGAACTTTCCCTTGGTGGTTGGCAACTTTTCGGCCAGATCTATTCCCTAAATAATAAAAGGCCATGCAGAATTGATGGTCGTTAGATTGGCTTCTGGTATTCTATGGATGGTGGCGAATTTTTGGCACTTATCACATTTCGTGGCGAAGGCAACAAATTTTGCCTTCATTATCGGATACTAATAACCATGCATTTCATCATCTTAGAGATATCCCAGCTGTGTGAGCTCCACATGGGCCTTCATGTACTTCTTTAATTAAATCATTTATGTCAGTTTGGTGGACATAACAAAGTAAGCACACTGCGTATCCCCTTCTGTACAGCTTACCTTTCCCTAGGAAATAATGAACTGGATTATATCTTAATTTCTTTACTTCCTTTTGTTTAGATAGTAACAACCCCTTTTAATATAATCCTTGATTGAATTCATTAAGGAATGCCCCAACTCTACATAAATGATTCTTACTAACTCCTCATCAATTCTCCTGCTAGAGAGAATCTCCACCAGGATGGTTCTTTGGAGCTCCATTGGAATTGTTGAGGCCAGTCGAGCAAGAGCATCCTCTCGTGAATTGTCCACTCTTAGAATATAAGACATCCTGGCTATTGGAAATGAAGAGATAACTTCACTTTCCTTATTCAATTATCCCACCATTACCTCCCCTTTAACTCCAAATATTTCGAGTAACTGATGGACAATAAGTTGAGAATCACTGTACGTTATTACCTGCTCGACGCCCAATGATGAGGCTAACTCCAAACCAATATTCAATGCTTCGTATTCGACTTCATTATTGGAAACCTGAAATTAAAACCTCAATGCATAGTCTACATCCAAATCATCTCGAGTATTAAGGATGATTCAAGCACCACTTCCAGTTGTACACGAAGGGCCATCTACGAATAATTTCCAGATTGAAACATCACTTTTGATGTCTTTATCCATCAATACTCTGTAACTGAAAACCTTATGGCTTTACTCAGCTAATCAAAAGTCTATATCTTGAACATCTGATGATTTTAGTTGGTCAGCAACCATTTTAGCTGGCTTTTGAGCCGAGCCCCCTTTCGAAGAATTCTTCTTGGTAGGCAAACTTAGTGTGCTGGGTACATTTTCATAATTGAATTCTTCTATGAAGTCTACAAATGCTTGCCCTTTTAATAAAGTCCTTCGTTCATACACAATATACTCTCCCAACTCAACTTCCCACGATATTATCCTTCTAGACTTTTGAGGATGATACAAATCTTATCGCAAATGTAGGTTAGTGTACACTACAATGGTATAGGCCTGCAACTAGGGTCTCATTCTTTGAGAGGCTTAAATGAATGCCAACGCAAATTTCTCCAAGCGTGTATATCTAATCTCGACTCCTCGGAACACCTTACTAGTGTAATACACTAGTTTTTGGATACCCTCCTCTAATCGGATCAAGGTTGAACCTACAAAAGATTATAAAATAGCCAAATACAAGTACAATTTCTCGCCCAAAATTGGTCAGGATAGTAATGGAAGAGACCCAAATATTTCTTCAAGTCCAAAAAAGATTTTTTGCATTTGTATTTCCATTCAAAGGTCTTTCTGAGCACCTTAAAGAATGGAATACATTCACTTGTGGCTCGAGATACGAAACGATTTAGCGCTGCTAATTTTCATGTCAACTTTTGAACATCTTTCTTACTAGTTGGGAATTGCATTTCCAGTAAACCCTTTATTTTATTAGGATTGGCTTTAATTCCCCCTTGATTCATAATTTATCACAAAAACATACCTTCTTAGACCACGAATATGCACTTGGTCAGATTGAGCTTCATTTGATGTTTTTCCAGCTGGTCAAAAGTTTGGGTGAGATCAGTAATGTGGTTGGTGGTAAACTTGATTTTGGTGAGCATATCATCTACATAAACCTCCATGTTCTTGCAAATTTAATCTTCAAAGAATTTGTTTACCAACCTCTGATACATTGCTCCATAAATTTTTAACCCAAAAGGTATCACATTATAATAGTAACTTCCTCGACTGGTGATGAAAGTTATAATTTCCTTATCCTCTGCCTTTATCTTGATCTGGTTATAAATAGAATAAGCATCCCTGAAGTTGAGTAGTTCATGACCTGCTGTGGCATCCACTATTTCATAAATCCTTGGAAAAGGAAAATAATGATCTTTTGGGCATGCTTTATTAAGATATGTAAACTCCACATACATTCGCCACTTGTTGTTCTTCATCTTGACCATTACTACATTGGCCAACCATCTGGGATATTTAGCATCCTCAATGAACGTGCTTTTTGTAACTTTTTCACATGTTCTTGGATTGCCATATATTTATCTAGGCTAAAAACTCTGTGCTTTTGCTTGATCAGCCTGGAATTTTTCCAGATATTGAGTTCGTGTCAAATGACGTTAGGATCAATCCCTGACATATCCTCATGACTCCAGGCGAAGATATTCTTCTTATCTTTAATAAATGTAATTAATTCATGTTTGATAGGAGGTGTGAGTCTTAAGTCAATCTGTGTGGTCCTTTCTAATTTCTCATCGTCTAGCACAATATTTTCTATTTCTTCCGTAACCTGTCCTTTCGCCAATTCCTCCTCCTCGCGAGGATTTAAAGTATCAGTATGGAAAGTAGTCATGCCTATCTTCATTTCCTATTGGTCGACTGAAGTATAATAACATTCCCATGCCTCCATCTAGTTACCAATTACCACGCCAACTCCATAATTGGTAGGTAACTTCATGCATTACTGCACAATAGATGGGACAACTTCCACTTTCTTCAACCCTACCCAACCAAGGATTATGTTGTAGGCTTGTTGTATGTAAAAAGTATTCTCCTATATGGACCAATTATGATTCTACACATGTCCTCCAACGTGGCTGACTAGCCACCTTGATCGGATTCAGAGACACTTAGTTGCTTGGAATGCCGACCAACTCTAGGAGGCCCAACTAACAAGAATACCAATAGTTACTCGGATGGGATGCCAACCAGCACTGAATTCCAAGAGTTTCATTTATTGTACATAGATGTAATCCTTCCAATATAAAGGTTCTACACCTCTAGGGTTTATCACTAATATAAATATGAACTTCTCCATTAGCTAAAGGGATAACTAAAATCACTCATATGCACACCATACTAAGCTATTGTAAACCCTAATAAATAAAACAAATAGTAGACGTAGGCTATTTTATGACTGAACCACTTTAAAAATATCATATCTTGTGTGTGTTGTTTGAGTTATTCACTATATTATTATTTGTGATTATAACTTTGGATTTAGTCCATTTTTAGGCATCAACAGATTGGCGTTGTCTGTGGGAACGTTTGTCTGTCATCGTTCTCTATCATTTGCTTCATTTTTTTGCCTTTGAAAAAAAGACTGACCCAAAAAATAGCGCTAAAAATGATGGCAAAGCCATCATTCCATCTGCTCCTCCTAGTGGAGCAGATCTCTAGGGAATTATGCTCAACTAGGCTAGAGGGAAAGAAACTATGCAAGAGTCTATTAAGCAATTGGTACGCACTATAGAAGCTAAGTCTTCCAACTCCGAGAGAGATATGCCACCTCCACCAGCCAAAAATGAAAGAAGTCATTCTTCTTACGATCGGTCATACCATCCTGGTACCACTTCTTCAATCCAATCAATGGATTACTATGATGTTTGATCTTTTTTCAAAGAAAGGCCAAGTGTCTTGGAGAAGTTTATTAGGGAATCCTCTTTTGATCGTCTTGGCCCTTGAGTAATTAGAGGTCATTATTAAGAACAGGAGCATCATTGTGAACGTAGATAAGGTTTTATGAGATCAAGAGCTGGTATCAGAGGCTATGTGAATGCCGAGCAGACCTCTCAGGAGGAGATTTCAGCACATAGGCATAGCAAAGCCGCTAAATCCAACTCGGTCAAATTTAAGCTAAAAGAAATTCTAGGTATCCATGCGGCAGTTGGAAGATCGGCTAGGTTAAATGGCTACAACAAAGAATCCACTTCAAAGGAGTTTTGTTAAAGTCTCACCTTTTATTCTTACTATTGTGAACTATCCTACATCATCCAAGTTCAAGACTCCAGTGGCCACTCCCAAATATGAAGGTAAAACTGATCCAATCCTGCATATAGAGAAATATCAAGTTGTTGCCGACATATACTCAAGGCCTGACGAGATGAGGTGTAGATATTTCTGCAATTTTGTCATAGGGCCGGCCCAAATATGGTATATTAATCTCCTAAGAGGTAAAATCTCTAGTTTTTATGAGTTAGCTGAATTATTCATAAATAAATTTTGTTTTAAGATTAATCCGATCAAGAGTGTTACTCATCTCTTGACCGTGAGAAAAAATTCGGGATAAAGCACTAGAGAATATATTACACGCTTTAATAATGAAAAACTAGAGGTGGTGGACTATGAGGAGAAAATAACCATTGCATCACTTATGAGTGGGTTGATCGCTAAATATCCCTTCTATACTTTGGCAAAAAATTCCCCCAAACCATGATGGAGTTAATGGATAAATCTGGGAAAATAATAAAAGCTGAGGAAGCTATGGCAGATAAGGAAGCTCCTGAGACCAAAGGTTGAGGTAAGAAAAATAACTCTTCAAAAGAGGATTAGAAAGATACAAAATTGGATCGGATCCCGAAGTCTAATGAACATACTGCGCTTAACAAGGGTGTTCACCATATCCTAGAGGAAATCAAAGAGAACAGAGAATTGAATTGACCTGGAAAGTTGAAGACACCCGCCAATAAAAGGGATAAGTCCAAGTACTATGATTTCCACAGAAATCATGGGCACAACACCAACAGTTGCATTGCACTAAGGAATTATATAGAAAATCTTATTTGGTGAGAAAAATCGAGTAAGTTTATTGATCGGAATGGAAACCAAAATAATAAAAAAAGGTCTTAATCTCCAGCCCGAGCAAGGGATGATAATAAAAGAGCTAGAAATGATGATTTTGAAGAAGATCCTGACTTTCCAAAGAAGCTTGAAGAATTAGAGGTGGATGTAGGAATGATTACCTTTGGATGCCATATCATCACAGGAGGGGATGCTGGAGGAGGAGATGCGATAGCGAAAATGAAATCTTATTTGAATCAAGCTAAGGATTGCCCAAATGTTAGACTAATTGACATGGTTGAATCCAGTGATAGACAACCAAGGAATGTCAAATGATTGGATTTTCCAAAAACGATCTCAGTGGGGTACTTTATCCTCACGATTATTCGTTAGTAATCACTATCCGAGTTCATCGGACAGGGTTTCTAGGATATTGGTTGATAATGGGAGTTCTGCAGATGTAATAATCTATGAATGTTTCATTAGTCTAGGTCTTAGTGATAGCAAACTGGAGCCAAACCATAGACCTCGTAATAGATTTGCTGGAGAAAAAGTATGCCCATTGGGAACCATCAAGCTGTAAGTCAGCACATGGTCTGCTACTAGAAGATAAAGGATTCATTTCTCCGTGTTAAATAAAAATGTCCCACCAGGATACAATATCATCTTAGAAAAAGTGGAAATAAAGTAGTTAGAGGTTGTGCCATTTATAGTACATCAATGCCCGCAATTTCTAACAAATTATGGCATCAGAGTAGTAAATGGAAGCCAGAAATAGGCTAGGAAATTCTATTACATGTCAGCCGATCAATAGGATATACAAATGAAGGGAGCAACTACTTTCCACATTGACACTATGAATTCCCGGGAAGAAGAGAAGCTGGTAAAGGGGCAAGTTATGGAACAAATAAAAATTATTATCCTATTCGGAGAGAAGCCAGAAAGAACCACCCAGATCAGTCCAAGGTTATCTGTAATACCCCGCCCAAAATATTTTATTTAATCCCCGTATAAAGTTGCGATAAGACGAAAGATAGGGAAACCTGGATAATTAAGACAAGTTGTATTTCTATTTTGGAGGCTTGAAATAATTATTGAAAACTTGGGATTGAATTAAATAAATTCATTAGCTATTGAGTAGTCAAAATTATATGGAAAATATATGTTTGGGTATAATTTAGAGATAAAAAAAAATAATAATTGAATTTTGGATTTTGATAAAAGTCTTATATGAGGACTATAGGATTTTTTTAGAAAACAAATAATGTATGCTTTCATTAGATGTTGGAAACTATTGGGGGCAAGTATGTTAAACAAAGAAAGAAGCTTAAAACCCCATTCTCCCATTTATCTTACTGTTTTCCAAATAAAAAGGGGGTATACAGATATATCAACAGGACGACATGAGGTAAGGTGGAAACCAACTTCAAACCCACTACGGTTGTCGAACAGTGGTTGGCTAAACCCATTTTCGATCAGCCTTGGGCCTAACCACCTGACGAAATCAGGTACAAATGCTAGAAAAGCTTTGGTTTTGGTTGTGTGTTATTGCTGCCACACTCGTTGGTAAGTGTCCGACCCTTCATTCTCATTTTGGGCCTGACATCTTGTACCAAGGTAGAAACATAGAAGTAGGTACCTTATTTTGGGGATAAATGGAAGAAACACGGTATACAAGTCTCTCTCTCTCTCTCGTACGGTCGAGATCCCATTTGTGGGTTGGGATTTGTGTCAACAGACATGATTTCTTGCATAGTTACAGACTAAAGAATTAGTATTATGGGTACTGGGTTTTGTCTTATGGTTATGAGAGAGGACCATAGTTCGTACGACGAACCATTTGACATGCCATCTTGATTTGATTTCTTTATCAGCCTTGAACAGTGATGATGGAGACAAATACATAACGAGTTATGTAACTGATGGGTTTGGATATTTTCATGTGTGAGAGAATAGAACCATAGGACTAACAAACCACTTAAACAAGACTTCTATAAACGTTGTAAACGTTAGGACCGAAAATCATGCCTCGTGCAAGTCTCCATTCGTTGGTCCCCTCCCATGTCATCCTTGGGCTGATCGACTGACGAACTCAGAGCCCTCTGTATATAAGTTGTGTCCTGTGAATGGGAGGCATGGTACAAGAGAGAGACATGCGTGGTACGGCTGATTTACTGTCAAATAGAGGACCATTGATTAATGTGTGATGTGTCAAACCCTTGGATCTTGATGGTTGACATAAGGTTTATCAGATACTATATTAAACAATTGTGGGGTTTGTTCTTAGGTGGTATATAAGAGAGAGAAAGAGGAGCGGAGTGATAGACCAAAATAGTGTGGGTTCCCAAAAGCTCACAGCTTCCTACTATGTTCCGCCATTTTCTACAATAACACTAACACATATATTCAGTGTCCTATAGTTGAAATAAAGATTTAAGCGTGTCTCTTAGAAGAAGAAAGAATATATCTATATTATTGGAGGTTTTAAAGAGGGTTTTAGTGGAGCTTCGCGGGGAATGCATTGAAGCTCTCATGGAGGTCTTTTGGTGGAGCTACTGTGACTCCCTTTAGAGCCACCTTTGGAGGTGGGGGAGTCACCCATCTTCATCACCACCACCATTAGACTATATAGGTGGGATAATATACTCTTTATATTGAGACTCTTTGTGTACATTGTAGTTTTGTGATTATTGAATATTAAAGAGTATGATCATGATGCATAATGTTGGGCTTGATATAATCTAAAAATAGATAATTTTCATGGTAATAAAAATGTGTAGAAAATATTGTTGTGCATATTTTCTATTAAATCAGAAAATGGACATTTGTATGGAATAAAGATGTGTAGAAAATATTATTTGTGTATATTTCCTATAAAATCATAAAATAAACATTTTATGAAAATAAAATGTAGAAAATGCCATTCTAATATATTTTCTAGTAAAAAGAAAATGATAAAGATTTTATGGAATAAAATGTTGACGATATTATTTGCATGTGTTTTTAAGTAGAACTAACAGTGAGCATTTTTGTGGGAAAAAATGTAAAAAATGTCATTTAGTGTATTTCTAGTGTAAAAGAAATAATGAATATTTTATGAAATAAAATGTGTGGAAGGATGTTAATGTCATTAAAATATTTATGAAATAAATATTTTTAAGTTCTTGCAAAACGGGGATTTGGGAGCTTAAAATGTTAGGGTGCTATGTTAAGAGTGTTTAAGTAGAAAAAGTAAACGAAATTGGGCAAAGTGTTATATTAAACAAGTGCTAAAATGACTAATGTTTTTAGATGTTAAGTTGGAAACATGATAAACAAACTGAGAAAAATACACTCGTTAAATGACTAAATTGCAAGTCTTTACAATACAGGGTCAATTGGTAATTTACTTAAAGTGAGACATTTTTAGGAAGTAAAAATGTTGTTGAATATTTTACACTAGTATGGGTGGAAATATATTAATTCCTAAGATGAAAATAATTTTTGGTGTAAAATCAACGTGCGTGGATAAAGGACTTAAACAAGAAAAGAAACAGTTTTTTTGTTTATGAAAAAACGGACGGTTAAGTTCGAGTTTTGGCTTCGGTCGGGTTAAGAGTAAGGAAGGAAAATTAAAGTAAACATTACGAAAATGTTGAATACTTGGAAAGATAATGATATTCGGATGATTCCGGAGAAACAATTAAGCAGGGCATGACGTCCCTAGTGGTGAAAGATCCCAAAGTAACTGCAGTAGTATATGGCGACGGAGACCAATGGTGTGAGGCCACGAAGTCCGTGAGTGGTTATTCGATAAATCCTAAAGATAATGATATAATCAGAACGTGATAAGAAATGGGTTATAAGATAAAAATAACGTAATTTGTGTGAGCGATTAAAGTTTCGATTAATGAATGTGGAAAAGTGAATTGAAAATAATGACAAACGTCCATAAGGGAAGTTAAATGGTTAAGAAAAGTGACTTAATGGGTGATCAAACAACCTAACGAGATTTAAGTCCATAATAACACAAGTGTGCGTGTTGAACAAGGATTTCGATGTAAATCAACATTCCTTAACACGATATTTGCGTGTGTTGAAAGAAAACCTTAAGTAAAGATTGAGAAACTCTGGTGTGAGTTAATGTACGTTGAGTAATAAACGTTTCAAGGTGAATGAGAGGTTTTTTCCCAACGATTGTTAATTGTTTAATTGGGTGAGTTAATTGGAAGAATATATTAGTTGTAAGTTTAAAATATAAAAGATTATTTTGTAAAGACGAGGAAGATAAAAGGTATCATAGAACATTTTTGAAATAAAACGGCATAATTTATTGGGACGTGTGTTTTCCAATAGTATATATGTAGATTTATACGTATTTTTACATGCATATAGCATAGCATGTGAGTATTTCTTTCTGCCATTCGTTTCCATACTGCATTTGTATATAATCGCACTGAGCATTTGGCTCACATCCCTCTTTTGTTACAGCAGGCTACCTGATGTTCTGTACTTTGAGAGTGTTATACAGGTAAGTAATTACTTGCGTTTATGATTAGTAGCTCTGTTTACTTGACCTTGGGGGAAATTCACTTGGGTCCTATCACGTAGTTGATAAAATGGGAATCACATGCTAACAAGAGTAACATTACATAATAATAAAATTGACTAGAAACATTATTTAGGGTTGTTTCACTACACATCACAATTAACGTACAAACTAGATCGGGTTGATCCTTTATTAACCTTTAAATCCGAGTCAGGGCATTACATTATCTCCTTCTCTCAAACAAAAATTCATTACATTCCTTAGAGAAAGGAAAAATGTATCCGCTTAGATCCATGAAGATATGTCAAGAATTGATCCGAATTTCGTGTCCCATGAGCTTAATATTTATCCAAGTTCTAAGCTAATAAAAAAAGCGAAGAGTCTTAATCCCCGAGAAAAATACGACAATCCAAGAGGAAGTGGAGAAATTGTGGGGGGAAAGTTAATTAAAGATGTCAAGTGCCCTAGCTGATTGGATAATGTAGTAAAAATAATAAATGGCGCATGTATGTGGATTTCACAGATCTTAATAAGCCATGTCCAAAAGATCATTTACCTTTACCAAGGATTGATCAGTTGGCCGATGGTACAGCAGACCATGAGTTGCTCACTTTTATGTATCCCTATTCAGGTTATAACCAGATTAAAATAAAACCTGAAGAAAAGGAAAACACTTCCTTCATTACCAGCCGAGGAACTTATTGTTACAATGTCATGCCCTTAGGGTTGAAGAACACGGGAGCTACTTATTAGAGACTAATTATAAGATTTCTGAAGACCAGATTGGGAAAAGCTCAGAGATCTATGTAGATGACATGCTCACCAAGAGCAAACATGTTGGCGGCCACTTTGCAGACTTAACTCAAACCTTTTATCAATTGAAAAAACACCAGATGAAGCTCAACCCAACCAAATTTATCTTCGGAGTGTTGTAAGGAGTGTTCCTAGGGTACATTCTTAATCAAATAGGAATAAAAGCAAACCCATCAAAAATTAAAGCCTTATTGAAACGCAGTCCCCGATCAACAAGAAAGAAGTTCAAAAATTGACAAGAAGAGTAACTTCCTGGAACTATTTTATGTCCAGAGAAACTGATAAATTTCTTTCATTCTTTAAGCTACTTAGGAAGACCTTTGTGTGGAATTATGGATGTCAGAAGTCTTTCCTGGATTTCAAAAAGCATTTGGGTTCTCCCCCACTCCTTTCACGACCAGTTCTGGGAGAAAAACTATATTTATACTTGACTTTCAAAGGCCAGTACATTAAACTAACAAAGCATTTTGAGGAGAATAAATTACAAATCCATGCCTAGAAAAGTTGTCATTATCTCTCATTTAATCCACTAGGAGGATGAGGCTATATTTCCAAACCCACACATTATTGTATATACTGATTTGCCTTTGCGACAAGCTCTGTATAAACCAAAAAAATATGGAAGGTTAATGTCTTGGGCAGTTGAATTGGGAAAATATGAAGTTATTTATGATTGTAGAGTTATAAAAAAAAAAAGGCCAAGAAGTAGCAGACTTCATTGCTAAATTCACATATGCAGAAGAGCAGCATGATCCACATTTTTCCTCTAGGTAGACTTATACAGAGAGAGCTTAACTCAAAAGAAAATAGAGATTATGGCCAATCAATCTAACTCATTGGCTGCTCAAGAAAGAATTCATTAATTCAAGAAGATATCCAAGCATGGAGTGCTGGTAGAAGAAGAGTTCTTTGATGACATTCCAATCTAGCAGTTATTTGTAGATGGATCCTCATGTGCTACTCAAAGTGGAGCGGGTCTTATCATCAACACTTTGGATAACTTATATGTGGAGTTTTCTCTAAGATTACAATTCAAGGCTTCCAATAATGAGGCAGAGTATGAGGAATTGATCACAGAATTGGAATTAGATTCATCACTGGGCGATAATCAGGTATGGTATATAGTGATTCTTAGTTGATTGTTAATCAAGTGTAGTAAATTTATGGCGTTAAAGGGGAAGTTATGATGAGATATGATAAAAAATCAATGGCGGTTATTTATTTATTTGCCTCAGTCAAGATGGTTATGATATCTAGACTAAAGAATGCCCGAGCAGATGCTCTTGCTCGTCTTGCTTTAGTAACTCTAACAGAACTCAAGCAAATAATCCCAATGGAGATTATTGCTTATAGAAGCATTGATAGGATGGAAGTCGGCGTCATATATGTGGAGTTAGGTCCCTCATAGATGGACCCGATTAGAGAATATATTGAAAGATGAACACTACCATCCGACCATAAGGAATCCATGTAGATGAGGTACAAAGCAGCTAGTTACGTGTTAGAAAAAGGTGTCATGTATAGGCGTGGATATAATATTTCTTTAATTTGTTGTGTTCATCCAAAAAAAGTGAATTATTTTATCAAAGAGATGCATTAAGGCTCATGTGGTAACCATACAGTCGGGAGATCTCTAAGATAATGGATAGCTATGCGGGGTTATTACCAGCCGACAATGAAAGCAGACTATGTTTCTTTCACCAAGAAGTGTAATAAATTTCAAAAGTTTGGTACCCACCAAAGAAGTCCAGGAAGAAGTCTAACAACCATCACTTATCCACATCCTTTCAATATATAGGTTATTGACCTAGTCAGACCACTGTCGACTACTAAAGGAAGATTCAATTACCTAGTTGTAGCTGTTAATTATTTCACCAAATAGGCGAAAGTTGAGCCTTTGGTTGATATACATTATTCGGGGATTTTCCAGTTCATATGAAAGAAGATCATTTATAGGTATGGCATGCCCTAGGCCTTCATCACCGACCATGGTACCCAATTTTATAATGAAGAATTTGAAAAGTATAGTATTCGGCCAGACATCCATAAACTTCATTCAACACCTGGGCATCCACAACACAATGGCCCGATAAAAATTACCAATAAAACCTTGCTAGATGGTTTAAAGAAAAGACTGGATAAAGCAAAAGGCAACTAGATTAATAAACTACACAGTGTCCATTGGGCATATAGGACTACTCTCAGAACAGCAACAGGGAAACCCCATACATGCCAACTTTTGGCATTGAGGCAGTAGTACTAGTGAAAATAAGTCTGCCAACTCATAGGGTTTTTAACTTTGATTCCCCTAATAATGACCTCATGAGGTGACTTAATCTCGACATGATAGAATAAGTCCAAGAAGATGCTTCTATTCGGATGACTACCTACTAATAAAAGACTGCAAGGTTTTATAATCGGAGGATCAAGATGACCAACTTGAAGCAGGGAGATCTGGTACTCAAGAAAGTAATCCAAATAAATAATAAGTTGGAGCCTAATTGGCATGTCCCATACCGCATCTCGACGGTTATCCGATCGGTAACTTATCACTTGGAATCTCTGGAAGGAGAAGAATTCAAAAATCTGCACAAGTATTATGAGTAATTCATTTTTTAAAAATTCTATCCTTAATGTAATTACTTATCCAATTTAATTAAATTTCAAGTTTTTTAATGTTATTCATCCTTTTTGTGTTTTATTTTTGGAGTATGGTGGCTACACCTTATCCAAATTAAATTAATAAGAGCAATTTTCATTAAAAGCTTTTCCAACTTCAAAAAAGTTTTCAAAACATTCCTCGCTGCTGAAGAGCATGGTTCAAACTTTTCCAACTTCAAAAAAGTTTTCAAAAAGTTCATCGCCGAAAAGTCCACGGTTCAATCTTTTCCAAACTTTTACAACTTCAGAAAAGTTAAATTTCATATATGATTTGTCTTCGGCAAGTCACTAATAAGAAGGTCGCAAAATTTCTTAATTAGAGGTTTTACCCGACCAGGTTAAAATATTGAAATAATTGTACATTCCTAATACACTTGGTCACCACTGATAACTAATTCTACTACTTAGTATAATAAAGTTATTCACAGCTTTATCTATGTGCATTAGTCGAATCTAAGGCCGTATTACTGATTCAAGCACGAGTCAGATATTAAACATTTGAGCAACTTATTTAGTATATAAAATGATTAACTAATCATTAATAATGTTACCTAGTCGGGATAAATATTAATATCAACCATGAGCTTGAATAAAGAGAACTCGGTCAAAAATAACTTCATCAAAATGTATTACAATAACAAGAATGGATCAAAACACAGTGCAATAACTATAAATCTATTCTGCTCGACATTTTCGTTGTGCCTTGTCATTCTAGTAGGAGGATCATTAAGGGTATGTGGAGAGTTGATTGTATTGAAATCCTTTAGTATTTTCCAATTGCTGCTACTCGGCCTACCAAGTAAGTGAGGAGGACGAAGTATGTCACATTCATCAAGGAGACCGTAATCCCCCAAGTATTTACTTATTAAACATTGATGAATGGCATCAGGAAGAATCTATCTTGTGTCTAACTTGAAAGGAGTCTTATCACAATATAAGAAGCTCGGGTCATTCCAGTTCCACAAGTCACTATTTTGATCATACTTCAGCAGAATTAACAAGTTGGTCCACCCCCATTTAAAGCCTTCAAGATTACATTGAGAAAGATGATCATCCATGTGGGCTAGTGCCTCATTATAGACCTCCATCCAATCTTTCCTGGGTTGCTTATGGAAGTGTAATGTTAGCTAATCTACCTATTCTTAAATTTTTGTAAGGATGATATCTTTGGATTTAATCAGTGCAGCTTGGTCGGTAAGAGCTTTCTTATTCCTCTCCTCCTCACTTACTTGTCTGGTAGTTTTCCCATACTTGGTATTATTCTTCCTCAATACATCCAAATCTTCCAACATTCTTGCATTTTTATTCACCATAAAGGAAGCCCCCTCATCTGTATTAGTAGTAGATGATCTCTTCAAGGTGTCAAGTTCATCCCTCATGGCATTGCAAAAATTACTCGAGCACTCTCCAAATCTTATTTCAAAGACAGTTATCTCTTTTTTAAAGTAGACGTGATGACTTTTAATTTCTTGTCAAAACTAAATCCTTCACTTAATGATTTATACTTGGCCTCATAGTCAGCATGGAGTAGTGCTTTAGACATTTTGTAATCCTCCTACCTCTTCTCAATCATCTCATAATAACCTGCAATATTTTCCGCTGCCCTATCTAAGAAATAGTGAAGGTGAATGTAAGACTCTCTCACTTGAGAAGACACATTTGTGCCGAGCAACCCTGATAGATCTTCCTCGAACAAAGCCACATGCACTTCTTTAAAAATATTCCTGCACCGCCTGAGTAGGTCGGACTCAGTAGAAACTATGGCCCTCTTCCAGGCATCGAACTGGAAAATCACAAATATATGAGTTTGTGGGGATAATCCAGAGGATCAGACAACATAAGAAATAAACAACACAATTCTATAAGAAATCAATTTCATTCTAAGGTATGAATATCAATCGAAGATAAAAAATTGTGCTTTCATTGATTAATAAAAAAGTAAAAATGTTGCTACATCATCAAGAAAGAAAATACAAAGAAAAAAAAAGTAAACTTGTTAGACCTTCTCCTTATCCTTGGTCTGGTCTTAGACATTAGCTGGTAGGTTGGCACTAGTAATGGGTACCATTGAAGAATTAAGGGGCATCACAGAAGACTCTTCAGACCCCTCCTCATAATCAAACTCCTCATCCAGGTTAGAAGGAGTACTCGGGTCATGCCTTATGAAAAGTTCAGAACTTTCTTATGTGCTGACCAACTTCAGGGATGCAGTCCACCCTTCTGTGACACCCTGACTAATTAAATACCAGGTAACTACTCCTTTATTAAATTAATATAGAATATCATTGGTTCAGTCTTAGCATCACTATCGAAAAATTTTACTTAGTTACTAGACACCTAATATTTAAAAGTGAGATGACAAATTTTATTAATTAAATTATCTTAAAAAATTAACGAATAACCAACCATCCAACATTCACATAAACAATCTCATAGGAATAATCAATAGAAAGAAATTACACTAGCTGGAGTAACACTCCAAATATAATCTCAATGCCAAATAATCCCAATACAAGCGTCTGAATAAAATAAATCCAACAAGTGAAATAAAGGAAAGTCTAAACTTTCTATCTCTGAATAAGAATGGGCAGCATGCCCTAACTGATATTAATGACTCTGACGAAAGAAAATATAGATGTGGAGGCATATAATGCCAAGATCCTGTAACTTTCACAACAACTACAGCACATCAACGTAATGGAACTCCTATGCTTGGCGTCCCTGTGGTTGGGCACATAAAAGGTTTTGCAAAAAAATAAAATAGATTTGGAAGCAAACGGGTCAGAGCCCGATGTGAAAATATTTTAAAAATAACAAGTGTTTAATTGCATTATAGTAAATATTATATACATGTTAGTCATGTGCTCTCACTTGAGATTCTCATCGCTCAACTATTGTGCACGCCTAACGTATGCGCTTAACCCATCCTAGTTACGCTACTACCTAACTAGTCTGTATTAAATCTGTCTATAACAATTACTACTTTGATCCACCCGTATTAATCAATTAAGACATACTTACATTACAAATGCTTGTTATGTGAATCCATTACCTCATGTATTATTTAAGTTCCCATGCCTTTAAGTCATTAAAATATCTTAGCTATTCTCATCTACTAAGAAACATTGAATAATCACAAGTATATATTTATATCACACTCAGTACATATATACATATATGGCACCCCTAGGCTAAGCTGCGGTGTACGCATACTCTGCTATCGAATCTCGGTACATCATGTACATGAGGATCACGAGATCTGAATCACTCAGGAACCGTATTAATACAAATCACACATATTGCACGCGAGCATAGCTCACATACCCATGGGTCACGCAGATACCTACGCTCCCATGGTCAGCTAACTAATTAACTCACAGAAAATTCTTCACACTCATATGTTCTTGAGGTACCAAATATAAATCCCCTCTAAGGCACACAAGATAAGATTGTCCTCTTTATACAACCTCCCGTGATAGTAAGTATAGTAGGTATGTCATACACGTAATAATCCATATACTAGGTAATCGCACAACCTAAGTAATCATCATTTCAATATAGGTATACTCATGTCCTATATTACAAGTATCATACGTAGTATAGTTTCATTCCGATTATCCTTCATAATATGTTTAGCGTGACAACTCTCATCGTATAAATCTAAGTACTTAAACCTATCCCGAAAGTTACTAAGTCTCCCACTTGTTTCTAATGTTATTTAAGTAATGTAAAATCCCTCTACAATTGTTCCTAACCTTAAGTTATTGTTTATCCGAATTAAATTCAAGTTCCCATAATTTCAAACTATAACTCACTCCTCAGACAGTTGTAAGTTTATCCTTTAATAACGAACCAAACAAATATTTTTCGGGCCTCAAATACGCCCCTACTAACCTTCCCTAAGTCCCAATATGTTCTAATAGTCCACACAAATAATTCTTAAAAGTCAGAATTTGGTTAAACCTTCAAAGGAAATTTTATCACAAATGCAGGGGCGTCAATCGATCGACTCAAGAATATTGATCGAACGAACCAGGCGATCGATAGACTATAAATGTGGATCGATTGATCGACCAGTTATAGCCCGATTTTTTTTAGCATTTTGGCCATCATTTTGTGTCCAAAATTCATTACAAAGTCCCATTATCCAAAGTAAATGTACTTGATGTTATAACAGCCTAAAAACATGATTTCTAATGTTCTAGAATCAACAAATCATCACGAAAAGTGCATACAAATTTAATTGCTCAAGTTTTCATGGTTAAACCCTAGGATAACTTCTCTCAATTTAAGATAGCCAATTACCCAGATTTAATCCATGATTTATATCATTTAGGATCTGATACAATTCCCTAATCTTCCTAGAATATATCTACATGCAAAACCTACCCATATTCAACATTAAATTCTCCCGATTCATGAAATTATCAATATTTCAAGTTTAGTCTCCAATTCCAAACTACCATGGATAAAATATTTGTTACATCACTTGCCTGAGAGTAGAAGTTTTGATCCCTTGAGGACGATGATATGGCGGTGATGTTCTCTTTTTGGTTACAAATTCGACGATGGTGGTGGTGCAAGGTGGTTGTTTGGCCCTAACAACCTTTGGAAACCCTTCCTTTCTCTCTACTTATCTCTCTCAAGTTTGTAGTAGACAATAAACCCAATTACCCTAAGTGTTGGCTAATATATTAATCCTTAATTTCATATGTCACTATTCATCAAATAGTAAAATGACGAAAATACCCTCCCGGGTTGCCGATTTGGCCTGAAACTGCCCCAGGACCCAAGCTAAACCCCCTAATAGAATTTTCTGGCCATCTCGTTACTTTCGAACACATTGGCGCACTCAAAATAACCATAAGTATGACATAAAAATAAACTACTTTATAATCCATTAAATTGGTCGTGACACAACTAACGCGCGTGTCCTAACTTAATTTCCAAAACTGTCATATTTTTCGCACATGACAATTTTAACAAGTTCATAATCATATATAACTATACGCTCTCAGTAATATTCAACATTAATATCATAATCAAATACTAACTCTCACCTCGCTAGTATTTAAATCCCAATTAATTACCAATTAATTTCCCATTTTTAATTCAATTAATCTTTTAATTAAAATTAGTAAAAATACGGGGTATTACATATGTTGATACCAAATTTAGTCTGCTGACATGGACCACTCACTTACAGACACGTGTCTGCCAGCGTGGTAATTATGTATACTTCTATCGAGCAACTCATGATCACCGAGCAACTAAGAAGCCATAAGGAACTCAGGGGTCCCGAACAGCTCGAGCGTGTCGAGCTACTTAGGCGGTCCGAGCAGCTTCAGTGGTCCGAGCAACATAGCATTCTAATCAGGATAATCAAGGAGACAACTACGCATTAAATGCTCATTTATTATCATACAGATGTACATATCTACTAGATAGCAGCGCATTATCCTTTCATTTGTACAGACTCGGGGCTATAAATACATTGTAACCTCCTCATTGGAAGGGGACCGGAATTTCTTGAGCAAACAATTCCTCGAGAATTCCAAATAAACAATCAGCAATAACAAAAATAATGGACATAGGCCATTCTTGCAAGGCCGAACCACTTTAAAAATCTATTGTCTATTATTTCTTTATTCTTTTAATCTGTGATTAAAATAATTAGGTCAAATTTAATTTTTTACATCAACAGATTAGCGCCGTCTGTGGGAAACGATTGTAATTATCATTTTTCACCAAAACAATTCATCACCGATGGCTGATCATCCTGAATCCGGCAATCGAAATGTTGGGATCCCCCCAAATCCTCCATCTACTCCTCCAAATGTTCAAGATCTGGCTGGTATAATGGCTAATTTGGCCCAAGGGCAAACGGTCATGCAAGAAACCATGCGTCAACTCAGGGCGGAGTGCTAGCCCAATCAGGGTAATGAAGCGTTCAGAGAAATACTCGTTTACTCTCTTCGCAAACTAGGCGAACGATATTACCAGAGGAATCTCTGTCTAGACGTACCGATTCATATCGTACTGAGAGATCTAATGATCCTTCTTATCAACCTGGACGGACTTCCTCGGTGCGAGCTACAGACACTCAACAAAACATCACTCTATCCCCAGAAAGGACAAGTGCTCTTGAAAGATTGAGTAGGGTCTCTCCTTTTGATCGTTTGGGTCCTAGGAGGAATAGAAGTCCCCCTAGGATTATGTAGAGGAACTCTCAACGACCATCTGATTTAAAGGAAGGCTCTGCCCAATCACGACAAGCTACTCGTCATGAAAGATCCCGAGAGGCAAATTCAACACGATCAGGTGCTCGAACCAATAGGATCGAGGAAGGAAATGATGCATGGAAGGGCTCAATTCAAAGGTTGGAGGATAGATTAGGGGAGATGGCTAAAACTAAAAATCCTCTACAAAGGACTTTTGTCCGAGGAACACCATTCATACAAGAGATTGTGGACTTTCCCACACCATCAAAATTCAAAGCCCCGGTAGTAACACCAAAATACGATGGAAAAATTGATCATGTTCTCCATATAGAATAATACCAGGCAGTTGCTGATATCTATGTTATTCCAGACGAGATGCGATGCAGGGCATTTTCAGGAACCTTTATCGGATCTGCTCAGATGTGGTACAATAACCTTCCTCGAGGGAAAATTGTGACCTTCTTTCAGCTAGCAGAACTCTTTATTGGAAATTTTTATTTTGGAGCAAAGCTAGTCAAAGAGTAGCACACTTGCTAAGTGTTAGACAGAAGGCAGGTGAGAGCACCAGGGATTATATTACTCTTTTAAATAATGAGAAGCTTGAGGTAATTGATTACTAGGAGAAGACAATAATTACTGCTTTGATGAGTGGACTATTGCCAGATAAATTGTACTACACTCTAGCCAAAGATCCGCCTAGAACCATGCCAGAACTAATGGCAAAGGCAACCAAGATTATGAACGTCGAGAAAGCTATGGCTGCGAAGAGAATATAGACACCAAAGAGACCAAGGTTGATGTTGATAAGGTTGAGAAGAAGGAGCAGAAGAACAATGGTGGTAACAGGCAGTTAAAAGCAAAGCAAGCATTGGAACAATTGAAGAAATTTGGAAATTATACTCCTTTGAAAGTAGATATAAACTACATTCTGGAAGAGATCAAGAACAGCGAGGAGTTGAACTGGCCAGAGAAAATGAAGGCAGATCCTGACAAGAGGAATAAGTCCAAATATTGCGAGTTCCATAAAGACCACGGTCACACGACCAAAAATTGCATAGCTCTTCAGAATGAAATTAAAGCACTCACCAGACGAGGAAAGATGGTCAAGTATGTTGATCGTCGAAATGGTGAAAAGAGAAACAACCGAGCAAGGCAGAGGTCTAGATCTCCTCGTCGAGTAAAAGAAGATAAGAAGAGAATTCATGAAGAAGACCCGAATGATGACCAAGATGACCCCGATCTCCCCAAAAGACCGAAACAGCCAGAACGTGAGGTATTTTCTATCCATTTTGGATCATTTGAATTTAATGTAATTACAGGTGGAGATGCAGGAGGTGGAGATATGACTGCTGAGAGAAAAGCTTACCTCAATGAGGCTCAAGCTTGCTCGTACATTGAGCGAATAAATCTGGCTGAAGATGATCACCCAAGAAAGGTGAATAAGGATAAACTGTTCATTGGTTTCTCTAAGAACGACTTGGTAGGTGTACTATATCCTCATGATGACCCATTGGTGATCAAGATGAGAATGAAGGAAGTGGTGATTTCACGAGTATTAGTGGATAATGGTAGTTCGGTAGATATCATGTTCTATCCATGCTTTGATAGTTTGAATTTGAAGTTATCCCAGTTGGAGCCATATCATAGACCCCTCCTTGGTTTTACTGGCGAAAAGGTTTTTCCACTTGGGACGATCAAGATGGATATGCTTATTGGTGCATGGCTTGCTTATCAAACGGAAAGAGTACGCTTCTTCGTAATGGATGAAAATGTCCAATTATCTTACAAAATCATCATGGGAAGGGTACGACTAAAAAAATTCGAAGCGGTACCATCTACTGTACATCAATGTTTAAAATTCCCAACCAATTTTGGAGTAGGAGTGGTGAAAGGCGACCAGAAAGTAGCTTGGGAATGCTACTATTCATCTGCCGAGCAGGAGGAGCATGAAGAATCCAGAAAGAAGACTACTACCTACCAAATAGAAGATGCGGAGATTGAAACATTAGACCCTAGAGACGAGTCCCAACTCGTGAAAGGACAGGTCATGGAGGCTACTGAGAATTTCATTCTGGACGACGAACATCCAGAACGAACAACTCAAATTGGTGCATCCTTGGATGAATCAATAAAATAAGAATTGATAACATTTCTAAGGCGAAGAAAGAAGACTATTGCGTTGAGTCATGAAGACATGCCAGGAATAGATCCGAATTTCTTGTGTCACGAGCTCAATGTGAACAAGGAAATCGAGCCAGTAAAGCAGCGAAGAAGAATGTTCAGTCCTGAGAAAAATCAAGCTATACAGGAGGAAGTAGAAAAGCTACAAAAAGCCTCTTTCATTGAGGATGTCAAATATCCTAACTGGCTAGCAAATGTGGTGATGGTAAAGAAGAAAAATAACAAATGGAGGATGTGTGTAGACTTCACCGACCTTAACAGGGCATGCCCAAAGGATCATTTTCCTTTGCCCTGAATTGATCAACTGGTGGATGCTACCTCGGCGCACGAACTATTAAGTTTCATGGATGCTTATTATGGTTATAACCAGATCAAAATGAAGCTTGAAGATAGGGAGAGTACCTCTTTTATTACCCCGAGGGGAACTTATTGTTATAATGTTATGACTTTTGGACTTAAAAATGCAGGTGCTACCTATCAGCGGTTGATGAACAAGGTGTTTGCAGAGAAAATCGATCATAACATGGAGGTTTATGTTGACGATATGCTAACAAAGAGCAAGAAAGTTGTTGATCATCTAGTTGACTTAGGCCAGACCTTTGATCAACTAGAGGAATAATAAATGAAGCTGAATCCCACCAAATGCATATTCGGAGTACGAGAAGGCATGTTTCTCGAATATATTGTTAACCAACAAGGAATTAAGGAGAATCCTGAAAAGATCAAGGCTTTATTGGAGCTGCGATCTCCAACGACGAAGAAGGAAGTGCAAAGTCTCACAGGGCGAGTTGCAGCACTTAATAGGTTTGTGTCACGAGCAACTGATAGATGTCTCCCATTCTTCAAAACACTCCGCAAGACTTTTAAATGGAATGATGAATGCGAGAAGGCCTTTCAAGAATTGAAGAAATACCTGGGAGCACCTCCATTGTTGTCCAGACCAGTGATGGGAGAGAAATTATACTTGTATCTGGCAGTTTCAGAGAATGCAGTTAGCCCGGCGTTGATAAGAATGGAAGGTGGAGTGCAAAAACTAATCTATTACACTAACAAGGCCTTCCGAGGAACTGAAATCAGATATCCAAGACTAGAAAAGCTGGCCCTAGCACTGATTGAAGCAAGCAGAAGGATGAGGCCATATTTCCAAGGTCGTACTATAGTTGTGTATACAGATATGCCATTAAGGAAAGCTCTGCACAAACCAGAGAAATCAGGAAGATTGATGTACTAGGAAGTAGAATTGGGTGAATACGATATAATTTATGAGCCTAGGTCGTCACTCAAAGGTCAAGCAGTGTCAGATTTTATCGTAGAGTTCACTTATCCAGACATCTCCAAAGAGCAGAAACTGGATACCGACCAGCCTGTGGATGTTACAGGATCATCAAATTTAAACCCCGACCAACTTAAGTCGGTTGACGAGCAAGAGAAGATGGTCGACGAACAGCAAGAAGTGTTACAAGAGGAAATAAAGAAGCAACAAATATTCCACTGAGGAACTTTGTCCGATCAAAAGTTTGATGATGAAGTACCTATATGGAATCTATATGTGGATGACTCATCTTGCAATACAGGCAGTGGAGCACGGATTATTTTAAACATCCCAGATGAGATCGATGTGGACTATGCTCTGCACTTTCAATTTAAAGATTCTAATAATGAAGCTGAATATGAAGCTATGATTGTTGGTCTTAGTTTGGCAAAAACCATGAAGGCAGAGCATGTCATCGTATTCAGTGACTCATAATTGATCGTAAATCAGATGTTGGGGGGTATATGCAACAAACGGAGAATTAATGATCAAGTATCATGCGAAGGTAATGGAGGTTGTATCAAGTTTTAATGTCATACAATTGATTAGAATACCGAGATCGGAGAATGCAAGAGCAGATGCACTAGCTCGGTTAGAATCAGCCATATGCACCGAGCTAAGAAGAACAATCCCAATAGAAGTCCTAGCTGATCGGAGCATAAACGAGGATCTAATGATGAATTTTACTACCCTTGATTTAGACCATCTTGGATGGATCCCATCAGGGCCTACATTGAAGAGGGGGCTCTGCCAACTGATAAACTCGCAACTAAGAAATTTAAGTTTAAAGTTGCTCGTTATGTATTGACCAATGGCATTTTATATAGACGAGGAATTATAGCAGGGTTACAAAGATGTGTCCACCCCTCTGAGGTGAAAAATTTGATCAAAGAAATCCATGAAGGGCCTTGTGGAGTGCATGTGGCAGGTCGGACACTTTTGTGAAGAATAACAACACAGGGGTATTATTGGCCGATAATGAGAGCTGATTGTACATCTTACGCAAAAAAGTGTGATAAATGTCAACGCTTCTCTTCTGTCCGAAGAACTCCCCAATCATTATTATCACCCATCACGTCCTCTTGGCAATTTGCTATGTGAGGAATAGACTTGGTCGGGTCACTTCCAACGACCAGGGGAAGATTTAAATATCTCGTGGTCGCTGTGGATTACTTTACTAAATGATTAGAAGTTGAGCCTCTTATTGATATGACATATGACAAGGTGTATCAATTTATTTGGAAGAATATCATTTGTAGATATGGTCTTCCCCATGCATTCATCACAGATCATGGAACTCAGTTTGACAACGAGGAGTTTGCTATATACTGTCATCAGACAAACATATTGAAGACCCACTCTGCACCAGGCCATCCTCAAAGCAATGGACAAACTGAGGTGACGAACAGAACGCTGCTGAATGGTTTAAAAAATGACTGGATGATGCAAAGGCAAATTGGATTAACGAGCTACATCTGTGCTATGGGCTTATCGTACTACACCGCGAGTAGCAACAGGAGAATCTCCATACATGCTAGCATTTGGAAGTGAAGCTGTTATACCTACCGAGTTGGGTCTACCCACACACAAGGTGATGAATTTCAATTCTCCTACCAGTGACTTGATGAGGCGATTAGATCTAGATATGCTCGAAGAAGTAAGAGAAGAAGCAGCAATCAGGAATGCTGCATACCAACAACGAAAAACTCTGTTTTACAACAAGAGGGTAAAGAAGTGTTATTTGAAGGAGGGAGACTATGTGCTGAAGAAAGTAATTCAAAAGCATAACAAACTGGAAGCTAACTGGCATGGACCTTACAGAGTAACAGAAGTTTTTTGTCCAGGGACATACAAGATTGAAAACTTGGAAGGAGAAGAATTTAAGAATGCATGGAATGCAGAACATCTACGTAAGTATTATCACTAGTTGTAATTTCTATGTAATGGAGTCTTCTTTAGTATAAATAAAGTGTTGAGTGTTTTACCCAGTTCCCTCTTTTCGATGAAATTTTTCGAAGTATTAGTGCTACACACTATGCATCAAGTTCAGAATCAATCTCTTCCAACTCTGGTTGGTCGGGATCAAATTACCACCAACTTCGGTTGGTCGGGAAACAAATACGACCAACTCCGGTTGATCAATAATATAATCTCTTCCAACTCCGATTGGTCGGGATCAAATTACCACCAACTCCGGTTGGTCGGGAAATAAATACGACCAACTCCAGTTGATTGGCAATATAATCTCTTCCAACTCCGGTTGGCCGGGATCAAATTACCACCACCTCTGGTTGGTTGGGATCAAATTGCCACCAACTCCGATTGGTCGGGAAACAAATACGACTAACTCCAGTTTATCGATAATATAATATCTTCCAATTCCGGTTGGTCGGGATCAAATTACCACCAACTCCGGTTGGTCGGGAAACAAATATGACCAACTCCGATTGATCGAAAATATAATCTCTTCCAACTCCGGTTGCTCGGGAAACAAATATGACCAACTCCAGTTGATCGGCAATATAATATCTTCCAACTCCGATTGGTCGGGATCAAATTATCACCAACCGGTTGGTCGGGATCAAATTAACACCAACTCCGGTTGGTCGGGAAACAAATACGACCAACTCCAGTTGATCGGCAACATAATCTCTTCCAACTCCGATTGGTCGGGATCAAATTACCACCAACTTCATTTGGTCAGGAAATAAACATGACCAACTCCGGTTGATCGAAAATTCAATAACCACAAACTCAAGCTGGTCGGCATTCAATTACCACCAACCCCGGTTGGTCGTCAATTTAAAAACAAACAAGACATTTTTGTCTTTCTAAAGATATACATACATGTTCATCAGTAAGTAAAAGAGATATTCTATAAAATATTTCCACACCAATGACAATTAAATTGCAAAGAAAACTACATATGATATAAATTAAAATTCTTCATTAAAACCAGAACAAATTAAATAAATTACAGATCGCATGTGATATCAACTGAACAAATTCTACTCTATGGGTTTCTTCCCCTCTACCTTTGACACAGGGTCTACCCCATCTGGAGGATCATCAAGACTATAAGGGGAATTTATGAAATTCAGATCTTGTAGCATTCTGACGTTCATTATAGATGGATGGTTGAGCAGGTGTTCTGGGCGAGATATTTCAAAATTTGAATGAAGACTATAATCATCAAGATATTTGGAGATTAGAATGTGAGGAATGGCTTGGGCTGGAATCCAACTAAGGTCAACCTTGAAAGGAGACACTGGTAGATCAAGAACTCTAGGAGTATAGTAATCCCACAAGAAATGACTTATCTCTAATTTTCAAACACAGAGAGCATTCAACCATCCCTGTTTATACCCTTCGTTGTTCGACTGTTGTAAACGAGCATTAAGATGACAAAGTGATTCATTATAACCTGCCATCCAAAATTCCCTAGGCTGTTTATGGAATTGGTAAGTTAACCTCTCCAGTTTCTCGTGAAGATTCTTCACCAGAAATTCTTTATTTTCCAAAGCATAATTCTCGGTAGAAAGTTGCTCGCTGAGATTCAGAATCTTCTTAGACATCTCCGCCAGAGCTTGATTCTTTTCCATCAATTGAACTGCCTAATTTTCCAAAGATGCTTGAGTTCTTTCATCTTCAATAGAAACCCGACCAGCCCTTGCTCGTCCCCTAGAAGAAGATCTTTCTCGTTCACGAGTAAAAGTGGAGGGTCCAGTTCTTTTTAAAGTTTCCAACTCATCTCTTAAGTTGGCATTTTTGACCTCCAAGAAAGAGAAACCTTCATCGTTAACCGAAACCAAGGCTCCCGAGGAAGATGCAGCAGATTTCAGTTGTTTATTCTCTTCTTGTAAGGCAATGTTTTCCTATTCCAGCAATTTGGCGATATGCCTATACTCCTCGACTTCAAGCTTCAGAACACTTTCTCTCTTCTCGTAAGCAGATATAAATTTATCATACCCTCTATCAACACTCAGTTGTTGATATTTCTTCTCGTACCCCTGGTGCAAGAGTGTGGAGGACTCTTTGTACTGCTACTGGAGTTCCTCGATAGTTCCTTGGAGGTCCTCAATCATCTCATAGTAAGCCATATTATTGGCTACTGCACGATCGAGAAAACATTTCAGATACTGGTAAGCTTCAACTGCTCATTTAGAAGCATCTGAACCCAGGATATCAATGATTTGAGCATCATTCAGATCTGCACGACCAGCCTTGAAATAGTCATTGCATTTTTTCATCAGCTCGGTGTCATGAGCTGACAAGAGCTCCATCTTAGCCATAAACTAGTAAAGATAAGAGATAAAAAGAATAAATAAGAATGTAGACAGAACAAGTAGAAGAAAAAGTCAAGACAAACAACCAAAAGTTCTAATTTTCATTTCATCATATAGGAAAATACAAAAGCAGAGGTTACATTCAATAAAATGACAAAATAAACACCCAGACTACTCTACACCTTTTATTTATTTCCAATAACTTCCTCAGGAGGTTTTGAGGAAGAGACTAATTGCTTGGTGGACAAGAGTAGCTGCTCGACAGGAGTAATGGTTGGTTGGGGTTACTCGGAGCATGATTGAACATCTGGAACAGAAAGGGCCTGATCTCCAATCATCATGGAAGATTCATCAGAGACATCTTCATCCTCTTCTTCTTCTCCGGAGGAGGGAGGAGGGCCATGAGTGTGTTGCTGGAATAATTCAGAATCCTCAACAACTTTCAACTCTTGTAAGGCTGCCACCCATCCGTACTTAAAATATTTAAGACTAGCATATTCCATTTGAGAGGACATGGCAACCATACACTTATTCCAGCCTTTATCCAAACCAGTGCTGAAGGATTTTTTTTACTTCTTTCTTTCTTTTTTCCTTCTTCGAGGAGGCCCTTTCCCTAAGGAGCTCCTCGATAACCTTCAATTTCTTCTCCACCTTCACCTTCTGACATTCAACATCCTGAAGTTTAACAACTTCCTCCTCAGCTAATTTGAGCTTAACTGCCAGCTCCTTATTTCTCTGCTCAAAAACCTTGTTGCTCTGATCAGACTCTTTCAACTTTTTCTCCAATTCCTTGGAGGCATTCGCAGCTTGATCTCTATCCGACTCAATAGACTTAAGTTGCTTCTCCCAAGCAACCTTATCCTCCTCGTACTTTTTGATGAGAATATTTTAAGGATTGAGTCAAACCAACAAAAGCCTCATCTACACATCCCGAGGAGACTGAAGCCTTGATAGTGTTGAAACACGTTACCAGCTGAAAAAAGAAATAATTTTGAGTCAGTACAGGGACACAGGAATGAAAAGTGAAAAATTAGACTAATAATACTTACCGAGGCAATATGTTGAGCAGCCAAGGTAGTGACTCTATCACGAGAAAGATTATCTTCCATACCTTGGACTTTTGGGATAATCCAAGACTTCACCGAGCCCATAGCAGAGCTCGGAGGAACAAAAGTGGGAATACCACCTTCAATATTTAAAGATTGAGAGACAGGTTCAACAGGTCTCTCAGAAGAACTTTTCCTTGACTTCCTCATAGGAGTAGGAACATTCTCAACCAAAGATGTTATCTTGGTTGGTGAAATAATAATAACCTCACTTGGAGGAGAAACAACAACAACCTTGCTCGGGAGCACTGGGGGCTTCTCAACAATTTTCTTGGCAGCAGCAGGAAGGGGTGAATCAATATTCCTTATCCCTTCTTCTGGAACATTTTGCTTACTTTTATTTTCTTCTCAAGCAGTAGAGGCAGACTTATTAAAGAAAGAAGGAACTTTTCTTTTCTTCATTAGATCACTAACAAGAATACTTGATTCAGAGGAAGAACCTTCTACACCAATTTCAGAAGCTGGTACTTGGCCAATGTCAACCACCACTGGACGAGCAGTAAAAGATGAAGTATAGCTCTTGTAGTGCAACAAATAAGAAGCAGATCTAATGTGTTCCTCGGCCAAAAACTGGTGCAAACTCCAGATAAGTTTCAAATGCTTTAAATTAACGTCAGTTTCTTTGGGAGACTTTATTTTGCTGTCAATTGCAAATAATCACAAATTAAATGTCAGTGACACATTTTATCAAACACAAAGAAAAAAAGATTTCAAAAAATAAAAACAACCTATCACATTGCCATAAGGAGGACACCTAGGACCTTGATATACATCATCTCCATTTAATGTAGGGTGTTGCCAATTTTTCATTACCACTCCATGTTCAAAATAATCTCTGTTGGCATCAGGAAGATTGACAACTAACGCCCTATTCAGAAACCTAGTTTTCAAATAAAAAGTACTATCGCTGACAACTCATCTGTAGCAATACATAATATCTGGAATCCCTAAATGGGTTCCATGAAGTTGGTTCAACCTATGAACTCCATTAACTATTCTCCAGGTATTTTGCGCTATTTTTGCAGGAACAATGTCAAAATACTGACAGAACTCCAAACATAAAGGATTTGGAGGAAAAGAAAAGACACATTCGGCTACAAAGAGACTTGGGAACCAATGTCCCTCAGCCAAAGAAAAATAGTCAAAAGGTTCATAAAGTTCTTCTAATATGACCCATGAAGGAATTGAAAATTCAGAACAAAATTTGTCAAGAGATTCAACAGGGTAAACCATGATGAACAAAAAAAGTAAAAGAGAAGGAAGAAGATCTTACAAGAGAAGAGTGAACCAATTGACAACGAACAATGGAAGAAACGAACGCACAAGATAGAGAAGAAATGAAAAGTTCAAAGACACAGATTTGAAAAGTGAAAGACGATATGATTTCGTTTAAATACTTTACCTCGGGAATAGAGAAAAGCAATGATTACTAAGGTGGACGTTTGCATATCCGACGGCTAAAAAGAAGAAAAGGGGCACAAAAATCGAAGCGGTTATGGAAATTCAAAATACTTTAAAAACCTGATATTATGCACTCAAAAAAGGAGTTATATACAACGAAAGTTTGCCTAAAATCCATACAAGCTGAAAATCTAAGCAGCAGAATGTTCCTTACTTTTCTTCATCATCAAACTACGAAACATTGGGGGCTTCTGTTGATACCAAATTTAGCCTGCTAACATGGACCACTCACTTACAGAAATGTGTCTGCCAGCGTGGCAATTATGTATACTTCTATCAAGAAACTCACGATCACGGAGCAACTAAGAAGCCATGAGGAACTCAGGGGTCCCGAGCAGCTCGAGCGTGTCGAGCTACTTAGGCGGTCCGAGCAGCTTAAGCGGTCCGAGCAATATAGCATTCTAATCAGGATAATCAAGGAGACGGCTGCGCATTAAATGCTCATTTATTATCATACAGATGTACATATCTACTAGATAACAGCGCATTGTCCTTTCATTTGTATAGCCTCAAGGCTATAAATGCATTGTAACCTCCTCATTGGAAGAGGATCGGAATTTCTTGAGCAAATCATTCCTATAGAATTCTAAACAAACAATCAGCAATAACAAAAACAGTGGACCTATGCCATTCTTACAAGGACAAACCACTTTAAAAATCTATTGTCTATTATTTTTTTTATTCTTTTTATCTGTGATTAAAATAATTAGGTCAAATCTAATTTTTTACATCAACAACATACTTCCCCCTAATAATGGAATTTCATCCCGAAATTCAAAAATAAAGATATACTTAGTAAAAATAACTCTGGATAATTGTCGCGCATCTCATCCTCACGCTCCCAGGTAGACTCCTCGGCATTATCATGCCGCCACTGAAAACGTACTAGCGGTACAACCTTAGATCTCAATTTCCTCTCACTACGGTCGAGGATAGCAATCGGACCCTCCTCATAGGAACTATAGAGCTACTAATGAATCTCCTCTAAATCAATGTGAGTATGGGACAACTCATCCCTAAGATATCTCCTCAGTTAAGAAATGTGGAACACGTCAGGAATCCTATGCAAGTGCTCTGGTAACCCAAGTCTGTAAGAAACTAGCCCAATTCGCTCGATGATAGGGAATGACCCTACATATCTCAGAGCTAACTTCCCTTTCTTACCAAAACGCATTATCCCCTTCATAGGAGATACTCTCAGCAACACCTAGTGTCCCACATTAAACTCCCTAAAGAACCTCTTGGCATCGACATTGCTCTTCTATCAATCCTGAGCAACCTGGATACGACTCTGGATCACCTCCGGCCTAAGTAGCTTGTTTTCCCCCACCTCTAACCAACATGCTGGAGAACTACAAGGTCTACCGTATAACGCCTCGAATGGATCCATGCCAATCGTAAATTGGTAGGAGTTATTATAAGGAAACTCCACTAGTAGGAGATACTTCTCCCATCCCCTCCAAAATCTAGGATACGCATTCATAACATATCCTTTAACACCTGATTCGTTCACTCAGCCTACCCATCAGTTTGCAGGTGATAGGCCGAACTCAATCGTAACTCCGTACCCATGGCCACCTGGAAACTCTCCTAAAATATGGACACAAAAATCTTGTCCCTGCCAGACATTATATTAAGAGGCACCTCGTGAAGTCTCACTACCTCTGTAAGGAAGATCTGAGCGTACTACCCCATAGTATAATCGGTCCGAACTGGCAGAAAGTGAGCTACCTTGGTCAAACGATCCACAATCACCCATATCGAATTGTGACCTCGATGAGATGTAGGCAACCCCATGATGAAATCCATGGAAATGCTCTAACATTTCCATATAGGGATCTCTAACAGCTATAGGAGCCCTAGCGGTCTTTGGTGGTCCACTTTCAGCAGCTAAAAAACTGCACATTTTGAAACAAACTATGTAATATCCTTCTTTATTCCACTCCACCAGTACTGTCGCCTCATATCCTGGTACATCTTATCCCCGTCGGGATGTACCACAAAACGTGAACCATGCGACTACGTCATCACCTCGTGTCGCAACTCCTCACTCTCAGGAACAACCAGACTCCCATTGAAGCGTAACCCTCCATCTGAAACAATTGTGTAAGACTCGTCCCCCATGTGCTAGGAGCTATACTATTTGATCATGGAAAAATGGATCCGTTGCCTGAGCGTGGACCACCATCGTAATAATCTGAGGCGTAATTATCATAACAAACATAAATGATCGGTCCACTGCATCTTGGTGTCCTAACTCCTTCCATTTCTCTTTCTACACTTCGGTCACCTCACATACTAATCTACAGCTCAATGCGTCCACTACCACGATAGCCTTCCCCAGGTGATATTGGATACTGAACTGATAATCCTTCATAAACCCGATCCACCTGCGCTGACACATATTCGACTCCTTTTGGGTGATGAGGTACTGTAATGACTTGTGATATGTGAATAATAAAAAAATTTCTCCCAAGAGATAATGTCTCCATATCCGAAGTGCAAACACGACTGCCGCTAACTCTAAGTCGTGGGTAATGTAGTTCCTCTCATAAGGCTTAAGCTTTCGGGAAGCATAAGTTATAGCATGTACCTCCTGCTGAAGCACACCCTCGAGTCCCTATAAGGATGCATCAGTGTAGATTAAAACTCCACTCCCAGTCTGGGCAGTGCCAGAATGGGTGCCGAAGTCAACATGTCCTTTAGCTCATTAAAGGCTAACTGACAGGAATCATCCTAGATGAATGGCATCCCTTTACGAGTCAGATATGTTAACGGACCCGCTATCTTCGTGAATCCGCAAATAAACCTCTTGTAGTATCTTACTAGGCCCAAGAAACTATGTATCTCTATCGGTGTCATGGGATGCCCCCACTCCCTCACCCTCGCCACTTTGCCCGTATCTATCGATATACCTCTGTCAGATATAATGTGCCCCAAAAACTATACCTCCTTCAGTCAAAACCCTGACTTCTTATATTTGACATACAACTTGTGATGGCGTAGTGTATGCAACACCTGTCGCATATGCTTGGCATGCTCCTCCTCAGTCTGAGAGTATATCATAATGTCATCTATGAAGATAGTGACGAACTGATTAAGGAACTCTCTGAACACTCTGTTCATCAAGTCCATGAATAAGGATGGTACGTTACTTATCCTAAATGGCATAACCTTGAACTCGTAGGATCCATATATTATCAAGAATGCAGTCTTAGACACATCCTTCTCCCTGATACGCAACTGATGGTATCCTGATCTCAAATCTATCTTTGAGAAGAAGGAAGATCCTGACAACTGATCGAATAATTCATCGATTTGGGGAAATGGATACTTATTCCGTATCATAACTTTATTCAGTTATCGATAATTAATACATAACCGTAAAGATCCATCCCTTTTATTCACAAATAGCACGGGAGCACCCCAAGGCGAGGTACTCCTTCGGATGAACCCCTATCCCAACAGCTGCTCAATCTGATCCCGTAACTCCCTCATCTCTGCCAGAGCCATATGGTAAGGCATGCGGGTTATCGACCGAGTGCCTAGCGTAAAATCTATAATAAATTCTTTCTCTCTACTGGGTGGAAATACATGAATATCCTGAAATGAATCAGTGAACTCCCGTACAACAGGAATCAAATCAAGTGGGATTACTACCTCCTTCGAGGTCTCCTCCTCTATGTAATTCAAGTGAGTGGATGAACCTACCCCAGGACGAGGCTTCTCCATCGAGAAAATCTCCTGACCCGATATAAAAAATATAATACTCCTAATAAAGCAATCGATCGTAGCTCTATACGCAATGAGACAATCCATACCGACAATCGCATCATACTCATGCATATCTAAGACAAGCATATCCACAGGTAAAGTAAATCTTCTAATATCTATACCTACGCCCCGACATATAAAGATTATCATGACCCATAGCCCAACGGTGAATCTACACTAGTAATCGTGCTCTCTGTCGTGTCTAATAACCCCGTGGTGCGTGTAAAACTAGTGGCAATACAAGAGTGTGAAGCCCTCGTATCGAACAAAATATGCTCCAAAGACCCCTAGATAGAAAACATACCCTCAACGGTGGGTGGAGCCTGGGGAACTTCATCCTGGTGGACATTGTAAACACGCCCATACTGTAACTGCTCCTACTGAACTGGGACCGCTGGTAGAGCTAGCAAAGCTAGCATCTGTGGTGGTGCTGGGAGGGCAGAGGGGAATATCAATCTCAGAGACTCCTGTCGAGCACCCTACTACTCCAGCTGCGAGGCTCTGCCCCTCTCAGGACAGTTATAATGTTTGTGGCTAGTCTTTCCACATATGAAACACTTTCCCCTAAAGTTTCCCCATCTTTGTCCTTGCTACCCTCGGTCCTGTTGGCCGTTACCACCTCTCCCTTGGACCTATTGATACTACTAATGGCCATGTTGTCCTTGTTGGTCCTAATGGACAGCTGACCCTGATAGCTAGGCCTATAACCTCCCTAACCGTGTCAAAAACCTTTCAATCTAAATTTCTTATAATCCCCCCGTTGGGAATTTTAATCACCCTGCCTCTGCTGGACCAATGCTGGTTGTGCTGAATGGACTCCCATACTCTCTTTTCCCTGACAGATGGAAGCGGTGGTCCTGGAAGTGAATTAGTGTTGCATCAGCACATCAATATAGGTCTGTAATGAGAGGTTACCTAGAAGATGCTATTGAATCCTTGTGGTAATCCATCCATGAATATTTGTATTTTATTATCCTCAGTAGGTACCTCTGATGGTACCAGATTAACCAGCCTGGTAAACTCTTCCTTGTACTCAGCTATGGTATTTTCCCTCCTAGGTGTGGTTTAGTAATTTCCGCCTCATCTCAGTCTGAATAGAGGAAGGGAAATATTTGCGGTCAAACCGTACCCAGAAGTCCTGAATAGTAAAGACATATCTCTCGTAATTGACTCCCACCACTGCAGCGCTGCTCCAACTAGCTTAAATGTAGCCAGTATCTACCTCTGAATATCAGTGCATTCATACATCCTCAAGTGACTCTGGATGTCCTTCTTCCATTGGCTTGCCACTACAACATCCGAGCTCCCTACAAACTCCGGAGGATGTGCCTTCTGAAAGGCATCTCTAACACGTTCCCAAGCAGACGAGAATGCATGAGCCTGAACTGGGGCCACTATCGATGCTTGAGGTGGTGCCTACTGCATTACTGCTAAAGCTACATTTACCGTCTGTGCTACTATAGAGAAAACTTCAGTGGCATTCATATTACCCTAAACTAGTACTGGTTGAGGATCGGGCTGGGCACCCTTGGGAACTCGTTTTGCACATCGAGGAGGCATCTGAAATGAGAGAGAAGCTTTATGAGTCTACTGTTATTATCACAAAATGGATGAAGACATAAAATGCACAATTAAAGAATACGACAGTCCTAAAACATAGGGCTTTATATCAAAGAACGCTACGCGAAAAGCATAACAAGCCGTATACATCCTAAAGACTCTAGAACCTGATACTCTGATACCACCTGTGAAACCCCGACTAATTAAATACTGGGTAGCTACTCCTTTATAAATTAATACATAATATCAAGTTGGTTCAGTCTTAGTATCACTGTCGAAAAACATTTAATTAGTTACTAGCGACGTAATATTTAAAAGTTAGATGACAAAGTTTATTAATTAAATTATCTTACAACTAATTAACGAGAAACCAACCATTCAACATTCACATAAACAATATCATAAGGATGGGAAAAATTCCATAAGAAATAACAGAGTCTGGAGTAACACTCCAAATATAATCTTAATAGTAAATAATCCCAATACAAGCGTCTGAATAAAATAAATCCAACAACTGAAATAAATGAAAGTCTAAAACTTTTATCTCTGAATAAGGATGGGCAAAATGCCCTGACTAATATGAATGACTCCGAAGAAAGCAAAGATAGATGTGGAGGCATATAATGCCGAGATCCTGTAACTTCCACAACAACTACAGCACATCAACGTAATGGAACTCCTATGCTTGGTGTCCCTGTGGCTGGCCACATAAAAGGTTTTGCACAAAAATAAAATAAATTTGGAAGCAAACGGGTCAGAGCCCGATGTGAAAATATTTTAAAAATAACAAGTGTTTAATTGCATTATAGTAAATATTATATACATGTTAGTCACGTGCTCCCACTTGAGATTCTCACCGCTCAACTATTGTGCACGCCTAACGTATGCCCTTAACCCATCCTATTTATGCTACTACCTAACTAGGCTGTATTAAATCTGTCTATAACGATTACTACATTGATCCACCTGTATTACTCAAGTAAGACATACTTCCATTACAAATGCTCGTTATGTGAATCCATGACCTCATGTATTATTTAAGTTCCCACGCCTTTAAGTCATTAAAATATCTTAGCTATTCTCATCTACTAAGAAACATTGAATAATCACAAGTATATATTTATATCACACTCAGTACATACATACATATATGGCACCCTTAGTCTAAGTTGCGGTGCACGTATACTCTGCTATCGAATCTCGGTACATCATGTACATGAGGATCACGAGTTCCGAATCACTCAGGAACTGTATCAATACAAATTACACATATTGGAGGCGAGCATAGTTCCCATACCCATGGGTCACGCACATACCTATGTTACTATGGTCAGCTAACTTATCAACTCACAAATAAGTCTTCATAGTCTTATGTTCTTGAGGTACCAAATATAAATCCCCCCAAAGGCACGAAAGACAAGATTGTCCTCATCCTACAACCTCCCGTGATAGCAAGTATGGTAGGTATGTCGTACACATAATAATCCATATACAAGGTAATCGCACAATCTAAGTAATCATCATTTCAATATAGGTATACTCCTGTCCTATATTACAAGTATGATATGTAGTATAGTTTCATCCCCATTATCCTCCGTAAGATGTTTAGCGCGACAACTCTCATCATATAAATCCGAGTACTTAAACCTATCTTGAAAGTTACTAAGTCTCCCACTTGTCTCTAAGGTTATTTAAGTAATTTAAAATCCCTCTACAACTATTCCTAACCTTAAGTTATTGTGTTTTCGACTTAAATTTAAGTTCCCATAATTTCTAACCATAACTCACTCGTCGAACATTCGTAAGTTTATCCTTTAATCCTAAACAAATCGAATATTTTTCGGGCATCAAATACGCCCCTACCGACCTTCCCTAAGTCCCAATATGTTCAAATAGTCCACACTAATATTTCTTAAAAGTTGAAATTTGGTTAAACCTTAAAAGGAAATTTTATCACAAATGCAGGGGAGTGGATCGATCGATCGAACCAGTCAATCGATTGACTATGAATGTCGATCAATCGATCGACTAGTTACAAATAAGAATTTTTTTAGCGTTTTGGTCATCGTTTTGTCTCCAAAACTAATTACAAAGTCCCATTCTCCAAAGTAAACGTACTTAATGTTATAACAACCTAAACCCATGATTTCTAAAGTTCCAAAATCATCAAATCATCATGAAAATTGCATACAAATTTAATTTTTCATCAAGTTTTCATGGTTAAACCCTAAGACAACTTCTCTTAATCTAAGATACCCAATTACTCAGATTTGATCCATGATTTATATCATTTAGGATATTATCCAATTCCCTAATCTTCCCATAATTTATCTACATGCAAAACCTACCCATATTCAACATTAAATTCTCCCGATTCGTGAAATTATCAAATTTTCAAGTTTAGTCTCCAACTCTAAACTACCATGGATAATATATTTGCTGAATCAGAACAAGTTAAATCACTTGCTTGGGAATAGAGTTTCTTATCATTTAAGGAGGATGATATAGTGGTGATGTTCTCTTTTCGGTCACAAATCCGGCGATGATGGTGGTGCAAGGTGGTTGTTTGGCCCTAGCAACCTTTGGAAACCCTTCTTTTCTCTCTACTTATCTCTCTTAAGTTTATAGCAGACAATAAACCTAGTTACCCTAAGCGTTGGATACTATATTAATCCTAAATTTCATAGGTCACTATTCATCAAATAGTAAAATGACTAAAATACCCTCTCGGGTTACCGATTTGGCTTGAAACTGTCCCAGGACCCAAACTAAACCCCCAGGTAGACTTTTCTGACTATCTAGTTACTTACAAACACATTGTAGCACTCAAAATCACCATAAGGATGACATAAAAATAAACTACGTTATAATCCATTAAATTGGTCCTAACATGACTAACACGCGCATCCCAACTTAATTTCCAAAACTATCATATTTCTCACACGTGATAATCTTAATAAGTTCATAATCATATATCACTATACTCACTTAGTAATATTAAGCATAAATATCATAATCAAACACTAACTCTCGTCTTGCTAGTATTTAAATCCCGATTAATTACCAATTAATTTCCAATTTTTAATTCAATTAATCCTCTAATTAAAATCAGAAAAAATACGGGGTATTACATCTTCCTTTAGGGACAAATTTTTGACATACTTAGTTTGAGCAGAGGCAGCAAAAATGTCTTTCTCCCAACCTTTATCAATGGTAGATTTTCCTTTGGCTTTTAAAGAAGTAACCTCATAAGTCAGACCAACTACTTTGTCTTCAGCAGTTTGGGCCTGAGTGGTGACTTCTACAAGTTCGTCCACAATAACCTTGGACATGCCCTCAACACTATTTAATTTATTCTTGGCATTCTGGGCTTTGTGTTCAATATAATTTATCTTACCTTCAGCTACATTGGCCTTATCATTATCCTTTCTCAGCTTCTCTTCCCAGGATTTTTGCTTTATATCCAAAGCTTATCAGGAAGCCTCCAATGATTGTTTTAGACCATCAAAGTCCTATTCTACTTCACCTAGAAAAGTAATTAGTTGGTCGTCCTTCTCCGTAATTTGGTTGAAGTCAACCAAAAACTGTAAAAAAAAGAGCAAGATATCAGATGTCAAAAAGAGTTCGACAATATGAATAAAGGAGCAGAAAAGTAAGAAAAATACAGGTGACAAGTTATGGAAAGATATTTCGGTCAGCCTAAACCTAGACAAAGGGGTTGATATTTCTTTATCAGAAGGAAGTGTACCAGACTTAAGCAAACCCTTGGCCAGTCCAAGGTTAGCAGTAATAGAGGCTAGCCCAATGTCAAGGTCAGCCTAAATTTTTCTTACCATCTTTTATTGGTTGGCAATCTTCTTAGTAGCCAACGTCTACTGCTCAGTTGATGTTTTCTAAGACTACTTTTAGGATCAGGTAAACCCCTTCACAACCTCTTCAGTTAAGGTTCAATGGTCTGAGTCTCATTAGTACCATTAGGCCTATTGTCACTAGATTATGATTTCTTTTCAATTAGCTTCTTGATAGTATCAATAGCTTTCTTGGGGGTAGGAGATAAGGGTCCACCCATTAAGTTGGGCATCTTCCTCTTGGTCAAATCCGTGGAAGGAGAAAGAGCAATCTCAGAAATGTCAAAGGACTCAAATGAGGAAGAAATTCCTCCTTAAATAAAATCAGCACCAGCAGATTTAATGGCCGAGGAAGTAGAAATGGGGTCTCCTTCCATGTTGATTGCAATTTGGGGTAGCATGAGTGTTGGTCGGGCAACAAAGGATGTGATGGAACTTTTGTACTCTAATAATAAAGAAGATGATCGGGGATGTTCCTCTCCAATCTTCTGATTTAATCCCCACATGAACTTGAGGTCGTTAATGTTGACTTCTCCTTCCTTGGGGAACCTCTTCTTACTTTCCTCTACATAAAAAAGAAATAGAAAAGTTACTCTGCAAATATAAAAAATGAATAGCAAAAGAGGAAAAATAATTAATTGAATTACAACCTATGTTACGTCCTGATTGAGGATATCAGGGGCCATTATAAGATTCCCCAATAAGGAGGGGAATGTGTTGATACTTCTTGACAACTACACCATATTACTAATAATCCTTATTGGAATCTCATAAAATTACTACTAAATCCCTATTGGCTTTCCTAGTCTTCAGGTAATGGGTATTTTCTCCAATAGTACCCCATTTGTAACAGAACATCAACTCCAAAATCCCAATCTGGTTTCCATAAAGATCATTCAACCTATGTACATTGTTTACAACCCTCCAGGTATTATGGGCTATTCTGGCAAGAACAATATCAAAATACTGGCAAAACTGAAAAAAAGGGAGTTTGGTGGAAATGTGATGACACACTCAACTATGAATAAAGTGGGGATCTAGCGACCTTAAGGAAGGGAATAAATGTCTATGGGACCCTGGGGTATGTCTAAGTCTACCCAATATGAGATTTTCCTTTTCTCTCTAAACTCATCTAACGAACTCTCATCTACGATGTGAACCATAGTGGAAGAAGAGAGAAGATGATAAAATAGAGAGAAGGGAAACAGAGGCTTATAGGAAATCAAAGATGGTTGCAAAAACTAAAGAGAAAATGGCAGTAAATGATCGCACATAAAAAAGCTTGAAGGAAAAGAAAGTGCTAAAGTTATGAAGGTTTAAGGTAAAAATAAAGGAGGGAAATTTCGTACCTATTTATAGGTTTCCTGGCTAAATGGGAATGAAATGATTAGCTGAATAAACCATATAGCTACCGTCGACCGCACATTTCTCAAATCATCAAAAGAGGACTGTGTTCTTTGGAAGTTTAAATTTTTTTGAATTATTTATTAAAATGCCATCATCAAACAGTGTCAGTGGAAACTTTTACAAGTGTGGGAGGTCGGTTGTCGACTAAACACTTAAAACAGTATGTTGAACAACTTCATATGTTAAATACTCCATAATTTTTCTCAAGCATCAATCATCAAGCATGGAGCATTGGGAGCTTTTGTTGTATGTAAAAATTATTCTCCTACATGGAACAATACCGACTGTACACCTGTCCTCCTATATGGTCAACTAGCCACCTTGATCGGCTTTAGAGACACTTAGTCGACAAGAAGGCCGACCAACTTCAGAAGGCCAACAAACACGAATACCAATAGTTACTCTGATGGGATGCCACCACTACTGAATTCCTAGAGTTTCATTTATTGTACACATGTGTAAATATCTGGCAATATAAAGATGCTCCATCTCTAGGGTTTCACACCAATATAAATATAAACTTCTCCCTTAGCTCAAGGGATAACTCAAATCACTCATATGCACACTATACTAAGCTATTGTAAACCCTACTACATAAAACTAACAGTGAACGTGGTCTATTTTATGGCTAAACCAATTTTAAAATATCTTCTCTTGTGTGTGTGGTTTGAGTTATTCACCATATTATTATATGTCATTATAAATCTGGAGTTAGTCCATTTTTAGACGTCAACAAGTTTGAAGGTACATTTTGGTCCAATATGAAGAAGCCAATATGTTCCATCATGCTTATCGACCAAGTGTCTACCAGTACTTCCAACTTGACATGAGTTCCCAAGGGATATACCCTTTTCTCCAGAAAATCCTATAAGAGGCATGTGATATGGTTCCAGCTTAGTGGCTCTAAGCCCTAAGCTTTGTAACAGTTGTAGAACATTAATTCTGCTGAACTCCTATCATCAACCAAAACTCTATCCACTCTGCCAAAGTTTAGTCTACAAGTGATTACCAATGGATCGTCATGAGGATAAAGTACCCCACTCAGATCGTTTCTAGATAAACCAATCACCAGTTTATCTTTATTGACCTTCGTAGGCCGACCATCACTTCCCTCAGACATATCGATATGCCTAATAGTGGGACAAGCCTTGGATTTATTTAAATATGCCTTTCTTTCAGTAATTCTATCTCCTTCACCTGCATCTCCACATGGGATAAAATGACAACCAAAGGAAATTATACCCACATCCATTTCTGGCTCATTAGGCTTCTTCGACAAGTAGGGGCCATCTTTATAATTATTGTTTCATGATATTTTTATGTCTTCTTTTCCTCAACTAGGTGACAAAGATCACCTTTGGGTATCTAGGCTACTATTTCAATCACTAAATTTTGACAGCTTTCCCGTCGAATAAGAGTGTCAACTTAATTTTTGAGGGTTATACAACTATTAGTAATGTGCCTATGGTCGCGATGATACTCATACTTGGACTTGTCTCTTTTGTTTGGGGGCGTCTTCAGTTTCCCAAACTAGTTCGGATCCTTGTTACCTGTGATTTCTTCCGGGATATGGTGAACACCCTTAGTGAGCGGATTATACTCTTCGAACTTCTTGACCTGCCAGACTTCTTATCTGTTTGATCTTTCTTGAACGAATTATTCTTCAAACCTTTAGTTTTGCTCTTTGGTGCTTCTTTTACCTCCATAGCTTCCACGCGTTCATGATTTTTCCATTTTTAGATATCATCTATGTCCTAGTCTTAGGTAGGTTTTTTGCTAGGGCGTAGTAAAGATATTTTGCCAGTAACCCACTCATCAATGCTGTAATGGCTATTTTTCTTCATGATCCACCACTTTTAACTTTTCATTATTTAATCGTGTAATATAATCCCAGGTACTCTCTCCAGGCTTTTGGTGTATAGTCAAGATACGAGTAACACTCTTGATTGACTTGGCCCCAAAGAAAAAGTTATCAATGAATAATTTGGCCAATTGGTGAAAACTGGAAATTTTACCTCTAGGCAGATTGTTATACCATAGCTAGATCGGACCTATGATGGAATTGGATAAATCCTTGCACCTCATCTCGTTAGGGAAGGAATAAATTTCAACGGCATCTTAATACAGTTCAATATGTAAAACTAGATTTGTTTTCCCATCATATTTAGGAGTGACAATCGGTGGCTTAAACTTGGAAAGTGTGGGGCAGTCCACAATAGCTTGGATGAAAGGTGAGACATTAACAAATATCCTTTGTAACATTTTTTTATTTATTTTATCCATTTCCCCCAACCGATGTTCCAGTCGCTCCATGGATCCTTTTCTGGAATGTTCCTTTGGTTTGGATTTGACCGAAGCAAAATTAGTGGGTTGACTATGTCTATGTGCTGAACTCTACTTGTCAAAAGGTCTTCTCAGCATGCACAGATCCTCTCATACTAGCTCTTGATCTCACATATCCTTCTATGTGTTCAGGATAATGTTCTTGCTCTTTGTGATGACCTCTAGTTATTCAAGGACTGAGACGATCAAAATAGATTCGCTCCTTAGCCTCTCTAATACACTTGGCCTTTTTTTGGAAAACGATTTACCATGATAGTAATCCATTAACCGGACTGAAGAAGTTTCACCAAGATGATATGATCTATCATGAGAATAACAGAAATGGTAGCTCCTTTTAATCTTGGCTGGTGGAGGTGATATATCTCTTTCAGAATTGAAGGATTTGTTTTGCAATGTGCGAGCCAACTGTCTGACTAACTCTCACATAGCCTTCTATCCTTTATCTAAATTGAATAGGATCCCCTGGAGGTTTGTCTAACCATAGGGAACGTACATTTAGGGACTGTTGCCTGCACCTACCAAACTGCTTTCAGGAATAGTAGGCATTCTTCACCCAAAGAATGAACAAAGAAATATATGAGGTAAAGAATAATGACAAGCAGTCGTTCCTATAAGAAAACTTTCCAATCGAGTCTATTTTTAGTGTTAACTTAATTACGGACAAAACTAATTGAGTCATAGGATAATAGTCATCATTTCCTTCCAAGCCTATGACGTGTGAGTTGAAGACATAGCGGCCAAGAGTTTGAAGATATCATCATTACCGGCTTTTGTGCCAAGTCTATGCATCATCAATATTTGAATTCTAAGGTCTCCAAAGGTATGAATGCGTTAATATATAAGGACTTGGAATTCTTTTGGGTGTTTTATGTTTACTAAAATTATGTTGAAAATGGTTTTATATTTTTTTAAGAAAAATATCTTTTTCTGATATGTCGTTTGAACAACATTTCTTCTCGTTCAAATGAGGTCATTCGAACGAGCTATCAAATGAGCTTCTAACGACATTCTGCCATTTTGTTATGTTTTATCATAGAAATCTCGTTCGAACGAAGTCGTTCGAACGACTCGTTCAATTGAGACATCTAACAAGATTTGGCCTTTTTAACTCTATTTTCTCGTTAGTAGTTCATTCGAACTAAGTCATTCGAACGACGTCAAAAAGTTGTTCGAAGGACCTAGGCGCGAGAACAGTCTTTGATAGTTTTTTTTAATTAACTTCCCTCTTCCCCACTAACTTTTGACTAGCTTTTATAGTGCAGGAACCAACTTTTTTAAATGACTTTTTCCATACATCCTAAGAGTTTTTGGAGAGAAAATTTCTACACCATAAATTCCTTTGGTTTTTATGATTAAAAATGATTTGATCTTCAAACAAAAACTAGTTTACACCCATATGTTTTTTTATCCATGTTCTAAATATATATTTGCTTTAAGATCACCATCGTTGGCACAAGGTATTTTTTCTCATCCCAAAAAGAGAAGTTTCCTACGAAGGAGTCCATTTTGTTAAAGATTCATTGTGTGCATACGTTGAAAAGTCCTTTGTATGTTTTTTACGGTTGATTTGCCCCATCGGTGGATTCTAAGACTCCAGTGAATTCCGGAGTTATCAATTAGGCGAAGGTAGAAGGAAGAAGAAGCATCAAGGCTTGAGAGGGAGTCGAGTCGAGGAAGTAAGTCTTTTGTCTTGTTTATGTAAAACCATACCTAGTGGATTTGTGCCTGGGTCATCTAAGATTTTTCTCATTGTGGGTTTCCTCCTACATCGCGGCGTTACCTAGTGGATTTGTGCCTGGGTCATCTAAGATTTTTCTCATTGTGGGTTTTCCTCCTACATCGCGGCGTTGTGTGTTTGTTTCTATTTTTATCTTGCTCAAATCACATAGATGCATGCGAAGGATTAGAAAGATAAAAATTTGTTTATTCATAACAATGGTGTAATTTTGGTGCTAATTAAGTTGGGAAATTTTAGTTTAATTCAACTCAAGATATTTAATTTGAAAATATTCATGTTTAGTTTGTTTGGTATATGAAGAACTTTAATTGAGTTTATTTAATATTTGTTTGAAAGAAATTTAAATATTTGTTTAGTTGAGTTTAATTTTAATTTTATGGAAATTAACATTTGGGAATCTTAATTATTTATTTTGAACGAAATTTTAAGTTTGATATATTTTATGAACCATCTCATATTTGGATATTTTAAAACCGGGCTTTCAAGTGGGATTAGAGCAATAACACTAAATTATCATGTTAAGATCCCTTGTCAAAGTTTTTGCTTTAAAAATGAAAATTTTACCTTTTGCATATTTTTTTATTTTTAATGGTTCCAACTACGCATATTGGAAAGTGCATATGAGGTCGGAACTTAAATCCTTATATGAGTGGGTTTGTCTATCGGTAGTTAAAGGGTGGACCCCACCAATATGTTTAGGAGGAGAGGTTCGTCTACCAAAACCCGTAAAAAGATGGAGTGAAACCGAGCTTGAATTAGCTAATTTTAATTCCCGTCATTTAAATTCCCTTTTTAGTGCGGTCACATCGGATGAGTTTTGTCGGATTATGACGTGTGAAATGTCTGAGGATGCATGGGATATACTCCAACTCACCCATGAGGGAACAAGTATTGTTAAATCTTCAAAACTCCAAAACCTCACCACTCAATTTGAAACCATTAAAATGCTAGAAAGTGAGATGTTTGATGAGTTCTATGAAGATTGTCAAATATTATGAGTTGATGTTTTAATTTAGGAGAAAAAATACTCGACAATTGTGTCATAAAGAAAATTTTGAAGTCATTACCCGATAGATTTATTCCAAAGGTGACCGTTTTAAATTTTTAGGCACTTTAGACTCTACTAAACTAGAGGATCTTGTAGGTGACTTATTAATCTATGAACTTGATATGTTTCCCTCCAAGGATGAGAAGAAGAAAGACAAGGGCATAGCTTTGAAAGCCCTAAAGGAAGAAACATCGATTTGGGATGATGAGCTTGAAATTGACTCAGAAGATATGGCTTTGTATGCTAGGAAGTTTAGAAAATTTCTAAAGACTGATAAAGAGAAACTTTAAAATGATTATGAGAAGTTTGAGAAGTCTAAGCATAGTAAAGCCGAGAGATTCCCTAAAAATCATAATGAAGATCCTAATAGGGACAAGTAAAATAGGTGTTATGGTTGTGAGGGTTATGGCTATAGGGAATTCGAGTGTCCTACTAAACTAAGGATGTACGACAAGCAACCAATTTCATATAATGTCACCCTTAGTGATAGTGAACCGAAAGAGGAACCCGATTCCTCCATTGAGCGTAACTTCACCGCGTTCTTGCAAGTCATGTGAACATTGACAATGAATATTCCCATGAAGATATTCCTTTGCCTGACACTTTCGAGGCTATTGTTTATGAATCACGAGAGCTTGATGGTAAAGAGAGTGGAGAAGAGAGTGAGAATGAAGAAGATGTAAAGGAGAGTGAACTTCAAGTGGCCTTCTCTGAGTTGTATGCGGAATCATTGAAATTAAAAAGGGATAACTTGAAGTTAGAAAATAAAATGAGAGAATGTGTCGTGTCTCATGATGAGATTATTTTAGTTGAAGACCTTAAGGAACGTGAGAGAATTGTTCGTGAGAAGCTAGAGTATGTAAAAGGTAAAAGAGATAGCCTTATAGGTTTAATGGAGGCTATGAAGAAAGTGCGTCTCGAGTTTGAAAAGAGTAGGTGTTTACTTGAGTCTCAAATAGTGGAAATTTAAGAAAAAATAAAATACTCAAGTTGAGTCAAATTTGATGTGGAGTGTAGATAAGAGAAATTAGATAAAATCTTAAGGACCATCCAAATCAAAGACGAAAAGTGTGGTATTTGCTTCGATACTCAAGATATTTTTGCTAATAAAGCCAAAAGCATTATTTTGAGAGAATTGTGTAGGAACATTATAAAAGGTCAATCCTTAGGTCATACTTCACGTCGTGTTTTCACTTGAACACATTGTGGCCGGAAGGGGCACCTTAGGAAATTTTATTTTGATCTTAAAAATGGTCTTAGAAAATTAAAGGGTAGAGTCGCCACTGTCACCAAATTCTGAGAGCATCGTGTTTCACTCATGTGGATTATGAGATCCGACTTGGAGATTTATGTGATAGAGTATATGATTCTCATTTACTTTCACATGATTCTTCCCTTACCAAATCTAAAGGTTGATTGTGTTAGTTTTATTAACATACACTAGATTTTGTGCCTCATGATATATGCTTGCTAGTTGTATGTTTGTTTGTCATTTTCTAGTCTTTGCTTCACCATACATGTGTTACTAGAATTATTACTTGTGTATCTTTTGTATTTAATTTTTATTTATTATGTCTTAGTTAAAAAAATGCAAAAAGATTTTTGTTTGTCTTTTGGGTTGTCTTTGTGTTTGTTTAAAAATTTGAAAAACTCAAAAAGATGATTTTTTTTGTATTTTAGTTTTACACTTTTTATGTAGCATATACTTGTGTTTGAATCCAATATCATCCCCACTTCCGTGTGTCTAGAACTTTTGGTTAAGATTTTCAATCCTTATAGTTCTCTTTATCATGCTTACATAGAGTAGTTCGACTTTGACTTTCTTAATGGATTCACTTTTTATATGCCTCGATTTACACATGCATGAGCTCTTTTGAACTTTAACTTCACGTGTATATTTGAGCTAAGTGAGATGTTCTCCTATCAATTTTGTCATTTACATATTTTCATGACTATGGAGAATTTGTTCATGCAAAAACCGTTGCTCGAATTTAAAATAGAAAAATAGTTACCCGGTGTAGTTGTTTATCAATGGAATCGGGTTGTGAAAGACAAAATTACTTTGGGTGAATAGCCACCATTGAAATATGGCCTAAAAAATGTGACATTCTTAAAATTAGCCAAGACCAAAGTAGTTGAGTTTGATATGAACATTCAAAAGAAAAGAGAATTATTATTATTATTATTATTATTATTATTATTATTTTTATGGGAGTTTGGATGGATATATCAAGGAGTTTGCACAATGACAATGTTTCCTAGTTATGCTATTTTTGTCACGACTCTATTGGTTTATAGAATCATCAAAATTCTAGACTTGTATGTATTGTGCTTGTTTGTTCCTTGAGTTCACTCTATCTTGTCACCTGAGGCTATATTTAAGTTTGATAAAGTTTTACAATCAAACAAGAACTTGAAGGTATCTATATAGAAAACTCCTAGGATTTATTTTTCATGCTGTAGCTATACATACCTTCAGCTAGTTGGACTTGAATTTTGACAAAATATTTTTGTAATTAGGTCGAGTCTATCTTACCTACGCCAATCTCTCTATGGCCATCTACATCAACTCAGCTCTCGACTCGATCTGTCATTTCAGAAAAAGGTTGTCTCTCACACCCTAAAATTATGGCTCATAGGATTGCATATTTTTTTTTCACATAAGAAGCATTACACGACACTGCATATCATTTTATCATTTCTAATGATTATGTATATTTTGTAATTAAAAAGTATTTTTGAAACTGTTTAAAATATAATGTGTTGAATTTATGTCATTAAACATTTTTGCAAAAATAAATACTTCAAAATAATTTTTGAAGATTTTAATATTGGTTTGTATATCGTTTTAAAAATTATAGTATGTATGTATGTGTGTATGTTATATGTTGATGCGTGGCCTATTAGTTTTACCAAATGAATTTCATGTTCTGAATGCTGCAGATTTAAACACTGCATGAGATTTGACTCTACACTCTTAGAGCATCCACAACGGTGGGAAGTATAACTAAGGAAATTGGCAAAGTTACAAATTGGGAGGGATACACTGGTGGGTGGCAGTTGCCAAATTTGGTAGAGAGAAAGGTAGACGATTTGCAAAGTTACGGAATGGCTAGTGAATCAGTAAAACTTTCCTACGAACTTGTGTAGTTCGTAGCAATTTCCTACGAACTTCTTTTGTTCGTAAAAAATTCCTACGAGCTTCAGAAGTTCGTAAGAAATATAAATATTTATTTTCTTAATATATTTGGATTCTTATGAACAACATTTGTCCATAACAATTTCTTACGAACAAATATTGTTCGTAAAAAAAGTTTTTCACTTCCTACGAGTATCATATGTTCGTAGAAACTCATGCTTATTTTTTTATACCAATCCCCATTGTGTAGACTGCTCCTGAATGAAAGGTAACTCACCTTTTCATTTGCTAACGTTACTAATGTTACTAATGGTTGCATCCCTCCAGTATTGATGCTCTTATGCCTTAGCCTGAAGGCGTGTTTCCCACCAGCATAAGACATGACCATAGTAGGTATTATACTATTGCCCCTTAGCTGTTGGTCTAAGGTTAAATAGGTGGCTTGTACATATTCTGCAGATTTGACCCCAAACGATTTTAATGTCCTTTGCCATTTTGTTGGACGGTTTTCTTTTAAAACGACGTCGCATACCTTTGAGTTTTGTCCCTGGTTTTGACCGCCCACGGTTTTGTCCAAGATTTATACCTTATAATCCGTTATGATAAAATGACTTCGTTTTCACTATAATGGCAATTTTTATGCGTGTGTTTTACGCTCAGAATTGTTTACAGTTGGCACCCAATAAGTTTAATATGCAGTCATTTTTATGTAGCCTTCGAGAGTTTGTTTAGTTGGTGATAGCTGTAGAGACGCGTGTCAATTTTTAGACTAACAGTTTTTTTTCACTGTGGGACACACGATCATATTTTTATCTACGACCGAGACTTATATTTTTACAATCCATGTGTGTCCCTTTTTCACCAATCAGCACACACCTCACAACTCTATAAATTATGCCCTTTGGGTCTCACTATTTAGAGTCCAAGAAAATTATTTTTGAGCCAAAACACTACTGAATTATATATATATATACTAGGGTATCCCGTGTCTGAAGGCACGCTGATAATTTAAAAACAATAAATTTTCAAAACACGTAGTTGCAAAAATGCAAAAATTTCGTTTCCCAACAAAATGAAATGTAATTTTAAAAAAATTGACCATATTCTCCTTTATTTTTAGGACTATCCACCTTGATTAACAAAAACAAATAGTCCAACAACATTCGAATAGTCTAAATTCATTAAATAGACTCGCATATAACATGAATAGTTTAGTGTATGCTCATGCTTCAAGGCACGATAGAAATTTCATTGCCCAACAAAATAAGTGCAATTATAAAAAAATGGTAGTGTTTGTGATTGGTAATTTTCTAAAGTGTATAATAAAACTTTGCCAAGTTCCATTCATAATACAAATATTTTACAAAAATTGGGCAGAATCTCCTTTATTTATACGACTATCCACCCTGTTTAGACAATACAAAAAACCACAACAATAAAAAAAATTGTCCATATTGGATCTTGCAAACATCATCGACTGTTTAACACAAAATAATCAGTATCAAAATTTCGAACATTATCGCCCACAATTACACCAAGCCACTTGTATTGCTCACGTCACGCTTGTCCCATTCCTCGTCACAAAATGCTTATACCAAATATATATCTTCCATAATTGAATCCAATAATAGAGTATATTTTGGTTTATATGCCTTTGATCGACACGGATTGACCTGCATAGATGATTATTGAACCATTAATAGGGCAATTATCTTCAAAAACCAAACGTCAAAATATCTTCAAAATCCAATAATTATAAAAAACCAAACATCCAATTATATTCACCTTCATGTACATGTAATGGCACATGTTCTTGTAACCTTTCTTAGACTACTCTTTTGAATTATTCTTTTGTTTCGAATTGAATCTACTGAACATATCATAGAAAAGTATATCAGACGAATCAGATTAAAGTAAAAAGGTGTGACACCCCACCCAAATAAATACCGGGTGATCAGTCCTATATCAAATTTAAAACAGGAATCTCAGGGGTTCATTCTTAGCATCACTGTCGAAAACTTTTTAAAACTTTACTAACCACCTAGTATTCAAAAAGACTGATGTCAAATTTTATCTTTTTATTAAACAATTAAATATGCATGCTGAATAACAAATAAACCATACATCCAAACCATGAGTCTAAAACAGTACTAAATGACTAAATGACATGCCAAATAAACAATCAGCTCAAAATCCCAATAATAATAATTCACTAAATGAATACATAAACCAAATACTGAGTCTAAAAGTAAAAAGGGGAAACATGACCTGAATGAATCTACAACTGAGATAAGAATCCTACTCTAGGAATAAAGAAATGATACGTCTAAATCAAATCCTGCAACCATCCACAATGTTGCAGCTGCGTAACCCTGGAATAGATAAGTCAACTATGGCATCCCTGTGGCTGGACACCTGTTAATATACATATACATAGACAAGAGAGAAGAAGTACAAGAAACGGGTCAGAACCCGATTTATAAAAATGTTTAGCAAGCATTTTATTGCAATAAATGAAAGGCGTAGTATATAATGTACATAATTGATTTTACGGTCCCACTCTCTTGAGGACAATCTCACCTCTCTTCTATAGTGCACACCTATCGTATTCATTTATTCCGCCTAGCCATCTGACACACTTCTAACTAGGAAAAAGGCTTATCCTTCTAGTTACCCCTCGTAGTAGTATTTCATATTTGATCTCAACAATTATCATTTTTAAATAAGTGTTATCACACTAAAGTCAAGTATTTACTATTTACGTTTATATAAGATTTCACTATCTTAATAGTCTGTAATTATCTCATTGTAGATATACCATAAGCATACACATATATCCCTCACTATTATATATATGTATCAGCACAATCTTAATAGCCTGCAATTATCACATTGTAATTATATCACAAGTATACATATATATCCACCACCATTATATATATATATATATATATATATATATATACACTAACACAACACCCTAAGGATACACCTATAGTGCATTGCATACTCTGCTATCATGTCCCGGTACGTCTCGTACTCAAACAAGGACTATCGGTTCTGAAATGTCCCACGAACCATATAAACAAATCACACATATTGGCGGCGAACATAGTTCACATACCTATGGGTCACGCACATACCTACGCTCCCATAGTCAGCGGACTTATCAACTCACAAATAAGTCTTTCACAGTCCTATGTTCTGAGATACAAGTCAAATATCCCCCTGAAGGTCACTCAGGATAAGACCGTCTCTACACAACCCCCCGCGATAGCAAGCAGCTAGGTATGTCATACACATAATAAAACAATCAAATAGGTATTCACGCACCCTATTAAAATATTAGGTATTCACAAAACCTTTCATTGTTTTACGTATTCACACAACCTATCATTGTTTTAGGTATTCCTGTAACCTATTAGCATTTTTCTAATGGATTATGTATTCCCATATTTATATATATAATTCACACATTCATATATATATATACATATATTCCAATTATTACTAGTTCGCTCGTATTAAATACGATCCAATACCAAAATAGCTACATCCCACTATTTAATATAATTTATATAATTATATATCTCACCTCATATATACTTGATTAAGTTCATATTAGTCTCACAAAGTTCCCAACAATTTTTAGTTTCAATTCGGGAAAGTTTCGTCACTAATTAAAACTCCAAGGGTATTTTAGACATTTCACAATATATGCCTCAGTAATGAAATTCCTAGTACTACGTACTACCCTCCATTTGATATGCGTGGCCACAAACGGCACGTAAATCCGAATTCGTCTGACAAAGTTATGCTCATTTAAAGTTGTGCTAAAAATCAAATAACTCGTTCCGTCTTCAAGGGTATTTTAGACCTTTCAATTTTTGTGTCTAATTAAAAACATTCCCAGGACAGCGTAATAATCTTCGCTATCTATGTGTGGCCGTGAACGTCACACTAATCCGAGTCCGTATGCCAAAAGTTAGGGCATTATAAAGATTCACCTCAAAGAAGATTTAAAAAAAAACCTTTCTTAAAAAGTTTTCCCACATTCTGCCCAGATTAATAAATTGATGTTTTGAGGCATTTTGGAGCAGTTTAGGAGGAACCGCGTGAGACGACAAAATGTAGAAAACGCGATTTTCTACAGGGCTACGCGGACAGAATCACAATTAAAGCTCCAAAACCTTCGATTATACCCAGATCTTTTAATCCAAAAACCTCCCAAGATTCATCATAAATCCACCCAAACTTCATCATTAACAATTTCTTCCAACAATACCACTAATGGAGATTCAAAAACCAAGATCTAATCATGTTGTTCACTTCTCAAATTAAGTTATAATTTCACTATTAACCCAATTTCTCACAAAGTTAAAAATCCCCTATCAATGGTTATTCTTCATCTTCTTCACCATAAACCCACAAATTTCAATTCAAATTCCTACTTCCAAATTTCTAGAATTAATTGACATAATTACAACTATTTACATCATTAACTACAACTCAAATTAAAGCAAGAAAACACTTGCCTTGGGGGATTAAATCCGACGATCCCATGTCGAAATTCTTGCCCGGATTGCTCTTGTCATCATTCTTTCCTTCTTCTTCTTTCTCCTTTCTCTCCTCTCTCAACCCTTTGTGTTTTGGAATGACTCATGGCTGCCCAACACACTTAAACCTAGGTTAAAATTCCTCAATCCCGTAATTAAGCCTATTGGCCAATTAAAAATGACTTAAATGCCCCCGTATGGGCTCGGTCATGTCTAAAAATGCCCCGAGACCCATTTACTACCCCCGGGTACTCTTTTCCGACTATCTCGACCCTTTCGGACTCAACCGTGCACTCAGAATTGTCATCCGAGATACTTTATAAAATTTTCCAATTTCAACCTCAAAATGCGACACATGTGAAAATTTTCAATAACCCGAATTAATTTGAATTTCTAAATCCCCAAATTTAAATAATAAATTCTACATCTCCAAATTCAATAATTTCTCCAATTTAAATAAATTAAATTTAAATCACCAAATTAAATGAATTTCTCCAAATTAAATAAATCCAACTCACTAATTTAATTAATTTATATATCCTCTAAAATATGGGGTGTTACAAAAGGCATATATCAGACCATCCGATTTGTTTGTCCACTATTGTCAAGTATGTCCATTTGTTTTGTAACTTAAAAACTAAACGTTTCTTTTTAATCAAAAAATAACATTATTTCCAACTTTAGCCAAACAACTATCAGTTTCTGTGTATTTTTTTTGTAACTTAAAAATTGAATGTTTTTTTTAACCGAAAACAACAACATTAATAAAAATGCCTACAAAGTTTGAAAAAAAAAATAAAACAACCTTCATAGGTTTATAAACAGCCTCCAATTCCAAAGAAAAAACAAATTAAAATCCAAATGAAAAAAACATTAGTCGAATAATTACATGGGTGTTCTCTTATGATCCCAACAACTCTAAAAAAGAAAAAAGAAAAAGAGAGGGCAAACTAAGTTATTTTATATTTTAAAAGAAAAACTAATTTTATTGGAAACTAATAAAGACAGAATAATTTGAATAATTACCTGTCTCAATTTCTTCATATTTTCCAATCGTAACTTTTGTCTCGAAGACTAATGAAATCAGGGTTGTTGAAAACAACTCAAACTCTCAATCTCAACTTCTGATCAATTAATTCAAAGGGAAAAAAGAAATTAGAAGCATTGACTTATGAGTCTGCGAAATGAAGAAGAAAAAATATCCCCAAAAGCTTAGCTCAATTTACCGGCAAATGAAATGAGGCAAAAAGATAATGAAATCTATCATGTGATGCTGGAGAAGTGACGGTAGAGGCATTGGAATGAGAAATCCATAACAGCAAGTGTATCACACCACATGAACATTATTGGCCCCATACTTGACGCTGATCAAATGTCGCAACAGAAGCACTACCCCTGCTCTGCATTCCATACATGCTTCCGCCTGGTCCTCATGATGTGGTCACACACACATTATTAATTATATACATAAAATTTGTATACATAACATAATAATTAAGTGAGAAGTAAGGAATGAATGACTGAGGGAGGGAGGAGTAAGTATTCTTCAAAAGCATAGTGGTGGATTACTTAGAAAATGGGCTTAAAAGCTTGGAGAAGTGCCCACCTCTTTAGGTGATTTTTTCTCTTCCGGCTTCTTTTCAATGGGTTTTTTCTCCTCGGGTTTTTCCTCTTCCGACTTTTTTCTTTTCCAATACCTCTTCAATTGTTGGTGGCACAGCCAGCGTTGAAGCCTGCACATCATCCACGCATTCACGAAGCCTGCACATCATCCATTTCATTTGCGTTTTCAATTTATCGAAGCGATTTGTAAATTGTAAAATATCTCACCGGTCACCGTATTATGCAGATCTAAAATTTTGGATTCCTTGAGACCTCCGTATAGTTGGAGACCAGCATAATAACAGTGCATTGAATTATTTTGTTTATGAAATTTTTTTATACCTTCGAAATGATGAACGAAATGTTTCACTTTTTTGCCCCACCTTTCGCAATGCAAGTCGAGCTTTAAGATGATGGGGGTTGGTCCATCGTTCTTCTTATCGTCCTTTTGAGGAGACTGACATCAGAATCCTCATAGTTTCAACATCTCATCCCATCCACAGCTAACATGAAGAATGCAAAGTGGTATAAATCATCGAACCAAAATAATAAAATCAACTTCTAAAACTGAGAATTAATAAAATCGAACAGAAAAGTGGTATAAATTATCAATTGTTCGTCTTTGGAACGATGCTTATAATACCTTATTGTTGAAACAGGTATGAGAATTAATACTCAATCAAAACAACAAATACTCAATCAAAATCGAAATTCTCAATTAAAACATCAAAGACTCAATCAAAATAGAAATACTCAATAAGTCATCTCATTATTGAAACATGTATGAAGAAAACTCAATCAAAACAGATTGACACTATTTGTCGCAATGCTTGTAAGAAGAACTACCTTACTGTTATAGAGATTGAGGAAAATCTCTTCAAAACATCAATTCAAAATAGAACTACCTTAGCTTACTTCTATGCATAGAACAAAACTACTTGAATTACAGTGTTTAGAGCAAAAAAAATTTCCCACCCAAACTCTGCCCACATAGTTCTAAATGCCGCATCAACACTGCATGTTTGACATCATGTAAGGAGTGATGAATAATAGACGAAGAAAAACACAACATATAAGGAGTGATGAATAATAGATGAACATTAACAAAAAATGTGGCAGTGATGAATAATAGAAAAGAAAAATTGTGACTGCACCAAACAAAAATTGTAAAGAAAATCATCCTAAACCAAAAATTCCCGTGTATCTTAGCAATTTCATCAAGCACCCTAAATGCACCCATTAAACAACATTCAATTACTCGGGATTAGTGAACATTTGAAAATTATTAAGGACAAAGTGTATACCTAATTGACAACAGAAAAAAATCCAAAAAATTCAAAACAGAAACTCATATGATATACATATGATTGAAAAATACAGAGGGATTGAGATACTCACGGGACTTTCTTACCATGCCTAATAAACATCATATTAGGCATACCTATAATGAAATAGGTATACAATATGATGTTTATTACCATACCTATAATGAAATAGGTAAGATAAGTAAATGATTAGTAACAAATTGTAACTGATTAAGGCCACTTAATTCATTTAACTGCAATTAATATTCAACAATCATATATAATTTACATGAAATTTAGGAGAAGTACCATTGCAAGTGGGTGGGGGTGGGGGGGTCGGGGGGACCCGATTCCAAGCCATGGAATTGAGGCTCCCAAACACACCCTAAACGAAATCTAAGCATTCAATTTTAGCTATTAAGCAGGTAATTAATAACATCTAATTCAATAAAAGATATCGAATCTAAGACAGGAGGAGGAGATATGCATAATTTATAAGTATCATTAGCAGAATTTATAATGTATAGTAAAGTTTACTTTAGAAGACTATATTGTTAATGCCTATGAAGGGAACTGATTATAATGTAAAACAAAGGTAATAAGATATATTATGAAACAACAATATAAGAGAGGAGAGGATGGATTAGAAATTTTCTGACTACACTAAATGCAGAGTTTAGTGGCAGCATCCATAAAATCAGATAGTCTACAAACTTAATATAGGTTATCATAAATCTATAACACATAAATCAACAATATTGTCTTGTAATGTGATGTTTTTAAACTAACAAAAACTTAAAGAAAACAAAAAAACATCCGATAAGAGGAGGAGAAAGATACCCCATACTGAAACTTCATTAATAGGCCAACCTAAAACAAAAAGAAATTTAAAAACAAAAACAAAGTACCTCTTTGTGTTAACAACATTAAGATGTTTAAGACTCGTGTAGATTCACAAAAAACAGAGAAATGGGAACCCAATCAGAAATACACAAAAATAAGACTCGTGTAGTACTCGGGTTTAAGAAGGTTGTACTCGAGTTTCACACCAGAAAAAGAGCAATGGGAACCCAATAAGAAATACACAAAAAAATAATAATCGTGTTGTACTCGAGTTTAAAAAGGTTGTACTCGAGTTTCACACCAGATTTCGTCGGAGCCGGATTTTGGAGTTAGATTTCTGGATCAACTTGGTTTCTTCATTTATCATACTTCATATATAAAAAAAAGTTTTCAAAGAAAATAACGAATTAACAAACTAAAATCGAATATACCTGGATCTTCACAAACTGAATAGAATCCGAATAGTCACCAATTTTTTAAGCTCTCCGGCGTGGGTAGGAGTTTCTAGCGATAGGTCAGGTATAGGTATTCACCGATATACGGTATAGGTTTTGCGAGCTCGCACAGTTTTGCGGGCTAGCCGACAGAAACAAAGGGAGAGAGAGGGAGGGAGAGTAATTTGGGGAAGAAAAATAAAAAGACGTGGAAGGGGTAATAGGGTAGGAAAGTTTGAGAATGGTAGAAATACTCTTATGCCCTTATTTTTGAATTTTGAAAAAAGGGGAAACAAAGTAGAGGGTAAGAAAAGAGGGGGAAATCAAAATTTTGTTGGGTAAAATTGGGAATGCAAATTTTTTTTGTATTGATGACATCATGAACCAAACTTGTGACATACATAAGTTTTATACTTTATTTTATATATATATATATATATATACAGAGAGAGAGAGAGAGAGAGAGAGAGTGTAAACACCTAATTTTAAAAAGATTTATGTTGTGTGTGTATATTTACTAAACAAGGTTGATTCATCTCAACATTTTTGAAAGACTCTCCAAGTTGATTTTGATGATTTTATAATAGTAGAACCTTATCTCTCCATCTCAAAATTTTCAAGATTAAAAATTCATTGTGACTATTTTTGTGTACATATTTTTTAGATTTGTATTTTGTAGATCTATTTTGTGTTGTGTTCCTGTTGATTATATTTTATAAAACACACAAACAAAACCACAAATATTGTAGTTTTGTTCTTGATTTGCTAGATTTGTGTTATCTTGCTTGAATCACACACATATCACTTTGTATATATTCTTGATAGTTTTATTGTTCTAGATTCGTACTTGTATTAGAACATTTTGTTTAAAAATTATTCAAGAAATTTTTGTGGTAACAAAGTCTCTTTCTATTTAAGGTTTAGACATTTAAACCTTTAAAATCATTGAGGACTTATTTGTTAAATAAACAATACTTGGACGGTCCTATTGACCTAATGTGATCTTGATAATTTTTGTGACCTTGGATTGTGTTTACCTGAACCGTATTATCTTTGACCTTGGACCAAGGATTGAGAACTAGAATTGATTGGACTGAATTGAGTATATTAATTTGCTTAAATTTTTTAAACTTGAATTTATAAGATATTATATTAAACCTGAATTAATCTAAGCCTGTTTCTAAAAATAGTTTGTGTATATTTGGCTTTGTGCTTATATTTTGTGTGTATATATATATATATATATATATATATATATATATATATATATATATATATATATATATATATATATATATATATATATATATATTTGAAGTCATCTTATTTGTGTATATTGTTACACTATATATGATTGTTTTATCTTTGAAGTGATTTCATGAATATACATCATTTGCATATCATTTTTAGATCACTCACTTTGTACACCACTATTCACATAGACACTGGTTATTGTGTACAATTAGAGCGAATTTGATTATTCTAATTTTTGAGAAAAATTTATTAAAAGTTGTTTTAAATCAAGATAGTATGATTTAAGCAAAGAAAGAAAGAACGTAAGAGTTTCTCCTAATATTTAGGAATGAAAATTGTTGCATATCATTTGGGTTGTAACATCAAGGGTGAGTGTATCATATAGACTAGGACACATTACAAGAGCATTGCACTACCACTAGTCACTATTAAGAATCATTAGGCACTGATCCAACCTGTGCTAAGTAAGCTATAGGGGAGGCTGAGATGTGAAGAAAGCAAAATGAACAAGAGATGCATACTGAGGATAATTGGAGAAGAGAAATCAGATCAAAGAGAAGCTTGGTCGAGATAAGTAATACCTTATTTTGATTTATCTTGCTTTGAGTCTAGTTACATGTTTGTATAATCGTTCCTTTTTTATTTTGTTTTAGTGGACTTGGTAGACTAGGTTGACTCTTAGGAGAATCCGTCATTTTTTTTTCGGGGAAGGGTTTTTGCGATGTAAAATAAATACCGTATGCTTTATATTTACGCATTTCACCTCATAAAAAGAAGTAGGAGTTAAGTCTAGAAACCAAATTAATAAAACCGAATTGATTATTATTTGGTAAATCACTTAGGTTAATATTAGATAATAATATGTACTTTTAATTGACTTTGAAAAATTAAATCTGTTTTAGTAAAGTTAACAATTCAAGAAAAGTTTGAATAGGTCTCTCCTAGAATAACATATAAAACTCGTAGGTAAATTGCGTTTACTCCACACATATTTTACTTTCGTACTTGAGTCTTGCATACTATAGCCCCCACTCAAGTGTTTTCAAAACTCCATAAATAGGTTTAAGTGATTGGGTCTTAATTCTTTTATTATTAGTTTACACCCCTTCACTATCATTTACCACATGTTATTTAAACACATTTTTGTCATATGAGTGTGTAAAGCTTAATGTATTTTGTGTCGTGTGTGGTGTTTATACCTATGTATATGTGCGTGTGCGTTATTGGTATCATTTGTATATATATATATATATATATATCATTTGTTTGTGATTCTTTGCCTTGATATCTAGTCCATGTCTGATTCATGTCGAAATAGATATTCCTCTTGTTGCGATTAACATCTCATGCTCATATTATTTTATTATTTTTGGTATCGTTTTTCTATCCCATCATAGTTGGTATTTATTAATCTTTATGTTGGATTAGTTACTTCTCATTTCATGTGCTTTATTATTCTTGTTACCTTATTCACCATTTCATAATATACTTGTTTTTCATTATTCCTATCCTTTGTTTCATTTAGGGGAGTATTTGATTTAATTGGGGAGAAATACGTTAATATATGTATTTAATCCTTGTCTATTCCTAAAAAATAAGGGGCGTAAAGGGTTTCTAAACCTTTTAATTTGGGAGATCTAGCTTAGGGGGAGACGTCGTCTTTTTAAGCAGGTCATGTTAGACAAAGGGGGAGTATTTATTTATGCATTTATATTGTCACATTCCCTATGCGTTTGATGGTGTGTTTAAGTGTGTAGGTTTTCATCTTTAGTGGAAACATTTTAAAGCGTCAAAGCATTTCATCCCACGTGCCTTCTCAAGCCCCTGTAATTTTTTATTTTGGGAGGCTTTATGTCTTTTTAGAAGAGCTTGATGGCCCATAGGATTTTTATTTTGGATTTTATCCCGGAATTACCAAAGGGGGGAGATTCGTAAGGACAAATTTTCAATCGAATCTATTTGTAGTGTTGGCTTAATTCCAAACAAAACTAATTGAGTCATAGGATAGTAGTTTTCATATCCTTTAAAGCCTATGACGTGTGAGCTGAAGACGTAGCGGCCAAGAGTTTGAAGATATCATCATTGCCAATTTTTGTGCCAAGTTTATGCATCATCAACATTTTAATTCCAAGGTCTCTAAAGGTATGAATGCATTAATATATATATAGGGACGTGGAATTTATTTTGGGTGTTTTATTTTTACTAAAATTATGTTGAAAATTCTTTTATATTTTTTTAAGAAAAATAATTTTTTTTCTTAATATGTCATTCAAACGAAATTTCTTCTCGTTCAAACAAGGTCGTTCGAACGAGCTATCAAACAAGCTTCTAACTATATTCTACCATTTTGTTATGTTTTATCCTTAGAAATCTCGTTCGAATGACTCATTCAATCGAGACATTTAACGAGATTTGGCCATTTTAACTTTGTTTTCTCATTAGTAGTTCATTCTAACCAAGCCCTTCGAACGACATCAAAAAGTCGTTGAACGACATGGGTGCGAGAACTATTTTTGATAGCTTTTCTTAATTAACTTTCCTCTTCCCCACTAAATTTTGATCAGCTATTATAGTGCGGGAACCAACTTTTTAAATGACTTTTTGCATACATCCTAAGTGTTTTTGGAGAGAAAATTTCTACACCAAAAAGTCCTTTAGTGTTTGTGATTAAAAATGATTTGATCTTCAAACAAAAACTGGTTTACACCCATATGTTTGTTTTGATCCAAGTTTTAAATATATATTTTCTTTATGATCACCATCCTTGGCACCAGTTATTTTTTCTCATCCCTAAAAGAAACGTTTCTAACAGAGGAGTCCGTTTTGCTGAAGATTCGTGGTGTGCATATGTTGGAAAGGCCTTCGTATGTTTTTTACGGTTGATTTGCCCCATCGATGGATTCTGAGACTGCAATGGATTCCGAACTTATCAACTAGGAGGAGTTAGAATAAAGAAGAAGTGTCAAGGATTGATAGGGACTCGAGTCGAGGAAGTAAGTATTTTGTCTTATTTATGTAAAACCATACCTTGTGGATTTGTGGTTGGGTCGTTCGAGGCTTTTTCAATTGTGGATTTCCTCGTACATCGCGACGTTGTGTGTTTGTTTCTATTTTTATCTTCTTAAAATCACATAGATGCATGTGTAGGATTAAAAAGATAAAAATTGGTTTATTCGCAACAATGGTCTAATTTCGATGCTAATTAAGTTTGGGTAATTTTAGTTTAATTCAAGTTAAGAAATTTAATTTGAAAATATTCATGCTTAGTTTCTTTGTCATATGAAGAACTTGAATTGAGTTTATTTAATTTTTATTTAAAGAAATTTAAATATCTGTTTAGTTAAGTTTAATATTAATTTGGTGGAAATTAAAATTTGGAAATCTTAATTGTTTATTATGAAGGAAATTTTAAGTTTGGTATATTGTGTGAACCATCTCAAATTTGGATATTTTAAAATTGGGCTTTCAGTTCCCACAAACGATGCCAATTTGTTGCTGTCTAAAAATGGAGTGATCCAATATTATAATCATAGATAAGTAATAAGATCAATCTTAATAAAACACACAAGAGATAGATATTTTAAATGTGGTTCGGCTGTGAAAAAAGCCTACGTCCACTATTATTTTTATTTATGTTGATTACAATAGCTCAGTATGGTATGCTTGAGAATGATTGGATTGTCCCCTTGATCTAGGGGAGAATATCTATTAATAGGGGTCCAGAACCCTAGAGATGGAATGACTTTATATTTTCAGGCATTTACATATATGTACAATAAATGTGACTTTTGGTTTTCGGTGTTGATTGCCCTTCTAGTCGAGTAACTTTTGATATTCCTGATGGTTCAAATTTTGGGGTTGGTTAGCTTTCTTGCCGACAAGGTTCCTCTGATGACGATTAATATAGCTATACGTCCAAGGATTATAAGTGTTTGTATTTCATTGATCCACATGGAGAGATAATTTTTACATATAACAATCACATAATTACATGATACCGATACTGACGTAGGGTTCAGAAGTTTTTAGGTGACGTTCCTACTCACGTCATTGGTGTTATCACGAGAACTTTTGTATCTCTTTCTGAGGGGGGAACAACAAGAAGACCGCTTGTACCTCTTCTTATTGATCTTGAGGATGATATTGCCTCTTTGTGCCTCAATACAAGCACCAACACCAACCCATATTTATAATCCAACGGGTCCATCAGACATCCCAAGCTTATATGTAATGCGAATTTTTGCTTATCCGAGCCACACATGATCACATTTTGAGTCGAGTTAATAGATTGAAGGATCGAGTTGATGACCATTTTTAGATGATTATTTAAGATATTGGCATTCCAATTCGACGATTCCCTTTACCTGTCCAACGATATCCTTTTGATTAATGATAAGAATTTTTATTTTCTTCATAATTTAATGTATTAGTGGCGTGTAGTTATGTACTAGTGATTGAAATATTTTTTTATACATTTTGATATTAATTGTTAATTGTATACCCCTCTTTTTTGGGAGTTTGTTATATATATATATATATATATATATATATATATATATATATATATATAGTACCTTCTTGCGCAAATTAACCCCCATTTTAATAGTGCGGACTGAATATATGTCACCTGACGATGAACCCAGAAATTATCAGCTAAATTATAGGTACTCTCTCACTTTTATGGACTCACCGCCATGTGACACTTAAAATGCGGAACAGTCCACACAAGAGCAGTACTGTATGTATATATAGAGAGAGATCAAGGCTCACCTACATCACACTGTATACATCACACTTAAATCTAGGCCCTGAAAAACTTTTTTTCAAATGTTTTATTTTTACTTGAAATTAACCTTTCAATCAACCCATGCACACAAAATTAGGTGAAAATACATTTTGTAGCTATTTTTAAAAAAATCCATAAAATTTTGCTATAGTACAGACCCTTATGGTATTATTAGGTTATTCTTGGATTTTTTAAAAATAGCTACAAAATTTATTTTAACCTATTTTTTTGAACATGGAGTGATTGGAAGGTTGATTTCAAGGGGAGAAATTTTGAAAAAAAAAGTTTTTTAGTGACTAGAACAAGGTGTGATGTATGGATGATGTATATAATGTGATGTAGGTATATATATATATATATATATATATATTAAATACCTTTGTTAGATCTTTACCTTAATTGATACATATTGCAATATATTGTTGCTTCAGTCTTGTGATCTCATATAGATATTATCTTGCTCTTCACATGATTAGATATATCTTATTACATTCTTCATTGATTTAGATTCACATGATATATATATCTTACTTCACATGATTTATTTATTTGTTATAATGTTATATCTTGATCATACCTTGTTAGTGTCATTGATGGTTGTTGTTCCCATTATTATCACATGTTTCTCATGACTAGCATTGGTTTATCACATACTTCTTACCATTATTATTGCTAATTCACTTATCACTGTGAGTATTGCCTTTTCTCATGCTATATATCCGTTGTCTATGTCTTTTTTACTTTTCTTTGATTTTTTTTTGTGTCAAAAGGAGGATAAATTTCTAGGATAGTAGGAGAGGATATCATTTTCTTGGATATTATTGTTTATATCTAAGGGGGTATATTTCAAAAGGGGGAAAATACGACTGAGGGTTAATGACATCATTTATATGCACTTGTGGTGTTGATACTGACATTGATATGACAAGGGCAAGTTTTAACATTGATATACATTTCTCACATGCATATTTTACGCTTTATGGTTCATATTGATATTTTTCATAGGATTCCAAAGAAGGGGGCATTACTCTTTGTGTTTTCATACCTGCGTGATCGTTTGATGTTGTTCGTGATTTTATAAGTATCGACTTGAGATTGCGAATCAACGTAGCCCCGGACTCGACTTTGGTTATGTTTTTGGTAATTCAGATTGTATATGTATTGTAACTTTCTTCTTTCATTATATGGCTAATTTGGAGTGAGTTTTATTTATTGTAATAAAGTATTTTGGGTGTTTGGATTTTCTCTATAAAATATTAGAATAAGGAGATTGAAAATGTGTATTATCCATTTGTATTAGTTTTGTTAGATTATTATCATGCAAAAGCATTCGAGTCATGCATTATCAAGCCAAAATGCTTGATTTCATACAGATGTTTCCTGGTAGAGAGAGTCATGTTCATTAGACATCGGTGGACATTAAACATTGAAGATCAGATATGACTCTTATACAATAAGGATTTTCGTTGCACCTACATTGAAGAATATTCTTTTATGACTTATCGATTTTAATGTCTAAGGATATGCACGCACACACACATACATGCACACATGTCTTTTCATCTAACTTTGAATGTCTTTTTTGAAATGATGGAGGTGATCTTGTAATATGATAAGTGTTTTTTTTAACCTAAAGGTAACTTCCTTGCTTTGAAAAATGAAGCATTCATAGGGACAAAGTACTTTTTTCTTATATCCATTCTTACAAAAGCATATTAACTGCGTGTTCGTGACTCAACATGTGTTAGACATATTATAATTTATGCCTCACACTATGCACACAGATGAATAGTGTACATGTGCACACGTGTGCCACGATTTGCTTAATCTAAAAAATTGTGCACAAGTAGGTCATTTTAATCATGCAAATGAAGCTATCAAAATTTGAAAAAAAATCAATACATAAAGCCTTTTTATTCTCATTTGAAAAATCACACATATTCCTCGTTACTTCTCTTATACCAGGAGTGTATTTTCAAGGTTGAGAGCATCATGATTGATCCTCTTTAAGAAAGTTAAATTATTCAATTCATAGTTGAGAGAAAATTTATATCTATTTTTAATCTAGATTTTGTAAGGAATTGAGAGTGTTTTGTGAAAAAATCCACTTAGCCTAACTCATTTCTAACAAATTCAATCCGAATTGAAAATAAATACTCAAATATAAAAGAGGTGCTTGAGCTATTGGGTAGTTCAAGCATGGTGTGATCCTAAGGAGCATAATGCAACTTCCTCATTTATTTGATGGAGTTTTGGATGGATCGCTCCTCTTCAATGGGTGAGAGTTCAGTGTTCATTGAATAAGGCATATTCGTTCAATTATAAAATATTTTCATATTGAATGATAAATTATGATGCATCGAATTTTTTTACTCCCTAGTTGGGGGGTTTTCCTCATAAATCTAGCTTGTGGATTATTTGTGTGTTTCTATATTGTTTCTCACATTGCCAACACACACAACATCTAGATCTAGCATGAATCTGTCAAGATCCATTGAAATTGGCCACATAATTTGCATCTGGTTAATTTAATGTGATATTTTAACTTAGATATCCTAATGGATATTGCAGATCTAAATATTTCACCATCATCCCTAGTTTCATGTTTAACTCTGATTGCTTAAATTGTGTAAAAAATCATAAATTGAACATTTTTCTTAGAGAAATGTATTCACCCACTTTAAATTTATTTGAGTGAATACACTTGCACATCACACTCTAAAATTTGTCATCTCTTTGATGATAATTATATATATTTTCTTTGTTAATTCAAAAAATTATCTCTTCTTCTTGTGGATTAAAAAATAAAAAGGTTGAGAACGCGAAGTGTTATAGTGAGATTACAACTCTTTCAAGTTGTCACTTCATACCGCCTTTCATTGAATTGACTATACCTTTGATATTTTAGTTAACATTGGAGGTATCAATAAGACTATGGTTTCAATAGATAAAGAACTCATAGCAAAATGTATATTCCTATGGTTTACAGTTACTGTTAGGAACCGTAGTGAGTGGCCTTCGCATTAAATGTCGACCTGACATTTAATAATTGGAGGGATTCATGAGTTTAGTTCTCATGAAAAACAATAATAGAAATAAAGGGGTTTATTGACTTAGCTCTCACTTTATAATACCGTATTTGACTTAACCTCCAGTTTAATAAACTCTTAGATATTACCCCCCCCCACACACACACAACACACACACATAAAAAAAACTAATAGAGTTAGAAATATGTTAAAAAATACTATTGTGCTAATTAGACTTAACCCCCAAAGTTATATTCGGACCAAAATACCCAAATCTGTTATAGCACCGAACTCTCTCTCTCTCTCTCTCTCTCCCCCTCCATACCCACTTCATTTCATCATCCGTAAATCATAAACATAATTTCTCATCAAACCCTAAAATTTTCTCATCATCCACCATAAACCTTTTGTGACACGCCACTTAATGTAGTAACGGTTGATTAGTTCTTTACTAAAATAAAATAGAAATCTCATCTGGTTCATTCTTAGCATCACTGTCGTAAATATTTTAATTAGTAATACCATATTAGGCCTGGTATTAATTTTAAAACTTATTAACTTTCTTACACAAAATTTTTATTCATATGACTGACCATGAAAATGTTAAAACCCATACTTATTAAAATCAATAAATTAACCGATAACTCTCAATAAAAATCTCAATACCATAATCCAACTAACTGAAAGGAAAGCATTTGAATAAAATAAAAACTAACTAACTGGGCTATATGCCCGAAAAAACTCTTAAGTACTGTCTATCTATATACAAGGATAAAAGAAACTAATCAATCCTTATAGGCATCCACAGCTGTTGCAACGTCATCTAACTAGAAGGATGATTAAGCTACGCGTCACTTTGGCTAAACACCTAAAAGTTTTGAAAATATTTTTTGCAAGTGTTTAAAATACATTAATAAATATGTTCTATAATCTTTCATAAATAAACTAGTGTCTCACTCCCACGAGATACCCCTCGCCCCTCATCTATAGTGTACACCTAATGCGTGTAATTTAACACCCAAGTTATGCTACCCAGCCTAATACCTCAACACTAATCGTGGTCCCATACGCTACCTTGTATCACCCGTATACTCTATTTCACTTTCAATTCCCAGTTAGCTTTCACACCTGCTTTATAATTATAATCCTCATTTATGATTTATCACTTCACTTCACATAACTTTATTTTAGTTATTAATTAAACATTTACACCTTAGTATCATATACCCATATATATTTTTTCACACTTATATACATATTTATAGTATCTCCGAGTTGTCCTCTCAGATTCATGTAAATTTAGTATTCATTATATTCTTTAATTCGTCTGTATATATATATTTACACACACACACACACACACACACACACACACACACACATATATATATATATATCGCTCACAATATATGAATAGCTGCAATCCCCAGAGCATTACCTCGCGGATGCATTCTCTAGTATGCTATCAAGCATCAGGGATACACACCTCAATCTGGGCCATCGGGTTGGAATCACACCACCGACCCAAATCGTAATGTAAGTCAAAGGCGGTCATGGTCATACATAAGTGGGTCATAACTATACTGTAACAACCCGAATTTTTTTTAAATGGGAATTTTTTAATTAATTTTGGAAATCGGAGAAAAATGAAATTTTGGATTTTATAAATTTTATAATTTAAAATGTTGGTTTTTATATTTGAAAAAAAAATTTCAAACGAAATTGGAATTGGAATTAAAATGGAGTTTTAATTGAATTTTATTATACAGAAGAGTCCTCAAACCTAAAACTCTCTAAGAGTCCCCAAAACATAAAACTGTCTAGAAAAAAAATATTTAAAAACATTGGACGGTCCGATCGAGCTAAAATTTGACAGCTTCCCCTCGTCTTCAGCTAATTCTCTGTAAAATTTCATCCAATTCCAATGGTCCAATCGTCCGGAATAAATTTTTTAGTGTTTGTATCAGATTATAACTCTTTTTTTAATCAAACTCTTAATCCTTTATATATCAACTAATTCGCGACTTGGCTTTTCAAATCACTTTTTATCAAAAAATTTAACCAGAAGACCTCTCCAAAATTACTCCTTTTCATCTACAAACCATAACCCCAAACTTATTCAAGATTTCAACCTTAGATTAGAAGGCTTATTTGGTGTTTTCTCGAGTTTGGGCTAAAACGAGATTTGATTATTTTTGCGAGAAGAACGTGATGGTGTGAATAGATTTTGAGGCTAAAATTATGTGATGATTCATGTTGGTTCTTTTTGGTGGTTTAAGGTATGGAGTATTACACAATATGCTCTTAATCTCGCGAGTTTTAGTCCCTTTATTTTCTTGTGATTATTTACTCATATTTGAATTGCTAAATTCAATTGGAATCTGGAAAATATTTGTTGGAATCTAATTTTGATTCATGTGGTATTATTATTGTGTTTGGCATGTTATCATGAGATTTTAATATGGCACCCGCCAAGACTCCTTTTTCGGCTACTTGATAAAGTATGGCGTGGTATGGTGAGGCATGGTGACTCTGATTAATGTGTTGTTGATAAATTATATTGATATAATGCTTATGAGATTTGCATTTGATTTGAATATTCGTACTCGTATTGTTACGCTTTATTCACCGCTAATATTTGTTGAGCATCTTTCCCGTCGTATTGTGTACTTCCCCATATTTTCTTTTAGTGGCAAGTTAGCACAGATTTGGGGCGGTATTGAGATTGATTTTTAGCTTGGATATTTTGGGAAGAATATTCGAGAATAAAACATGAGAAGATTTATGTTTATTTTTATTATATAGAGAATTGGCAATTTATTTTCTTTCGAGATAGATAGTTCTATTATTCGAAAGACTTTATTGTAATCTTTTTGTGGGAATAGAAATTATGGATTTGTTATATTTAAACTGTGGATATTTAGATGCTCTATACTTGTCGATTGATGGATTTAGTTTAGTTTTATCGTAGTAGCATGCCGCTCTCTCTCCCCAGGAGAGAAGGGTGTTACATATACCGCATTACCCCACTAGACTCAAAACTCACATAGGGCGTTCGTGCGATAGACCTATCACCCGGGAGCCGATACTACACCTACTAGTATTCTCCAGGATAGACCTCCCACTACGTGCAAACTCCACCGATAGCATCCACTAGAGTAGGTATCTTTAACATATATCAATCACATGAAGATTTATTCATGCATATATATACTGTCTCTATACCCGTATATATAATAATTAAAAATCGGCTAACCGTATATGTCACTCGTAGCACTAGCCTATATTTTTTGAGTCTAAATCTGACTCCCAAATCCCTAAGTAGTCACTTAATTATTTTTATATCATGATTATATTTTATTCTAGATATTAAGCCTATCACAATCCATCCTGTGCCCCAATTCCATTTGAAATTACCATTTGAATCCATAAATATATTTTTCGAGTGTAGTTCATCCTAAACACTCCTAAATCCATGCCCCGATTTTATTCCAAACTACCCCAAGGTAGTAGTATATTCTCAAAATCTTATAAGTCCTAAACACCCTCTACGAACCTCTCAAAATAACTCAGATCCCAACCGAATTAATAACACATGAAAACACCTAACCTAGGCTGAGCAGGGCAGCCGAACAGAGTCAAAATTCACAATTGCAAACCTATTTTTAAAATACAGAAAAATAAGATCCAAACATTATCCAAATAACCAATTTGACTTCAGATTGGATTCTAAACGAAAAATTGAGTCAAATATATGTTTTGAGTTTTTCTCAAATATCTTTCGAAAGCACTCCAAAAGAAGATTTGAAACTCTCCAAAGTGAGTCTTCTCATTCCTCCTATTTTTGCCTCTTTGAGTTTCTTTTTTGGATTCTCTATTGCTCTCTTTGCACATAAAATCAACCCTAACATACTTTATCATCAATATACATATTTTTCGCATATCACTTGATCGCATAAATCATCTACAACATGGGATCCAATATCAATTATCCATAATTAATCCACCTAAATTCTAATACCCCATTTTCACTATTTTTTCATACTTATAATTCAAAGATCACATCTATTCATCAAAATCAAATTTGAGATATTTCATCAAGATTTTCCTTTTTATATGAACTAAATTCAAATTTCATATGAGATAAATAATCACTTTTATTTCTATAGTTTCATCAACAAAAATCTCATTTGTGTCTGTGAATCTTACCTAAAAGTTCATATATTTTCACCAGTCATGATAGGAACGGAAACACAACATATAATATCAAAGAAAGCTAAACACTTGCCTTAAAATTTAAGAAGATTCTGAATCATTTGTTGTGTGGTGATTTTAGTCCAGAAATCCCTTTAAATTCCTCCCGACTCTTGTCTTTCTTCATCTCCCCTTTGGTTTTTCTTCGCCATTCTCTCTTCTCTCATGCTTAGGTGATTTAAAATGAGTCATTGGCTGCCTCACTCATCTAAATCCCTTGATATACTCCTAATCCCATTTTAGGTTAAGTTATAAGATTAAAATGACCCGACTACCCCCGTGCATGTCCCGTATAGCTTAAAAAGTCCCCAGAACTCGATTACAACCCCAGGTACCTAATTCTGATTATCTCGACCCATATCGGATCATCCTTTCACTCGAAATCACCATACGAGCCACCTACCATCAATTTATCATCTTATTCTCAGCACAAACCTACACGCACATCCTGAATAAGATCATGTCAACCCATCGGTTTTACCCAATTATGACTTAATATAAAATAATACAACTTCATTTACTTATCACACAAGTAAATATAATAACACATAAATATTAATCAGATATTCATTTATTAATATTCATTTAATTTTCTTTATTTCTCAAATTAATTAAATTATGTGCAGTTTAAATATTTCCAAAAATACAGGGAGTTAGGTACTTCACCCCTTACAAAGTAATTTTGTCCCCGAAATTTAGATATGACTGGCACCAAAAACTTTGGATCCCTACATGCATGGAATTCTCACATACCAAAAAACAAATCATGATAACATTATGGTGCCTTCACTACACACCCAGTGGTGGTACCCCTTAACTGATAGCCTTAGGGGTGTAAAGGGATATTCAAATATCCGAATCCATCTGGTATCCGAGCTCAAATTTTGCGAATATTTATCCTAAAAACGGATGTGGATACATATATAAATAGTGTGTTAAAATTTTAAAAAAAAAGAATATGGATAGTATATGTATCTAATATAGATAATCCGTATCCGAGGTAGAGCATCCATATTTGCAGACTTCCATTTTTTTTAATATCCGTATGTGTATTGTATTTAGTAATAATTTATCATTAATATTAATTATATATAATTATTATTTATAGTATTATGTAACTTAAAATATAAATATATAATACAAAAATGTTAATAATTTTTAAAAAAAATAGATAATGAATGGATTGAAAACAAAAAAAGAAAATAATAAAAGGAACAAAAAGTAGACAAAATAAAATTGAACAAAACATTTTACCTAAAACCTTTCTCTTTCTTCTTAACCATTTTCCCCTTCTCCCTTATTTTCAATGCACAACCTCTTCTCAAAAACCTTCCCTCTACTTGTAACTTGGTAAGGTCCCCCCTCTTTCTCACCCCCCACCACACATGCACCTATAACAATACACACACACACACACACACACACACACACACACACATGCATGCACATAAAAACATACATAAACACAGATGAACATAACAACTTTTAGGAAAAAAATTATTGATTATAATATTTATGTTATTGCTAATGAAATGGTAGATCAATTTATTGATTCTAAACTGTTATGGCTTGATATTTTTTTACAGTACTATTGATATTATGTGTTAAATGAGGCAAGTCAATTATTATAAATAAGCAATGTAAACAGATACGGATATTATCCGAATTTTGGGAATTCGAGAGGATACAGAGATGGATTATTTTTTTTACTATCTGAACGAATAAAGATATGAATATCGATAGTTCATCTAGATAATGAATATGGATATGGATAGCACAGTATTCGCTCCGTATCCATATGTTTACTACACTTAGAAGGCCTACTCACTACGGTCCAAAACTAGCGACCAGTCTGTTCAAATCACTTTATACTGATATACTACATCATTCTTAAGGTCTCACATTGACGACGATATACAAAACATATTGTGATCCTATTAAAAAAATTCTAATAAGATAAACCTATACACTACTGGCTTTATTAACTCCATACTAAGGAAAGGCCCTAACATCCCTAGGTTCTAACTCCCCTTTTTTCCAAACCACATAACTCCTTCCATGTGAGATGTCTATAAAACATCTAACCACAAATGTTAGATGGCACAAAATTAAATCATGATGACATAACTCTTGTGATGTTCTTGAACTACACAAATAATTTCTGATTAGCCCAATCCATACCGACATACTCTAAATCACGTTCAACCTGCCCGGAAGATATGTTTTTCTACACAAAGCCTCAAAAAGCTCCTTGCCAATAATAAATTGGTATGATTTATTACTCGCAACTCTACCAATCGTAATTGTTCCTCCCAATTACCCAAATATCCAAAATACACATCCCTCCCATGTCCAACATTTTAATCACCTTCCTTGTTTACTACTTGATCTATGGGTGATAAGTCTTACTTAATATGCAACATCTCGGTCAACCAATTACACAAGCCCAAGGGTAATTTTGACCTTTCCATGATATTAGTCACCTAAAAATTAACTCTATCAGTTCGCCTATCCACTTCGTCACTAGAATCACCATTTTTTACAAAATTCTAGTTTATCGCCTCGGACCAGCCTTTTCCCATCTACGAGTAGTTCATATGGAGACAATTTCTCTTTGTCTCACTCCACACTGATCTACACACTCTACATTCCACATTATATGCTACCACTTACTCCCCTTCTTAGGGTACGCCAAAACCTGTGACCCAAACGCCTGCTCCAAAACTGTGCACTTCATGGGTCCTTTTCACCTGGTAAAAATCAACATCATATTTATGCGCAAACCACCCTCGGAATTAGGCTGAGTACGACTCTGTGCTACTTCCTCGAAACTGTTGGATCCTATCTTGGCAAGAGATATCCTCCACCGTTGTCTCCACAATCTTTCAACCCCTCTCGAGTGTGATAGTTCCCCTTGCTCTACACATATCCGGACTATATTCCTCCTCGAACAAAGTTTAGTTCATATTATTATTCCAATTCTTCTTCTAACTGCGCCACAGTCATACGGCTTAACACATTTATTTTCACGCCCCTTATCTAGGACGATACTGAAAATCGAATTTACTAGGGCACCCACACACCCTATATCCCATGCATATCTTCACAAATATGACAGGCGTAACATATTTAAATCAAATTCGACCCTGTATGCTCAACATGGCCGTACAATAAGGGTATAGTCGCTTATCCTACTAATCGCGGCTTAATTGTTCTCGAGATTGCCCCACCTATTAACTTGTGGTGTAAAATTTCCCCAGGGCTTCCTACACAGCACTACCCGGCTCCACTGGCCTTATATCGCATAATAGCTCTCAACTCAAAGTGTTTTCTCCCACATAAAATAATTATTATTAAAAAATAATTCCCTAATTCCAAATAACGGCTCCCAATCCTCGACGTACGTAATCGGGGCACCCAATATCCTGTTCCCAGACATATATGTCTAATCGTTCTCTTCCACATCTCTAAAGGAGTCATGTAATACGACGTTCGCACTATCACTAAGTCCCCAACACTAAATAACAAAATCAATCTCTCTGCTCAATTTTATGCCCGATATCCCCTCAATTACATCGGTAAAGTCCCTCGCATCGGGATAAAATATAATGAGACAAATATGTTATCTGAAGTCTCCTCTATAGTATAATATAAATGCAGGATCATCCCTCTCTCAGGTGAGTCGTCGCAAAAACAACAACCCCTACCCTGGAACAACGAATACTATAGCCTACCATAATAGTACACTATCGCTTAAACCATCGCTAATCACTCCATACACAGGATAACATCATGCTTAAATATCGTATATCTATAAATCGAGTTGGTCTATAACAACATATCCTCCTAGTGTCAACCCATGTAAAGATACATCCACTAAACCAATCTCATGCTCGAATTTCGTGCTAACAAAATACTGTGGTGCACCCATGCCACGTGAAACCTACCATGTTTACCCATACATAAAAATCACACTTTCAATTGTCAATATCACTCGTTGTTTAAATGGTTCCTGGACATAATACTCACGTCTAAACTAAACTATGTTCTTCTTCATATCTGCCTCGTCGATCACAAAGTTGGCCAAACGAGTAAAGTCTTCCTCGTACCCGACCACTGTCCGGGCCTTCTACGACAAGTCTATAACTTTCTTAGCATCTTTGTTTGAACAATAGATGGAATGAACTCTCGGTCAAACCTCACCCAAAATTTCTTGATATTTTATAATATCTCTTTTTTCAGATATGTTGAATGACTCCCACTACTGCAATGTTGCTCTTGTGAGCTTAAAAGTCACCAAATTTATTTTTTGAGTGTCACTTCACTCCACCATACGTAAATGCCTTCGGATGTTCTCCTTCCATTAGCAATATAACACCACACCTGCATTTCCTTGAAACTCCAGCGGATGGTCCTTCTTAAAGGTTCATCTGGCTCTCTCCCATATGATTGAATTGGCACCACTAGCTACTGTGGCGGTGCTTAGGGAAACTGCTGCACCCTAGCGGTCATCGCAACATTAACTGTCTGAGCAATAATAGTGTTAACCTCTACTATGGTCATTGTCCTCTAATTAATTTTCAACTTCGTCTGAACCTCTCCTCATGCGGTCCTCCTAACGGACCTCACTGGTCATCCTACTCTTTGGCATACGAAACCCAATCGAACTCGTATAAGTTTCATGATTAGGTTTAAATTCTTCATATTTATCCCCGTAATTTAGATATTTTTATCACCTTGTGCGATGTAAATTAAGTTGATTTATCTTATATCATTGCAAATGATGTCTTCTATATAGTGCATCAATTTTCGTGTTTTTATCTTACATTTTATAGGAATTTTATACGTGTAAAAAGAGAAAACTCAAAATCAAGAAAGAAAGAAAAGAAGGAAAGTCAAGGACAAAATAGTAATTTTGCACCGGGAATTCAGACATGGAACCAAAAGGAAAGTTGAAGATCTAGAGTCCACAAGCATGTAGGAAGATCGGTTGATCATCGAAAAAGGACTCATTTAGCGGTAACAAGTTATCGGATGATTCAACAGTTAACCTAGATAATTGATTAGCCACTACTTTCTCACACGCTTTATTATCCCGAATTTCAAGGTCAAACTCTTGAAGTAATAAGATCCACATAATGAGACAGGCCCTAGCATCCTTTTTAGACAAAAGGTATCGCGGGCCCGAGTGATCAGTAAATTGGTCCTATCAAGTAAGACCTGAACTTCTCAAGAGTAAAACAATAGCAAGGAAGTCTTTTTCAATCTGTAATAATTCAATTGGTCATCATTAAGAGTCCTACTATCATTGTAGATGACATGAGGAAGTTTCTCATTATGCTGACCTAGAACCGCACATGTGGCATAGTCGGAAGCATCACACATGATCTCAAATGGTTGACTCCAGTCGGGGGGTCTCATAATAGGTGCAGAGTCAATTACATTTTATCCTCTCAAAACCTTTAAAGCATTCTTTAGTGAAATCGAAGGGTGTGTCTTTGTCAAGAAGATTGCACAAGGGTCGAGAGATTTTGGCAAAATCCTTAATAAATCTCCGATAGAAACCGACGTATCCTAAGAATGGTCGAATATCCCGCACAGTTTTAAGGCATGGAATATTTGCAATGAGATCTATTTTAGCTTTATCTACCTCGATACCCTTTTCAGAAATGATGTGACCTAGCACTATGCCTTGTTTGACGATTAAGTGACACTTCTTCCAATTAAGCATAAGGTTCTTTTTTGTACACCTCTTCAGAACGAGGGTGAGGTGATGGAGGCACTCATTAAAACAAGACCCAAACATTGAAAAATCATCCATAATGATTTTGAGAAAATGCTCCACCGTATTTGAAAAGATACGCATCATGCACCGCTGAAAGGTAGAGGGTGCATTGTGTAACCCAAAGGGCATGTATCGGTAAGAAAAAGTACCAAATGGACAAGTGAAAGTGGTTTTCTCTTGGGAGGGATGGAAATTTTACTGTAGCCGGAATAACCATCGAGAAAATAGTAATATGGATAACCGTATAATATCTCTAGCATTTAGTCGATGAAAGGAAGAGGAAAGTGACCCTTCCTTGTAACAGCGTTCAACTTCATATAATCAATACAAACTCGCGAACCGGTTTGAATACTAGTGGGTACTAACACATCGTCATTATTTTTCACCACAGTAACACCGAATTTCTTCAGGACCACTTGAATAGGACTAACCCATTGGCTATTAGAGATAAGGTAAACTATAGCCGCATCAAGAAATTTTAGCACCTCATCTCAGACGCCCTCTTTCATATTGGGATTAAGTCTATATTGTGCTTTATGAGAATTTTTAGCATCATCTTCTAAGTGTATCCTATGCAAGCACACCGAGGGATTTATCCCTTTAATGTCGACTATGGTACATCCTGTGGCTTCCTTGTGTTCTTTGAGAACACGCAACAATTTACCTGCCTTTTATTTGTCCAAGTTAGATGTGATGATAACAGTCAAGTATTCAAAAGGTCCTAAGAACCTATACTCGAGCGTTTTGGAAAGTGGCTCTAATTTAAGCTCGAGAGCTTCTTAACTCGAGGGTGGAGTAGGTGACGTGCAAAGTGAGAGGGGATCAGTCTCATACTTCTAACTTCCTACTTCCATGATAGGGGCGGAGTCGAGGAGGGCATTGAATTCTTTGATTGAATCTTCGACATTAAATTCTAAACTAAAAAATGCAGTACATATTTCTAAAGGGTCGTTATTATAAGTTTCCTCAAAAGTCTCTTGGATGATACTATCAATCATGTCGACATCCATGGCTTCATTGTCATCGGCTGGTTATTTGGCCAAATTGAACATGTTAAGGTCCATAGTCATGTTCCCAAAGGATAGGTTCATTTGGCCGCTTCGACACCTAATGACTGCATCGGATGTGGTGAGGAAAGGATGACCCAAAATAATAGGGATTTGTGCAAGAGCATTTTGCACTTATTGGGTGTCCAAGACAATGAAATCAACAGGAACTACAAAGTCACCCACTTTAATTAGGACATCCTTAACGATACCTCTCAGAATTTTCATAGAATGGTCGGCTAAGGACAAGGTAATCGCAGTCGGCTTCAACACCCCCAAACTTAGTTTCTCATACACGGTGTACGATAGAAGGTTCACGCTTGCTCTTAAATATAGAAGGGCTTTCTCAATGAGGTGATCTCCCATCTTGATAGAGATCGTCGAAGTAGCGGAATCCTTATACTTGATGGGAGTTCGATAAGAAATGATCGAGCTTTCTTGCTCAGCTATAAAAGCTTTTTTAGGTACGTTGGTGCTTCTCTTGAAGGTACAAAGGTCCTTCAAAAATTTGACGTATGAAGGCACTTGTTGTATAACATCAAGCAGTGGGATGTTGATTTGTACTTGCTTGAATACTTCCAACATATTATCAACTTGCGCCTTTTCTTTTGGGGAACCAACCATTGGGGAAATGGAGATTTGGGGACATTTGTGTCTGTGAATCTTTCCTAAAAGTTCATATTTTTTCACCAGTCATGATATGAACGGAAACACAACATATAATATCAAACAAAGCTGAACAATTTCCTTAAAATTTAAGAAGAGTCTGAATCATTTGTTGTGTGGTGATTTTAGTCCAGAAATCCCTACAAATTCCTCCCGACTCTTGCCTTTCTTCATCTCCCATTTGATTTTTCTTCACCATTATCTCTTCTCTCAAGCTTAGGTGATTTAAAATGAGTCATTAGCTGCCTCACTCATCTAAATCCCTTGATATACTCCCAATCCCATTTTAGGTTAAGTTTTAAGATTGAAATGACCCGACTACCCCCGTACGTGTCCCGTATAGTTTAAAAAGTCCCCAGAACCCGATTACAACCCCCAGGTACCTAATTCTGATTATCTCGACCCATCTCGGATCATCCTTTCACTCGAAATCACCATACGAGCCACCTATCATCAATTTATCATCTTATTCTCAGCACAAACCTACACGCACATCCTGAATAAGATCTTGTGAACCCATCAGTTTTACCCAATTATGACTTAATATAAAATAATACAACTTCATTTACTTATCACACAAGTAAATATAATAACACATATAAATTAATCAGATATTCATTTATTAATATTCATTTAATTTTGTTTATTTCTCAAATTAATTAAATTATGTGCAATTTAAATATTTCCAAAAATACAGGGAGTTAGGTACTTCACCCTTTACAAAGTAATTTTGTCCCCGAAATTTAGATATGACTCGCACCAAAAACTTTGGATCCCTACATGCATGGAATTCTCACATACCAAAAATCAAATCATGATAACATTATGGTGCCTCCACTACACACCTAGTGGTGGTACCCCTTGACTGATAGCCTTAGAGGTGTAAAGGGATATTCAAATATTCGAATCCATCTGGTATCCGAGCTCAAATTTTGTGAATATTTATCCTAAAAAACAGATGTGGATACAGTTATAAATAGTGTGTTAAAATATTAAAAAAAAAAAGAAAGGATAGTATATGTATCTAATATGGATAATCCGTATCCGAGGTAGAGTATCCATATTTGCCGATATCCATTTTTTTAATATCCGTATGTGTATTCTATTTAATAATAAATTATCATTAATATTAATTACATATAATTATTATTTATAGTATTATGTAACTTAAAATATAAATATATAATACAAAAATGTTAATAATTTTTAAAAAATAATACATAATGAATGGATTGAAAACAAAAAAAGAAAATAATAAAAGGAACAAAAAGTAGACAAAATAAAATTGAACAAAACATTTTACCTAAAACCTTTCTCTTTCTTCTTAACCATTTTCCCCTTCTCCCTTATTTTCAGCGCACAACCTCTTCTCAAAAACCTTCACTCTACTTATAACTTGGTATGCTCCCCCCACCACACATGCACATATACCAATACACACACACACACACACACACACACACACACACATGCATGCATGCATGCATGCACATAAAACCATACATAGACACAGATGCACATAACAACTTTTAGGACAAAATTATTGATTATTGCTGATGAAATGGTAGATCAATTTATTGATTCTAAACTGTTATGGCTTCATATTTTTTTACAGTACTATTGATATTATGTGTTAAATGAGGCAAGTCAATTATTATAAATAATCAATGTAAACAAATACGGATATTATCCGAATTTGGGGAATTCGAGAGGATACGGAGATGGATTATTTTTTAACTATCTGAACGAATCAATATATGAATACCGATAGTTCATCTAGATAATGAATATGGATATGGATAGTACGGTATTCGCTCTGTATCCATATGTTTACTACCCTTAGAAGGACTACTCACTACGGTCCAAAACTAGCGACCAGCCTGTTCAAAGCACTTTATACTGATATACAACAATATTCTTAAGGTCTCACATTGACGACGATATAAAAAACATATTGTGATCCTATTAAAAATATTCTAATAAGAAGAGCCTATACACTACTGTCTCTATTAACTTCATACTGAGGAAAGGCTCTAACATCCCTAGGTTCCAACTCCCCTTTTTTCCCAACCACATAACTCCCTCCATGTGAGATGTCTATAAAACACCTAACCACAAATGTTAGATGGCAGAAACTTCAATCTTGATGACATAACTCTCGTGACGTTCTTGAACTACACAAATAATTTCTGATTAGCCCAATCCATACCGACATACTCTAAATCATGTCCAACCTGCCCGAAAGATAAGTTTTTATACACAAAGCCTCAAAAGGATCCTTGCCACTAATAACTTGGTATGAGTTATTACACACAACTCTACCAATCATAATTGTTCCTCCCAATTACCCAAATATCCAAAATACACATCCCTCGCATGTCCAACATTTTAATCACTTTCCTTGTTTACTACTCGATCTACGGGTGACATGTATTACTTAATATGCAACATCTAGATCAATCAATTACACAAGCCCAAAGGTAATTTTGACCTTTCCATGATATTAGTCACCTAAAAATGAACTCTATCAGTTCGCCTATCCACTTCGTCACTAGAATCACTCATTTTTGCAAAATTCTAGTTTATCGCCTCGGACCAGCCTTTTCCTATCTACGAGTAGTTCATATGGAGACAATTTCTTTTTGTCTCACTCCACACTGATCTACACACTCTACATTCCACATTATATGCTACCTCTTACTCCCCTTCCTAGGGTACGCCAAAACCTGTGACCCATATGTCTGCTTCAAAACTGTGCACTTCCTGGGTCCTTTTCACCTGGTAAAAATCAACATCATATTTATGCGCAAACCACCCTCAGAATTTGGCTGAGTACAACTCTGCGCTACTTCCTCAAAACTGTTGGATCCTTTCTTGGCAAGAGATATCCCCCACCGATGTCTCCAAAATCTTTCAACCCCTCTCGAATGTGGTAGTTTCCCTTTCTCTACACATATCAGGACTATATTACTCCTCGAACAAAGTTTAGTTCATATTATTATTCCAATTCTTCTTCTAACTGCGCCACAGTCATACGACTTCACACATTTATTTTCACGCCCCTTATCTAGGACGATACTGAAAATCGAATTTACTAGGGCACCCACATACCCTATATCCCATGCATATCTTCACAAATATCACAGGCGTAACATATTTAAATCAAACTTGACCCTGCATGCTCAACTTGTCTATACAATAAGGGTATAGTCGATTATCCTACTAATCGCGGCTTAATTGTTCTCGAGATTACCCCACCTATTTACTTGTGGGGTAAAATTTCCCCAGTGCTTCCTACACAACACTACCCGGCTCCATTGGCCTTATATCGCATAATAGCTCTCAACTCAAAGTGTTTTCTCCCACGTAAAATAATTATTATTAAAAAATAATGCCCTAATTCCAAATAACATCTCCCAATCCTCGACGTACGTAACCGGGGCACCCAATATCCTGTTCCCAGACATATATGTCTAATCGTTCACTTCCACATCTCTAAAGGATTCATGTAATACGGCGCTCGCACTATCACTAAATCCCCAACACTAAATAACAAAATCAATCCCTCTGTTCAATTGTAAGCCCGATATCCCCTCAATTACATCGGTAAAGTCCCTACGCATCGGGATAAAATATAATGAGACAAATATGTTATCTGAAGTCTCCTCTACAGTATAATATAAATGCGGGATCATCCCTCTCTCAGGTGAGTCGCCGCAAAAACAACACATACTACCCTGGAACAACGAATACTATAGCCTACCATAATACACTATCGCTCAAACCATCGCTAATCACTCCATACACAGGATAACATCATACTCAAATATTGTATATCTATAAAGCGAGTTGATCTATAACAACATATCCTCCTAGTGTCAACCCCTGTTTCACTACAGATGGAACCAAAGAGATCCCCACTACCCAACGATAATTATGTACACACACAGTAATAATACTAACGATACATTCACTAATCCTATCTCATGATCGAATTTAGTGCTAACAAAATACTGTGGTGCACCCATGTCACGTGAAACCTACCATGTTTACCCATGCATAAAAATCATACTTTCAATTGCCAATATCACTCGTTGTTTAAATGGTTCCTAGACATAATACTCACGTCTTAACTAAACTAAGTTCTTCTTCGTATCTGCCTCGTCGGTCATAAAGTTGGCCAAACGAGTAAACTCTTCCTTGTACTCGACCACTGTCCACCTCTTCTACGACAAGTATAGAACTTCCTTAGCATCTTTATTTGAGCAATAGATGGAATGAACTAACGGTCAAACCGCACCCAAAATTTCTTGATATTTTATAATATCTCTTTTTTCAGATATGTTGAATGACTCCCACCACTACAATGCTGCTCTTATGAGCTTAAAAGTCACCAAATTAATTTTTTGAGTGTCACTGCACTCCACCATACGTAAATGCCTTTGGATGTTCTCCTTCCATTAACAATCTAACACCACACCTGCATTTCCTTGAGACTCCAGCGGATGGTCCTTATGAAAGGTTCCTCTGGCTCTCTCCCATATGATTGAATTGGCACCACTACCTATTATGGTAGTGCTTCGGGAAATTGCTTCACCCTAGCGGTTATGGTAACATTAACTCTCTGAGATATAATAGTGTTAACCTCTACTATGGTCATTTTCCTCTAATTAATTTGCTGCTTCATTTGAACCTCTCCTCATGCGTTCCTCCTAACGGACCTCACTGGTCATCCTACTCTTTGGCGTACGAAACCCAATCTAACTCGTATAAGATTCATGATTAGGTTTAAATTCTTCATATTTATCGCCGTAATTTAGATGTTTTTATCACCTTGTGCGATGTCAATTAATTTGATTTATGTCATATCATTGCTATTGACCTCTTCTATATAGTGCATCAATTTTCGTGTTTTTCTCTTACATTTTATAGGATTTTTATACGTGTGAAGAAAAGAGAAAACTCAAAATCAAGAAAGAAAGAAAGAAAAGAAGCAAAGTTAAAGACAAAATAGTAATTTTGCACCAGGAATTCAGACATGGAACCAAAAGGAAAGTTGAAGATCTAGAGTCCACAAGCATGTAGGAAGATCAGTTGATCATCGAGAAAGGACTCATTTAGCGATAACAAGTTATCGGATGATTCAACGGTTAACCTAGATAATTGATCAGCTGTAACACCCTGCTCAAAATAATAACGGGTGGCCAGCCCTATACTACATTAAATCAGGAGTTTCAGATGGCTCAGTCTCAACATCAACTGTCGGTACAAATATAATATACACTAACTACCTGATATCATGTAAGCGAGATGTTAAAATTTAAATAAAATATGCAACAGACAACAAACCAACATTATAAGCTACTAATAAAAAAAGAAAGATGCATACAAGAACTATGATAAATAAATTCCTAGAATAAAATGAAATAAATAACTAGAACCGAATATACCACAAAAAAGTAAATCCGAATAAGCTGTCGGGTCACAGCCAATACAATAACTGAAATTGAATAAATATACACATCTATAAATATACCGTGGGTATAAACCCGTTATACAACATGAATCCTACCTAGATTTTTAAAGAAGTAGGAAGCGACTACAATCTAAGTCCCGTAATAGTCCGCACCTGTCACGGCTCCCAGGACTCTGGATAGAAGGTCATCCGGCATCCATGCGGTAGGACACCTGTAGTAATATATATATATATATATATATATATACAGGCAGGAGTGAAAAGTAAACGGGTCAGAGACCGAGTCTAAAAATATTTAGGAAGTGTGTCAACCGTGCATAATAAATATCGATGCACTTATTTCATAATTAAAGTGTAATCGCACTCTCGTGAAACCCCAACTCCCCTCTCATCTAACGGAGCGCACCTATTCGCGTCTTGAAATTTTAGTTAAATTACCCCACCTATAAGGACAACCTAACTAAACATGGGCATAGCCTATACCCCCAATACCTGCCTTCCTAGCATACCCAAGAATCCAACCCTTTCTAATCATACTTGATTATTTTCAAACATATATGCCATACTAGGCTTAATGGATTCCGGTTTATAATTTATTCAATTATAATTCTTAATACGTAACCATATATAATTGGGTTTAATCATATGATTTAATTACTAAATAACATGCATACAGATTATTATTGACAAAACTTCTCTCCAATCTCAACACTGCAATACATTTCGTGCGTGGGGTGTCTCGCAAAGCAAAATCCAAACAAGGAACCACCCCGTTACACTACTCCTTGACAATGTCGATCCTAGAGATCCATTATGCCATATATACAATATTATACTACTACAACTACTAAATTTAGGTTACAATATAAAAAAAACTTAAAATCTCCAATAATATCCTTGGGATGATGTGACCGAAATATTCCTTAAATGCGATACATCAACCCCCCACAATCTAGTACATAATAATCATCCAAGATGTACTCCATAAAATTCCATATCCTTTCATCTATAGGATATATAAATATATATAGGCATTTATTCTAACCATATATATATATATATATATATATATATATATATATATATATACAATCATCCATTCCCATAGCGAAGTGTACATACCACATATGATGTACAATGACCTTACACATAATATACCCAGCTATATATATCGCCGATAAAACTGCACCACGCTATCATCTTCCAGGGCATTACTCACATACCATCCTGGGGATCACGGTCGATCTCAATATCACCGACACCGGGGCCATACACACACACACGACGTCCCGGGAAGCGGTCATAGCTCCTAACCGATCAATGAGACGAGACATACCCACCACGCCTCACCCTGAAAATATAAGTCACATAATAACACACTGGACGACTATGAACTGGGGACTATCCACAACCTGCTCCTTGAGCCATGATGCTCACCCTCTGCGCGAAAACTTCCCAATGATAGCATGAGCGGGGTATGCTTAACCACATAAGTATATATATTATTCACATGCACAATATATATATATCCATATGATTACATCATATGATAAAACATTAAACCATCACATATGGTTTAGATATTCATACCATGTATATCCACAACGTAAATATATCCATATATTCATATCTATACAGGTATACATAATCCTTAATATACAAGCTGTCACCACAAATTCATTTAATTTACCTCGATACGTTAATATAATCCCTCACTTGAAGTATATTCATCCATTTTTCCTATGATTAATAGTCTCCCAAACAACATATGTATATGCATATCCAACATTAGGGTTGTCACCCAAAGTTTAGTGTAGGAAACCAGCACTACACATACCATCTATATCCAAGAGCACATTGATGAATCTAGTAATAATTTTGACTATTGGTATACACATAACTAATAGTATATAAGCCTCAAGCTCAATCTTACATTCATCAAATAATCCCATTACTTAGGGAAAATACCCGTTGTAAATCACACACCGATAAACAACATCTACCCCAACTAGATTTACACACTCTACTCTAGTTGGTAATTTGATCCCATCACTCTCGATTTCGACTACGGTTCAATCCCTCTTATGAATCCCCTCGTCTAACACTTCTCTAATTTATTTCTTAAAGTTTATCATTACTAAGGCTATGCAACCACTCTCTTTCATTGGTCCCCAAATTGTACCTTAATAATATCCTATCGTTATAAGGATTTGACATAAATGTCAGCCTAGAATTTCACAACATACCATGGCAACTCTCTCTAAGAGTTCTTAACCTCATATCATATCTACACTTACATTTGATCTTTAATTAGGATTCTCAACCCCAATGAGGATTCCCCACAGTTTCTATACACAACTCCAATGCATACATGTATATATTTTTCCCAAGTTGTTCCAAAAAGTCCCTAAAATCATAATATGTGAGAAACCCCTTATATGTCTCCAAAACATATCTCTTACATCTTAAGAGAAAGCCCCGAATCAATAAACCCAACCAAAAAGGGTTAGAAATCCTTCTAGAGAAAAAATCCTCAAAATTCCCTGTTTTCAAATCGATTCGGCTCTATTCCAAATCGATTCGGCCCAGCGAATCGATTCGTGCCTCCAAGGCGAATCGATTCGGGTCTAAAGACCTGGGCTTCTGTCTGAGGCCGAATCGATTTGCCTTGGGTCCGAATCGATTCGGTCACACAGACGTGGGACTCTGCAACATTCCGAATCGATTCGGTCATAATATGTGAGGAAGAATCCGAGGTTGGCTTAGGCTATCCTTCGATCGAATTCAGTGATGGATTTCAAATAAAAGTAGATCGAATAGTTGCCCAATCAAAGTCTCTCTGACTTCTCGAGTTTGAGGAATGATGGGGATCCCTTTCATATATACTATTCTTCGTCCGAAAAGAATCTTTTTCAAGACTTTTATGTCTCTATATTACCTTATTTTGGAATTTTAGAATTCTCCAATTTAATTAAATTTTATTTTCCCAAAAATTTAGTTTCTTAGTCTCCAAAGTTAAGGGTTGTTACATACTTCCCCCCTTACAAAAATTTCACCCGTGAAATTTAAGATATGCCTAGGACCTCAATCTCCTCTAGTCCTTACATCAACCCTCAGGATCACTATACTGATCGTTTCTAGTTCTCACGTCGAACCATATAGATTTTAAAGCAAACTACTACCCAGGGCGCCCATACACCCTGTACCCGAGCTTCCACTCGTAGAATTATAGTCAGGATACATTAGCCTCAAATCGTAATATACTATCGCCAATATAATCTATAACAACATATTAACTATATAAAAGTTTGAAAAATTCCCAATGGTTGAACTCTCTCAATTCCTGACACTAACCACCTTCGTGCGGGGGAGGTCTCGCAAGAAAAATACAAACAAGGAACCCTCCCAATACACTACTGTGTAGCTAGGTCGGGGATTGAGATTAGTTGAACCAGGGTTAAGGTTTTATAAAAGATTTTCATATTTTAGATATTGCTCAAAGGCCTATGTAACAATATAATATAAAACAAATCCATGTCTTTCGACACGCCAAGCAAACACCTTATGTTTAGGACACAAGGTCTCAACAAATACAATACTCTAACCAATACCTAGTTCTCAAAAATAGCACAACTATGAGCTAAATTATCCGCTCAACATAAATCTACTAAACTCTGAACCTCTCAGTTATAAAATTCCTCTACATCACATCAACACCTTTCCATAAACTAAGTTCTTCCCTCATTGGAGCACTACAATTACACTCCCTAACCCATCCATAAGACGAATAACCTTATAATCACTACCCAACAAACCTCGACATTCCGCCCTTTTGGAATTCAATATTATAACTCTCGATTATCTCCTCACGAGATGATTTATTTTCTCAAAAAATGCCCTACAAAGGCTATACTTACTCACTCCTTCCTCTAAGGAAGTTTTATACACCCTAGGGATGTAGCGACTAACCACTTATCATACCTTACGCGACCCGTTCCCAACATCGCATAAAGCGTGACTTAAACCTAAAGAAAGGTATTCAACCTTATACTTCCATAATACAATTGCTTTACTTCATCCTTGGATCCTTACTTAAAGTCCTCTACTTCTTCCAGGACCATCATTATTCCTAAACCTATTTCTCCATAAGAGAAACATCTTCCTCAAAATCCTTCCTAACCATTTGAAGGACAAAATGCGATTGCGACTATTGAAAACTCCCTCAGTCCTACGTAACGAACCTGAGTCTCCAAATTTCTTACGCCCTTCTTAATTAAAGACGATACCTCAACAATTGGTCAATGCCACCTACCTTCCAACGATAGAAGTCAGCATCACGAGGCTTCCTAACAAAGATTGACGGGTTTCTCATTCTAAACCTCCCAAGGACTACACTATATACCTCTCCTAAGACTTTCCTTACTAAGTCCAAGATTCGTCATTCGAGTAAATTTCCCTTTCTTACTCAACCACCCTTAGAACACCCTGAACCCCTGCTAGAGTTATCTTTCTTATTCCCGCCTGAATGGAGGAAAACAAATACCTCCAATCAAAGCGTACCCAAAATCTGATATGGGTATTGTATCTCTAATCTTATCCTTTCCTAAACGACATAATCTAGGCGACGTCTGAAATGAAACGAAGCCAACTGTTATCAGAACGTCGATCAAGTGAATACACTTCACAGAAAAAGATAAACGCAGTGAACACAACAATCCTAATAGTAGGGCTTTATATCAAGAATATTAACGGAAGAACGCAGAAAACCCGCACAGATCCTAAAGACTCTAGAACCTGATGCTCTGATACCATCTATAACACCCCGCTCAAAATAATAAAGGGTGGCCAGCCCTATACTACATTAAATCAGGAGTTTCAGATGGATCAGTCTCAACACCAACTATCGATACAAATATAATATAGACTAACTACCCGATATCATGTAAGCGAGATGTTAAAATTTAAATAAAATATGAAACAGACAACAAACCAACATTATAAGCTACTAATAAAGAAAAGAAAGATGAATACAAGAACTATGATAAATAAAATGCTAGAATAAAATGAAATAAATAACTACAAACGAATATACCACAAAGAAGTAAACCCGAATAAACTTTCGGGTCACAGCCAATACAATAACTGAAATGGAATAAATATACACATATATAAATATTCCTTGGGTATAAATGCGATATACAACATGAATCCTACCTAAATTTTTAAAGAAGTAGGAAGCGAGTACAATCTAAGTCCCGCAACAGTCCGCACCTGTCACGGCTCCCAGGACTCTGGATAGAAGGTCATCCGACATCCATGCGGTAGGACACCTGTAGTAATATATATATATATATATATATATATATATATATATATATATATATATATATAGGCAAGAGAGAAAAGTAAACGGGTCAGAGCCCGAATGTGAAAATATTTAGCAAGTGTGTTAACCGTGCATAATAAATATCGATGCACTTACTTCATAATTAAAGTGGAATCGCACTCTCGTGAAACCCCAACTCACCTCTCATCTAACGGCGCGCACCTACTCACGTCCTGAAATTTTAGTTAAATTACCCCACCTATAAGGACAACCTAACTAAACATGGGCATAGCCTATACCCCCAATACCTTCCTTCCTAGAATACCCAAGAATCCAACCCTTTCTAATCATACTTGATTATTTTCAAACATATATGCCATACTAGGCTTAATGGATTCCGGTTTATAATTTATTCAATTATAATTCTTAATACATTAACCATATATAATTGGGTTTAATCATATGATTTAATTACTAAATAACATGCATACAGATTATTATTGACAAAACTTCTCTCCAATCTCAACACTGCACTATGTTTCATGCGTGGAGTGTCTCGCAAAGAGAAATCCAAACAAGGAACCACCCCGTTACACTACTCCTTGACAATGTCGATCCTATAGATCCATTATTCCATACATACAATATTATACTACTACAACTACTAAATTTAGGTTATAATATAAAAACAACTTAAAATCTCCAATAATATCCTTGGGATGATGTAACCGAAATATTCCTTAAATGTGATACATCAACCCCCATCAATCTAGTACATCATAATCATCCAAGATGTACTCCATAAAATTCCATATCCTTTCATCTATAGGATATATAAATATATATATAGGCTATATATATATATATATATATATACAATCATCCATTCCCATAGCCAAGTGTACATACCACTTATGATGTACAATGTCCATACACATAATATACCCGGCTATATATATCGCCGATAAAACTGCACCATGCTATCATCTTCTAGGGCATTACTCACATACCATCCTGGGGACCACGGTCGGTCTCAATATCACCGACATCGGGGCCATGCACACACACGACGTCTCGGGAAGCGGTCATAGCTCCTAACCGGTCAATGAGATGAGACATACCCACCACGCCTCACCCTGAAAATATAAATCACATAATAACACACTGGATGACTATGACCTGGGGACTATCCACACCCTGCTCCTTGAGTCAGGATGCTCACCCTCTGCGCAGAAACTTCCCAATGATAGCATGAGCGGGGTATGCTTAACCACATAAGTATATATATCATTCACATGCACAATATATATACATCCATATAATTACATCATATGATAAAACATTAAACCATCACATACGGTTTAGATATTCATACCATGTATATCCACAACATAAATATATCCATATATTCATTTCTATACAGACATACACATATCCACATATCCACACACACACACACACACACACACACACACACACATATATATATATATATATAAACTCGGTTATAAGTATACATAATCCTCAATATACAAGCCGTCACCACAAATTCATTTAATTTACCTCGATATGTGAATATAATCCCTCACTTGAAGTATATTCATCCATTTTTCCTATGATGAATAGTCTCCCAAACAACATATGTATATGTATATCCAACATTAGGGTTATCACCCAAAGTTTAGTGTAGCAAACCAACACTACACATACCATCTATATCCGAGAGCACATTGATGAATCTAGTAATAATTTTGACTATTGGTATACACATAACTAATAGTCTATAAGCCTCAAGCTCAATCTTACATTCATCAAATAATCCCATTACTTAGGGAAAATACCCGTTGTAAATCACACACCGATAAACAACATCTACCCCAACTAGATTTACACACTCTACTCTAGTTGGTAATATGATCCCATCACTCTCGATTTCGACTACGGTTCAATCCTTCTTATGAATCCCCTAGTCTAACACCTCTCTGATTTATTTCTTAAAGTTTATCATTACTAAGGGTATGCGACCACTCTCTTTCATTGGTACCCAAATTGTATCTTAATAATATCCTATCTTTATAAGGATTTGACATAAATGTCGGCCTAGAATTTTACAACATACCCTCGCAACTCTCTCAAAGAGTTCTTAACCTCACATCATATCTACACTTACTTTTGATCTATAATTAGGATTCTCAAACCCAATGAGGATTCCCCACAGTCTCTATACACAACTCCAATGCATATGTTGATGTAAAAAACTAGATCGCCCTAATTATTCAATCACAGATAAATAAATAAGACAAAGATTTTTAAAGTGGTTCGGCTAGGAATAAAGCCTACGTCCACTGTTATGTTATTGCTGAGTGTTTTTGGAATTCTTGATTACAAGTTCTCTCAAGAAATTCCGATCCCTTTGAATGGGATTGATACAAGGTATTTATAGCCTCAAGGCTGTACATGAAAGGTCCAATACATTAAATGATATACATATGAATGGGTAATACATTTAATGCAGCGTGTGCGTCAAGAATCTAATGAATAGTTGAACAGTTGTCCGTCTGATAATTGATGACATGGCCGAGGTGCAGTTCGGACCGCCTTAGTTGCTCGTTGATCAAGAGTTCCTCGGAGGGCTTAGAGTATCTCGGGATGATGGAGTTCCTCGGCATGATAGAGCTCCTCGGTGTATTCTCGTTGCTCGGTACCAACCATGGTTGTTCAGTAAATGATCTTCCTCGCTGTTATTGTGCCACGTAGATCGACACGTGTCTTCATACTATTCGTCCACATCAGCATATTAATTTTGGTATCAACAGAAGCCCCCAATGTTTCATATTTCGAACTTTGAGGAGTATGGGACATTCTTTCTCGGTATATGGTAATATTAAATGACCTTCCTGGTTTTTAGGAGCATTGTATTCAAATTTCCTTCTCATTTCGCAGTTTTCCGTCTTTTTTATAAGCGCTTCGATCTTCGTGCAACTTTTGTCTTTTTAGCCGCCGGAAGTTCAGTAGTTTCTTTTTAGTAATCATTTCTTTCGCCGCTTCCCAATGCAAAGTATTTAAACTCCTTTGGTAACCATACCGTCGTCTACACTTTCCATTTTTCTGCATTCAAGTTTTCTATTCTCTTCCTCTCTCTTGTGTGTTCATCATTGTTTCCGTTCGTTGTCAACATATCTCCTTTCTTTCTGTAAGATCTTCTTCCTTTCTTCTGCATCTCTTTTATTCAATATGGTTTATATTGTTGAATCTGCTGAGAAATTTCGTTCTGACTTTTCCATTCCTTCTTGGGTAACTCTAGAGGTTCTTTCTGAGCCTTTAGATTACTTTCGATTGGCTGAGGGACATTGGTTCCCCAGTCTTTTCATTGCTGAATGTGGTTTTTCTTTTCCCCCAAACCTATTATGTCTTGAGTTTTGTCAATATTTTGATCTTGTTCCTGCAAAAATAGCCCCCAATTCATGGAGAATAATTAACGGGGTGCACAAGTTAAATCTAACTCATGGGACTCGTATAGGGATCCCAGAAATCATATACTGCTATAAATGGGCCACTTTAGATAATGTTTATTATTTAAAAACTAGGTTTTTAAATAGAGCCCTTGTAGTTAACCTCCCTGATTCAAATAGAGATTATTTTGAGCATGGGTTGGTCATAAAAAATTGGCAACACGCGCCTTTATCTGGGAATGAAGTATACAACGGTCCCAGATGCCCCCCATACGGCAATGGGATAGGTTTATTTTTCATTTTATTTTACTTATGAAATTGCGTTTTCATCATGTTTGACAAAATGTATAACTGAAATTTATGTATTTATTTGCAGTTGATAGTAAAAGAAAAACTCCAAAAGAGTCGGAAGTGAATATCAAGCATTTAAAACTTATCTGGAATTTGCATAAGACGATTGCAGACGAGCATATTAGGTCTGCATCATATTTGCTGCAGTATAAGAGCTACACAACCTCTTATACTGCTCGCCCTGTTGAACCAGCCTCAACACCAGAAAGTTCATCTTCAGATTCTCATCTCCCCCTATCTCAGAAAATGGGCAAGAAAAGAGCTCCTCCTGCTCTATTTGGTGAAATTTCTTCTGCTGTTGGGGCACAGAAAAGCAAAATTGATGTCCCAGAGGGGACTAAAAAAGTAGATGCCAGTTCCTCCAAATTTGCCGAGAAGCCCCCAGTGGCCCCGAGCAAGAAAAATGCTAGTGCTGATGTAATTACAATCTCTCCGACCAAGACTTCTTCCTTGGTTGATGCTGCTGACCCTCCTTTGAAGAGATTGAGGAAATCATCCTCGGTTAATCTTGCTGGAACTGCATCTTCTCTACCCGCTGGTGGTAGTAGTATTTCAAAAATCATTCTTCCGAGCTCTTCAACGAGCTCAGTTATACCCGAGGTTCTCGGGGTTGATGAAAAGATTCCTAGGGATACACTGACATCCCTAGCTGCTCGCCATCTTTCTTCAGTAAATTTCTCATACCTTTGGTCTTTCTTTTCTTTTTCCTGAACTCTTGTATTTGTGTTGACTCTATTGTTTTTCTTATCTTTCAGCTGGTGAACTGTTTCAATACCATCGTGAAGAAAGATCAAGCTATTAAAGCTTCTAGTTCCTCGTCCGATGTTGACGATGCCCTCTTGGGTTTAGCCCAATCTGTGAAAGAATCTCGCCAGCAGTACGTCGAGGAGAAAGCTGCCTGGGAGAAAAAATTGGCTGCAGCTGAGGCTGATAAGATGAAGATGGCTGAAACCTCCAAGAATTTGGAGGAGAAGGTGAAAAGCTTAGAAGTCAATCAGCAAAAATGCGATGACCAACTGAAGAATGCAGAAAAAGAACTATCTATCCTGCGAGACATCAAAATCCAGAAAGAACAATTGGATGTCAAACTCTCCTCGGAGAAGTTGAAAAGAAAAGCTGTAGTCAAGAAACATTTCAGTGCTGGTTGGGAGAAAGGATGGGATAAAGGGATTGCTGCTATGACATCTCAAGTCAAATATGGGGAGTTGAAATACTTCTATGATGGTTGGGTAGCTGCTCTACAAGAGCTAAAAATCCAAGACGATTCTGAGCTATTCCAAAGGCATCTCCCTGGTCCTCCTCCACCAATTGTGGAAGAAGAAGAAGATGAACCTGCTTCAGATGAATCTTCCATGGCTGTGGATGTCCCAATCTCTGCTTCTCAACCCTCTGTCATTGAGGATATTTCTTCTATGCCTCCTCCTGCCGAGAAGATTTCTGCCGATCAAGCTGTTGTTATCACCGAGCAACCGAGCTCCTCGTCCCAGCCTCCCGAGAAAGTCTTGGGAGACAAGGAAAAGGTGTGAAGTTGTTCGGTATCATTTCTATCTTTTATCATTTGTAATCGAACAATGTAATCCTTTTATGATCTAATAAAATACTTCTTTACTCATCGCCGTTATTGATGATTCTTTGTTGATTGTTGTCTTTTTCTTGTCTTTAGTTTGTTGCTAGAATGGAACTAATCTCTTCTCATGATACCGAGCTGATGCAGCAATGTCACCAATACTATAGGGCTGGTCATACAGACCTTAGTTCTTCTGAAATTGCTGACATTCTTGGTCATGATGCTTCAGAACAGGCGACTGAGGCTTATCGGTACTTGAAAGATTTACTCGACCGAGCTGTAGCTAACAATGTCGCTTATTATGACTTGATTGAAGAGCTGCATTGTTCCTTAGAGGATCTCCAAGTTCAGCACAATGAATCGATGGCTTCATTACACGAGGAATATGAAAATAGATATCAACAACTTTCCTCTGATACAGGTCATAAAAAGATCATTGCTGCATATGACATTAGGGAAAGGACCCTAAAAGGTGAAGTTGAAGCCTGCCGACAAATTGCCGAGATCCTGGAACAAGAAAATAATAGTCTGCAGAAAAGATTGGCTCAATATGAATCCGTTGCCTCCTCTTCCACTGCATTAGTACCAGTTACTGATGAAGGTTTTTCGTTTCTAGAGGTTGAAAACGCCAAACTAAGGCAAGAGTTGGATGACTTGAAAAAGTCTATTATTCCTGTGACTGCTCGGGGACGAGGAAGGAGTTCTCGGGGACGAGGAAGAATCGTCGAGGAGCAAAATTCTCCAGTTGCTTCTCGGAGCCGATCAAGAGTTCTTAGCCGTAGTGTTGAAGAATCTCGCACCCAATCTACTCTGGAAACTCAAGCATTCCAACTGAATGTTAAGGATCGTGCTCTGTCTGATTTGTCTAAGAAAAATTTATCTTTAGAGGATCAACTGGCTGCGATGAAGTCTGCTCTGAATAATAAAGATGCTCTTATCAAGAACTTTCTCGAGCAAGTAGATAGATTAACTTTCCAATTCCATAAACAGCCTCGGGAGTTCTGGAATGCAGGCTATAATGAAGCTCTTTATCATTTGGATGATCGCATTGAAAATTCTAACAACGAAGGTTATAAACAGGGATGGTTGAACGCCTTGGGTGTATTAAAATTGGAACGAGGTCATTATTTATGGGATTATCATGCTCCTGGATTGCTAAACTTGCATGTTCCTCCTTATAAATTGGATATGGCATGGATTCCTGCTCGTTCCATTCCTCGGAGTTTGATCTCTAAATATCTTGGTGATTATAACCTTCATTCTCAAGTTGAAGTCTCTCGTCCTGAGCATCTGTTGGACACTCCTACAATAATGAATGTCAGAATGCTGAAGGACATGAACTTTATTAATTCTCCTCTTTGTCTAGAGGATCCTCCTGCTGGCGAGGAACCTGTCTCAAAAGATAAAGGAAAGAAACCAATAGAGTAGGAATCTTTAATGTAATAGTTAGCACATACATGTAACATGTAATACATTTTTATCTTAATGAAAGAATTTCATTTTCTGTTTTGCCAATAGCTATTTTTCTGTTTGCAAATTATATGGTTCATCAACCAACTTAGAATTTATAATAAGCATAAATTGTTCAAAATTGTTTCCAACCAACCAAGGTGGATAAATAATGTTTGTCGACCAACCACAGTTGATGGGTTTCTATCCCCGACCAGCCATACTTGGTTCAATTTCAAATATAAACATGCGTCCGACCAACTAAGGTCAACACTTTTGTTCTCGTCGACCAACTACAGTTAGTGGGTTTTTATCCCCGACCAACCATACTTGGTACAGTTTGGAATATTTTGTTCTTTAAGGAAATTTTTGTAATAATGTTACCTCCCGACCAACATAAGCTGTAATGCGAGAGTATATAAAATCTTACCAACCGTAGTTGATCATACTGGTATACACCTCCTAATCAAAGGAGTAGTAGGGTTCTTTCGAACTTTTTGGCTCCTTGGAGCATGTCCTCCTAACCAAAGGAGGTTGGCTACTTATAGCACTTTTGCTCCGTAGAGCGCTCCGTAGAGCTTGTCCTCCTAACCAAAGGAGGTTGGCTACTTATAGCACTTTTGCTCCGTAGAGCGCTCCGTAGAGCTTGTCCTCCTAACCAAAGGAGGTTGGCTACTTATAGCACTTTTGCTCCGTAGAGCGCTCCGTAGAGCTTGTCCTCCTAACCAAAGGAGGTTGGCTACTTATAGCACTTTTGCTCCGTAGAGCTTGGCTCCGTAGAGCATGGCTCCGTAGAGCAGTCTTCTTCTTGTTATCAAGCAGTGTAGTGTTCAACACTAGTATTCCCCGAAAAACTTTCAACAGAAAGAAAATGGTGAACCATCCTCATTTTATTCATCATTTTATTCATAATGAAAGAAATACTTTACATTTTACATCACTGATAATACTTGCGCAGGTGTTCAGCATTCCATGCATTCTTGAATTCCTCTCCTTCTAGAGTTGCTATTCTGTAAGTTCCAGGTCGAACAATCTCTGTAACGCGGTAAGGTCCATGCCAGTTTGCTTCCAGTTTATTCTGTTTCTGAATAAATTTCTTCAGCACATAATCACCCTCCTTCAAATCGCATCTCTTCACCCTTTTGTTGTAGAACAGAGCTGTTCGTTGTTGATAAGCAGCATTCCTAATGGCTGCCTCTTCTCTTACTTCTTCGAGCATATCCAAATCCATTCCTCTCATCAAGTCACTGATCGGAGAGTTGAAATTCAGCACTCTATGCGTTGGGAGACCCAACTCGGCCGGTATCACAGCCTCACTTCCAAATGCTAGCATATATGGTGATTCTCCAGTTGCTGCTCGGGGAGTTGTTCGGTAGGCCCATAATACTGATTGGAGCTCATTAATCCAATTTGCTTTAGCTTCACTTAGCCTCTTTTTCAACCCATTTAGTAATGTTCTGTTCGTCACTTCAGTCTGTCCATTGCTTTGGGGATGGCCTGGTGCTGAATGAAACTTCAAAACGTTCGACTGATGACAATAGGCAGCAAATTCTTCATTATCAAATTGTGTTCCATGATCTGTGATGAAAGCATGAGGGAGACCATATCGACAAATGATATTCTTCCATACAAACTGGTATACCTTCTCGTACGTCATATTGATAAGAGGCTCAGCTTCCACCCACTTAGTAAAATAGTCCACTGCAACTACGAGATACTTGAATCTTCCTCGGGTGGTCGGCAGTGGTCCAACCAAATCAATTCCCCACATGGCAAATGGCCAAGGGGAAGTTATTGGTGTTAGCAATGCTTGTGGAGTTCGTCGGATGGAGGAAAAACGTTGGCACTTGTCACATTTCTTGGCATAGGCTATACAATCAGCCCTCATTGTTGGCCAGTAATATCCCTGTGTCATCACTCTTTGTAAAAGTGTTCGACCTGCTACATGAGCTCCACAAGATCCTTCATGGATTTCTTCAATCAATTCTTTCACCTCGGTGGGATGTACACATCTCTGCAAACCTGCCATAATTCCTCATCTATACAAAATACCATTAGTTAATACATACCGAGCAGCTTTATACTTCAGTTTCTTGGCAGCGAGTTTGTCCTCCGGCAATTCGCCCTCTTCAACATATTTCCTGATTGGATCCATCCAAGATGGTCCTAAATCAAGGGTAATCACATTCGTTGTCAGATCTTCATCTATGCTCCGACCTTCTAATACTTCAATCGGTATGGTTCTTCGCATCTCGGTACGAGTAGCTGATGCTAGTCGGGCCAGTGCGTCTGCTTGTATATTCTCCATCCTCGGTATTCTCACCAATTGAATGGCATCAAATTCTGTCAACAATTTCATCACCTTTGCATGATATTTGATCATTAAGTCTCCTTTAACCGCATATATTCCCATCATCTGATTCACAATTAATTGAGAATCACTGAATACCATCACTTGTTGTGCTTCCATAGTTTTTGCTAGGCTAAGACCTGCTATCATGGCCTCATACTCCGCTTCATTATTAGAGGCTTTGAATTGGAATCGCAAAGCATATTCCATATCAATCTCGTCTGGAGTGATCAAAACAATTCCTGCTCCACAACCAGCTGTGCAGGATGATCCGTCTACATATAATCTCCATGTAGGTATTTCGTCTTCAAATTTCTTATCTGTCAGAGTTCCTCGATAAAATATCTGCTGTTTTCTTCCATCATCCCCCGGTATCTTTCGCTCCTCGTCAGTCATCTGCTCGTACCCTTTTACCAACCGTGGTTGGTCTGAGTTTGAATATAATGATTTCTCTACATCCACAAGTCCTTTTACCAACCTTGGCTGGTTTGGACCTATTTCTGCTGATCCTGTATCGTCCACAGGTAGGTCAGCAAATGTTTCTGTTGATCCTGTATCGTCCACAGGTAGATCAGCAGATGTTTCTGTTGATCCTGTATCGTCCACAGGTAGATCAGCAGGCACCTTTTGCTCCTCGGGGGTATCAGGGTATGTGAACTCTGCTATAAAATCTGCTACAGCTTGCCCCTTGAATGATGATCTGGGCTCATACACAATATCATATTCACCAAGTTCTACTGCCCAGTACATCAGTCTCCCTGATTTTTCTGGCTTATGGAGGACTTGTCTCAATGGCATATCAGTATAAACGATGATGGTATGGGCTTGGAAATATGGCCTCATTCTTCTACTTGCTTCAATTAGTGCCAATGCCAATTTTTCTAGCTTTGGGTACCTGATTTCTGCACCTCGGAAAGCCTTACTTGTGTAATAAATTGGCTTCTGGACTCCATTCTCCAATCTGATCAACGCTGAACTGACTGCGTTCTCTGATACTGCCAAATACAAATACAACTTTTCTCCTGTTATTGGTCTGGACAACAGTGGAGGTGCTCCCAAGTATTTCTTCAAGTCTTGAAAAGATTTTTCACATTCCTCATTCCATTCAAAGGTTTTTCGAAGTGTTTTGAAGAATGGTATGCATTTATCAGTTGCTCGAGATACAAATCTGTTGAGCGCTGTAACTCGTTCGGTAAGACTCTGCACTTCTTTCTTCGTCGTCGGAGATCGCAGCCCTAGAAGAGCTTTGATCTTATCTGGATTTGCCTCAATACCTCGCTGATTGACGATGTATCCGAGGAATATTCCTTCTCGTACTCCAAAGATGCACTTCGTCGGGTTAAGCTTCATTTGGTATTTATCCAATTGATCAAAAGTCTGACTCAAGTCAACCAAATGATCAGCAGCTTTCTTGCTTTTAGTGAGCATGTCATCGACATAGACCTCCATGTTGCGGCTGATTTGTTCGGTAAAAACCTTGTTCATCAACCGCTGATATGTTGCACCTGCATTTTTTAAACCAAAAGGCATAACATTATAACAATAAGTTCCCCTAGGGGTAATAAAAGAAGTACTTTCCCTGTCTTCAGGTTTCATTTTGATCTGGTTGTAGCCAGAGTAAGCATCCATGAAGCTGAGTAGCTCGTGTCCCGAGGTAGCATCCACCAGTTGATCAATTCTGGGCAATGGAAAATGATCCTTGGGGCATGCCTTATTGAGATCGGTGAAATCGACACATATTCTCCATTTGTTGTTTTTCTTCTTTACCATCACCACATTAGCCAACTAATCTGGATATTTTACATCTTCAATGAATTGGGCTTTCTGGAGTTTCTCGACTTCCTCCTGTATGGCCTGGTTCTTCTCGGGACTAAACACCCTTCTTCTCTGCTTTACAGGTTTAATCTCCTTATTCACATTGAGTTCATGACATAAGAAGTTTGGATCTATTCCTGGCATGTCTTCATGACTCCAAGCAAAAGTATTTTTCCTATTCTTCAAGAAAGTTATCAACTCCTCTTTTATTGACATATCCAACGATGAACCTATCTGGGTTATTCGTTCAGGATGTTCGTCGTCCAGAATAACATTTTCTGTAGATTCTACCACTTGTCCTTTTACAAGTTGAGATTCATCCCTGGGATCAAGAGTTTCAATTTCTGTACCTTCCTCCACCTGGTAAGTAGTAGTCTTTTTCATCGATCCTTCTAGTTCTTCTTGCTCGGCCGACGAATAATAGCATTCCCGAGCTACTTTTTGATCACCTTTCACCACTCCAACTCCAAAATTTGTTGGGAATTTCAAACATTGATGTACTGTAGAAGGAACGGCTTCGAACTTCTTCAATCCAACTCTTTCCATGATGATATTGTAGGCCGATTGCACATTCTTATCCATCACAAAGAATCGTATTCTTTCTGTTCGACAAACAGGCCAGGTTCCAATGAATATATCCAACTTGATCGTCCCAAGTGGAAAAACTTTCTCACCAGCAAAACCCAGAAGGGGTCTGTGATAAGGTTCCAATTGAGATAATTTCAAATTCAGGCTATCAAAGCATGAATAGTACATGATGTCTGCCGAACTACCATTGTCTACCAACACCCTTGAAATGATCACGTCCTTCATTCTCATTTTGATCACCAAAGGATCATCATGAGGGTAAAGAACACCTGCCAGGTCGTTTTTTGAAAAACCAATTACTAGCTTCTCTTTGTTTACCTTCCTCGGACGATCATCCTCGGCCAGGTTTATTCGCTGAATATATGAGCAAGCTTGAGCCTCTCCGAGATAAGATTTTCTTTCTGCAGTAAGGTCTCCTCCTCCTGCATCTCCCCCTGTAATAACGTTACGATGAAATGATCCAAAACGTATGGAAAATACCTCTCGTTCAGGTTTTCTTGGCTTCTTGGGAAGATCGGGGTCATCATCTGGATCCTCTTCATGGTCCCTCCTCTTTTTCTCCTCTGCACGACGAGGAGATCTAGATCTCTTTCTAATTCTGTCCTCATTTGTCCTCTCACCTCTGCGATCTACATACTTTGATAATTTTCCTCTTCGAATGAGTGTTTCAATCTCGTTCTGAAGGGCTATACAATTTTTGGTCATATGGCCATGATCTTTGTGAAACTCGCAATATTTGGTCTTATTCCTCATGTCTGGATCTGTCTTCAGTTTCTCTGGCCATTTGATTTCCTCGTTATTCCTGATCTCTTCTAAAACATGATTAATACCCATTTTCAATGGAGTATAATTATCATACTTCTTTAAGGCTTCCAACTTTATCCTGTTATTCCTGGAATGTTTGTCACCACCATTACCTTTCTGATCTTTCTTCTTAGAGTTGTCGACCTCCACTTTAACTTCTTTATCCATATTCTTCTTCGCAGTCATAGCCTCCTCGGCATTCATGATTTTGGCCGCCTTTGCCATCAATTCTGACATATTTTTAGGCGGATCTTTGGCCAGAGTATAGTATAGCTTGTTAGGCAGCAAACCACTCATCAAAGCAGTGATTGCTGTCTTTTCTTCATAATCTATGACTTCCAACTTCTCGTTATTGAAACGAGTTATGTAATCTCTAGTACTTTCTCCTGATTTTTGTCTAACACTTAGTAAGTGCGCTACTCGCTTTACTGGCTTTGCTCCAAAACAAAAATTGCCAATAAACAGCTCGGCTAACTGAACAAAAGTTGAAATCTTACCCCGAGGAAGATTATTGTACCATATCTGTGCAGATCCGGTAAGAGTTCCCGAGAATGCTCTACACCTCATCTCGTCGGGGACAGCATAGATATCTGCAGCAGCTTGGTACTGTTCTATATGAAGTACGGGATCTGTCTTTCCATCGTACTTGGGGGTCACTACAGGTGCTTTGAATTTCGACGGTGTAGGGAAATCCACAATGGCTTGCACAAAAGGTGTCCCTTGAACAAAAGTTCTCTGTAAGGGGTTCCTCGCCTTAGCCATTTCTCCCAGTCTATCCTCCAATCGTTGAATGGAACCTTTCCATGCTTCATTCCCTTCCTCGGGCCGCTTAGTCCGAGCAACTGATTGCTCTGACGTAGCTTCCTGAGATTTATCTCGACGAGTAATTGGTCGTGATTGTGCAGATCCTTCTCTCAAACCTGGTGGTGGTCGAAAACTTCCTGATGGAACCCTAGGTGGACTCATGTTCCTCCTTGGTCCTAACCGACTGAAAGGAGACACCCTGCTTAATCTTTCTAAAGCGCTAGTTCTCTCCGGAGAAAGAGAGATATGTTGATCTGTATCCGTAGCCCGTATTGATGAAGTTCGCCCAGGTTGATAAGAAGAATCATTGGATTCCCCATTGCGATATGACCCAATACGTCTGGATCGTGATTGCCCATGATCAGTCCTTTGCCCTGAATGAGTAGGTACACCGCCTTGAAGAGTTTGAAGGAGTTGCCTCATAGATTCTTGCATGGCGGTTTGTCCTTGAACCAGATTCGTCATAATTTCGGCCAGATCTGGAGATGCAGATGGATTTGGAAGATTTCCAGTATTTCCAGCATTTCGATTACTGGATTCTGGATTATCTGCCATTGGTGATAAATGATTTTTATGAAAAACGATAACAACAGTCGTTTCCCACAGACGGCGCCAATCTGTTGATGTAAAAAACTAGATCGCCCTAATTATTCAATCACATATAAATAAATAAGACAAAGATTTTTAAAGTGGTTCGGCTAGGAATAAAGCCTACGTCCACTGTTATGTTATTGCTGAGTGTTTTTGGAATTCTTGATTACAAGTTCTCTCAAGAAATTCCGATCCCTTTGAATGGGATTGATACAAGGTATTTATAGCCTCAAGGCTGTACATGAAAGGTCCAATACATTAAATGATATACATATGAATGGGTAATACATTTAATGCAGCGTGTGCGTCAAGAATCTAATGAATAGTTGAACAGTTGTCCGTCTGATAATTGATGACATGGCCGAGGTGCAGTTCGGACCGCCTTAGTTGCTCGTTGATCAAGAGTTCCTCGGAGGGCTTAGAGTATCTCGGGATGATGGAGTTCCTCGGATGGAGTTCCTCGGCATGATAGAGCTCCTCGGTGTATTCTCGTTGCTCGGTACCAACCATGGTTGTTCAGTAAATGATCTTCCTCGCTGTTATTGTGCCACGTAGATCGACACGTGTCTTCATACTATTCGTCCACATCAGCATATTAATTTTGGTATCAACAGCATACATGTATATATTTTTCCCAAGTTGTTCCAAAAAGTCTCCAAAATCATAATATGTGAGAAACCCCTTATATGTCTCCAAAACATATCTCTTACATCTTAAGAGAAATCCCCGAATCAATAAACCCAACCAAAAAGGGTTAGAAATCCTTCTAGAGAAAAATTCCTCAAAATGCCCTATTTTCGAATTGATTCAGCCCTATTCCGAATCGAATCGGCCCAGCGAATCGATTCAGCCTCCAAGGAGAATCGATTCGGGTCGAAAGACCTGGGCTTCTATCTCAGGCCGAATCGATTCACCTTGGGTCCGAATCGATTCGGTCACACAGACCTGGGACTCTGCAACATTTCGAATCGATTCGGAAGGAGAACGAATCGATTCGGCCCGTTCACCCGGCTACGAAATGGGCATTTTTCTACAAAAACCCTATTTCCCAAAAATCCAAAACCAACAATTTCTAAGTATAAATTGTAACCCAATCATGTTTCCACATCAAAAGACATCCCATAATTTCATCTCATCAATTTGTACCCCTTGAACCCATGTGTAAACATCAATTTCAATATTTAAACCAAAAATCTAGGTTTTGATACTTATACCCATAAACCATTTCTTTAACCCACAAATTATGAAATGAAATACACAAATGACTTATTTAGCAGGATTAAACACTTGCCCCAGATTTGTAGAGGTTGGATCGTCCTCGATGTCACGTTTGGGTCGGAATCTCCAAGCTTTTCTTCCTCTCTCTCTTCTTTCTTCTTCCTTTCTTTCTTCTTTCTCCCTCTAGGGCTTTTTCTCTCTTTCTCTCAAATGATAAGGCTTGATCCGTAAACCTCTTAAGCCTTGAAACATAAGTCCCAATTTTAAATGTTAATACACACTTTAAATGAGTCGTTTACTCCAATTCGAGTCAAACTGACTTAAAAATAATTCGGAACCGAAATAAAACCCAATGACAGTCATTTTGACTATCTCGACCCTTCCGAGATCGATGTTTCACTAAAAATCATCATCCAGAATACTTTAAAATGTCCCCTATTTTTGGACCTCAATTCCTAAATTTTAGAATTCTCCAATTTAATTGAATTTTATTTTCCCAAAAATTTAGTTTCTCAGTCTCCAAAGTCAAGGGTTGTTACATTAGCCACTACATTCTCACACGCTTTATTATCCCGAATTTCAAGGTCAAACTCTTGATGTAATAATATCCACATAATGAGACAGGCCCTAGAATCCTTTTTAGACAAAAGGTATCGCGGGCCCGAGTGATTAGTAAATTGGTCCTATCAAGTAAGTCCTGAACTTCTCAAGAGTAAAACAATAGCAAGGAAGTCTTTTTCAATCTATAATAGTTCAATTGGGCATTATGAGGAGTCCTACTGTCATAGGAGATGACGTGAGGAATTTTATCATTATGCTGACCTAGAACCGCACCTATGGCATAGTCGGAAGCATCACACATGATCTCAAACGGTTGACTCCAGTTGCAGGGTCTCATAATAGGTGCAGAGCCAATTCCTTTTTTATCCTTTCAAAACCTTGAAAGCATTCTTTAATGAGATCGAAGGGTATGTCCTTGTCAAGAATATTGCACAAGGGTCGAGAGATTTTGACAAAATCCTTAATAAATCTCTGATAGAAACCGATGTATCCTAAGAATGACTGAATATCCCGCACAGTTTTAAGGCGTGGGAGATTTGCAATGAGATCTATTTTAGCTTTATCTACCTCGATACCCTTTTCAGAAATGATGTTACCTAGCACTATGCCTTGTTTGACGATGAAGTGACATTTCTTCCAATTAAGAAAAAGGTTCTTTTTTGTACACCTCTTCAAAACGAGGGTGAGGTTATGGAGGCACTCATCAAAACAAGACCCAAACACTGAAAAATCATCCATAAAGACTTTGAGAAAATGCTCCACAATATTTGAAAAGATATGCATCATTCACCGCTGAAAGGTAGAGGGTGCATTATATAACCCAAAAGGCATGTGTCGGGAAGAAAAAGTACCAAATGGACAAGTGAAAGTGGTTTTCTCTTGGGAGGGATGGAAATTTGACTGTAGCCGGAATAACCATCGAGAAAATAGTAATATGGATAACCGTATAATATCTCTAGCATTTAGTCGATGAAAGGAAGAGGAAAGTGACCCTTCCTTGTAACAGCGTTCAACTTCATATAATCAATACAAACTCGCGAACCGGTTTGAATATTAATGGGTACTAACACATCATCATTATTTTTCACCACAGTAACACCGAATTTCTTCAGGACCACTTGAACGGGACTGACCCATTGGCTATCAGAGATAAGGTAAACTATAGCTGCATCAAGCAATTTTAGTACCTCAGCCTAGACACCCTCTTTCATATTGGGATTAAGTCTATATTGTGCTTTATGGGAATTTTTAGCATCATCTTCTAAGTGTATCCTATGCATGCACACCGAGGGACTTATCCCCTTAATGTCGACTATGGTACATCATGTGGCTTCCTTGTGTTCTTTGAGAACCCACAACAATCTACCTGCATTTTATTTGTCCAAGTTAGATGTGATGATAACAGGCAAGTATTGAAAAGGTCCTAAGAACCTATACTCGAGCGTTTCGGGAAGTGGCTTTAATTTAAGCTCGGGAGCTTCTTAACTCGAGGGTGGAGTAGGTGACGTGGAAAGTGAGAGGGGATCAGTCTTATACTTCTAACTTCCTACTTCCATGATAGGGGCGGAGTCGAGGAGGGCATTGACTTCTTCGATTGACTCTTCGACATTAAATTTGAACCTAAAAAATGCAATACATATTTCTAAAGGGTCGTTATTATAAGTTTCCTCAAAAGTCTCTTGGATGATACTATCAATCATGTCGACATCCACGACTTCATTTTCATCGGGTGGTTATTTGGCCAAATTGAACATGTTGAGTTCCATAGTCATGTTCCCAAAGTATAGGTTCATTTGGCCGCTACGACACCTAATGACTGCAGCGGATGTGGCGAGGAAAGGATGACCCAAAATAACAGGGATTTGTGCAAGAGGATTTTGCACTTATTGGGTGTCCAAGACAACGAAATCAACGGGAAATACAAAGTCACCTACTTCAATTAGGAAATCCTTAAAGATACCTCTCAGAATTTTCATAGAACAGTCGGCTAAGGACAAGGTAATTCTAGTCGGCTTCAACACCCCCAAACCTAGTTTCTCATACACAGTGTATGATAGAAGGTTCACGCTTGCTCCTAAATCTAGAAGGTCTTTCTCAATGAGGTGATCTCCCATATTGATAGAGATCGTCGGAGTAGGGTAATCCTTATACTTGATGGGAGTTCGATAAGAAATGATTGAGCTTTCTTGCTCAGCTATAAAAGCTTTCTTAGGTACGTTAGTGCTCTCTTGAAGGTACAAAGGTCCTTCAAAAATTTGGCATATGAAGGCACTTGTTGTATAACATCAAGTAGTGGGATATTGGTTTGTTCTTGCTTGATAACTTCCAACATATTATCAACTTGCGCCTTTTTCTTTTGGGGCACCAACCATTGGTTAAACGGAGATTTGGGGACATAGGTCTCTATAGATGGCTCGAAAGATGACGGTACGAAGGAAGTTAGATTCACAAGTGGATTTTACTTCTCCTTACATTTCTCAGATTCACTCTAAGTAGGTGGTGAAATATTTTTCTCTACTTTTCTGCCAGATCTAAGCGTGATGATGGATTTTGCATGCTCTTGGGTGTGTGAATTGCTCGTATTGGCTTGAATAAAAAATTGACCCATGGGCATGTTACCCTTCCGATTGGGTCTGTGCTGACTTGGGATTGTTCCCTCATTCCTTTCACTCAACGCGTTCGTAAGTTGGCTCATTTAAACCTAGAATTTAGTAATGTCTTGAATGTTCGCATGCATGTTTTTTACTGGGTGGATTGGAGGACATTTTGAGTGGTTTGATAGAATTGAAGGGTACTTTGGGCAAAAAGGTTCATCGAATCCTCTAAAGATTGGATCTTTTGGGATGATGTATTCGATGGTGCGGTGGCATTATTTTGGAAACTCGATGGTGGGTTATCGAAAAATTGACCTCCACTTCCTTGGTATTAACCTTAGATCATGAAAGATTGGGGTCTCTCGCTACCTAAAATTGTACGCATCGGAATATGGGTCATACTTTGGCCTATTTTGATAGAGGGTATTGACTTGCTAGGTGAGTGCCTTGCGGCCGGAAGGGAAGGGCATTTCTCAACTAAGTGGTCGAATGCATCGCAAAGTATACACATATGGGAACCTACATGTTGAATATTACCCTCTTTGCTCGTCTCTAAAGCCTCTAAACGTAGAGACAATGTGTCCACTTTGGCATTTAAATCATAACTTTGTCCGACTTGGTGAGAGAAACCCTCATTGGACATGGTGGACCTAGATTATCTATTGAGGGCCCATTGTTGGCACTTTTTATCTATGGCTTCTAGTAATACCCACGTGTCAACCTCAATTTTCTCAGTAAAATCACCGTTACAGAGAGACTCAAGCATAGTTCGAGTATTACAATCGAACCCCCTCATACAAAATTTGGACTTCGCGTCCCATCTCAATTCCATGGTGCGAACATTGTAGTATCAAGGAATTGAATCGCTCTAAATACATCCACAAGGCTTCTCCCTACTTTTGGCTATTGATGGCGTGACCTATCGATGCCATCTTTTGGTGGGGAAATAATTTTTGCATGATGGTGACACTCATTTGGTTCCAAGTGGTGATGGATTCGGGTTCTAACGAGTTAAACCAACTCTTAGCTTTGTCTTTCAACGAGAACGGAAACAATTTAAGTTTTACAATCTCATCAGTGAGTTATTATTGCTTAATGGTCCCACAAATTTTTTCAAACTCACGCACAAGGAGCTATGGATCCTATTTTTCAGTGCCACGAAACACGGGCAATAATTGGAATGTTTCCAATTGGAATGGGAAATTATTCGCGGTGTGCTCGGGTAGATATATACACGAAGGTTGACTAAATATGGGTCAGATAAAGGTAATCTTTAAAGGCACGTGGTGTTTACTCGTCTCCCATCTCGATGAATATCGAAAATCTACCTACGTAAGTATCGGGAATGATAGACTCCACACTTGACAAACGATCAGTATGATCTCGAAACCAACTTCGCATACATTGAGCTCACTCGATTTTCTTTTTCTTATTTTGACCTTTATTTCTTTTTTGTGTAAAGAAAATTTAAAAAAAAATATTTGACTCAAACCACGTAATTCCTAGCTAACACAAAGCAAATTGAATTATCTAATTTAGGTGAGGGAAATTTCAATTTCAAAATCTAGTTTTCCTTGATTAATCGACGACAACAGAGGTCTCTGAATTAATATCCCTAATTAGACAGTTTCCACCCTTTGACAAGGGGGAATTTAAAAGATGACCAACTACGGTTATCTCCTCAAATCCAATTTTTTCATCCAGGTAGGTGGTCGGTACGAAGACACATTAAAAACCATCAATCCTAGACAAGTTGAAACGGGATCGATTTGACAAGTTCGCGTTGGAGTGGATTTTAATTCTACCCTCGTTAAGAGTTTTTCTATGAGCTATGTGATATCCTAAGGCTAATGCCTACTTGATTTTAAATTAAATTTGATGGCTGGAGATATGCAAATGCTTGATTAATTGGTGATTTTCAGGCCAAGGAAGGGTGATGAAATCCCCACCTTATCTTTCACAAGAGTTTTTTTGTTAAGTAAATTTATGCAATGTGCTAAATTAAATGAGAAATTAAACCACGTAGGAGACACAAAATCGTACCTCCGGCGTGGACTTTTTACGATCTCTTGTTTACACTGGGTTGAAGTTTAATTTAACGTCGATCGAAGGGAAACATCGCATACGTTTCAGTCGACCCTGAGAGTTCCTTGTGCTCGTGGCAAGATTGCACAAGTTCTCTTTATGTTCGCTCGTGTTGGACACTTTTTTCGATTTTTTCTTCACTGTTGCCCCCTTTTCCTGTTTTTTTCCTCTACTGAAAAAAAAATAAACTACACAAAACGTAAAGTGCAACAGAAAGAAATAAAAAAAAAGAAAAGAAAAGAAAAAAATAAACACGACACGCCCACTGGTGGTTTATTTATTACAAAACAAATATAACAAAGCATCCTTTGTGAAACAATTTTTTTTTATAGAGTGAAAAAAACAGAATTACTACTGTGAATAAAAAAAATTGAATTTTTGGATTTTCTTTTTTTATTTTGAGTTTTACTGAAAAAAACGATTTTGAAAATTTCCAGGGAAAAAATATTTTCGAGTGTATTTCAATTTTTTATGTATTTTTATTTATAAACTAGTTCTAAATCTACTATTTACTAGAAAAGAATGCTTAGATCTGATATTTTTTTAAAATTAAAAAAAAATTGAAATATAATTTTGTTTGGTTTGCAACTATAATTCTATTTTCTGTGTTTAAATACAATTCTGATATTAATTTTTGTTTGGCAACCTATTTTTAAATACATAATTATAATATTTCTGTGGTATAATCAAGTTTTTCAGAAAACATGTTTAAGGTGTTTTATAACTTCTATTTTTTATTTTTCAACTCAGAATTATCCATTCTTAATATTTTAATGCAGTTATACCTTAATATATAATATACATACATTATACATTAATATGTGTGCAATTCTTATAAATAAAAAATATATATGTACATGTACACAAAATTACGTATGGAATAATACAAAGTTAAAAAATATTATCAATAGATACATGATACTTATATATAGTTTTATTCATGTATTATTAATGTATGGAATAATATAAAATATACATATAGTACATATGAATTAAAAAATATTATCAATTCATGTATGTATTTAATTTTATAGTGAATTATACATGCAATATCATTATATATATATATATATATATATATATATATATATATAGTTAAACTCCCCAACATACCTCATTAAATATACCTAAAAATATATGATATCAAATATACGTGTATATAATTTATGATGTATGTATATATGTATACATTCATGTATCATGTATGTATGAAAGTACTCCCCATATACCTCATTAAATATACCTAAAAATACTTGATATTAAATGTACGTGTATATAATTTATGATGTATATATATATTATTAAACTCCCCAACATACCTCATTAAATATACCTAAAAATACATCATATTAAATGTACATGTATATAATTTATGATGTATGTATTTATACATTCATGTATCATGTATGTATGAAAGTTTTATGTATGTTTATATATATACACACACATATGTATGATATAAATATACATGTTTGCCAATTTTGTCAAATTTTTAAAAAACTGTATTTAAAAACGAGTTACCAAACGCATACCAATAATTATAAACACAAAAAATTGAATTTTAAAACTGTATTTAAAAACAACGTTTAAATCGAGTTTTCTGAATAGAGAACCAAACGGACATTTTTTTCCAGATTTTTTCTTCGTATTTTTTTTTCTTTTACGAATTTTTTTTTTACTTATAAAAATGCGAAAAGTAAGAAAAACTAGTTTGAAAGTCGCAACTTTTTTTAAAAAAAATCAAACAAATCCTCGGCAACGGCGCCAAAAATTTATTGTCAATTTATAAAATACCGCAAGTGCATGGGCTATTATAGAATAGCGAGTGAAAGTACGGGTCAAACCCACGAGAATTTATCATTTTTTTCTTCAAAGTAATTGCGACAGTCGAACTAGACGAAATGGGTGTATAAAAGATTTGTAATATTAAACTAAGCTATCAATAATAAAAAGTGAGACTATGAAATTCATAAACTAGTGTGTGAGAAACTAAGACATTGGATCCATTTATCACATTTAACTAATACTATGAAATAATTTAAACTCGGCATTCCCAATTTTATAACTCAAATTAAACCGACTCTCATTATATTTAATTCGGAAAATAACACGGTTAAGTTCAAAATAAAATTTTATGTCTCTAAATTTAGATGGCTAAAATACCTATTCCCTTAAAAAGTTCACTTTTAAATTTTAAAGTATAGTCTTTAAGTGTGGGCTATCAAAACAATCGAGTGCAAGCATAATCCATCAAAAAGTACTCACACTTAAATATAAAAATATGATTTTTTTCCAAACAAGGTCGTAGGTTTAAAACACACTATCGTGTAATTTTAAATGAATACCGAATTTTTAAAACCTTTATCACATATGGGGAACAAAGATGAATTTAAATCATGCACAATATTAATCAAACATGATAAATTTCACCTAGTCCTAGTAAAGAAATTACGCTAGCATCATTTAAGACATAATAAAAATGCAAGAATGAATACTAATTTTCATTAATAAAGCAACTTATAATTGTTGTGCCTCGCAAATAAACTTAAAAATAATCCTCCCACAAAGATACAATTTTTGGCCCTCACATATAAATAAAAACACTCAAAATAAAACTACCAAAAATTGTTCTAAAGTGGCTCTCTACAAATAATAAGCCCAATAGTCTTATTTATAGGCTTAGGGTGAGGTGTTTGAATAGGTGTGAAACACATATTTTTAATTGGTAAAAAAAAATTACACGAAATCTGAGTGGGTTGGGATTTGAAATCCATCTTTATCCTTGAAGATCTTTGGTCAAATGAGTGTAGATAAATGTTGTTTTTGAATGATTCAGTTTTGAATGGCATGGATTGATGGCGTGGTGTTGACTGGTCAGCGATGGCATGGAATTGACTGGTTAAGGCCTACAGACTGGACCGCTGATGGGGCTTAAGGCCATGTTTGGCTACAATAATTTGGCCATATAAAAAGGTCTACCTTTTACCAAAAAATTAAAGTGTTAGGGGGAAGAATCAAACCCCTGAACTTTTCTTGCTTATGCGCACACTAGACCACCAGGCTGGGAAGAATTTTAATTTAAATACATGCTTCAGAAATATATAAGCCAATTAATTTTCCAAAATTCTTTTTTCATGCTTTGACTCTAAGAATTTTTTTTCTCTTTTAATTCTTCCAATAATTTTTATATCTTCACCAAATTAACTCGGATCTTCCCCCAAACTTTAGAGGTACCTATTAAAAAGTAAAATAACTTATATTAATTCAAATTCAGCCCCAGAAAGTTTAGAAAATTATCAATTTATCCTTAATTGCATTTTAGACCCCAAAATTCATAACTTTTCCATTTTAACTCCAAATTCAACTAAATTTCATGGATAAATTTATTTTGCGTAGATAAACAGTAAAAAATTATTCTCAGTCCCATAAAGTTTCTAAAATTATGATTTCACCCCCTGGAGTTATTAAAATTGCATTTTAACTCGAATTTTGTTCGAACTTGTATTTTTATTTTATTTTATTAAAACGACTCTAAGAGCCCATTATTTATGATACAGTGGGCCTAACAAGGCCTAGCTTTGAGCATAATTCCTATAAAATAATGCACTCATCAGTTGGGATGCATGAACCCAACCCTATATGGTTCGCATGGATATAAAAATAAGTTCTTGAGTTAAATAATTAATTGGAACATGTCAGTTCGTTAATACAAACATCATAGGACTTTTAACCTCATTTCCCCTAGGTAACCGGGGTGTTTAAGAATGTGATGCACGCGTTAACCATCTCGTCGCGTGCTTTATTTGAATTCTTGATTTAAAATGGTGCGGGTTTATTCCTTCATATGTGTAGTGCTTGACAAGAATAGAGTTTCTCCTTAATTAACTATTTAATTCTTAACTAATTTTGTATCCGGTGAATTTCTAATGGGTTGAGGGATTGTATTTCAACCTCATCTCTATTTCATAGTTATAATTTCATAGTTTGTTAAGTATTTCATGCTTAGTTAGTTCTTAATTTAATTTATATTGCCTTAGTTGATAGGTATTATTCCAAACTCATCACCTTTTCCTTTTTTTTTTGAGTCATTCTAAGGTTAAGCGTCATTCCTATTCGTCGTCATGACTCTTCCTCCAATTCCCTGAGTTCGATACCCAACTTGCTTGGATTATTACTTACACAATCGGTTTACACTTGAACCGTATTCACACGCACTAGAGACGCTTTTTAAAGTTGCGTCAAGTTTTTGGCGTCAGGTAGACTTGTAGGTTAGGTCGATTTAATCCAAATTTTGACTCTAATTCTTAAAAAGCCAAAAAAAATTCAAAAAAGGAAAAGGCTAAAAAAATATAACATCACTCAGGTCCTTTCATAAAAAATTTGCAATAAACTCCTCAAGCTACTCCTACCCGCATTCACGAGAATTCGATAGTTGAGTCGACACTGATAGTCCACACACTCCTAACACTCCACAATTTTGGGCTCCACCACCTACACCACCCAACTCCATCACGAGTCACACTTCTAGGGGGAAAAGTAAGGATTTTGAGTCATTTAAAGAGAGAGACATGTAGGAGCATGCTGGTTATGGCACGAGTGAGGAAGAGACACTATATCGTCCCATGATAGAGCTCTTATATCCCAAGTGGACTGTCAATCTGGGATGCATTCTACTTTCGTACAATGTGGGACAATTTCACTTCCAAAATGAGATGGTCAAGATTCTTCCCACTTTTCACGGTATGGATTCAGAAAAGCCTTACCTCCTTATTCGTGAGTTCAAATAGGCATGCGATACATTTAGCAATCAAGCTTGCACTCAAGATGTCATTCGCCTCAAACTTTTTCCTTTCCCTTTGAAGGATATAGCAAAGACCTGATTATGGTCTTTAGCACTGAACTCAATTGGATCATGAAGGGACATGCAAGAAAAATTTCTCTTAAAATTCTTCCCCTAATATCGAACGAATTCCATCAAAGATCAAATTAAAACATTCAAACAACAAGAAAATGAGTCATTTGATCAATGTTATGAACATTTCAATGAGCTAGTAAATACATGCCCACATCATGGTTTTGAAAAGTGTCATCTCATATCTTTCTTACACCATGGGCTAATTATAGCTTCTAAACAACTCGTTGAGATAATGTACGAGGGACCACTTTGGGGATTATATGCAAACGATGCAGAGGCCCACCTTACGTATGTCCCCGAGAATAATCAAGCGTGGGACACATCCAATCTTAATGCCTAAAACCAGATTCGATAAATGTCCACCATTCCTTATGCATTTCTAACTCTATCATTTAGATAAAGAAGATGATCTACAACTTTAAATAAATAACCTTGCGAAATAATTGAAAGAGGTAGTCGAATTAATGGCAAGAGAAACACCCAAATCCACTCAATTGAGAGAGAAGGTGTTTGTAATTTATGAGGCGGGTCTTTAAAAAAAGGAGTGTCTGATGATACCCGCCTATAAAGTCATGCTCCATGAATAAGTGGAAGTTGTAGAAGGATTTAAGGGAAATTTTAATGCCCCTCACATGAATTCTTATAACCCTTATTGGAGGAACCACCCTGGGTTTAGTTATGGGAAATAAAATGCTGCGTTGAATCCTAATACACATGTTGCCCCTCCTCTACCACCGCCTCTGCATTTTCAACAAGATCCATATATGCCAGCACCACCTCCAACTCCGTATATCACCCAATCGAGGTGAACTTTCGAGGATAACGTCAATCAATTCATACAAGCTCAATAAGTAACAAATTCTCAAAACGCCCGGATGTTTGTCAAGATAAATGCTAACATTTCAAAGTTGCAAGCAACATTGAGTATTCAAGAAAAAGGGTAAGTTTCTGGCCCAAGGCCAAAGACCTCCTCAAGGTCAACCTTGTATTAGCTCTACCACCGACGCAAATCAAGAGCAATGTCAAGCTATCACTACTTTATGTAGTGGGAGAGTAGTTGATTTATCACCTCCCCCACATAATGAACCCAAAGATAAGGAGGTTTCCCCCGAAATGAAATCGGCCAAAGATGCCCCTTTAAATGGCAGTGGCAATGGACAACACTAGTGGTCCCGAAGTCATAGTGAAACCACCCATTGCTGTGCATTTTCCTCAATCCGTTGGTTCCACCTCAAAAAGGGACCTCCCGTGATGACGTGCTAGATGTTTTTAAGAAAGTAAAGATGAATTTACCTTTTCTATATGCCATAAAGCAAATTCATGCCTATGCCAAAGTCATTAAGGACTTATTGACAGTAAAAAGAAGGCTAAACGTGAAAATAACGTTTTCCTAGCACAAAATGTGATCTCCATTCTAGTTAATGATCTCTCACACAAGTTTAAAGATCCGGGTTCACCTGTCATTTTGTGCATCATTGGAGAGAGCCGAATAAAAAAAATCCTTACTTGATTTAAGGGCGAGTGTCAACATTCTTCCCTATTACATATATAGGCAACTAGATTTGGGGGACCTCAAGCCCACATCAATCACTCTCCAACTTGCATATTGATAATGAAGATACGTTGAGGAATTATTGAGGACGTGATAGTCTAAGTAGACACATTCTACTTCCCACTAGATTTTATCATTTGGTACACGAAGCCCTTCATCCAGTCGACAAATCATGTTCCAGTCATTCTAAACTGCCCATTCTTAGCTACAGCTAACGTATTAATCAACACTCGAAATGGGTAAATGCAAATCACTTTTGGTAGCATGACCCTCGATACGAATATCTTCAATATTACTAGGCACGTGGGTGAGGAAGACGAGTTTCATGCGGTAGAACTTATCGAGGAGATAGTAGAGCAGCACATAGAGGGAAATATAGATGGGGATGCCTTAGGAACATGTTTTATATCAAGTGCCGAGAGTGACGAGACCTACACCGACTTCCAGAGGGAGGTAAAGGAGTTAAGAGTGATATTAGATGAGAGAGCATTAGATGGGGACTTAAGAGATGTAAATTGGGTTTCTAGATTTGAGAACCTACCATCGAGGGAGTCATGCATGACCCCCTCTGATGAGAAATTTCCCAAACTCGAATTAAAGAAACTACTCTCCAGTGAAAAATATGCTTATTTCGGAGAGGATGAGACATTTCCCATTGTTGTCTCCTCTAGCCTAGATAAGGAGACAAAGGGTAAATTGAAAGAAATTTTGAGGAAGCACTGAAGTGATTTTGGTTGGAGCATAGAGGATTTGAAAAGTATAAGTCCCTTTATTTGTAACCATAAAATCCACCTCGAGGATGACATGAAGCCCTCGAGAGAAATGTTAAGGCGATTGAACCCCAATATGAAAGAGGTAGTGCGAGCGAAGATCATTAAGCTTTTGGACGCAGGGATCATTTACCCAAACTCGAATAGCAAATGGGTGAGTCCTATCCAAGTCATCCCGGAGAAGTCGGGAATGACTGTGGTCGAGAATGCCAAGGGTGAGTTTATTCTCCAACATACCACCACCGGGTGGTGCGTTTGCATTGATTATCAAAAACTCAATACGGGCACTAGGAAAGATAATTTCACCTTACCATTCATTGACCAAATGCTACAGAGAGTAGCGAGACACCCATAATATTGCTTCCTTGACAGTTATTCCAGATATAACCAAATTGAGGTAGATTTTCTTGATCAAGAGATGACGACTTTCACATGTCCATTTGGCTTGTTTGCCTACAAACGTATGCCATTTGGATTATGTAATGCACCCGCAATATTTCAAAGGTGCATGCTTAATCCCTTTAGCGACATGGTTGAAAGAGGTCTTTATGGATGACTTTAGCATTTTCGGCCCCTCTTTTGACCTTTATCTTGCGAATCTTGAAAAGCTGCTAGCCTGGTGTGTGGAAAAGAACATAGTATTAAATTGGAAAAAGTGTCATTTTATGGTTACCGAAGGAATAGTTCTGGACACATAGTGTCATCCAAAGGAATTGAGGTTGATAGGGTAAAATAGATGTCATAGCCGAGCTTCCCCCACCTAAATCACTAAAGGATGTGCACTCTTTCTTGGGCCGCGCGGGTTTTTATAGAAGGTTTATTAAGGATTTTAGTGCCATCACTAGACCTTTGAGTAACCTTCTTATGAAGGATGTCCCTTTTGAGTGAAATGAAGCATGCCAAAGTTCTTTTGATAAATAGAAAAGCATGCTTATATTCGCCCCTATTATGCAAGCTCCGGATTGGTACGTTCCATTCAAGCTTATGTGTAATGCGAGTGATTACACTATATGGGTTGTTTTGGGCCAAAGAAAAGACAATAAAGTTCATGTCATCTACTACTCTAGCCATACGTTAACCGAACCATAACTCAATTACTCAACCACGGAGAAAGAATTGCTAGCGGTTATTTTTTCCCTAGATAAGTTTCTCTTTTACCTCATCGGTTTGCCTATCACTTGCTTTACCGACCATGCGAAACTTAAATATCTCCTTTTCTAAAAAAGATGCTAAGACGCACCTCATAAGGTGGATCCTACTCCTACAAGAATTCAATCTCTCCATAAATGACAAGAAAGGAGTAGAAAATGTCATTGTCGATCATTTGTCCCGACTTTCGTCTAACGTACCTGATGATCCCCTACTTATAGACGGATATTTTCCAGATGAGAAGTTATTTGACACTTCTTCCCTCCTCTGGTTTGCGGACATAGTTAATTATCTTATCACGGGAGTCGTCCCTCCCGATTGGACTCCGCAAGAGAGGAAGAGTTCCTTACTTGATCACGCATGTTTTTCTATGACAATTCGTTTTTATTTAAATATTGTGCAAACCAAATCATCCGACATTGTGTATCGAATGACAAGACACATAGTTTCATCAATTTTTATCATACGAAAGCATGTGGAGGCCATTTTTCGTTGAATAAGACAGGCGCTAAGATTCTTCAAAGCGGTCACTAATGGCCCACAATCTTTTGGGATGTTAATCCTTATTGCAAATAATGTGATAGATGTCAAAGGATGGGAGAGATTACCCGCTGCGACATAATGCCATTGACCCCCATACTCGTCATTAAGATATTTGATCGTTGGGTTATTGACTTCTGTAAGGACATTTTTGTCCATTAATATTGTATATGTCGTACGCCGTTACACCGTTGAGGAAGTTCAAGAATCATATGCTCATCAACGGATCCGAATATCAAAAGGAGAAACAGGAATCAAGGGAAACTGACCTTACCGGACCGATCCGGCCCAGATAAAAGAACCGATCCGATTCATCTGGATCGATCCGACTAAAGGAACCGGACCGATCCGCCTACTGAGGTGAGGCCAGTATACCCCGGATCCATAGCGAATCGATGAAGACAAAAAACCGAACCGATCCGATGCCAACCGGATGGATCCGTCTTCAGAAAAAGAACCGATCCGAGTTCACCGGACCGATCCGCCTAAAGGGACCGGACCGATCCGACGAGGATAATCTCAACCAGATCGTGTTCAGATCATGTTTCGAAATTTAGGGCTAAAGTTCTCCTACTTAATCCCACTACGGGAAGTGGTTTTTAAAAAGACTTTCCCACGATTTTCAGAGCATATGAACTCTAAAGTCTTCACCTATTGAGTCCTATGATTCTAGGTTTTTAGATTCACACATCTTCCATATCTATGTGAATCAAATTTGGTAACCCAAGAACACCATTGCTGTTGTTCAACCTTTGTGAAGTGGACCGCTTCTTCCTCTTCATTGCTGCCCTACTGGACAGGGATAGTTCCAGCCGCCAACCCTACTGGAAAGGGATATTCCAGCCGCGACTACAGAATCCGATACCTGAGGGTAATTCTTAGTCAAAAACTTGTATTTCAGTGTAATCCGATTGTAAGCCGTTTCTCTTACAAATTATAGTGATATACAAATGGTTTTTCCCCTGTGGGGGATTTTTCCTTAAACTTTGTGTGTTGAATAATTCTTGCATGATTTCATATTGTTTCAATCACACCTAGTCGCATGCTTAGGTTTAATTTGGGTTAAAAGGTGTTTATTATATTATTTCTTAATTGAACGCGAGCACACACGTCTTCAAATTGGTATCAGAGCAGGTTACGCTAATCTATCGCGTATTCCTTTTTCCGCAAAATTTTTCTAAGATATCAATTTTCTGAAAAAAAATTGATTTTTGAAAAAGTGCGTGTTCAAATGGAGAAGTCATATTATAAAATGCCTATTTTTGGCGGGAAAAATTATGCTTATTGGAATGCCCGTATGAAGTCGGCTTTAAAAGCCATTGATGAACGTGTCTGGATTTTGGTTGAACGAGGGTGGACTCCTCCCACCGTGACTGTTGATAATGTGACCAACTTGAAACCTGACATTACTTGGTCTGATGAAGAAATTAAATGGTCATCTTTTAATTCTAAGGGTCTAAGTGCTATTTCTGGGTCTGTCACACCTGATGAGTTCAAACGCATAATGACGTGCACCACGTCAAAAGAAGCATGTGATGTTTTACAACTCACCCATGAAGGAACTAATGCTGTGAAAGAGTCTAAGTTGCAAAACTTGACAACTCAATTTGAAACAATCACCATGCATGATTCTGAATGCTTTGATGAATTTTATGCTAGACTTTCTGACATTGTGAATACTAGTTTTAATCTTGGTGAACAAATTCCGAATGCTAGAGTTGTTAAAAAGATTCTTCTTTCTTTGCCTAAGCGTTTTATCCCTAAAGTCACTGTGCTAAATTCTATGGGTAATTTAAATACGCTAAAATTGGAAGAACTTGTAGGAGATTTGCAAACTTATGAAATTGATATGTTCCCTAAAAATGCTAAATCTAAAGATAAGGGAATTTCTCTTAAGGCCCAAGAGAGAAGGAGTGAGGAGTTTGCTAGAAAGAGGGTAGAGTCATCTAGAAAGAGAGAAACTGACACGTCAGATTCTGAGTGCGATTTTGACTTAGATGCTTTGGCTCTTTTCGCAAAAAATTTCAAGAGGATTCTCAAATTTAAGAAAAATAACAATTTTAAAGATAAAAAGAAATTTGAGAAAAATAAGTTTGAAAAGAAAAATGAAAAAGTTTCAAAAAATCCTCCTCTGAAAGAAAGTGAGAGATGTTTTGAGTGCGACGGTAAGGGACACAGAGCGTTTGAGTGTGCCACTCGTCTGAATAGGGAAAAGGGTAAAGCTGTCCTAAATGCTACCCTTAGTGACGACAGTGAGGTCGAGTCGGTGGACTCGGGAGATGAGTCACCACATGAGCGTAACTTCACCGCGTTCATGGCTAGTCATGTGAGTTCTCCTAGTGCATCTCACGACGATGAGGATGCTACTTCACAGGGACACCTCGACAGCGAGAGCGAAGAGAGTGAGGGAGAGGAGGAAGGTAGTGAGGACGAGAGTAACCTTCAACGCGCCTACGCCGAGTTATATAATAAGTCTTTTAAAACTAAAAAACGTAACAAGGCGTTAGTCCTTAGGATCACCACGTTAGAAGAAGAGTTAGAAGAGACGAGAGAGAGAGAGTCCTCCACCTGCACCGCCATGAGAGAGAGAGAGTCTGCCTGGGTTAGTAAAGAGAATTTACTTAGAGAGAGAGAGAGAGCAGTTTTGAGAAAGAGAAAGCGGACTTGACTAAACAAGTGGCTAGTCTTACTAGTGAGCTTCATTCCTCCATGGAGACTAGGAAGAAACTTGAAGCCCTTGTTGCTCAGCTTACTCATGACCTTGAGAGAGCTAGGAAAGTCAAGGTACAAATCGAGGACAGATCTGCGAAGATGGGAAAGATGCTCCTCGGTCCCGCTTTAGGTTTTGGTGACAGGAAAGGAATAGGTTTTGATGGTGCCTCCACGTCCCAAATTGCACCCGGACCAATTCCTGAGTTTACTACGACTCCTTATGGCCGTCATCAAAAACCAAGAAGGAGAGTTCGACCAAGAAAAGCAATCCAAGGTCCTCCTAATACTGTGCCCTTTTGCTCCCATTGCAAAAGAAATGGACACCTTAGGGAGTTTTGCTATAGATTTGGTCGGACACGATGTACTTTTACTTCTCCACATCATACTGATGAGTTTGCCAGTCTGAGAGAGCGAGTTGAGTTTCTAGCCGCCACATCACAGAGTTTGATGGAGGAATTCTGATGGATGAACTTACCATCAATGAAGGCTCCCCGCATTCCGGCTAAAACCAACAACAACAAGGGAATACAAAAAGGTACCTACTCTTGGGTTCCTAAGAAAGAGAAAAAGGCCCTTGTTGTCCATGTTGCTCTCAAAGCACATAATACCTCTGAGTGGTATTTTGACAGTGGATGCTCCAGACACACGACAGGTGATGTCTCATATTTTACCCATCTTGAGGATTATAATGATGGGAGAGTCACCTTTGGAGATGGGAGAAAATCTATCATAGTAGGACGAGGTACAATAGAGTTACCAGGATTTCCAAAGCTAGAGAACGTGATGTACGTCAAAGGTTTGAAAGCAAACCTTCTTAGCATCAGCCAGCTGTGCGACGATGACTTTGCAGTGAAGTTTGACCGGAAAGCTTGTAAGGTCTATAATCAAGCCGGTAAACTTTTAGTGCAAGGGGTGAGGAGAGAGGATAACTGCTATGGGACTGAGCCCACATCCTCACTTGTCTGCAACAGCGCCACGATCACTCCTATGGATCTGTGGCACCAACGTCTAGGTCACGTGAACGTTAGAGATCTTAATCGTTTAGCTAAAAAGGACCTAGTACGTGGCTTACCATCTCTTGGAAAGTCAACTTCGACCGTTTGTGGACCCTGTCAGTTGGGAAAACAAATTCGTAGTCCTCATAGGAAGTTGCATTCCATTACCACCTCTCGTGCTCTAGAGTTGATTCACATGGATCTTATGGGTCCTACTCGTACTAAGAGTCTAGGTGGTAAGAGGTACATCCTCGTGATGGTAGATGATTTCTCCAGGTACTCCATTATAGGTTTTCTGAGAGAGAAATCCGATGCTGTAGAATTTTTAACGACCAAGTGCCGTGTCCTGCAAAATCAACACGGTGTCACTATTAACAGAATACGTAGTGATAACGGCACTGAATTTAAGGAAGCAAAGGTGGATTTGTACCGTGATAGCCTTGGGATCAAACATGAGTTTTCTGCTGTGAGAACTCCTCAACAAAATGGGATTGTTGAGAGAAAGAATATAACGATCCAAGAGATGGCTAGATCTATGCTTCTAGGTCGTAAAGTTTCTAGGAGATTTTGGGCAGAGGCAGTGTCTACTGCATGCCACACGGTGAATAGGGTGTATCTGCGTCCACACACACTTCACACTCCTTATGAGTTGTGGACTGGCAAGAAGCCCAACCTGGCATATTTCCGTGTTTTTGGGAGTAAATGCTACATCCTACGGGATAGAGAGCAATTAGGAAAGTTCGACTCCCGGAGCGACGAGGGAATATTTCTAGGATATTCATCGAATAGTAGAGCGTACCGGGTATTTAACCTGAAGAGCTCTAGGGTTATGGAATCAATAAACGTTACCTTGCAAGATGACGAACCTTCGACGGTTATTGATCCTAACCTTCTGTGTGAGGATGAGGATTGTTCTGACAGTGATTTACCTGTTCCTCTCTCACACTCTGTGGACCCTATTCCTGTGTTAGGGGACACACCTGCTTGGGTTCGCAAGAGTCATGATCCTTCGGCCATTGTTGGTGATCCCACTCTAGGGGTCAAGACTCGTGCTCAGCTAGAGAACGTTGTTAGCCATCTTTGCTACACGTCCAAAGTCGAGCCCAAGAACCATAAAAAAGCACTCAAGGATGAACACTGGATATCTGCTATGCAGGATGAGTTGCTTCAGTTTAAAAAGAATAATGTCTGGGAATTAGTCCCCCGACCTAGTGAGACTAATGTGATAGGTACCCGGTGGATTTTTAAGAACAAAATGGATGAATATGGTACCATAATCAGAAATAAGGCTAGGTTGGTCGCTCAAGGATACACACAGATAGAGGGTGTAGACTTTGGGGAGACATTTGCTCTTATTGCGAGGCTTGAGTCCGTCCGTCTTCTGCTCGCCATCGCATGTCATCTGCGCTTCAAGGTATATCAGATGGATGTCAAGAGTGCCTTTCTGAATGGCATTCTACAGGAGGAGGTTTATGTGGAACAACCAAAAGGGTTTGAAGACCCTAAGCACCTGGATCACGTCTATCATCTGAGGAAAGCCTTGTATGGTTTGAAGCAAGCACCCCGTGCTTGGTACGAGAGGCTTACTTCCTCTCTTAGACCGTGGCTTCAAGAGAGGGGGAGTTGATATGACGTTGTTCGTCAGGAGAGATGATGGTGCTATTTTGGTTGCCCAAGTCTATGTGGACGACATAGTCTTTGGATCCACATGCTCCCAGCATGCTCATCACTTTGAGGAGGAGATGAAAAGTGAGTTTGAGATGAGCATGGTTGGTGAGCTTACATTCTTCCTTGGTCTCTAGGTTCGTCAGCTAGAGGATGGGATGTTCATCTCCCAATCCAAGTATGCTAGAGACCTAGTGAAGAAATTTGGTTTAGACTCCGCTAAGCATGCACGTACACCTATGAGTACCACTACCAAGATTAGTAAGGACACTACAGGCAAGGACGTAGAGCAAACCTTGTATCGGAGTATGATAGGTAGTCTTCTCTACTTGACTGCCAGTCGTCCCGACATAGCCTTTAGTGTTGGAGTCTGTGCGCGATATCAGGCATCCCCAAAAGAGTCACATTTACTTGCTCTAAAACGTATTATTAAATACGTGAGTGGGACTCTCTCTTACGAAATTTGGTATTCCTTTGATACCGATGACCGTCTGTCCGCCTATTCGGATGCCGATTGGGCTGGGGATGTAGATGGATGTAGGAGCACTTCTGGTGGGTGTTTCTATTTTGGTTCTGCTCTTGTCTCCTGGCTGAGCAAGAAGCAAAATTCCATCTCTTTGTCCACTGCGGAGGCTGAGTATATAGCCGCCGGGAGTTGTTGCACACAACTCTTGCGGATGAAGCAAATGCTGGAGGATTATGGGATATCACAGGACACCATGACCATTTCCTGTGATAACACGAGCGCGATACACATATCCCGCAATCCAGTTCAGCATTCGCGAACAAAACACATCAGGATATGTGAGCACTTTATGCGTCAGTTAGTTGAAGAGAACGTCGTATCCCTGAGTTTTGTTCCTACCGACCATCAGTTAGCCGATATTTTCACGAAACCTTTAGATGCCCTTAGATTTGAGAGTCTTAGGAAATCTTTAGGGATTTGCACAGTTGACTGAGGGGTTGGTCTATGTCTAGAATAGGATGCTTCTTCATGTTCATATCATATGCTTCCTATTGCTAGTCTGTTTATATGTACGATTCTTTGTTGTACAACTTTCCTTTACTCTTTTTGTTGTTTATATTGCTTTTGAAAAATACAAAAAGATTTTATTTTGATAAATTTTTTGAAAAAATCAAAAAGAGTTTTGTTTTTATGGATGAGTATTTAAGTTAGCCAAGTCACAACTTCATTCCATATATCCATGTGACTGCTTGATAGAGATTTGAGAGGCTACATCATTTCATCCATGTGCTTAACATTGATTGGAGTCCTTGAGATGTAATTAGTGATATCTTCCTACATGTTTGACTCCTATATCCTTTACTGCACACATGCACGGCTTTATTTGATTATTGCACTTGTCTATCACATATTGGCTTGAGTGTTTCTATCTCAATTCTGTCTATACAGTGTACAATATGCGATAAAATTTGACAAGATTGGATTGCATGTAAAAACCGTTTTGGTGAGACTGTGTGATTATTTGCATAACGGGGAGGGGTTGCGAAAGTTGATTCTTTATACTTTGCGCAAAAGCCACCGTTAAAAATGACCTAAAAAATGGAGGTATTGTAATATCCGAGGTCCTAAGAGGTTAAAAGAGCCCGAAAAAATTTAAAGGCAATAAAAAGCAATTCATGCCAAATATGGGCCATTGTAGGTTTCACCATCAATTCTCCAAAGTTTGAGAATTTAGTATACCTCTATTCAAAATATAAATCTGAGGGAGTTTGGTTGGAGATTGATAACGGGTTTGTACTTCCTTGAAAGTCCTGAAAAAGCAAGAAAAACATTTTGGACGTTATTGGTGTAGAAATCACTTTGAGCTTTGATTTGTTGATGTGATTTAGTCAATATCTTATAATTTCCCTCTTTTACACCAAAGGAAGCATTTGAGTTCATTCGTTAGGAATATCCAATATTCATCGTGCACATATGTCATGTTTGTATGCATTGATTTTCCTATCGAATTTTGATCACACCCATTCATTTACGCCATCACCGACTTGGTTGTTTTTATGTTCATTCATGGTGTGATATTTTCCTTGTGACACCCCGGTTTTGCTTGTTTATTTCATTTCTCTCATTTTGTCTATTTGGGGACATCATAAAAAGGGGGAGAATGAATTATCTGATTATGGGGGAGGGGTTTGAATCTTAAATTGATATATATGCATATCTCATTTCAAACTCGATACGTCACTTGGTATTTGCTTTGTCTCATGTGTGTAGGTACATCTGTTGATAATCCCATGTTGCACACCCTGATGAGAAAAGCGCTGAGATTCCTGAAAATTTGAAGAACAAACGATGCAGTCTTATTCACTTGTACTCTTTCAGTTTTGGGTTCATGGAAGGGTAGATTTGTATAGGCATGTTCATTTCTTTGATAATTAGGATGTTTGTTTTTATGTATATACCGGCATAGACATAGGGGGAGATTTGTAAGGACATTTTTGTCCATTAATATTGTATATGTCGTACGCCGTTACACCGTTGAGGAAGTTCAAGAATCATATGCTCATCAACGGATCCGAATATCAAAAGGAGAAACAGGAATCAAGGGAAACTGACCTTACCGGACCGATCCGGCCCAGATAAAAGAACCGATCCGGTTCATCCGGATCGATCCGACTAAAGGAACCGGACCGATCCGCCTGCTGAGGTGAGGCCAGTATACCCCGGATCCATAGCGAACCGATGAAGCCAAAAAACCGAACCGATCCGATGCCAACTGGATGGATCCGTCTTCAGAAAAAGAACCGATCCGAGTTCACCGGACCGATCCGCCTAAAGGGACCGGACCGATCCGCCTAAAGGGACCGGACCGATCCAACGAGGATAATCTCAACCAGATCGTGTTCAGATCATGTTCCGAAATTTAGGGCTAAAGTTCTCCTACTTAATCCCACTACGGGAAGTGGTTTTTAAAAAGACTTTCCCACGATTTTCCGAGCATATGAACTCTAAAGTCTTCACCTATTGAGTCCTATGATTCTAGGTTTTTAGATTCACACATCTTCCATATCTATGTGAATCAAATTTGGTAACCCAAGAACACCATTGCTGTTGTTCAACCTTTGTGAAGTGGACCGCTTCTTCCTCTTCATTGCTGCCCTACTGGACAGGGATAGTTCCAGCCGCCAACCCTACTGGAAAGGGATATTCCAGCCGCGACTACAGAATCCGATACCTGAGGGTAATTCTTAGTCAAAAACTTGTATTTCAGTGTAATCCGATTGTAAGCCGTTTCTCTTACAAATTATAGTGATATACAGATAGTTTTGCCCCTGTGGGGGATTTTTCCTTAAACTTTGTGTGTTGAATAATTCTTGCATGATTTCATATTGTTTCAATCACACCTAGTTGCATGCTTAGGGTTAATTTGGGTTAAAAGGTGTTTATTATATTATTTCTTAATTGAACGCGAGTACACACGTCTTCAACTTCATGGTCCCTTTTCCTCCCTCCTTTGGTTTCTTATACATTCTCATTACAGTAGATTATTTGTCGAAATGGGTAGAGTCCATAGCTACCAAGACCAATGATAATAAGCTGGTGATTAAGTTCTTTCAAGAACACATACTTTCTCGCATCGGTGCTCCGAAGGCAATTATTAGTAATAACGGCAATCACTTTTGCAATAGCCCGTTTCAAAAACTTGTGAGAAATTATGTAGTCGTTAACAAAGTTATAAAGACTTATCACTCCTAAATGAGTGGGTAAGCCGAGCTAGTAAATCGTGAAATCAAGAACATTCTCGAAAAGACCATTGATCCTAATCGGAAAGATTGGTCCCTCCGATTCAACGATGCGCTATGGGATTATAAAACCGCATATAAGAACCCCCTCAGGATGTTCCCATTTCTCTTTGTATATGGAAAGCCTTTTCATCTCCCTTTGGAGCTCGAACAAAAATCTTATTGGTAAATCAAGAGGTTGAACTATAATTTGGACAAAGCTGGTAAAGCATGCAAGCTTCAATTAAATGAGTTGGAAAAGATGCGCAATGATGCGTATGAGAATGCAAAAATATCCAAAGAACGGATAAAACTCACACATGGTAGAATTATCCGATGCAAGGAGTTCCACCTCTTCAATTCCCGTGCCGTTATTGATCTTGCACGCATTTTTTACGTCGACATCGCGCAAATTCCTATGGATCATAAAGGAAAAGGTCCCCTCCCATATCCCCGACTCATCACTTACATCCTCGCTAACGCTGGTATTGAAGCCCCCCGAGATTTATCCTGCCTTCCGAAGCCCATTGGGCAAGAGTCCCGCACTATGAGTGAGCTACAAAGGAGTGTGCTACAAGCCGCGGTGGAGGAGGATGTCCATATGGAGGAAGAGGAGGAAGAGTACGAAGAAGAGGATCAAGAAGAAGAGTATGATGAAGAGGCGGACCCTGATTTTGAGCCCGAGGGGACAGAACTGTCTCGCCGAATTGAAACTATCGAGACGCAACTCCAAGGGTTTATACATGAATATAGAGCGAACCAGCAGGCTTATAAACAAGACACTAAGATGATGATGTAGCTTCAAGCTGAAATGTACAAATTGCATGTGAGTCAGGATGTGCCACTCCCGACTTACTTTTATGACCCTTATGATCCTAGTGTCCCTGGCTCATCAAGGTAACCCCTACAATAGGCCCTGTTTTGGTGTTTGATTGTTTTGGTGTTTGGTTGTTTTGGTTACTTTGGCATTCCTTATATAGTTCTTCGTATTTTTGTCTCCTTATTGTCTAATCTTGTTACACATAACTATGTTCTATCTGTTCTTGCTTGTAATAATATATTAATAAAACATTTGCATTATTGTCCTTTGTTCATTTTTATGCTCTCTCCTTTTGTTTGGATTTTAGTCATTTTGCAAAAGTCTAAGCTAGGGGGTGTACGCATGCGCTTTAAAATTTCACAAAGTTCAAAATTCCTAAAATTAAAAAAAAGAATAGAAAATTCCAAAAAAAAATTAGAAAATTTTGAAATTTCCAAAAAAAATGAAAATTTTTGAAAATGCCAAAAATATTTTTCTTCAGAATAAATAAAAATTAGAATTTAAATTTTGCAAAAATATCACTAAAAATTTGTTTGAAGTCTCAAATTGTAAAAAATCAAATGCACTAAGCCGAAATTAACCAAAAATGGAAATTGAGCAAAAATTGACGACTTAACGAATAATTGTGGAGATTAATTAGCGCAGTGAGATTTTGAGCCTATCGATTTGTGTGAATTTTTAAATAAATTCGAGTTATAATTAACTCAAAGTTCAATTTATTTTTTAAATAAGTCGTTGAAGATCTCAATTCCTTTGTTTTGATTAATTACGGGGATCATGTGAGATGTTGTCTTGAATACTCACTAAAAATATCTCTAAACTAAATTATTGTCGAGAGGCATATGATAAAATAATGAGTCATTTGGATAAATGAAGTTAGGTCATCCTTTATTTATCCCAAAATACTAGTCATAAAAAGTTATGAAAAATTATCCTTTTGCTAGCCCAATTGAGCCTAATAAATTTTCCCCTTTCGTTTGATAACCCAAAAAACCCAATTGGCCTGGAATTGTGGAAATTAAACATTTATCAAGAATTCCAAAAAGTGCAAGAAAAAGGGGCAAGAAAAAAATAATAGAAAAATACTCAACAAAAATAGCAAGAAAATAAAAATATCAAAATAAAAAATATGAAAAAAGAAAAGAAAATGAGCAAAGGCCCGAAAAAGCACTAACGGACATCATAAGATCACTTTTCAATTTCGAATACCCAAACATTACCAAGTTTACACAATACATCCTAAAAATCGAAAAAGTCCTAACCAAGTCCGAATTACGAAATGAATTACGGGGTGGAGAGCCTAAGACACAACAAGATAATAAGAGAGTTTAATTGGTGTGAATAAAAGGCAATGTTTCCCATTTTCCAATGATCGTAATCCAATGATAAGATCTTTTCACCATAAAAATTACCGTATTTCAAATTTGTGTGAGTGACTTTGTGTCCATTATATTTACTCTTAAAAATCACGTACATCGAGAGAAACTAGCCACATTCTGAGTGATTCGTTTGTGAGAGTATCCCGAGAGCATTTGAATCAAAATGAATGTTTGAAAAGTAATGTAATGATCAATCGGAGAAAGTTAGTGGATTAATTTTTGGCTTCGCACACACACACACTACAAGTTGAGACAGTGAATATAAATTTATGGTGAGTATTTTGATTTTTCTTTGAGTCAAAAATGAATTTTGTGGGTACATTCACTGCAAACCCTCACGAGACACCACTCATCCTACTAGGGTAACCTAGGATTTTTCTTTGAGTCGAAAATGAATTTTGTGTTTTTCTCTTACATTTTATAGGAATTTTATACGAGTGAAAAAAGAGAAAACTTAAAATCAAGAAAGAAAGAAAAGAAGAAAAGTTAATGGCAAAATAGTAATTTTACACCAAAAATTCAGACATGTAATGAAAGTCAAAGACCTCGAATCCACAAGCATGTAGGAGGAAACGTCATCCAAATTCGAGTCCCAGGTGAAAAGTTATGGAGATTCAAAGTTGAGAAGAAATCAAGAAAAAAAGAAGAAAGAAAAATCTAGCTAAATGAACTGATAGCACAAGCAGTGAACCGGTCCCCCTCACTAGAATGTGAGAACCGAACCGATGACAATGATACCAAACCGATCCGTCATACTGTATTAGCCGGACCGGTTCACCCCATTAAAGAAGGAAAAATCGGACCGGTTCGACAGGGCGGATTTTTTATTTTTTTTATTCTCAAAATTAGAGTTGTTCATGGTTCAAACACTTAAAAAAACATGAGAGTTATATCTTATGGTATCAACAAACATTAAAAAAGATGGTTTTACATAGTTTAGAGAGATTCTTGAAGGCAAGAACCTTAGGATTATAACTCTTCAATAATTTAAGTATAGTTCATTATTGCTTTCAATTTCTCTTTTATTTTTTCTTTACAATTCATTAGTTTTTAATTATAAATCTTTCATACATTTTTAGATATAGTTACATCATGATTCTTATTACATGCAACGTAATAATCATCTTTTTTAGCAATTATATCATATCCAACTAGATTTCTAAAGGTTAGGGTGCATGAACCCAACCCTACATGGTTCGTACGGATATAAAAATAAGTTCTTAAGTTAAATAATTAATTGGAACGTGTCAGTTTGTTAATACAAACATCGTAGGACTTTTAACATCATTTGCCCTAGGTAGCCGAGGTGTTTCAGAACGCGATGCACGTGTTAACCATCTCGTCACATGCTTTATTTGTATTCTTGATTTCATATGGTGCGGGTTTATTCCTTCATATGTGTAATGCTTGAAAAGAATAAAGTTTCTCCTTAATTAACTATTTAATTCTCGGTTAATTTTGTATCATGTGAATTTCTTAAGGGTTGGGGGATTGTATTCGACCTTATCTCTCTTTCATAGTTATAATTTTGTAGTTTGTTAAGTCTTACATGCTTAGTTAGTTATTAATTTAATTTATATAGCATTAGTTGATAGGTATAATTCCAAACTCATCATCTTTTCCTTTCTTTTTCTGAGTCATTCTAGGGTTAAGCGTCTTTCCTATTCATCGTCGCGATTCTTCGTCCTATTCCCTGAGTTTGATACTCGACTTGCTCGGATTATTACTTACGCGATCGGGTTACACTTGAACCGTATTCACACGCACTAGAGACAATTTTTAAAGTCACGTTAATTCACTTCAATTATACACAATACCTGGAGAACGTAACGCACAATATGAATCAACATTCCCAAGCATAGGGCTCTATATCAAAGAGAAAGTAACTCTGAAAACGTAGTAAGTTTACAAAGATTCTAAGGACGCTGGAATCTGATGCTCTAATACCATCTGTGATACCCCACCCACTCTAATAACGGTTGATCAGTACTTTACTAAAATAAAATAGGAATCTCATTCAGTTCATTCTTAGCATCACTGTCAAAAATATTTTAATTACTAATACCCTATTTGGCAGATTGTCAATTTTTAAACTTATAAACTTTCTTACACAAAATTTCCATTCACATAACTGACCATGAAAATAATAAAACTCATACTCACTAGAATAAATAAATTAATCGATGACTTTTGGTAAATATCATAATACAGTAATCTAACTAACTAAAAGGAAAGCATCTTAATTAAATAAATACCAACTAACTGGGTGACATGCCAAGAATAACTCTGAAGTACCTCCTATCTAGATCTCAAGGATAAAACCATTTAATCAATTCATGTAGGCATCCATAGCTACTACATCATTATGTGACTAGAATGATGGTTAATCCAGGCATCCTGTAGCTGAACACCTAAAAGTTTTGGAAATATTTTGACACGGGTAAGAGCCCAAAACCTTGTGAAAATATTTTTCAAGTCTTGAAAATACATTAATAAATATGTTATGTAATCTTTCATATATAAACAGGTGTCGCGCTCCCACGAGAAATCCCTTACCCCTCATCAATAGTGCACACTTAACGCATGTATTTTAAACACCCTAGTTACGCTACCCAGCTTAACTAGTAGCTCAACACTATTCTTACTCCCATACGCTACCTTGTATCACGCGTATACTTGATTTCACTTTAAATTTTCAGTTAGCTTTCACATCCTCTTTATAAGTATAATCCCGATTTATAATTTATCACTTCACTTCACATAACTTTATTATAGTTATTAATTCAACATTTACACCTAAGTGCCATATATCTGTATATATTTTTTCACACTTATATACGTATTTACACATAGCATCCATGAGTTGTACTCTCATATTCATATAAATTTGTTGCTCATAATATCTTTTAATCCGCTCGTATATATATTTACACACACACACACATACATGCATATATATATATATATATATATATATATATATATATATATAACTGTAATCCACAAAGCATTACCTCGCGGATGCATTCTCTAGTATGCTATTAGGCACCAGGGATACATACCTCAACCTGGGCCAGCAGGTCGAAATCACACCACCGATCAAAATTGTAATGTAAATCGGAGGCGATGATAGTCATACATCCGTGAGTCATAACCATACCACATTACCTCACTAGACTCAAAACTCACATAGGGTGGTCATGCGACAGACCTATGACCTAGGAGCCGGTACTACATCTGTTTGTATATACTAAGATAGACCGCTCATTGCATGCAAACTCCACCGATAGCATCCACTAGAGTAGGTACGTTTCACATATATCAATCACACAAAAATGTACATATACATATATATACTATCTCTATGCCCATATATATATAAATTAAAAACTGGATGACCGTACATGTCACCCGTAGTATTAGCATATACTCTCCAGGTCTAAATCCGAATCAAAAATCCGTAAGTAGACACTTCCTTATTTTTATATCACGATTATATTTTATTATAAATACTAAGCCTATCTCAATCCAACCAATGCGCCAATTCCATCTGAAATTCCCATTTGAATCTACAAATATAATTTTGAGTTTCGTTCATCCTAAACACTCCTAAATTTATACCTTAGTTTTATTCCTAGCTAACCCCAAGGTAATAATATATTCTACAAATTCTAGAAGTACTAAACACCCTTTATGGACCTTCCAAAATAATCCAGATGCCAATTGAATCAATAACACATCAAAGCACGTAATCAAGGCTGAGCGTGATAGTCGAATAGAGTCAAAATCCACAATTATAGGTCTATTTTAAAACCACATAAAAATAAAATAAAAAATTATCCAAATGATAAATCCGATATCATATTTTAATTCTACACAAAAAATTGAGTCAGGTATATGTTTTGAGTTTTTTTAGATATCTTCCGAAAGAATTCAAAAAGAATATCTAAAACTCTCCAATGTGACTCGTCTCATTTCTATCGGTTTTGCCTTTTTTTAGTTTCATTTTGGCCTCTCTATTTTCTCTTCTTAAACATAAAAATCATCCCTAACATATCTTATCATCAATATACATGTTTTCACATATCAATTGATTCAATAAATCATCTACAACACGAGATCCAACATCAATTATCGACAATTAATCCACCTTAATTTTAATACCCCATTTTCACTATTTTTTCAGATTTATAATTTTAAGATCATATCTATTCATCACAATTAAATTTCATATTTTTCTTTACTATTTCTCCTAAATGAACTAAATTTATATTTTATATGAGATAAATAATCACTTTTATTTCTATAGATTCATCCACCAAAAATCCATTTCTGTCATGTGAAACCTACCCAAAATTTCATATTTATTTTTCACCAATCATGATATGAACTTAAACACAACATATAATATCAAAGAAAGTTAATTTTTTTTAAAAATTTAAGAAGAGTCTGAATCATTTATTATGTAATGATTATAGTCCAGAAATCTTTTCAAATTCCTAATCCCGTTTTAGGTTAAGTTATAAGATTAAAATGACCTGAATATCCTCGTACGGGTCCCATATAGCTTAAAAAGTCCCCAGAACCCTATTACAACCCCTGGGTACCTAATTCTGATTATCTCAACCCATCCTCAATCATCCGTGCACTCGAAATTACCATTCGAGTCACCTAGCAATAATTTACCACCTTGTTTCAAGCACGACCCCACATGCACATCCCGAATAAGATCCTGCTAATCTGTCCCTTTTACCCACATATGACATAATATAAAATACAATTTCATTTACTTATAACACTAGTAAATATAATAACACATAAATATTAATCCAATATTCCCTTATTAATATTCATTTAATTTACTTTATTTCTCGAATTAATTAAATTACGTGTAATTTAAATATTTCTAAAAATACGGGGTGTTACACCTTCATACATTCATTCCCACATTACAATACATTAGTCATAGCTATAAATTTAACAAAAAAGGAAGATGTACCCACCAGAGGTCTTCATAACATATATACACACACAAAGTTATTAGAAGATTCTAGTTTAGGTTTTTCCTTTGGTTGCTAAGATACAAGAGGAAAGGTATGGGATTTTACCCCATCGCTCTCCGACGTTCTTTGTCAATTTTTTTTGTTGTCGACCATTAAGGGGTGGTCCAACAACCACTGCAACATCTTTTCTCTCTCTCTCTCTCTCTCTCTCTCTCTCTCTCTCTCTCTCTCTCAATAATGGTATTTCGATGTTGTCGGGTTGTGCCGGATTTTAACTTCTTCCTTCTCTCTCTAATGGTGCTCGATTTTTTCTAGTAGTGACAGGTTGTGCCAATGATCGAGACCTATCATAACATTTCTCTCTCTCTCTCTCTCTCTGTCTAATGGTGATGGGTTTGTTTCGGTGATGCCGGATTGTGCCGCTATTGAGTTGAGAGATAAAAATAGATATGGTGGTTGGTGATATTTTTTGGAGGTTTTAATGATGGTGCAGGTGGTTGACAGTAGTGGGGTTGGATGAAAATGGTGTTGGTTTGAATGGTTCTGGTGTAGGTTCTTGACCATAGAAGGAGGGTCGGTGTCTTTTCAAAGTGAGTGGTATGTACTGTTTATGTGAGCGAGGGTAAAATATTCAGAAAATAAGGTTGGGGGTTAAATTTAATTTGCAAATTAGAGTTTTTAATAGTATCAAAATTTTGAGGGTAATGTCTAAGAGATTATGAAACTAAGGATTAAGTCAAATATGGTATTACAATGTGGGGATTAAGTAAAAAAATCTTCCTCTTTTGTCTTCCTAAACTTAACTTGAACGTCTATATAAAAGTCATATTTAAAAAAATGAACTATCTTTGAAGTAGTCAATTATCAACATTAAATCTTATCTAACTACTTTGGATTTTGGATATTTCACCAGTTGGTTTTTAAAACGTGATTCTTAATTTGAGTGGTTAAGTATAAAGAGTGGCTCATAATTTGAAAATAAAGACAATAAGACCCTACTTATTCCAGAATTGATTCACCATTTTTCGATAATTAAGAGTTGTATATTTGGAAAATATTTAAAATCATGTAAGATTAGATGACATTCTCAAACATGATAGAGTAATTCTACGCTGACACATGATTCAGACACATTTTTGTAAGCATGCTGACATGTCGTATCTGTGTTAGTTGTTTTTTGGGGTTCACTCATTATTCTTCAAACCACCGACCAATGCAGACAAGACATGTAAATGTATCTACAAAAATGTGTCTAAATCCTGTGTCGGTCTAGAATTAGTCAATATGATAAATGCACGAACAAATGAACTGTGTGTGGGATTTATCAATCAATTAAAGTATTAAATTTCAGCCTTAAGCACCATATTAGGCCGACCCTTTAGTAATAAAAGTGCGGGGCCACTTGTAGCACAACTCTTCTATTTCCTAAACTACCATAAATCATCAATACATAAAGTACCATCCCATTTATCCATCCAATCAAATTCCACCCTCTGGCAATCTGACGTTGAAATCTTATTAGGGAACGAGAGAGAGGTATATTCCTACATTTTATAAAATCTTTTCATGCTGAATGATAAATTATGATGCATTGAGCTTTTTTATCCCTAGGTGGAGTTTTTTTTCTCATAAATCAAACTTGCGAATTATTTGTGTGTTTTTATATTGATTCTCATATTGCTAACACGCACAACACCTAGATGTAGCTTGAATATGTTAAGATCCATTAAATTTGCTTCTAGTTAATTTATTGAAATATTTAACTTAAATCACCTAATTAATATGTTAATTGCATTTTTAAATGTTTCATCATTTCGCTAAGTCAGCATATTTAACTATGATTGCTTAAATTATGAAAAAAATTAAAAATTAAACATTTTTCTTAGAGAAGAGTATTTACCCACTTTAAATTTATATGCATATTCACTTACACATCACACTGCATTCGTTTTCATCTCTTTTATGAGAATTTAATAAATTTTCTTTGTTGATTCAAAAAAATCATCTCTTCTCCTCGTGGGTTGAAAGATGAAAAGGTTGAGAGCATGAAGTTATAAAGTCAAATTACAACTTTTCAAGTTGTCACTTCCATCATGTTTCCTTAAATTGACTCCACCTTCGATTTTTAGTTAGCATTAGAGGGGTCAATAAACCTATGGTTTCAGTTTTGTTTTTTGTATTAGACCGCATTGTGTCTGGACCAGCTTTAAGCGCACATCAATTAATCCATATTCGCGGTTCGTGGCTTCCGCTGGCCTAACATTATTTTGACAGTGCCGGAGATCGAACTGGGGACCAAACTCAATCCACCCCAAGACTGTCCCAATGGAAGCCATATACCACTAATCCAAGAGACTTGGTTGCCTATGGTTTCAGTACATAATGCACCCAAAACAAAAGGTACATTCTTAGAGTCTACAGTTGTTGTCCGGAACCGTAGTGAGCGGCCTCATGACATTTATTAATTGGATGGATTCATGAGTTCGGTTGTCATGACAAACAATAATAAAAATAAAAAAATCGGGCTCTGTTTCGTGGGGTTGTTACCAAGCGAGGCATTAAAGTGATTGAATAAATTCGCTCACCATGGGCATCCTAGCAATAACGTAAAAAAAATACTTTATCCTTTGTCTCAATACAACTTAACTTGAAAATCTATATAAAAATCAGATTTATAAAAAAATGCGCTAACTTTGAAGTAGTCAATTATCAAGATTAAATCTTATCTAACTACTTTGAATTTTGATATTTCACTATTTAGTTTTGAAAACATTGTTCTTTAATTGAGTGGTTAAATATAGAGAGATTCATAATTTGAAAATAAAGGTTGTAAGACTCTATCATTGCAATAAATAATAATTCACAGTTTTTCACAAATTAAACAGTTGTATATTTGGAAAATATATAAAATCATATCGGATTAGATGACATTCTCAAGCATGATAGATTTTTTTATACACCGATGCATGATTCAAACTCATTTTTGTACACACTCTGACGTGTTGTATTTGCATTAGTTAATTTTTGGGATCCACTCATTATCATTCAAATCACCAACCAATGCAAACACAACACGTAAATGTGTGTGTCGATCTAAAATTACTCAACATGATAAATACGTGCAATAAATGAATTGTGTGTGGGATATACTTATTAAATGCATCCCGATAATTGATTTATCAATTAAACTATTAAATTTAATCCTTAAGTACCATATTGGGCCGCCCTTTAGTAATAAGAGGGTTGGGCCATACTTGTAGCACATCCTTCATACTTCCTAAACTGCCACAAATCATCAATATTCCATAAAGAACCCTCGCCTTCATTCATCCAATCAAATTCCACCATGTGGCAATCTGCTGGAGAAATCTTATCCGACCCCACTGCTGACATGTGAAGCTGGTTGAAAGGCTCCAAGTCAAAACTACTATTGTCAACATAGTAATATTCATTTGTGAGTGAATTACCATTGTTGCAGGCAGTGTTGAAATTTCCTTGATTATCAGGGCTTTTTGCATGTTGTGAAGTTTCAGGCAATTGCATCATTCTGTTTGAATCTGCAGAGTAAATGCTTGAGCTACACCTTTCTTTAAGATGGTCCACACTGCCAACTAATGTGTTTGGTTGTGGAGATGGTGTAGAAGATAACAACGATGATGATGATGATGATGATGATGATGATGGGCTTTTCCCCATCTTTTCTGCCGATCTTGGCATCCAAAACCGCCTTAAAGTATCTATGAATCTCATGCTGCTAGAGTCAATCCTAAGCTGGCGTCCATGTTTCTGCACTCTCGTTCTCCAATAGTTCTTGATTTCATTGTCTGTTCTACCAGGTAGATGTTGTGCTATTTTGGACCACCTACAATAACAGATTTCACAATTCCACATTCAATCCAATATCATAATAGTGAAAGAAGGAAAAAAAAGGTAAATTAGAAAGCCTCTGAATTGTGCAAAGTGCATGGGATTATTTGACTGTATAGATATGAAGTTGGAAAAGCTTAAAAGTTCAGGGATACTGTTTACTTATTTTCTGTTTTTTTTGCGAAAAAAATTATGTAAAGTTCATAATTGTGATGTAATTAGATACTCAACCTGTTTCCTAGCTTGGCATGGAGTTCAAGGATTAAGATTTGTTCTTGTGGGGTAAGGTTTCCGCGCTTTATGTCCGGTTTTAGATAATTAAGCCATCTCAATCTACAACTTTTCCCTGTTCTCTTCAGTCCTGTAAAAGTAAATAGAGAGAGAGAAAATTACATTAAATAAGAGGGCTAAAAGGTATTCATTTATAAGTTGAATGGCCTATTTCAGTACCTGCAAATTTTGCTAGCAAATTCCAACGGCCTTCACGATGACAAGTGATATAATGGATAAGAAGAGTGTCTTCTTCAGGAGTCCATGGACCTTTTCTTACCTCCCATTCTTCTTCACTTGAACTACATATACTATTAGTTGGCATAGTTTCACTCATTGAAGAACTAAAGAAAGAATTGAGTATAAGAGTATGCTTGATTAAATGTTTCGTGCCTAAGTTGAAGTATGAAAGGGAAAATAAGGTCTACCAGAGTTTTATAGACCCCATAAGGAGGATTCAATATGAATCTAGCTAGATGATATAGAAGCAAAAGAAAAAGATAAGCAGACCCCGGTATAAGTTTGTCCACATGATTGTGCTTTCTGATACAGCCCAACTAAGGTATGTCACTGTCTGCAAATGTACTATTGTGTAAATAAAGAAATGCTCTTTGCGTGGGCATCCAAGTCTGCGCATACTTCTGAAGTTACATGTTCATGGGCCCAATATCTTAAATATAGCTGGCTCTTGCTTGGATACACACACATGGTCATGCAACAAATTTAACAAACGCAAAAAAAAAACAGAGAAGACTCAACATTTGGCTCTCCAGAAAGTTTCCACCAATCAGGAGTGAAGTAAATCACATGCCATGTTCATATGATTTGGATATTAGTAGAAAATGAACAAATTGGTATTTTTTTTTTTATCTAAAGTGGGTGGTGTTGTGCTGATATGTTCATTGCATGACAAGTGTACATCAAGCACTTGGACAACTGTGAATGGAAATTTCGGCGAAGTTTTGCATCAAATTGACTATATACAACTCTAATAGGTGGTTAATGTCAGTGTGGTAAGAAATAAATATTTTGTTCTGTTGGAAGCACATTGTTAAGGATGGTGGACCTTGGGGCGAATGGTCCATTTTTACTTGAGCATCACGAGTTTTGAGTTCTGGAAATTGATTTTGTGTTAATAATGAATATATTTTGATTACATTTTTCATTTAAATTTGCCTTAGTTTTTATATAGTTCTGTTGGTGAATGTAAATGAGCAATGTGTTGAACAAAAATTGAAATGTATAATAGTTATATGTACTGGTGAATGAATAGTCTACTCTTACTAGAATCTTATACAAAAGTTGTGTTAAAACTTAAGTGGTACTAGAACTCTTTTGAAATATATGTCACGATGTGATATTTAGCCCATGGAAACAAATCTGTAATTTATGTTTGTAGGTTTAGTATTACTAATTGGTGAAACAATTTTCATATTATCATTTGGAACCCGAGGTAAAATCCTGGTTCAGGTTAGAAATGTGATGACAGACAACTGTCCCCTACAAGCTGCAGCATTGTTTTCCCTTACATGTTCTTGTTTTTTTCAAACCCATTAATGTCATACAAAAGTCTGTGAAACTAGTTTCCATGCAACACGAACAGAGCTTAGAGGAGCAGTAATACACCTTATATGCCATTATATATGTTCTGTTACGGCAACTCAAAACTCACAACTCACAACTCACAACATAGCACAATATAGAAAGTGGTTATACGAAAAACAATCGGACACAGAAGAAGACGATATAAGTTGTTCGGCCAATTAGACCTACATGTATGGGCGACGCGACTCATGTCAACTATTATGAAGAATCACGGTTAGAAGTATAAAACATCTCCCTCTTTCTGATTTCATTGGCTCTCGGTGAAATATAGAGACTATTTATATGACATGGCGGATCCAGAAATGTGAGTAAGAGAGGGTCAAACAATATATATTAATTTTTGTGGGTGCCACAACTATAAATATATAAAAAAATTCACAAAATGTTAAAACTATAGGGTTAAAATTTAAATTTCTTAGAAGTTTGGGGGGGCCAAGGCCCCCCTCGCCCCCCACCCCTTGGATCCGCCTCTAACATGGATCCCTACGCAATTAGGGCTACATCTAATCCGGTACATGACAAACTCCAAAAGTGTAAAATATCGAAAACTGTTTGATTCAGTGCGAGTCATCGAAAAAGTCACGTATCGAAAATTGCCTTCGTAGCCTGTTACTATAAAAGAGAGAAATTTAAGCCACAAAACAACACGTTTTGCAGCAAAGAAATTTATATACACCTTCTCATCTAATATATCCGTTGCCTTACCTCTATATTCCCCTTACATAGGCTCCTAAGCGGACAAGAAGGATTAAATAACAACCTCTTCTACCTGGGGGATAATTTTAATTATTAAGGTTGTGTTGGTTTTTTCATCTGAATCCGAAGTCGATATTTAACATTTGAAGTTTGAATTTGAAGTCTTAATCTGAAAATTTTATTTATTTTTATGTTTAAATGAACTTCTGAATTGATCTATTTAGGCATATTCAAAAATTCAGATTCAGAAATAATTTTACCTCTTAACTATTCAGAGACAGATATAACTGTTAGCGTCTTAATCATTTAAAAAATAAACACTATTTGGTTCTTAAGCATGGATGTTTAAGATTTAGACTTGAGAAGCAAAAAAACAAATAACCTTTAAGAGATTATATTCACCAATTTTCTTCAAAAACATTAATGAGGCAGTGGGTAAAATCATCACTTTTTAAAACTCCTTAAAGTCCACATATATGTCAACTTTGCATTTCAACCACTTTTTAATTGAAATTTTGGACGAATTATAGTGGAGATGAACTCTTATTGATGTAGATCATTTGACCACGAGGTCCATTTGTTAGTCCTTACTTTTGATCCACTTAAGAGTCTACCAATGCATTTAAGAGCAATAATAACGATTCAAGATTAATGTCGTATTTATTTGTTCATCCGAATCTAAAAGTATATTTATTTTTATGTTTGAATTAATCTTTGAATGAATGTTTTTAGTGAGGTTCACATTTAATGCTCAGATTCAGATGAATTTTTATCTCTTAATCATTAGAAGAAAAATATAACCATTAATCTCTTAGATTTAAAAAATATTATTTAATACTTCTTAATTTAGAATGATTTAGATTCAGTGAAAAAATAAACAACCCCCAAATCGATTGCTTGATGTATTAGATAGAGACATTATAAAGTTCATTGGTCATTATGAAACTTGGGTGTAGCTCAAGAGCTAAACCTGTAACATAATATACTGAGAAAATAACTATGCTTTCGTGATTGGTTGGTCAAACAGCCCTACATCATTATCAAACCCATTAATCGCTGTGATTCCGTACACAAGCTTCGTGTGTACTTTTTTGAGTTCTAATTTATCTATTCAATCAAAAGGTGTAACAAGTTATCATGTACCTCTCGAATTTGGGAGATTGTGAGATCCTAACTACTTGAGGCAGAAGTTAATAAATTTTGCACAATTTCTCATAGTTATATAATTAGTGCACTGCTCTAGCATTTAAGATGTTACCAAAATTGAATATTCAATGAAAAATGTTATTTACACTCGTATTTTTACATATATTTTTTATCAAATTGTTTTAACATATTTGTATTTTTGACCGAATGTTTGTACCTTTAAGTGAAAAGTCAAATGTAGAGACATTTTATATCAATTTGGTAAAAAATGTAGATAAATAATGTAATTAAGTGTAGTAGTCCTCAATTTACTATTTTGGGCTTATTGATCACCCTAAAGTTTTTAAAGGCTAATGCTTAGACTTTGAAAGTTTGCTTCAAATTAAGAGTGGATTAAATCAATCTTTATTGCTCGAAAATTACCCTTTTGCAAGACCTAATTGGTGTCCTGTTCAATAAATACAATTCACAGCACGACAAGGATTAAGGGCATCAAAGCCTCCAGTTGTTGTAATCAAGTAGAAGTTAACACTGTAGAGTGCTGAAGTGCTGGAAAGTGAAGACAATAGATTGAGATTGGTTGGAGTAGGGGTTGGGGGTAGTTAATGTGGATAGATTATATGAGAACAGAATGAGAATCAATTATTGTAGTGGAAGAATAGTATTAAGTGAACAATGTGGACATATTTCCATAATAGGTAATAACTCTCTTAGTGGAGGAGGATGCTTTGTCATATATCTATTTTGGGAAGTAGAAAAAGTTAAAAGACTACTCATGTGACTTGGGAGAGAGAGAGAGAGAGAGCATGGCCGATTCTCATTCATTGGACAAAGTGCAATAATAATTGTGAGACTAAGACTGCATGTTTATCACAAATTATATAACAAGTGCACAAGTGCACAGATAGGAGTTCAAGGGTGTTATGAGGTGGGGGCTGAATTATTAGGTTGCGGATTGAACAGAAACACCAGTTGGAGAAAGCGATGATGAAAATGACAAGATTAAGCCACTTGGGTTCCATTTTGCATTAGGTTCACACTTTGCTGATATAGTTTCAAAATTGCAGTAAATTTTAATATAAAAGTAGTCACACCCCATGAAATCATTTGTGAAAAACAGTTGGAAAGCAATATATGGCGTCTTTCACGCTCGTACACGACTCACGACTCTCCTCTTGCTTATTAGACTATTTCGGATTCATCCAAGACTAACTAGCTGCCGTGCCGACAAATCGCTACTAAAAAATAAGGGCAAGATTGGCACATGTTATTCAATTATTAATTTTGAGAGAGAAAAAAAATAGGATTAATTGTCAAAAAAAAAATTGAAATAATTTTTTATACACATTTATTCCGAGCCTTTTTAATTTGTTCCAAAAATTCCCTCAAATACTCATTTAATCGAAATTCTTTAAAGGTCCGCGCTAGCGGCTCCCTCGTCTCACCTCCCCCCACCTCCCACCACTGCCTGAGCTCCGACGACCCTCACCGGAGCTCTTTTTTCGAATGTTTTTATGTGGTAAATGATTTTTTGAAACAAAATACAAAGACTCGGACTAAATTTCTATTATAAAATGTTTGGTGAATTATTTGATGTATGCCCTTAAAAAATATTATAGTAATTTGATGGAATTCGTACTTACTTTCGAAGAATAAACCCATTTATCATTTGTTTAACAATAAGGGCCCGTTTGGTATGAATTGTGCAAAAAAGTTGGCACGACAAATTGTCTCGACAAATTTTGCATAGACAAATATTGTTTTTCTCACATTACTCTATCAAACACCAAATTAGGTAAAAACAAGTTTTTTAGGCAAAACATTTTAATAAGAAAACATTTTTTTTAATAAAAAACAAGTTTTTTTGTAAAATAAGAAAACATATTTTTTTTTTTTTTTTGTAGAAAAACAGTTTTTTATGTTGTAAAATAAGAAAATATTTTTTTTTGTAAAATAAGAAAACAGTTTGTTTTTTTGCAAACAGTGTTTTTTTTTTGGATAAAAAAAGAAAACAGATTTGAAATTATTTTTAAATATTCATAACAGTTTTTAAATTATTTTTTAAAACATTAAAACCGTTTAAGAAGTTAGCAAATAATTCTCACTGAAATAGGTAAGCAAGGTTTGCCAACACCTTATGCATAATGGGTGTTGTACACTGACAACTAATGCCACGACAAATTTGCAACCAAACACGCCAAATTGTAGGCAAATACCTCATTTGCCAACTTATTTGTCATTGATCATGGCAAATAAGGGTAATCAAACGGACCCTAAGTGTTTGTGATGAAAAACTCACTTACCAAATACCTATCAAATCACACTTTGAGTCTTACTTCATGATGTTTTGTGAAAACCTTCATCAACATTACAGAAACCGTGGACAATATTTTTAAAGGAATTTAATTTTAACTCTTGTCCTTCTCTTTCTCTTTCCCTTTAGGGTTTGCATGGCAACTACTGCTGCCTCCAACGTGGAGGCAACCAACCTTCATCCTCCTCCTATCTCCACACAAGCCCCTATTCTCCCTGTAATACCATCAAGATCCTTTACTGATGTAGTAGGCAATCAATCTATCACCAAGATTTCTCTTAAAGAAGTTGGAAATTTTGAGGAGAGCCAGCAATTTTTTTCTCTAATGATGACTGCGCCCATCCCCTTTCCGATCCTCGCGGCGGGAGGAGGCCAAGAAGAGGGAGGGTGTCCCCCCTTTCGTCTTGGGAGGATCTTGATCCCGCGCATCCCTCTCGGGAGAGCTTCGACCGACGTCGGTGGTGAGGTGAAAAATGTAGAGAGATAGAGTCACCAGTCTATTTTACTCAAAACAGACAAAAGAAAAGGGAGTCATCCCGAAAGACAACATTCAAAGACATAATGATACATAGGAGACCAAAAATGATTCGAAAGGGGTCCGGAGGCTAAGTTGCGAAATGGAAAGGTGTTAGGCATCCATTCCGCCCTTACGGTCTCTCATGGGTTATTGCTATTTTCTTTCCCCATGATATGTGTGCATGCGTATATATAGTGGAGATAGGAATCATCAACTTGTATCATGAAAGAGATAAAGCGAGTCATCCTTATGAATGTTCCTAAAAAATAATATTAGAAAATAAGATTTATGCGATTATCCTTACGTTGATCGTTATAATGGAATGATAACGCATATAGAATAATACGTCACTAAGCGCAAATATATGTATAAAGAGTCTAAGAGAGTTAAGTTTAAAGAATATAGGAAAATATAAAAAAGTAGGAAAATGACTCGAGTCTCGGGTTTTACCCCAAGACGCCTACGTAGCCTATAGAGGCATCAAAGTCCACGTAGTTCATATGCAAAACGAGGGATGGGGTTTATCCCATAAATACAATCGGGAACTTCTCTTATAAGAGTGTGTGTGTGTGTGTGTGTGTGTGTAAAAGTTTTTTTAGTTGTGAGAAAAGTGTGAGAATTCCCGTTTGGAATTTATGAGCAAATCCTATTTTTCTTGTTTTCTTTGGGTTTTATTTATATAAAAATAATACATGTGCAATAATACTAAATAAAAAGTATATTAGGTTATGTGAGATGAGAGAATAAAAGTACTAAGTAATAAAACAAATTAATGCAAATTTAGGAGAATTTAAGGAGAGAGTGGAGAAAGTTGGACCTTCTTGAAGATCTGTAGCTTAATCTTGGATGTTGGAGAGCACCCCTTGCAATTGGATGATGATTGAGGGTACTTAATTCACCAAGTTTGATGAAAAAGGTGATGAAAGTTGAAGGATGGAAAGGGATTTGGATGTGGAAATCACGCTGACTTCGAGAGGGATTTTCTGAACTTGCTGAGAGTGATGGATCTCTGATGTTCCTCCTCTTTTGAAATGAGGTCAGATCCTCCTTTTAATAGGACCATGGCGTTGACGATCGGCATAGACCTGGTCCTGCCAATCGGTTGGTGTGTTTGGGCACTCTGTCGATAGGTAGGGTTTAGGACGTGCCGTTTGGCAGTCTCTTTCAGGTCCCTTCGCAAATCGACCGTAGAGTGCAAACCGTTGAGCCGAATCGTGCACGGGGTGAACTGTTGGAAAGGTAATTCAGATACCTTTGAAAGTCTTTCGGACTGCTCTTGAGTCCGGGAGTTGACTTTGGGTCAAATGTGGCTCGAAAATGTTTGTCGGTCCTTTGGACGGGAAATTATCGGACGCAAAGGGATCGTTCGTCCGCATGGTAAGTCAGAATCGCGCACGGGGTGGACCGTTGGAAAGGTTAGGAGATGTAGTTCAACATTCTAAAGAGTTTGACTCGGTTTGGGGAGTTGACTTTGGTCAACCGGGGCCTGGAAACGTTCGCTGACCTTTCGGAGTAAAACAGATCGTTCGTTCATACCGTAAGTCAGAATCGCGCACAGGGTGGACCGTTGGAAAGTGGATTCAGTGCCCTTCGAAGATTCATTCAGTCTCGGTCGAGCTGAAGGGTTAACTTTGGTCAAACGGAGCCTCAGGGCATTCGGTAACCTTCTGATCGAGTTTAGGAGGAAAACGGGTCGTTTTTCCGCACCGTAAGTCAGAATTGCGCACAAGATGGATCGTTGGGAAGGGGTTTCAGTTCCCTTCAAAGATTCATTCAGTCTCGGTCGAGCTGAAGAGTTTGACTTTTGGTTAAACGGAGCCTGGGAGTGCCCGATGACCTTTAGGTCAGTACTCGGGGTATGACTTAGGTTTATAGCGATGAGCGGAGGTGCTAGGGACCTAAGGAGAGGTTAGGGGGGGTGCTAGAATGGGGTGTCTACAATGACATTAAGAAACTGGCAGAACCCTTCAAATACTTCTTGGTTGGTAAGTTTTCTCATGGGTGACCAACTTTTAATGATATATGTAAAACTTTGTCATCCTTTGGCCTAAAAGTTGCATTCAATATTGGTCTAATAGATAAAAAACAAATGCTTATGCAATTATTTCATGATGAAGATTTCCATAGGGTTTTTCTTAAAGAAACTTGGTTTATACAAAGATTCCCTATGTGAGTCTTTAAATGGACTCCTGAATTCCACCCTGATGTTGAATCGACTATCGCTCCAATATGGATCAATATGCCATTACTTCTTGTTCATTTGTATACCAAAGAAAGCATTTTCTCCATTGCTAATGCGGTGGGAACCCCTCTAAAGCTTAATAGTTAACCAACCTCTCTCTTAAGACCTAGCCTAGCTCGAATATGCATGGAAATATATCTGATTAAAGAGCACCCTTGTCGGATTTGGATTGGGAATAGTGATGAAGGAATAGGGTATTGGCAATATATAGTCTATGAGAATATCCCAGAGTGCTGTCAATTTTGTGCAAAGAAAGGGCATAAGTCTGAAGAATCCATTTTCAAGAAGAATAAAAAAAGAAAAACTAGAGAAGGTCCTAATAAAAAGAAGCAACCTATATTAGTGGAAGTCTCAAAAAAGAAAGAATCGACAAAGGAGTGGGAACAAAGGAATTTTAAGGCAATAGTCAATCAAGATGAAAAGGATCAGAACAATGAACAATTAAATGTTGAAAGGAAGGAAACATTAGTGCTAAAACAGACAAATATGAGTGAAGAAGGAAATTTGATTGAAGAGCACAATCTAGAAGAGGGTAAAGAAAGCTATGAACATATGGGGTCTGAAGATGATGGAGGCAATATGATAAAACATAGTTCCCCTACTGCAGTAGTCAGAGAAGATGGAGAAATTAATATAGAAGAAGAATCAAGTCAAAAGGCTGATCAAGATCTAAAAGAAGAGCCATTTGAACAGGTGAAAAGAAAATCAAGGAGAAATAAACAAAAGAAGACCATTGAGAATGCCAATTCAGTAGGTGATCATTTTTAAAGATCAGTATCTATTTGCCCTCATAAGGAACATACTGACCAGAAGAGGTTGTTGAGATATAACAATAAAGTCTCCCTTGATGCCCAGTCCCAATAATTGAAGTATTAATTTGGAATATAAGGGGAATCTCTGAAAAAGGAGCAATAAGGAGATTGAAAAAGTTAGTAAGAATTCATAAAATCACCATTCTTGCAGTTCTATAGCCAAAGAAGAATATGGAAGAGAGTAAGAATTATAAAATCAAGTTGGGCTTTTGTAATGCATTTTCCAATAGTAATAGTAAAATTTGGCTGTTTACAAAAGAGAATATTGGGGTTCACCAAATTTCAAATATGGAGTAATCCTTATCTGTATCAGTTACCAATTGCCAGTTTAGTAGGAGTATCACCTGTAGCTTCACCTATGCTAAATGTAGCAAGATTGAAAGAATAGAGCTGTGGAAGCATATGATAGATTTGAAAGTTCAAGGTCCTTGGTTAGTTTGTGGAGATTTCAACACTGTTGTTAACTCTTGGGAAAAAGCAGGGGGAAACTCTATAGATATGGTCTTATCCCTCGAATTCTTGGAATTCATGGAAAATAATAGTCTAGAAGATTTGGGTTATTATAGATCTACTTTTACATGGTTCAATAAAAGGGAGGGAAAGGCAAGGATATGGTGTAGATTGGACAGGTTCTTGGGCAATTAAGACTTATCTTAATTATGCTCAGCCATGGCAGATATCCATTTAAATAAGTCCAACTCTAATAATTCCCCTATGGTACTTGAGTTAAAGAGTCAGGTTGACCTGATTGAAAGGCCTTTCATGTTTCTGAATTTCTGGACTAAGAAGGATAACCTCAGAGAAGTTATAAAGTAGGAATTATAATCCTCATGTTTATGATAATCGCATTTATGCTATAAGCCCTTAACCTCAAAATTTTAAAGAATAAGTTGAGTTCTTGGAGTAGAGCAACCTATGGTGATATCTTCCAATCAGCAAGAGATGCTGAGGATAAACTTTTAGCTTTAGAAATGGCTTTTGAGATGGATCCTACTGAAGAAAATAGAGAGAATTTTGCAAAGGAGGCGGCTATATGTACTCAAAAAATTATTGTAAAAGACCAATATTGGAGACAAAAGGCTCAAGACAAATGGATGGCTGAAGGTGATAAAAACACTCAATTTTTTCATAATGTAGTATAGGCTAAAAGGAAAAAATTGTTCATCCCTAAAATTAAAAGAGAAAGGGGGTATGGTTGGATAGAGAGGACATAGCTAGAGAAGCTATTACGTATTTTGAAAATGTCTTTATAGCAGGTGATTAATTTTTTAAAGATGATGATATTCTTTAGGATATCCCTTCCTTAATCTCAGAAGATCAAAATATTAGTCTAAAACAGTTTCCATAGGAAGATGAAATATTTAGAGTAGTCAAAGCTTTAAATGGAGATAGTTACCCAGGAATGGATGGTTTTACAGGGGAATTCTTCATACATTGTTGGGAAATTATAGGTGGGGATATTATTAAGGCAGTGGAAGCCTTCTATACAGGTATGGACCTTCCTAAAATTGTTACTTCTACCTTAATTACTCTTGTGCCAAAAGAAGAGGATCCTCAGAGTTTTAATGATATGAGGCCTATTAGTCTATGTAATTTTTTTAATAAAATAATTACTAAGATTATGGCCCCTAGATTGAGTAAAATCCTTCCTCATATAATTTCTCAAAACCAGAGTGGCTTTATTAAAGGGAGAGATATTACTGAAAACATTCTCCTTGCTCAAGAAATGTTTCATTTGATTAATTACAAAAACTATGGTGGGAATGTGGTTTTGAAGTTAGAAATGGCCAAAGCATATGATAGAGTCTCTTGGGCTTTTCTTATACAAGTGTTGAGAAAGTTTGGTTTTTGTGAGAGATGGATTGACATGGTTTGGAGAGTTTTATCCAATAATTGGTTCTCAATTCTTATAAATGTAACTCCTCAAGGTTTCTTCCAATCAAATAGGGGTCTAAACCAAGGTGATCCATGATCTCCTGGTCCTTTTGTGGTGATGGCAAAGGTCCTTTAAATTAAGCTAAATAGGTTGCATCCGGTCAGGTCTTTTAAAAGATTTAAAACTCCTATAGGTTTCCCTCCTATTAACCATCTATCTTTTGCTGATGATATCATCCTTTTCTCTTCTGGAGACAAAAGATGTTTGAAACGTAAGATAAATATTTTCAATACTTATGAGAAAGATTCGGGTCAATTAATCAATAAGCAAAAAAGCTCTGTAATTTTATCCAAGAAGATTAAGACTTAAGGAGCTAAAAATATCACAGACTTAGTTGAGATTCATGAGAAGAAGCCTCCAATTACATATCTTGGATGTCTCATTTACACAGGTAGGAAAAAAACATTGTTGTTTAAGCATATGATAGCTAAATTCAGAGGCAGAGTTGCTCGCTGGAAATCTAAATCTTTGTCTACAGGTGGAAAAGTCACTCTCATTAAATCGATTATTTTCTCCTTGCCCACTTATTTAATAGCTGCAGTTATGCCTACTAAAAAAGCTTTGCAAGTTATGGAGAATATAATGGCTAAATTCTTTTGGAGTTCAAATGTGGGTGAAAATAGACATCACTGGAGTAAATGGTCCAGTATTTGTAAGCCATCAAATGAAAGTGTCATTGGTATCAGGAGATTGAGGGATATTTGTAAAGCCTTTACTATGAAACTTTGGTGGAATCTAAGGAATCAAGGATATTTATGGGCTAATTTTATGAAGGCTAAGTACTGTAGGAATTCTCATCCTTGTAAGGTATCCAATAGATGGGGTTCTCACAATTGGAAAAGAATGTTGGATATAAGCATTGATGTTGAGCATCTTATTAAATGGAGGTTTGTAATAGATAGTGGGATAAAGGGAAATTTTTGACTTTTTTTCTCTAGAAATATGCAGTATCTTGATGAAGGAAAAAACCAGACATGACAGTTATAAGGATGAGATTGTTTAGACAGGTACTTCTAAAGGGAATTTTTCTATTTCTTTTGCATGGGAAGCTATTAGAAATCATCACTGCTCTTCTTGGGCATCCTATTTTGTGTGGCATAAGTCCTTGCCCCCCCTAAGATTTCAGTATTTTTATGGAAGTTGTGAGGAACATTCTTGCCTCTTGATGACAAGCTATATACAATTGGTTGGAAAGGACTTTCAAAATGTGATTTTTGTATCAATCCTCAAATGGAATCCTATGATCACTTGTTTAGAGAAGAAGACTTGGCAACTTTTATTTGGAATCATTATAGTGGTGTTTTGGGAATGGCCTTGAGCAGAACTACAATTAGAGGGAGAATTCTGCAGTGGTGGTTAAATGCTCCAAATTCTACAGAAGGATTAACTCAAATTATTATTCCTTCCCTCATTTGTTAGTTTATATGGGTGCAAAGAAATGATTGCAAATACAATGCCTCTTCTCTAAATGCTCTTATGCTGATTGAAAAAATTAATTCCCTTTGCAATTCCTTACTCAATCTTCTTCCAAATGTCCCAAAAGGTACTACTATTCTAAATTATCATTATGTGCCTCGCCATCTCTCTAAATAAAGATTTGTATACTGGATTCACCCTTCTAAAGTGACTCTCAAGTTAAATACAGATGGTAGTTCTAGAGTAAACCCAGGCCAAAGTGGTGGTGGTGGCATCTTGAGGAATAGTAAAGGTGATTTCATATGGGTGTATAGTTCCAATTTTGGGGAAAAAACAAATATTAAAGCATGGGCTATTGCTATATTGTAAGGTATATGTCATTATGCTGATCTTAAAGACTATCCTGTAATTATTGAATTAGACTCTAAAGTTCTTATAGACATTCTCAATAATAAAGCTAGTTGTCCCTGGAATATTAGAGATGTGGTAGAAGAGATTGCTAAGTGTAGTGAAGCTCTGTCTATATCATTCAATCATGTGTTTAGAGAAGGAAATGGTCTTGCTGATCTTCTTACTAATCATGGAGCTTATGGGAATTCTCAAATTTTTTGTCATGACATTGATGTCTTCCCCAATAGATTGAAAGGCCAGCTAAAGACCGACAAATGGAGAATGCCTTCGGTTCAAGTTATCAAACCCTCTTGAGTTCTTTTACTCCTCTTTTTTATTCTATTTCGTTTTTCAAGTTGAGTTTATGTAAGGGCTTTATTATAAAAAGCCTCTTTTAATCTTTTAATTTTTTTAAAGGTTTCTTTAATTTTTGTAAGCCACTTGATGGGGCTTTTCTATCTTTAAATATCAATAATATGTGTGAGGGTGCCGTCCCTCTTCCATAAAAAAAAAGTGTAAATATTGCGTATTTATTTAATCCTGAGCTAAATGCCGAAAATTTTGGGAATATAACAACATACCGCCACTAATTTTAAGCAAAAACTACCAATTTTGTCTCGTTCTATTGGCGATTGTTTTTGTTGCGTTTAATTCGACGCACCATTATCTCGTCCTCTCTCCTTCTTTAATCTCTTGATTCTCTCTTTCTCTCTCCTACTCCTCTCACTCTATCACTTTCTCTCTTTTATCGTCATACTCCCTCCTATGGGTGCCAATTCGTATTTTTGGGCCGTGTTTCGGTACGACAAGGGTTTTTCAAACACGAACAGGATACGACACGAATTCGTATTTTTTTAGTTGACATAACACGACCCCAATAAAACATGACACAATACGACACGACACGAATAACACGATTTCTTAAATTTTATATTAAATTAAACATAAATAGACACGATAACCCGAATGAAAACATGATTAACACGACAAGAAACGATAACACAACTAACACGACTCATAATTTTGATACGAATAAGACACGACACGACTTCGTGTCAAAAAACATGAACACGAACACAACACCAACACGAGAAGCTGTGTTAATTTTGGATCAATTTCATGTCATGTCATGTTATCGTATCGTGTCTAAAATTGCCACCCCTATTCCCTCCCGTCTTTTATCGTCGTACTCCTCTCACTCTATCACATTCACTCCATCACTTTCTCTCGGAAATTTGGAAAACTCGATCGTGCTCTCTATAGGATTTTGTTACTATTCAGGTTCAACATAGAGATGTTAAAATTTAAGGTAATATATCCATTGTATTTTGTGTACAACATATATTGTAGGAATATCCAACTTGTTCTCTCCGTTTATCAAATATTAAACCCAAAATGTAACCAACTGATGCCAACAAAACTTCTAACCATGCGTAAAATAAACCCATATGTACTGTCTGTTGAGAATATCTAGGAGCCATTAACAACCTTTGGAGCAAGTCAAAACACATGTGCTTCCAATATTCAATATGCTCCTACATGTTTGGAAGATAAAAATTGACTCCTTATTTATGGGTTCTATTCGGTTAGGTCTCTCGCATTTATCCTAATCAGAAGCTGGATATCAGGTTCACTCACAGAAGAATGTATGTTTCTTGTTGTGCAATGTGAATTTGCTAAAGATGCTTGGGAATCTCTAGAAGATTTATTTTTTCAATCAACCATAAAAAAGGAATTTCAGTTAAAGGAACAAGTGCATGATATTAAGTTGGAAGGAAAAAGACTTGATGAATATATCAAGGTGTATAAAACCTATGTGATGGACTAGCAAGTATTCATAACTCAATAGATGAAGATAACAAAGTTATTAACTTTGCAAAAGGATTGGGATAGAAATACAAGACTTTTCACATAGTAATGCTGGGTAAGTCACCATATCCCCCTCCATCTTTCTCTTAATTAATTACCTCATTAAAATGGTTTGATATTAGAAAAGAATATTTCAAAGAGGTCCCTCTACTGCAGCAGTAACATGTTGATCAATTTTTGGCATTTACGGCCATGGAGCGCCAATGCATTTCAACAAGAGAGGCCAGTTCAGGTCAAGTGGGGATAGAAGCCTATGTAAACAGCAAAATCACCTGGGTTCATTCAACTCTAGGGGACATGGTTTTTGTCACTGTTGGACACAATGTCCAATCTCATCAAAACCAGTAGTTTGGTTAGCTCAAGAAGTTTTCGTTCAACAATAATGCCAAGGACAACTTGTACCCTACATTGTTGGGCAAATGGGCATGCCATCAGGAGGTCAATTTGTGCATAAGAAATATGCACTAATAGTGGCCAAAGTTTATAAAAATACTCAAGGACCTAAAGCCTGTTAAATTTGTGGCCGAATTAATCATAATGCTCCAACTTGCTATTATAGATGGGATTATTCATTCCATTCTCCAGTCCAATCACCAACATCAATGACAGCCATGAGTTGTAAACAACAATCAGATAATGCACTCTATATTGACTCAAGAGATACTTCACACATGAACAATACCATTGGTAGTTTTTCTAAACTAATGTCGTATGAAGTTAGTGATAAAGTTATTATTGGCTATGACTTTAAACTTAACATTACTCACATTGGTGAAAAATAGTTAAAAAAATATCACCCTAAAGGATGTTTTAGTAGTACCTCAAATTAAAAAGAATCTTATTTCTTTGAGTCAATTATTTCATGACAATGAATATTTATTATAATTTTCTAATGATTGATTTATTATTAAGGACAAGAAGACTGACCAAGTACTAGATAAAGGAATTAGAAGAGGTTATCTTAATAATTTTGAAGAAAGTCGTCAAGAAGCTCTAAATGCTATTCATGACGGAATAACAAGTGATAAATTTTTGAACCAAAGACTAAGTCATCCTCAAGACAAGTCTTTGAAATTTTTAAATAAGTATCATAATTTGCACGTTGATCACTGGAATAAAACACCCACAATCTAAGTGAGTTGTCAAATGGTAAAAAGTTTTAGGCTTAGCTTTGGTTTGAATGATAAACTTTCTCAAATTCATTTTAAAAAGATTTAATATGATTCATGGGGTCCATCTCCTTTAGCATCCTTTCAAGGGTCCAAATTTTATATTATTTTTATGGATGATTGCACTCGATATACTTGGTTACATCCTCTAAAACATAAATCTGATTTCACCAAGTATTTCTTAATTTTTATTAAATTATAAAGATAAAATTTGACAAGAAAATAAAAAAATTTCAATGTAAATTTCAATATGATGGTGATGGTGAATTTGCGAGTAATGAATTTATCAATTATCTTGAAAAACATGGCATAATGAGACACATTTCTTGTCCGGGAACACCCGAACAAAATGGTGCAGTTGAATGAAAACTTTGACGCATTATTGAAACTGATTTAACATCATTATTTCATGCTAATCTTTCGATGTTCCTTTGGGTTGAAGCTTTCCTCACATTGGTCTACATTATAAGTTGATTGACATCTATCCCCTCAAAACATGATACGCCATTTCTCAAACTTTATAGTGCTCACCTAATTATTCTACTTTGAGATTTTTTGGTTGCAGATGCTTCCCATACCTTTGCGGCAAAACCCAAGATAAATTCAAACCCAAATCATATCCTTGTGTTTTCATTGGTTATAGTTCCATTCATAAATGATATCTCTGCTACTATCCTAACACCAAGAGAATATTTATTTCCATACATGTCATTTTTTATGAAAATGTCATCCCATATGTCTCCACTTCAAACTTATCAATGCAACGGAGTCCTATTGACATGATAACCTACCAAAAGTTTTTCAAACAGCATGTAACAGACACGCCTTAAACATCTACAAATGATTCTCCCTCTACGTCAAGTAACCTACCTATTTTTTTTATCTTTAATGTCTTACCTACTGCTAGTACTAACCATTTACCTAATCTGTATCACCTTAATCTCTGACATATACTCAACTTATCTCACCGCTATCTGATTCTAACTAAACATTATCTCCCACTATCCCCCCCACCGTTACCTCTAAGTACCATATTAGATCCCTCTTCTTCACCTATTTCTCCCATCAGTTGCATCTCAACTCCCTCACCTAGAATTAATCTTACCGTTGAGCTCCCAATCTCTTCAGACTTACCAACTAGTTTACCCGATGCCACTGCCTTGCGCACTATTGGGACACGAATGTCCCCACCCACTAACCCACACCCAATGACCACCCGCTCTAAAGCATCTCAAACAAACCCTCATAGCCTTCACCACTATAGTCGAACCCCAATCTCTTAAGTATACCCTAAACCAACCACATTGGGTCAAGGCCATGGAAGAATAACTTCAAGGTCTTAATCACAATATCACTTGGAACTTGGTACCTAAAAATTCAAATTTGCAGGTTATTAGCTCGAAATGGGTTTTTTGCACCAAACTCAAGTTTGATTGTATGTTGGACAAACATAAAGCTCGTTTGGTTGCTAAATGGTTTAATCAAATTGAAGGAACTAATTTTGGTAAAACATTTAGCCCGGTCATCAAATAGTTCTAACATCAATTCCTACAACGTTCTTAACACAAAACTCCATATCTTCAAGAAACACATCTAACAAGTATGCTAGACCCTCTACCCTAAGGAGTACGAATCAATAAAGGGGATCAAATATCGGTAACACGGAATCTAAATGGACTCAGAACCTACGAGACCAAAGACCATGCTCTGATACCATCTGTAACACCCCGCGTAATTCTCACGTCAGCCGCCACCAAAACTATGTCGGACTTCACTAAATTAAATATCATTCTTCGCATGTGACACATATGAGACATATAATTTTCTTTATTCCACAAGAAAACAATCAGATTTATCCACTAAATAATCATCAATGTAATAACTAAATCCATCACCATGTTAATCCCAAATCAAATTATCTAACCCCATAATTTATTTAAAACTCCAAATGAAATAATCCAATAAAGTAACTGATTGAAAGCATAGACAACTTTGGAACCGAATGACCCAATAAGATCCATAATGAAGCCTCATAATATAAACGACCGAATAAAAAAAATCTAATCTAGTAAAGCAGATAAATAATGAACTCCGGATGCACCTCCAAAATGATCTCCAATGAATCGTGTGCACCTAATCCAATACTTATACCTGAAAAAGTTAGTCAATGCACAGGGTCAAAGTCCTGAGCATGAATACTGGCTACTCCCTCTAATTAGGTCCCTTGAACCCAGACAATAGCATTATACATGATAAATATCACAAAAGAATATTTTAAATTAAATGAGATATATATGCGATAGAAATAAATCACTATCTACCGGCAACAAAGTCCATCTAATACCCAAGTTCCACTATTTAATTTCTAATAACTACATTTCATTAATTTACTCGATTTACTGAAATTCATTATTTGCTCATTTTATTATTATCAGTCGCGGTGCTCCCGCATTTAATCTTACACCATATTAGTTGTGGGACTCCCACTAAATTTTTCCTCATTTTAGTTGCGGGACTCCCACTTAAAAGTTTTTCCTCATATTCGTTGTAGGATTCCCACTTACAACTTTATCTCATATTATATGTTTGGTTGCGGGACTCCTGTTGTTCTACACCACACCTATTACCCTCATTATGGCCATCCAACCCGCTATACTGTCAGCTCTCCACACACTCATGTGGTTCCACTCACGACACGTCACGATAGCTCATTAGCCCGTTTAACTGTCACCCTGCACATACTCGTGATGCCAACACATACCCATGGCGGTATAACTAATCGACCCATTTAGCTATCAGTCGTGCACATACTCTTTGCATAAATTCATTTTAATACCCATTTTATTATCTTAGTTATTAATTCTCAATTTCTCATGTTTCTCATTATTTGCCCCACCCTTATTATCGATGTAAGATTCACAAAACCCTTAGCCCCATATCTAAGAGCCTAAAAAAAAAACACAAATGCGTTCTACCCTACTTTTTATAGGATGAATTTATATTAATAATATCTTCCTAGTCTCTTGCCTAGGCTAGCGAATCGACGACGCGACTTAAAAATCAGCCCCACCCCGAAATATCCCATCCGTAAAAATCTACACTAACTAGTCCCGTACGTAGGTAGTGTTAACTGTGCTAAGGCCTACAAACTACTCCCATACCTAGCGAGCATCCAAAAATATAGGTGACAGAATTCAACCCAAAAACTCCATCGTTACCGCCATGACAAATATAAATAAAATCAATCATACAATCCCACATATATATACGATATCACAATTTACTCATAATGTCACAATTTAATTTAATTTAATTTAATTTAATTTAATTTAATTTAATTTAATTAATACCACCGTCGTCGTTCTTAACACAATTAGTTCCTTCTAATCATTTTAGATTAATCAACATAGAAGTTTTTGAAATACACAATAATCGTCCACTTTCATTAACTACATAATTTTACGAGTCTGTACGCATCTTGTTTTTATTTAAATAAACTCTACAAAATTCTACATGAAATCCTACACCCATAATAACTAAAATCCATTACCCTATTCCACGCACCCAAGGGTTTCAAATCTTATTTCATATTAAAAAAATTCATAAAAACCGTACCAAATTAGTTCGAACTTTATCTAATTAAAGTTTCTAATTTCTTTTAAAAAAACATGTAATTAAGTGTTTAGGCGACACTTAAAACGCATAATACTAAAGGAAGAGAATAGATTATCCATGCCTGAGTAAAAGTTCAATGAGAAATATGATTTTGAAGATGTATTCCTCGTAAAAAGTTGAGAAATATTCGTTCGTCTTGAGAAAACCCAGTTTATCTTGACAAATATTGAGTTGAAAGTTATTTATAATGGCGCTAGGATTTAGAGGTAGAGGGTGATGTAAAATATGAGAGGCTACCGCTCTTATGGTTGGTGAATATATGTTTTAAAATTCCTAACGCCGAGTTAAATATATAAAAGAAAACAATAGAGAATTTAAGTGGCATTAGAATCCTATTAAAACTAAAACAGTTCCCCCGTTAGTCACAGTCCAGAACCTTGACAAACGTTTTTTTCCTAAAGAGTTTTATGTTACGTGGACTCTTCTAAATGGCCCAAGACTTATATATACTCATATTAGGTCTCTTTTTAGCTACTTTTTTGAATTTTGAATTAATTTAATTAATTACCGGATAAAATTATGAGTTATTAGATACTTCCCCACTAGCATAGGAATTTTATCCTTGACATTCGACAAAGCGTAAATGCGCAAAATAAAATAAGGCTCACGTTTTCTTACTCGTAAAATGCCAAGATTGGATGCCCATACACCCAATCTTACACACACTTACCCCATGAACAAACATACAATATATATCATAACTGTATAAATAGGCATACCTATGAAAATAACTGCGTACTATGTTCTCCCACGAATCATCACTAGTATCTCTCTCCAAAAGTCATTGTAACACTTAAGTCCTCAAGTTATTTCATTTCACCAAATTGATACTTATGATACCTAATATCGGCACTAACAATCTCCAAAATAAATCTCGTCCCCCAAAATCAGTCCTAAGTATGCTCACATTCAGATTACTAGTTTAACCTCAATGCCTACAACGTCCTTAATGCAAAACTCCATATCTCCAATAAACACATCTAACACGTATGCTAGACCCTCTACCTTAAGGAGTATGAATTAATAAAGGGGATCAAATATGAGTAACACGGAAGCTAAACGGACTCAAAACCTACGAAACCTAAGACCATGCTCTGATACCATCTGTAACACCCCGCGTAATTCTGACTTCGGCAGCCACCAAAACTATGTCAGGCTTCACTAAATTAAATATCATTCTTAGCATGTTACAGATATGAGACATATTTTGTTTTCATTCCACAAGAAAATAATCATATTTATTCAATAAATAATCATCCATGCAATAAGTAAATTAATCACCATGCTAATCTCAAATAAAATGATCTAACCCCATAATTTATTTAAAACTTGAAATGAAATAATCCAATAAAGTAACTGACTGAAAGCATAGACAACTTTGAAACCGAATGGCCCAATAATATCTATAATGAAGCCTTGTAATATAAACGATTGAATAAATGAAATCTAATCTAGTAAAGCGGATAAATAAATGAACTCTAGTTGCACCTCTAAAATGATCTCCAATGAATCCTATGGAGCTACTCCAATACTTATACCTGAAAAGTTAGCCAACGCACAGGGTCAGATCCCTGAGCATGAATACCGGCTACTCCCTCCAATTTGGTTCATTACACCCAGACAATAACATTATACATGATAAATATCACAGTAGAATACTGAAAATTAAATTATATATATATATGCAATAAAAATAAATCATTATCTACCCGCAACAAAGTCCATCTAATACGCAAGTTCCACTATTTAATTTTCAATAACTACATTTCATTAATTTACTCGATTTACTCAAAGTCATTATTTGCTCATTTTATTATTATCCGTCGTGGTGCTCCCACATTTAATCTTACACCATATTAGTTGTGGGACTCCCACTACGTTTTTCATCATTTTAGTTACGAGACTCCCGCTTAAAGTTTTTCATCATATTCTTTATGGGACTCCCACTTACAGCTTTATCTCTGATTATTTGTTTTGTTGCGGGACTCCTGCTATTCTACACCAGACCCATTCCCCTCACTATGACCAATCAGCCTGCTATACTGTCAGTTCTGCACACATTCGTGAGGTTCCATGCACGACATGTCACTATAGCCCGTCAGCCCATTTAACTGTCTTCCCGCATATAACACACACCCACGGTGTTATAGCCATTCGTCCCGTTTAACTGTCAGCCCTACACATACTATCGCCGCAAATTCATTTTAATATCCATTTTGTTATCATAGGTATTAATTATCAATTTCTCATGTTTACTCACTATTTTATTCTATTTACCCCACCTTTATTATCGACGTAAGATCCTCAAAACCCTTAGTCCCATACTTAAGAGCCTCCAAAAATATGGGTGAGTGCATTCTACCCAAAAATCCCATTGTTCCCGCGATGGAAAATAAAAATAAAATCAATCATTCAATCCAACATATATGTACATTATCGTAATTTACTCATAATGTCTCAATTTAATTTAATTTAATATAATTAGTACTAGTGTCGTCGTTCTTAACACAATTGGTCGCATCTAATCATTTTAGATTAATCAACATGCAAGTTTATAAAATACACAATAATCGTCCACTTTCATTAGCTACATAATTTTACGACACCCATAAGAACCAAAACCCAGTACTTTATTCTAGGCAACCAATGGTTTCAAATCTTGTTTCATATTAAAAAATTTCATTAAACCCATGCCAAATTAGTTCTAACTTTTTCATTTAAAGTTGCTAATTTCTTTTAAGAAAACATATAATTAATTGTTTAGGCGACACTTAAAACGCATAATACTAAAGGAAGAGAATAGATATCCATGCCCTAGTAAAAGTTGAATGAGAAATATGATTTTGAAGATGTATTCCTCGCGAAAAATTGACAAAGATTCGTTCTTGAATTGTTTGGAGAAAACCCGGTTTATCTTGACAAATCTTGATCTGAAAATTGTGTATAATGGGGCTAGGGTTTTAAGGTAGAAGGAGATATAAAAAATGAGAGGCTATTGCTCTTAGGGTCGGTGAAAATATGTTTTAAAAGTCTTAACCCCGAGTTAAATATATAAGAGAAAAGATTATAGAATTTAAGTGACATTATAATCCTATTAAAACTAAAATAGTTCGCCCGTTAGTGACGGTCCAGAACCATGAAAAGCATTTTTTTAGAGAGTTTTATGTTATGAGGACTCTTCTAAATGGCCCAAGACTTATATATACTCATATTAGGAGTCTTTTAAGCTTTCTTTTCGAATTTCAAATTAATTTAATTAATTATCGGATAAAATTTTGAGTTGTTACACCGGGTAATCTGAATGTGAGTATACTTAGGACTAATTTTAGGAGATGAGATTTATTTTGGATATTGTTAGTGAAGATGTTAGGTATCGTAAGTATCAATTTAGTGATATGAATTGACTTGAGAAATTACGAGTGATGATTCGTGGGAGAACGTGGAACACCGTTATTTTCATAGGTATGCATATTTATACAATTATGATATATAAATTATATGTTTGTTCATGGGGTAAATGCTTCTAAGATTGTGTGTATGGGCATCCAATCGTGGCATTTTATGGGTAGCAATATGTGAGACTTATTTTATTTTGTGCATTTACGCTTCGTCGAATGTGGAGGACGAAATTCCTGTGCTAGTGGGGAAGTATGAAACAACTCGTAATTTTATCCGGTAATTAATTAATTAATTCAGAATTCGGAAAGGTGGCTTAAAAGACTCCTAATATGAGTATATATAAGTATTGGGCCGTTTAGAAGATTCCTCATAACATAAAACTCTCTTGAAAAAAATATTTGTCACGGTTCTGGACCGTGACTAACGGGTGAACTATTTTAGTTTTTTGTAGGATTCTAATGCTACTTAAATTCTCTAATCTTTTCTCTTATATATTTAACTCAATTAAAACATAATTTCACCAACCCTAAGAGAAGTAGCCTATACTTCTAAACCCTAGCCCCATTATACATGATCTTTTACATCTCCTTATACTTCTAAACCCTAGCCCCATTATACACAACTTTCAACTCAAGATTTGTGAAGATAAATCGGGGTTTCTCAAAACTATTCAAGAACGAATCTTTGTCAACTTTTTACGATGAATACATCTTTAAAATCAAATTTTTCATTAAACTTTTACTCAGGCATGGACACTCTATTCTTTTTCTTTAGTATTATGCGTTTTAAGTGTCGCCTAAATAATCAATTACATATTTTCTTTAAAGAAATTAGTAACTTTAATTAGAAAAAGTTAGAACTAATTTGGTACGATTTTTATGAATTTTTTTAATATGAAATAAGATTTGAACCCCTTGGGTGCGTAGAATAGAGTATTGGGTTTTGGTTATTTTGGGTGTAGGATCTCATGTAAAATTTTATAGAGTTTATTTAAATGAGACGCGTACACACTCATAAAATTATGTAGTTAATGAAAGTGGACTATTATTGGGTATTTGATAAATTTGCATGTTGATTAATCTAAAATTATTAGATCGAACTAATTGTGTTAAGAACGATGACGGTGGTATTAATTAAATTAAATTATGGGACTAGTGGGTAGACCTTAGGCGCGGTTTGCATTACCTAGGTATAGGACTAGTTAGTGTAGATTTTTACGGATGGGATATTCCGGGGTGGGGCTGATTTTTAAGTCGGGTCGTCAATTCGCTACACTAGGCAAGAGACTAGGAAGAGATTATTAATAGAAATTCATCCTATAAAAGTAGGGTAGGACGTATTTGTGTTTTTTTCAGGCTCTTAAGTATGGGACTAAGGGTTTTGAGGAGCGTATATCGATAATAAGGGGGGAGAATATAGTAAAATAATGATTAAACATGAGAAATTGAGAATTAATAACTAAGATAATAAATGGGTATTAATATGAATTTTTGGCGAGAGTATGTGTAGGGCTGACAGTTAAATGAGATGACGAGCTATAGTGACGTGTTGTGCATGGAATCTCTCGAGTGTGTGAAGAGCTGACGGTATAACGGGTTGACTAGCCATAGTGAGGGGAATGGGTATGGTGTAGAACAACATGAGTCCTACAACCAAACAAATAATATGAGATAAAGCTATAAGTGAGAGTTCCACAATGAATATGATGAAAAACTTTAAGCGAGAGTCCCGCAACTAACATGAGGAAAAGCGTAGTAGGAGTCCCACAAGTAATATTGTGTAAGATTAAATGCGGGAGCACCGCGACTGATAATAATAAAATGAGCAAACAATGAGTTTGAGTAAATCGAGTAAATTAATGAAATGTAATTATCGTAAATTAAATAGTGGAACTTGGGTATTAGTTGGACTTTGCTCTGGGTAGATAGTGATTTATTTTTATCACATATATATATATACTAGCGGAATGCCCGTGCCTGAAGGCACGGTGAAACATTCAAAAGTACGCAATCGTAAAATGGAAATAATTTGCACTCTGTATAATTGTAAAATGGCAAAAATCTCGTTCCCCAACGAAACAAAATTTAATTTTAAAAAAAGTGGTCATAACCTCCTTCTTTAAAGGACTATAGAGATGTGTAAACAATTCATTTACAACACAAATGTGACCAATTTATTAAATTTGGATAGAGATACCTTTATTTACGGGACTATCCATCGTGTTGAGAAAAAAAATCCACAATAATACTAAAAGTACGTCTTGGACATCGAATAAACATCGTAATGATCACAATTACACCATTATGAAACATCACTATAATACAAAATTATTGTCTATGATGAAAAAGTGTATATATTTTTAAAAAAATTGGACAAAGTTTCCTTTGATTTTAAGCCACTAACCGATAATACATTAACTGATCCGAACAAATTTGAAGCAGCATCCCTATTATATTTGAAACATTATGTTCATCTGCAGAAAAAATTACTTTTCATGTGTGGCCCCCCTCTCAGTTCCATATTCTCACTCTCCTCCTCCAAAATATGTTGTAGCATTGTCTTTTCGGTCATGAATCTCAAGCCGGCGTCGATCCAGACCCCGACGGTTGCAGTCTTGGGGGGAGGGTGGTGGCGTAGGTAAGGGGCGGTGAGGATAGGTGTGTGGTAGATGAGGGTGGGGAAGAATATTTGAACCAACTCCGCAAACGTTGGCTCATCTATTAAAAACTCTTAAGTAACAGGTGTAGGCCTGAACATGATCCAAGCTTGATAAGTATGCATTCAATAGGGTGTGCCCCTGCCAATGGCATGGAGAAAACAAAAGTTTAGGTAAGATGCATTCATTAAAAATCCGATATATCTACATAGTAATCCATTAATAAATGAGACCACAAAAAACATTTGAACCCAGCAAGACCAATTCAAAGAATATATAGACCCCTGAATATTTAAGAACTCAGAATATTTAAGAACAACTCCAATAATTTGAACACAATAAGACCACTGAAATAATTTTAACTCACTCAAAGACCAACTCTATGCATACATACTATGGTGTCATAAAGAATATTTAGATGCAACAATGGAGGTAACCCAAACTAAATCAATTACACGGTCCAATATTCAGAAGCACATGAATTGTGTGTTTTGATTTTTGACACTAACTGTAGAACCTCATATATTATATACATATATATATATATATATATATATATTAATCCTTTTACTCAATTAAATATAACCCAGGTTTGTTTCACCCATAAGCTAAAGGGGAGAATCCAATTCAGTGGATTGCATCAAAACCATCACAAAACTTTGGTGGCAATGAGCCCTTTGGCACATCTGACACAACATCAACATCTTCCAAAAGATAGTTATTTCAAAATAGGAGGGCGGGTCGCTACGACCTTCAGCTATGGAGGATACAACCACTGATCGTTTTGAAATATAGTTTCCATGAACAGAGGCGTGTGCTCATAATGTGCTAAAAGCAAGTGTTAATCCTCAAAATAGGGATACATTCATAATCAGAGCAAGTGTGAATCCTCAAATATTTACCTATATTTTACTCCTGCAGTATCTACGACCAATAGCAAAATAACAACAATAATTGTAGAAATCATAATCAGAGCATGAGCAAAGCCTTATTTGCAGAGCATGAATAAAACTTTATTTTTCTAATATAAACAAAACCTTAATTTTCCATTTTTTTTCATAAACAGAGCATGAAAAAATATACCTGGTAAAATTTTTGAAGAGTAATTATGTATTGATCTGTAAAACACAAACATGTAAGCACATTAATTGAACACATTACAATAGTACATTAATTGAACACATTACAATATAAAATTTATAAAATCCAGGTGATTTTTTAACATCAGTAAAGTTATTCAATGGATTTGCCACTCTTGGACATCAGCTTGAAACAAATACGCATAAAACACAACAATTCATCATTAAGCAATTCATTTTTAAAAACAAATAGAGCATACACAATTGAAATCAGTTCTGGTGGAACCTCAAAGGATATCCTGTTCTAATTGCTATCGCAGACATCGATGCACTCTTCAATGCAAAAGTTTTGTGGATCACGCAATCACGAACTTTATAGACCACACCATATGTTCCTTCCCAATCTTGTCAACTTTTTCATACTGGTCCATCTAGTACACCTCAATGATCAAGTGAAAATCCAGAGCCAAACTGAAAATGCTCACAAAACCGTAAGTGAAAGTGTGGAGTGAAAGGAACATAAAAGTTTCAAAAAATTCTCTAGTATTTGTGCCCGTCACGCCCTCATTACAGTTATTTATTTAATATAATAACCAACATAAAATTTTAAAAAATTGTCATAAAATATACCAAAAAAGTTCCTAAAAATATTATTCATGTTAAGAATGATACATTAGAACAAATAGACTCTCATTAGCTAGCTTGAACACCTACTATTTGGAAATGAATGCAACGTCAGTGGTATTTGGGATTCAATTCCACTTCTGCTCTCAATCGAGAGTTAGCTTCAGCAGCTTTTATTTGGGCTTCAATCCTGGCATTCTATTATTGTTGTTGCCTTTCCAATCTTTCTTTTTCTTGTTGCGTCTTTACGGGATTAGCCGTATCACCTTGATCAAGCAAGCTCTTCTATTTTTCCTTCAAGATAGTGTATGCAAAGCGACTCTTTCTCACCGCAGATGGAGAGATTTTTTAGGGACAACTGAAGATCATTGATAAGCGAAGTCCAACCTTCCTTAGAAGCACCAGTTGTAGCAGGACTTAAGGGTCGAGCCCTAAAGCAATCATTTTCTTCATCTAATGTACTTACAACTCTGTCAGAATTTGGATCTGACTTGCTCAAACAGTATTTTAGTATGGTTTTTACCTCGTTATACATTTTGGAAGCACCACAGCCTTGTATCAATGCTCTTTCTGAAGATATATCACTTGAGGGTGCAAGGGAATAATCATTTCGAATGCCGCATTGGCATGTCACAATGCCACACGAAAAACATTTAAATGCCATTTCGCTTCTTTGAAAACAATTAGTTGAATGCCTGTAAAATTACATGGAATGAAAAACAATCACTAAAAAAATTAAAAGGTTTCATTAGGTTAGCAGGACAATGTAAGTACTTCAAATGAAAAAAATTATCATTTTAGTTACCAATTGTCCTGTAATCAAATATATGCAAGTAAATAACAAAATTGTTTGGGCATAAGTGTGAACATGTTAGACATCCGAGGTCGTAAATGGACGTATGCGTATATAATTGCCTTACGAAATATTGGGTTCGAATCAAACTAATCTATGCGAACAGGGTACCAAGTTGTGTCTTTGAGCAACATGTTTGTTTTTGCGTGATGTTGATCATGCTTTAAACGACAGGGCTTGTACGGATAGATCAACATCAAAAGCCCAAAGTTCCAACAATGTCTTCCACTAATCATGGACTATGGCAAAGAACCATGTCACTGCAGTTCCCGTCCATGTGCAAGCCAAAGGAAGTAGATACCAAGGGGATTTGTCCATCTACTTAACAACCACATCTATATTTTTGCTTTGAATGTGGCCTTGTAAACCCTGCCAAAACCTCCTTCACCTATCAAAGAATTGGGGTTGAAGTTATTAGTCACAACTCATAACTCCATGAATGAGAAAATCTGAGCAGAAATATTACCTTTTCCGGACTTCACTATCTCACCGATTATGTATCTCATAATTTGGAATCAACTAAGGAAAGCAACTGGATTGATACTTAAATTGTACCAAAGTCAATGTTATAAAATGAATTTATTACAAATTTAATTAATTGAAAATTAGACTTTCAAATGCTCCACTCCAAAGAGGATGGTCCCTATATCAGTAGCTACAGCGACAATTTTACATCAATTCGTTTGTGGGATTACCTTCTGTAGTGCCAAAACATCTGCTGCAATTCGTACCATGTCCAATATGGTTTCTTTGTACCCGCTACAACACTGGGATCAGAGTTAATATCATTAACTGCAGTTGCAAGCGCAAGCTTCACCGACCTGCCAATAACTGAACTAATTGTAAATAAAGTTCCAACATTCACAACACTCGGCCTTAAAGAAGAAAAACTTCTTCTTTCAGTCACCCATGAATCTAAATGACAGGATTGATCAAGATGCCTACATACTAAAGAATTTCGTAAAAAGTTATACTATCTCGACCTTCTCTAAAACAAAATCAACACATATACAAACACTATATTAACGTCCTCTAAAAAAAAAGGTAAAAATTAAGCATATGGCTCTATCATAAATGTGCAGCCCATAACAGTTTCATCACAACCCATAAATTTGCAGGTTATGCAGACGCACCAGTCATTTTTCTTTTCCACAAACTGAACAATTAAAAAATATATCAGAATCTTCATACATTACACTATCCAAACTCATTTCATTTATAAACACACACATTATGTAAACAGAGAGTAGAACTCTATTTAATCTCGAAAAAAGAGCATCAATAAGCATAAGCAGGATATAATATACAGAAACGCACAATCGAATATGCATATACCGTGGTGTGACTCCACCAAAAACAATAAAGCAATGCACATGTGAGCATACATAATTGGTTTCAAAACTTGGCAATTAGCATTACGCGTCTAAAATTACAAAGCAATGCACATGATTTACCTACACTGATGAGGAAAAGAGGGGTAAAAGTTTCGGATGATAACTTGTCAAATGTGACTGCTACAAATCATCCTTTCAATACTAAAAATAGTAAGAAAACAAATATGATTATTATAAGAGGAGAATGGTATAATTATACCACGCAATTAAATAAAATGCCCTCTAATAAGAGGTGAATCTCAAAACATCTACAAAACAACACCAAATAATATTATTTAACAATGTCTTTAGCTAATGAATCTTACATGTTAGTAAGATGTCTTTAAAATTCTATTTAGTCAGATCTAAGAATAGGTTTCAAAATAAAAATTGTAAAAAGCAGTACCTATAAGTAACAAAAATATAATGTATTTACTCATATAACAAATTCTGCAACCCAATAACCTCAAGAATACTGGACCGAAAATAAACAACATAAAGGAGGAATTAGAAACTCAAAAACAATATAACGCAAACATTAAACCCTCAAATTAAAAAATAAAACTACTTAAAATGGATTGAGAGAGAGAGATCACCGCCTGGAGGCACTATACCCATTCCTAGAACAATATAATGTCAAGCATGGTTGAAATGAGAGAGGTAATTGAAATGTAACTCTTTTGGGCATTTTAGTAAACACCACTAACACGGTTAAGATAAAAAAAACTCTTCTAGATAGTTGATATGATGAGCGTAAGGATACAAAAAATATTGTGATGTTTAATCCCTTCCATAGATTTCTTCATTAAGCTAGTAAAGAAGTAGCAATAAAAAAGTCGTGTGTAGTTGTGAATCATCAGAAACCAAAAAACCAAAAAATGTTATTTGAAATAACATCTTTATACAGGGACATTACCTTAATGTTAGGAATCATCAGAAAATTAAAAATTTCCTCAGTGATGGAAAAACATGAAGGTCGCGTGTAGTTTTAATGGAGGAATGAAGGAGGTACAATGGTCTTAATGGAGATTGAGGAAAAGGACACTGATAAAACATGGTGTTTGGGGATTGTGTGGTAGATCTCAGCCAAGAGAGAGAAGATAACTTGGGCGCTGGAGAGAGAAATTGGATACTAAAGAGAGAAAGTGAGGGTAGTAGGTTAAAAAATGAGATCCAAATGGTTATAATACCATTTTATCCTTGTTTTTGAATTTTGAACAAAGGGGTAAATAATGTGATGTGTGTTAGAAGAGGGGGAAACCAAAACTTTTAAGGGAAAAATTGGTAAGAGGGGTATTTTAATTTCAACCCTTGGATTCTTGCATTGTTGGTTTAATCCCAGCCCCTAATTAGCTTATGATATTATTGAATAGTAACCAACATTCTACTCCTTATATATATATATATATATATATCGTTTAATTTAAAATATTCTCCTCTCGTATTTATCATGTATAATGTTATTGTCTAGGTTTAAGGGACCTAATTGGAGGGAATTATCGATATTCATGCTCAGGGATCTGACCCTATGCGTTGACTAACTTTTTCAGGTATAAGTATTGGATTAGATACATAGGATTCATTGGAGATCATTTTGGAGGTGCAGCTGGAGTTAATTTATTTATCTGCTTTACGAGATTAAATTTCCTTTATTCAGTCATTTATATTAAGAGACTTCATTATGGATCTTATTGGGTCATTCGGTTCCAAAGTTATCTACGCTTTCAGTCAGTTACTTTATTGAATTATTTCATTTGAAGTTTTAAATAAATGTGGGGTTAGATCATTTGATTTGAGATTAGCATGGTGATGGATTTACGTATTGCATGGATGATTATTTATTGGATAAATTTGATTATTTTCTTGTGGAATAAACAAAATTATATGTCTCATATCTGTCACATGCTAAGAATGATTTTTAATTTAGTGACAGCCGACATAGTTTTGGTGGCGGTCGAGGCCAGAATTACTTGGGGTGTTACAATCGGCTACCATTCGTGTTGTCTTATCTCTTGCTATCACTCAACATTGGCAACTCAAACAACAGGATATAAAAAATGCCTTCCTACACGAGTTTCTTTCTAAAGAGGTTTATATGAAACAACCAGTTGGGTTTGTGGACCTATATTTACCTACTCACGTTTCCAAGATTAACAAGGCAATTTATGGCCTTAAATAAGCACCTAGGGCCTGTCTTGACAAATTATGTCCTTTTCTCTTATAGTAAGGATAATTCCTCACTATTTTTTCATCATAGTCCTATTGGCACAATACTTTTACCGCCCCATGTTGATGACATTGTACTTATCATCATCTCTATTTCCAAATTAGCTTCAGAATTTTCCCTTAAAGATTTGGGTGATCTTCATTATTTTTTGGGCATAAGGGCTCTTCCCTTTTCTACTGGGTTATTTATTTATCACCATCAATTTTTCATCTTTCTACCGGATAAGGCTTAAATGATTCATTATCATCCCATACAAACCCCATTCCCTACACTACACGAATGTTAGGATTAGACTACGTTTTAAAAACGTCGGTAAAATATAAAAAACGTTGGGAACATATATACCAACCTTTTTTTATTAAACGTCGGCGTTACCGCAGTCGAGAATTACTAAACTTTTTTAGAAATGTCGGTGATATCAATCCCGACGTTTGTACTGATGTTCATTAAACATCGATAATCTTTTTAGCTACAACCCCAAATCCCACGTTAAATTAAAAACGTCGAAAGTTTATATCCTGGTATTTGTACCGACGGTTTAAATATGTCGGTTTCCTGTTTAGACATATCCCCAATTCCCCCATTAAACTAAAAATGTTGGGATTTTTTACTCTTTAGCAAACTTAAGCCAATAATAATAGAAAAGCATCGCAAATTGTATTTGACTATTTAAAATATTAAGCATGTTATGATGACACCAAATTATCAAAACAACATAATTTGAACTATTTATATTAAGTAGCCAACCTTTATATACCATTATCCAAAAAAAATATCAGCATCTATAGCATCAAAAATAATAAAACCTTATCCACTACGAACCTAACAATATTAAACATAAGTCCAAAACGTCGGATCATCTAAATACCAAAAAAAAAATATTCATTTACTAACATTCTACCCCTAGCCTAATACTAAATATAAGTCTAACATTCTACCCCTAGCCTAATACTAAATATAAGTCTAACATCTGTGAAGGCACATTCTCCATGAGCATGATAAAATTATAGCAAAACCTTAAAAAATGAAGAAAAAAAGTGTCAACGATGAATAAATCAAAGTTAAAAAAATATTTGGACTTACATTACAAATTTATCTTCTAGACTACTTGTGTTTCTTTGCCTTCTTTGATGCCACGTGATCATGGAATAAGAGAGAAAAAAGAAACAATTGATCAATATATCTATTTTCATTTTTTTTATTATATGGCGACATAGAGTTACAAGTGAAATTATACACAAAACACGTGCTAATTGTACATCATGCTAATAGAAGTTACATGTACATAGTTTAATTTACATTGATAATGCAAGTATAAAAAATAGGGAACAAATAACTAATTAAAATTTAACTAACAATCAAATCAAATTTATAATAAAAATATAATATAATAATATGGAACAATAACTACTAATACATAAAGTCTATGATTATTTACATTATGTATATCCTTAATTAGTAATAGGTACTATTATATATGTATTTAGACAATGGCATGCATATTAAATGATGATTCAGTATAAACCATTAGACAATGTTATACATAACATGAAATAACATTTTATATAACAAAACGATGAAATTAATTTGTATTCATTGTACTTAGTTGATCTTTACCAGCTTTTTTGGACATGTATAATACTCTACCTACAAAAACTATATTAAACACCATGGTTTTGTAATAATATAATTAAAAGTGTAATTTATTTTCTGAATACATATTACTTACATAATCTTTAAACCACAAATGAAAAGTTTCATCATAAATGCGATCCACGTCATGTGGTCTAAGACGAGAATTACTCCTAATTAAAGCATGATGAGTCATGCATTAAAATGAACCATTACCCTATGTTTTACGTGATTAAAAATGGGAGAAATTAATTAATTAGTATACTTACTCTCGAAATGGAGCAATTGCAACTGTGTTGACAAGCAGATGGCGATGTGCCTGTACATATGTAATGTCATCAAGCACAAATCCCACTAATTTTCCCAATTTACGACCACATTTTTTATGAAGAGTATTGCCTTCGTCGTTCCTTATTGGTCAGTTACATTTCATCTCAGCATCCTGTAGGTACTTTGAACAAAATGCCAAGCATTCTTCTACCCAATATCCTTGTGCAATTGAACCTTCTGGATTACGACGAGTCTTCACATAATTCTTCAATGTGAACAAGTATTTGTCGTGGGGAAATTTTTAATTTTTAGAAGTAGATAAAAGTGCTTACAATGAGAAGACAAAAAGAACACAAAAAATCGTAACTAATACCACACCTCTCAATAGCGTACATCGACCGGTATTGTGGTGGTCCTCCGATCTTCGCCTCTTCTGCTAAATGAATAACCAAGTGTTCCATGATATTAAAAAATGAAGGCAGAAATATCCTCTCAAGATAGCAAAGCGTGAGCTAAATATGAGATTGAGCATGATCTAAATCGATTACGTTCATTACTTTTGAGAACATACTCCTAAAAAAGCTACTCAACTCAATTATTGGCCCAAGCACATTTTTTAGGCAAAACATTTCTTAGGGAAATAAGAAGCAACACTTGAATTAAGATATGGTTGTCATGAATCTTAAGTCCCGATATAGTATGCTGTTTAAGGTTGACACAACGCGATATGTTTGAAGCATAACCATCTGGAACTTTCACCCCCTTAAATATTTTACAAACTATATCTTTTCCTTTATTATCCAATGTGAAATACGCTAGTGGCAAATAATAATTATTTTTTTCACATTTTTAAGGATTTAGTGACTTATGAATACCCATTTTTTGTAGATCAAGGCGAGAATTTTGATTAACCTTTCCCTTACCATCAACATCTAATAGCATTCGGAGCACATTATCGCATACATTCTTCTCGATATGCATTATATCAATTTTGTGGAGTTTTAAATTATCCTTCCAATATTCTAACACAAAAAATACACTTCGTTTCTTCTAATTATATATGAGATTATCATCTTCACTATCATCTATTTTCCTCTTAAGTTCTGACTTTGGATCCTTCCCAAACATATTATTGATGTCCCTTACCTCATTAAACACTTCATCTCCAAATAGTCGAATGGGCTTTCTGTCCAACTCAATTTTACGATCAAACGATAATTTATCTATTTGAAATTTATGCCCTTCCGTCAACCATCGACGATGGCCCATGTAGCATTGTTTACGTCCCCTTTTCAACCAACAGGAGCAAGTATATTTTTGACAACAAGGACATGCCAATTTAACTTTAGTTCTCCATCCCGACAAATTTGCATATGCGGGAAAATCACTTATTGTCCATAGCAATGATGCACACATTGTAAACATCAAATTACACGATGCATCATAAGTATCCACCCTAACCTATAATTCCTTCAACTCGTAAGCTAAAAGGAACAAATAAACATCAATGTCATTACCAGGCCCTCGAGGACCATCAATTAGTATCGACAATATTATATATAGTTGCTTCATACACAACCATGGGGCAAGTTATATATTATCATAATTACGGGTCACGCGCTGTTAACAATACTCAAGCTCCTGAATGGGTTAAATTCATCACTGGATAATCCAGGTCTGATATTTCACGGGTTCTCAGTAAAATTTGGATAAATGTCATCGATTCTTTCCAAGTAATAGAATCAGTGGGATGTCGTACATTTCTATCATCAATATGTTCCTCGGTATGCCATCTTATTTCTGATGCTGTCTTTGCTGACATATAGCATCTTAAGTCTTGGTATCAAATGGAAGTATCTTACCACCTTCACAGGAATTTTTTGATTTATTGTAAGATCATCATCTGCCCGAGCCTTTGATTTCTTATATCTTGGAGTGTGTCACTTTTGACATTCACTCTCATGATTTGCATCATTTCAATACAACATGCAATCATTAGGGCATGAAAGTATCTTCTTATACTCTAGCCCTAAGTTTGCAATTAACATGCGGGCTTCATAAAAAGAATTTGGTAATGTTTCACCCTCGGGAAATGCATCTTTTAATAATTTAAGCAACATTGTAAAGGTCTTGTCACTCCATCCACCAAGGAATATTATATGCAACAGTCGTACAATAAATGAGAGTGTAGAATACTTCTTACAATCTGGGGATAACTCCCTCTCAGCTTCTTTTATCATATTAAAGAATCTCTTAGTTTTTTCATTGGGACTCCCACTCATATGATGACGCTCCTCATCACCATCCATAAAGTTAAGCAGGTTTGAAGGAGGAATTCCAAAGGCATCGTGTATTATCTCTCGCTTTTCATCACCAATATTTGATTTGAAAGAGGGAACTGAATATGAGGAAGATTCCCCGTGAAATGTCCAACAAGTATAACTTGCTAGAAAACCATTTAGTAATATATGTTCCACCACCTCATCTTTCTTCACAAATATCATATTGCAGAACTTCTTACATGGACACAATATTCTTTGAACATTTGGTCTATTATCAGAGGCAAATTTAAGGAATTCCTTCGCTCCTTTCTCGTATAAAGGATGGCCCCTATGTTTTATATTAATCCAACTCTTATCCATCAGTGTATTTGACCTAGTGAAAACAAAAATAAAAAAGATTTGAAATTAATGCGAGAAATCATTATCGGTAACATAGATCTTACGATTATAGGTAAATAAGTATTAAAAAACATACTTACATATTCAACCTTTGAAAATTATAAAAAAAAATGCAAACACAAAAGAAAATTAATAGTTCTCCAATGTCAGTTAACAAGGTATGTGTAAATTCAAAGAGAGAGGGGTAAGAAAATGTAATCCCTTCTTGTCGGGTAACGAGGTAGGCTGGCTAAGGAGAGCGTCATTACTTTGTGTGGTTCAAAGTATTGGCCAAAAGTTAGACAAATAGGTCGAGTTGACAGGGTATTGCAAGTCACCGAACCGATCTATAAAAGACATGGCTTTCACAAAAAAAAACTTTATTAAACAAAAAGTCTTATTCATCATCCCTCATCACTTATAGCCCTTTTCTTGCTTACTATATTCTCCTTCACTCTCCAGCCCTTTCATCATCCATTGTTCTACCATTTTTTCTGAAATAACTTTCTCGGGTCCAAAGCTCATTTTCCACCAACCTCATCGTCATAATCTTTAAGCAACAAAAAAACTCAACCAATATAAGACCCTGGATACAATATTTAGTCCCGAATACTCAACTAATTTTAATCCCTAAATACAATGGTGAATTAATAATTAGCCTCAAATATTCAATAAATTCCACTCCCTAAATACAATACTCAAACAATATGTGTCCCAAAATACTCAACGAATTTCATATGCAAAAATAATACCAAACATCCAGTGGGGGTGTCCATATATGCACACAATACATGGATTAAAAAATTTATTCAACTGGAAAGCAAAATAATTCATAATGCATTTGGAAATAAGAATAATAACAAGAACCAACTTTGATACTTTAATCCTTCAAAAACCTCATTCTGTGAAAAGGGCTGCAACAATCGACGAGTTTCGTGCAGTTTGTTTGTGGATTTGATGAAACTGTAAGATACGAGCATAAGCATTAACAATCACGAAACTGCAAGACTTGTGGATTCTTTAAAAGAGATGCTAGCGATTTGGATTCTTGAAAATTTCAAGACACGAGAAGCTATACATGTGGATTCTTGAAAAGAGTTGCTAGCGATTTGGATCCCTAGCAATTTTGGATGAAAAATAGTTTGGATTGTGTATTAGAGGGAAATACATGTGTATTAGTTTTTGTGTTGGAGGAAAATACGTAAAAAAATAGATTCCAACGTTTGTTTCGATTGCGTGTGGCAATGAAAAGTGGGAGGATTAATACCCGACATGTTTTAAAAAAAACGTCGGTTATCTTGTGTCATTGATTTACAAACGTCGATAATTTTTGGCACTTTTATATTAAACGTCAATAATTTCGAACGTTTAAATAAAACGTCAGTAAATTTAGTAACCTTTTGAAAAAAACTTCGGTAAATATTTCTATGCCGACATTTTATTAAAACGTCTAAAAAAATGTTGGCATATATATTATTTCTTATAGTGCTACTAAATCTGCACCAGATGCCTCTAAATATTTTTCCAACCCTACTGTGTTTTGCTCTCTTGTTGGAGCTCTTGAGTACTTAACCCTAACCAGTCCACAAATCACCCATTCAGTAAATACTATATGTCAATCCATGGATGCACTAAGTGATGCTAATTTTCTACAAGTTAAACAATAGCTTCGCTACATTCATGCAACTCCCACTGTTGGTTGTTGTCTCATTCCACACTTGCCTTTATCATTGTATGGGTTCTCTGATGTTAAAGGGGCTGGGTGTCCGATTACTAGATGTTACACCTCTTGATTTTGCATCTTTCTTGGTGCTAATTACATATCTTAGCCCTTCAAAAATCAACCTGTGGTTTTCCCATTCTAGTTGTGAAGCTGAATATCGTGTTCTTACCACCGATAATACCGAGCTTATGTGGATTATGTATCTTTAACGATATGTGAGCATAAACATTTCAACTACATCAACACTCTATTGTGATAATGTTAGTGATCTTTACATGAGGATCAACCTTGTTTTTCAAGCTCTCATTAAACATGTGGAGCTTGACTATCACTTTGTGCGTGAAAAGGTTGCTCAAGGACTTCTTATTACTCAATTTGTTCTTTCCTCAATTAGTTTATGGACGTTTTACAAAACCTCTATCCTCTCCCCATTTTCAGTCTTTGTGGTCCAAACCTGGTGTGTTCCATACACCCCACCTTCACTTTATAGGGAGTATTGTAAATATCAAGGAGATGTTAACAACCTTTGGAATAAGGCAAAGCATATGTGCTTCCAATATTCAAAATGCTCCGACAAGTTTGGAAGTTAACAACATGACTCCTTATTTGTAGGATTTATTATATTACGTCTCTCTCCCTTTTCTCTGTGCATAAATAATCATCATTGTATTCTCTTTTAAGTACGAAATCAAAAACTAATCATTTCATCCTTTTTATAAAATTCTACACTTCTAATTGTATCAAATACCTAAATATTTTTTATGTGTGTGAATATAAGTATATTAATACTTGATACCTAACTCTTTAAGTAATAATAACAGTTCATAATAAGGAGTGCTTATAGAATCTAGGCAAGTATAATTAATAATACAACAAGATAAGATCAGAGGAAGAAAATGAAATATTTTGATATCCTTCATATTTAAATGTGTATGGAATAATTAATGTATCGGGCTTGTGTGGGTTTATTACTTATTTTGAGACATTTTCTGATAAAAGTTATATGTTTATGGTATTTGTTTTTTAAAATAAATTTGCAGAAGATTTAATAATTATGAATTATTCATGTTAAAGCATCTTTAGTGCATATTGAACTATTCTTGTTTTTTAAATTGCCTTTGTTTCCTTGGATTATAATAATATATAGATATGTTTTATGCTTATAAATATTATACCTTCTTTCTTGGTGCATTATTCTTTTAAAATTTAAATATCCATTTATGTTATATACGTGAATTTTTTTATCCCATTAAAAATATCAATCTCGAGTTTTTGACACCTTGCAAATTATTACATGACTTCAATTACTATAAAATTTGTTTTACAATTAGTTTTCATAATCTGTGCCATTGAAAAAATTATCATATTTATTACACTATTAATTTTTCAAGATTAAGCATTCAATTGGTAGAGTCAATTTGATAAATTGATATATTATGAAGAATTTATTGATAACTCAAGTATACAAGTATAACATCTGAAATCCAAAAATTGATTTCATATATATATATATATATATATATATATATATATATATATATATATATATATATATATATATACAAACACCAAATATTTACTATACTCACCATCTCATACATGTTTTGACTGGCATGAATTTCTCATAGGGAGAGGTTCATTCTCCTCCTTTCTTACTTCTTAGTTGTGATATCCCACCAAATTAAATACCAGGTGATCAATCTTATATAATATTAAAACAAGTATCTCATTTGGTTCATTCTTAGCATCATTGTCGAAAACTTTTTAAAATTTTACCAACCACTTAGTATTCCAAAAGTCCGTGCCAAATTTTATCATTCATTAGTCAGATAAACATGAAGAATAGAAATAAATTTAAACCATACATAGTCATTGAGTCTAAAACAATACTGAATGAATGAATAATCTGCCGAATAAACCATCAATTAGAAATCCCAAAATAATAATCCAACAAATGAATATAAAATCCAAATACTGAGTTTAAAAGTAAATGAGCTATACGCATCATTTCTTTATTCCTAGATAAGTCAAATCTGACGTCCCTGTGGCTAGACACCTGAAAATATTTTTAAGAAAAGACATATATTTTACAAATGGGTCAGACCCCGATTTATAAAAATATTTAGCAAGCATTTTATTTCAATAAATGAAATGCGTAGTAAATAATGTTCATAATTGATTTTCAGTCGCACTCCCTTGATGACAATCTCACCTTTTTCCTATAGTGCATTTATTTCATCTAATGTATTACTTGATCAAAAAAGACATCCCAGCTACTTACACTAGCCCGATAACCACCCCGTTATAAGTTAAACACATTATCATGATTTGTATAATATATATAACTCTCGTATATATGAATATACTAAATATCACATTAATACTGTCAATATATTGTCACATATCATCAAAAAAATATATACACATATCTGTCACTATGCATATATATAAATACACCTCATCCTAATAGCTTGGTTCTATTAGATGCATCACTCGTACATGGTATCAGGTGCCAGGCATATCTCGTGTCACCTTTGGTCACCGGGTCGGAATCTCACCATGAATCCCAAATCGTAAACAAATAATGGAGGCGGTTATAAATACACAGGCCCTCGAATTTTTATACAATTTCTTAAAGACCTGCGTGACATCCCCCTCTCATCACGGTAAGAGCCACCCGAGCACTATAACATGGAACACAATCCAAACCCTGCTAGAGCCGCTCATGTAGGACCACCCACTATGCGCAACCAAGTAGATAACATCCTCGAGTAACAAATAAATACACACAAATTTGCATTCAACTCGTATGTATACATCTCTTTCTCTCTCTCTCTCTCTCTATATATATATATATATATATATATATATATATATATATACATATATTTCACACATTTATATGTATTCCAAATATTCACGAGTCCGTACGGAATTTCCATGTCCCACATTAATTAGATACATCCCTCTATTTTTTTTATGTAGGATTATACTTCTCGCCTCCTATACACTCGAATAGGTTCCTATTAGTCTCCCAAGGTCCCAATCAAGTTTGGTTTACATTCGGTGAATTATCGTCGCTCTTTACAACTTCAAGGGTATTTTAGACCTTTCATAATTTATATTTAAATAATTATACCCCTAGGATAGCATACTACTCTCAACTAGCTACGCATGGTCGTAAACGACACGCAATTTCGAGTTCATATGCCAAAGTTATGCCCATTTGAAGATTCACACAAATAAAATAAATTCCTTTCTCTATATTTTTTATTTTATACACACACACACACACACACACACACACACACACACACACACACACACACACACACACACACACACACATATATATATATATATATATCCTAACTTCCTCGTGCGTCCAGCCAAAACCAACCACCGATCAACCGGTACCCCGAGATCAGATGAGAAATGCTACTGCACGAGTGGGTTTTCTCAACTTTCTAAACCCCTTTTTCCTTAACTAATTGCACAATCTCATTTATAGTTATTATTCCAATCAACCATCATTAGGGGGATGCATGAACCAATTTATTTCAACACTAATATCTTCTCCAAATTAATATTGACTCAACTTTTTAACCCTAATTTCTCACAAATTCATAAGTCCTCCATTAATAATTTAATTATCACCTTCTCCATCTAAACCTAGAATTAACGAATCAAATTTACTCACCAAGATTGTCCAAATTCCCAGATTTATTAACGTAAATTCAACTATTAACACTATTAACTACAACTCAGATAATGCAAGAAAATACTTGCCTCTATGGATTAAATCCGACGATCTTTCCTCAGAAATTTGCTCGGAATGTCCTTTTCCTTCGTTTTCCCTTCTTCTTCTTTCTCCTTTCTCTCTATTCTCAAACTTAGGGTTTATAATTTTATTAGTTGCTTCCCAACTCTCTTAGACTTAGGTTTGAAAGTGTTAATCCCATTTTTAGGTTAATGGGCTAAGCCTAATTGACTCGAACACCCCCGTGTGGACTCGATTATGGCTAAAAATACCCCGTGACCCAATTACTACCCCCAGATATTCTATTTTGACTATTTTTACCACCCCTAACTCAACCATGACCTCAAAATTGCCATATCATTCTATAAAATTTTCCAATTTCGACCTCAAAACACAACACATGTTAAAATGAAAATAATCCGAGTAAATTCAAAAATCTAAATTCTCTAAATTAAATAAATTCTCTAAATTAAATAAATTCTCCAAATTTAAAAATTCTATTTCACCAAAAAGAGTTAAATTCCTATATCCTAAAAAATACGGGGTGCTATATACTTCTCCCCTTACAAAGGATTTCGGTCTTGAAATTTGGATAAATCTATTACTCCAAGTCTCAAATTTACCCTTATGATCGCTACACCTATCTCCACCACGTCTAATTATGAATTATATAAAAATTATATTAGTTAACTAGGGCGCCCATACACCCTATAATCGTTCTTATCTACATACTTGTTACCCAACTTTACTAGCCTTAAATCATAATATAACTTTTAACTCATAGTTCTAACTACATATATGTATAATAATCGAGGTACCAAACCCACTTACCAATGACCAAACATCTCCGCTAGTAGGACATCTCGCAAAGCGAAATCCAAACAAGGAACCCCCCGATACACTACTACCTAACATCATCTATCGTCGAGATTATTTAAGCCCTTAGTCCATAGCACATACCCCTAAATATTTATCGCGTGACATAAAAGTATACATGCCCACTTTTATGTTAAAAAAGGCAACCTACAATACCGCACCCTTACTATCCCTAGTTTTTTTGCGGGAAATAAAATCATGAGATATAACTCTCCGCTTAATAAAAGCTAATCTACCCTGAATCACATCAGTAAATGTCCCAACTCACCGGGATAAAATAATTGTACACACATATTCTCATAAGTCTAATATGAAACGTACTGTAACATATATACACATATATATAAGCTAGACCCTATTTCAGGCGATACCTAGAAAAAATAAATCATATCATAGTACATCGAAAACACACTCTTACTATATCTATCCGTTATATCCCCAAACTATCGCTAACCAGCTGAAACATAGAAAATGACCCACTCTACTCTCATGACTCTCGAAAGTAGAAATCTCACATGTAATGCAACACATCGTCTTAGTGTACACACTCACTCTCTCGTAGGTGACACTAACGAGCCCTGCTACCCCATAGTAATTATATATACATCATATGGCTATTACGACCAACACACCCACTAAATCTGTCTCACTCGCGAATTCTAGTGATAATAATCTTACATGTGATGCCCCTAAAGTCACATAAAGCATACCCCTTACTCATAGGATAATAAAACATTTACCACCATACTCTAACTTCTTTTTCTGGTGTAGACCCCACATTCTAGGACCCCCTAAGTCTCTCCTTAGACCCCTAGCACTTTCCCTTTCCACCGCAAACCTAAGTCACACTCCGAGTACCGATCTAGAGGCCATCGGGTGCCCCTAGGGCCCCACTTGACTCTGGTCAACTCTATAGTCAGAGAAAAATCTCTTTGAATCTTCGAAGGGCACTAAAATCCCTTTCCAATGGTCTATCCCGTGTGAGAAACAACATAACCGTTCGAACAAATGATCAGTTTTCCACTAAAAATCGATCCGGAAATTTGAACAAAGTAGACTATTCATTTGAACAAAGTAGACTATTCATCTCCAATGATGCTGAATGAACCTTTGAAGGAAACTGTTTACCCTTTCTAATGATCCGCCCGTGCACGATTCTGACCTACAGTATGGATGAACGATCCATTTCACTCCGAGAGGTCACCGGACGCTTTCGGGCCCTGGTTGACCAAGGTCAACTTTTCAAAATGAGCGAAAATATTTGGAATGTGGGATTAAATATCCTAACCTTTCCAATGGTCCACCTCTCGTGCGATTCTGACTTACCATACAGACAAACGCTCCGTTTCCATCCGATGATCTCTTGTCCAAAAGATCGACGTACGCTTCTGAGCCACATTTGACCCAAAGTCAACTCCTGGACTTGGGAGAGGTCCAAAGGACTCTCGAAGGTCTCTGAAGTTCCTTTCTAATGGTATGGCCCGTTCATGATTCGGATCAATGATTTTTGCGCTACAATCATTATTCCCAAAAAGTCTTTACGAGACTGCCAATTGGCAGGTCCTAAACCCTGCCTATCGGCCAAGTGTAAAGGGTTACCTACTAATAGGCACACTGTGGGATAGGCCGATCGGCACCCACCTTGTCCCTATAAATAGAGGCCATGACCTCACTCCCAAGGCAGAGAAGAAATCCATCAGTATTAGCGATCTCAACAACATGCTCTCGAAATCAGCGAACTTCCATATGAGAAGTTCCATTCAAGCCGAAATACCCATCCTTTTCACACCCAATTTGGAAAATATCCTTCTCGCTCATCAAAATTCATCAACATTCATAGGATTTCATCCAATATCAACGCTCAAGGTCCAAGGAAGGTCTAATTCCTTCTCCCTCTCTTTGAATATCTTGTTTTTGCATAAGTTATATTAGATTCATAATCTAGTTTCACTTTAGTTTATACATATTAACATCTATGCTTTTATTAGTATGTTGCACATACTTTATTTTCCATAAAAAACCCCAAAAAAATAAAGTAGGGTTATACTCGTAAATTTTGAGTGAAATTATCCATCACACTTTTTCCAAAACTAAAAACACATTTTCTACACGTACAAATATAATAAAATTTTGTTCGAATCAATTGGATAGAACCACACCCCTATTATACATTCGAACTAAGTTGACTTTGATGCATTTAGAGGCTACATAGGCGTCTCGGATTAAAATTCGAGACTCGAGTCCAATTTTCTAATTTCTCTTATTTTCCAAATTAATCAAAATCCCTCATTTTCATAATTATCATACATATACATATATCATGCTTATTTGCGTTTCATCCAACACAAATTATCGTTTCCCCAATAACGATCAATATCGCTATGAATGCTCATATTCTATCTTCTATATATATTAGTATTTTGAAAATATTCTTATGGATGACTTCACTCTACCGTGTCCATGCTATGGGTCGAACGATTCCAGTCTCCATTATATAAACACATACACACACTTCATGGGATAAAGGAAAATATTAACAATTTCCCATAAGAGACCGAATGGGTGGGATGGGTGCCTAACAGCTTCCCATTTCATAACTTAGCCCCCTGACCTGCGATCCCTTTTTTTCGTATGCATTAGTTTGTCCTTGATGCCGCTCTTTCAAAGTGGTAACATATTCTTTTACCTGTTTTGTGCAAATTAGGATAGTGACTCCATCTCTTTACATTCACCCCACACCGACGACGACCGAAGAACCTTTCAAAGAGAGGTATGAGATCGCGGCACAATTCTTTCTCGAGGCATCCTCCCCCTGAACGCCGCGCTATAATGGCCACAGTGATGACTCCGCTGGGGACTATTTTTTAAGACGGCTAGACTCTGTTTACATGGGGTTTTTATTTTCTTGTATATCCCCCTATTTGCTTATTCCCCTTTATTATTCATATGTACCTCATGCTTATGATACTATTCACACACTTGTAGAAGACTCTCCATGGACACTTCACACCATGTTCACCTAGGATCACATATATCCGCATGTTGCACACATCACTTAGAAATCCACATGCTTAGGTGTCATTAGCACACACCTCCACTTGTATATATCTATGATCACTTATCACACACTCATTTGTAGATAATAACACATCACTCACACATCACTTATCCATGCTTAGTATAGCATTAGTATTTGTACTTGTACCTTGCTCCCTGTTTGGCATAATAAAAAAATATACTCTTTTCACAAGGTAGTAATGAAAGAATCATGCATGATTCCCACAACATCACCAAAGAGCATTTCTATTGACCAAAATTTTGTCCTGTAACTGGGGAGTCACTTCGTGATGGTCGCTGGTCTGACAGGTCGCAGTTAGCCTAAGAGATATGACTCTTATCTTCCATTGGCCAAGTATCTTCGACGTATATCAAACAGTTCCCCCCGCATCATACCACTTCACCGAAGTCATGATGGGAGGTATATCGCAGGGAACTCATTCACGTACGTTGAGTATATCGAATTCTCTCTCGCACGTACCATCTCCATGAGGTACATAATAAGGCAATTCACGTACACTCAGGTATATCAAATGGCTTGTCCACGTGTACCGATTGCCCTCAAAAGTAAGACGTATATCATGGAAGTCACGCCAAAGGGGGAACACCTTCCAATTAACCTACCAATTCATATAGGTGTCAAGCCTAGGAAACACATATTAGATTGACGGTTTCTACCCGAAACTTTGCCGAAATGACGGGTCGGCATGCTGCCTAAATTTTTGCGCAATTTTTAAAATGGTACCTTGCCCGTGAGACTAGTTACAAGTCCAACCATAGCTTTACATATGTTGCGAACCCAATTTTTTCAGGATCCGGTCCCGTCTGACATTTCATTTTTTATTTAGGTAAACATGATACAAGTGAGAACCTAATAAACATAATAATCATGTTGAGACCCGTTTTTCGTCTTTTCCTCTCTCTTTTTCCTAAAGGTGTCTAAAACCATCTTTCCTTTTTTTTTTTTTATCAAAAATACAAAAAATATGTTTTTCTCTTTTTCCTTAAAAAAACCATTTTCATCCTCATCTTTTCCAAAAAATATCAAAAATATTTTCCTTCTTTTCCAAAAATAACAACTTTCCCTTTTTCTTTTTCAAAAATAAATTCTAATTTTTCTCCACACACCCTTGGCCGGGCTCCCTATTAGCTTCGATCTTCAGTCAAACCACCCCGAAGTTCTATCAGTCCCCTTACTTCCTCTAAGTTCGAGACTCACCCTCCTTATATGGAGAACATGGATCAAGTGCCAAATGTATAACCGGATTTGTTGACTGTTCTGGCTTAGCTCACTACTAAAATTGACAACCTTCAGACCCAGGTTCATGTGATGCAAAAAAATTGGGTCCCTGTCCCCGAAGATCCTGAGGTCATTTTTCCTCGCACCATGGGTCCACCTACACATGAGCCTATTTAGGTTCATGTAGAATACCAGCATGTTCCACGTGCTCCTCCAGCTAATGGGCCGCCATCAAACCAACTTCCTATGACAAACCTTGCTCAGATCGGGGCTAATTTACTCGTAACTATTGATTCGAAAGAGGAAGAACTAAATAAGGTTAAGGAAGACCTTAAGATGCTGACCAAGAAATTTGACCATGTCAGAATCTCTGGGAACTACATAGACTACATCCACATGTCTTCCTATCCTAAATCAGGGTTACCAAAAAAATTCAAGATGCCCAATATCGAGAAGTTTGGAGGCAGTGGACCCCAATCGTTTATCTCCATAGTTATCACCGAGCCATGACTCTCCTAGGGGATTTCGAAGAAATAATGGGTCATATGTTCCAACAGACTTTGAAAGATAGCGCCCTTCATTGGTTCCTATCCCCTGAGAAATTCAAAATCTGCAGTTGGGAAGACGTTGCCCATGAGTTCATGTCATAGTACAAGTACAACGAGGAGCTAGAGGTTACCCGCCGTGACTTCGAGCTACTTAAATAAAACTTTATGGAATCAGTTAGCAACTTCACAGCAAGATGGAGAGAAAAAGAAGCTACCATGACCAATCGGCCTTCCGAAGAAGAACAAGTTAGCATTGTGAAGAAGAACTTCCTACCCCATGACCGAGAAATAATGGGAGGACAATACTACCCTCACATCCGAGCCCTTCGAGTAATAGAAATTAAAGAAGGTCTGGCCAAGATAGAAGTTTAACTGAATAAAACCTCTGGAGAGTTTTCTCGTAGAAAGTTTGAAACGCCTGCTAGTACCACAGTTTCTATTATCAATAACATCTCTCAACGTGCCGCTTTGTGGACACCGAAAAGTAACCCAAACCCAATTCGGAAAGAATATACTGCGCTTCACGCTCCTCTCTCTAAAGTCTACCAGACTCTTTTGAACCGAAACCTAATCAAACCCTTGGACCCTCATACGTTACAAAATCCAGTTCCAAAAAACTTCAAACCTAATTTCATTGTGACTTTCGTTAAACTGCTGGCCATACCACCGACCAGTGTTTCAATCTCCGAAACATAATCCAAAGCCTGATCGGTCGGGGTATCATCTCCCCACCAACTAATCCTAAACCAAACACTACCCATAATACACTCTAGAATCATTCAAACACCATCTTCCTAAAATAAGACTCAGAACTCGACCCATCCATCCAAATCATGCCAAGTAAATCACCAGTCATACCTATATACTCTACTAAACCTCTCCACACATGCCCATATTTCCTCTTACACCCTACCCACTTTGAAGATCAAACATTATCACTCCTCACTAAAGCATGCATCACTGTCCGTACTCATTCTAGAGGTAAAGATACAAAATTATCATAAGTGTTGAACCAACTCATAGAGTTCGAGCTAAAATTTCCCTTCCACATGACCATCGACTGTCAAAGATTTAGTGGGTTGTTCTTCGAATCTAGAAAATGGGCTCGAGAGTCAGATAACTAGGTAGTACGAACCGACAAAGTCAGTTTAGAAGACGTGGTCCAGATCATGGAAGATTTGTTTTAACAGACTAGTGATATTTTTAGTATATCCAAATTGCTCGATGCTTTGAAATTATAAGGGCACCTGGTCACTTCAGTCCTGCATTTCCCTGCTGAATGGGAAGCATTATACGAAGAGGCCATATAAGTTGTAGAGTGTATTGACATTGCATGGAAAGATAATCTAGTTGCCACTAGATAGGGGGATGATTTTGAAGATTCAGATGAAGAGCCAGATTCAGAAAAGACTAGTCCGATAGCCAACCTTTGCGGAATGATATAATTCGAGGAGCTTCTAGGAGAGATCAACCAGGTAGCTCAGCAACCCAATATCGATGAAGAAATAAGGTTTCTATTTTTCCCCTCTTTCGTGAACCACATGACCAGGTCGGGGAGACATTACCAGAACCTAAACTTACAACCATCAGCAAGCGATAAAAGGAAAGGTGTTGAGAATCTCCCTATGCCAGAAATGACTCTTGAAGAAAGTAAGGTCCTTGATCAACCGAAGAAATCTCAAGATAACATCACTCTATGGGGACTTTTCATGTCTTCCCAACTACACCAAAATACCCTTATCAAGCTATTCACAGGAGCCTCAATTCCTCCCTGAACCATACCAGAAGAAGCAGTGGACCTAGTTGGATCCATGACCTCTAATCGAATGATCTCCTTCTCCAAAAAACAAATACCTAAAACTGGTCCCAACCACAATCATGCTCTTAATCTCTGTCGAAGTCATGGGAAAAACCATTCCCCTTTCTCTCGTCGATAATGGATCAGCTCTGAACGTGTTCCCATTTAGAACTCTGAGCTGTTTAGGATTGAAGGTGAGCGATCTCGCTCCAACCTCTGCTGCCATACGTGCCTTTGACAACACCTGCCACGAAGTAATAGGATCTATTAATCTTATAATAGGGGATTTCCCTATAAACCCCATTGTGGAATTCCAAGTCATTGATATCCCGACCTGCTTCAATCTACTGCTTGGATGACTATAGCTCCACAACATCAAAGGGATGTCTTCTTCCCTTCATCAGAATTTAAAATTCTTTGCCAACAGAAAAGTTATCACGATTTTGGGAGATAGTGACAACATCGAGAATGCAAGCACCAATAATTCGATACTTGAGATACAACTCGGGTGAATCATATGCTGCTATTAGGCTTCCAAGTTGAACCACTCCTACTCCCAGTAGGGGATGACTTCAAAGATAGGGTTTGTCCAGAATATGATCACCATGGAAATGTCAATGTAATCCAAATGTTTAAGAACGTGCACTTCATGCTCTGACTGGGGCTAGGGCAAAGATAATAGGGGATAACTGAACTTATTATGTCGAAAAAGGCCTTTCCTCCATGTGGTTTAGGCTATCAGCCGTCAGAAGAAGAACTCAGATTGATCCACCAGATTGAACTGAAGATAAAGTTAGAATGCACTAGAACTATCTCAAGAGATTCCCTAAATGGAAGATTCATCAGAGAGGGTGAATATTTCCCCTTCTTCGACTTCCCTGAAACTTGGTATGACTATGTAGACAAGAGGATGAATCCAGAATTGGAGATATTTTTTTAAGACAGCTACCCAGGGGCCAAAATTTCCCAGCACAATGTATAACCACTCACTAAAGTGACCATAGCTGATACTACGGATTATGAGGATAGTGACTCCGAAGATTCTTTCAACTTGCAGACACTGGGGATGGTACTCTGCTTGATCCACTCAGGGACTATATCGTCATATCCATCCGACCTCATCAAAGATGCTAATGCATCTCTTCTCAATTGTCAAGTTGCACGTATGCCACCTGCTAATGTTTAATCCAAAGCCAATGTTTATCCCCTTTCCCTTTTTGTTATTTCCCCTAACTCTGATGTAATCGAGACTTCCTATGATGAGGTTCTCAATGTTGTTTTTCCTATCAATAAAATAAACAAAGATTTTGTGTATCTTGACGTGCCTTACATTAATTGTCTTCATTCTAATCAAACTCTGATGATGAATTTGCAAATGAATAATTCTTAACTGATCTAAATAAGGTTAATAAAAAACAACATAACCGCATTCAAGTTAATGAAGATGAAACTGTTATTATTAACCTCGATTCTAGTAGCCAAATGCGCGAGATTAGGATATGAGATATCCTTGATGATAATGAGAGCACGCAACTTAAAGAACTACTAAAGGAATTCATGGATGTCTTCGCATGGTGCTATGATGATTGCCCGACATTGATCCTGATATAGCATAGTATGAGATTCCAACTCTCCCAAAATTTAAACCAGTCAAATAAAAGCTGCGAAACCTCCGCACCAAATGGTCACTCAAAGTAAAAGAAAAAGTATTTAAGCAATTGAGCATGGGATTCATTCGAGTAATTGAATATCCCACATGTTTAGACAATATCGTACATATGTATAAATTAGGAGGGAAGGTCCGCATGTGTGTCGACTACCGAGACTTGAATAAGGTCTCTACGAAGGATGATTACCCGCTACCCAACATTAATATGATTATGGAAAATACAACCAGTCACACTCTCAAGTCATTTGCTGACAAGTTTTTCGGATATAACCTGATCAAGATGCACCCTAATCATTAAGAGAAAACCACATTCATCACCCCTTGGGGATCCTTTTACTACACTATCATGCCATTTAGTCTACAAAATGTAGAGGCTACCTATCAAGGGGATGCCACAACCATTTTGCATGATCTGATACATAAGGAAGTTGAGGTATATGTAGATGACATGAATATTAAGTTCAAGACTAGATAAGGTCATTATTCCGCTCTCCGAAAATTCATTGAACAAATGCGACCTTACCAAATGCGGCTTAACCCGCAGAAATGTGTCTTCGACATTACCAAAGGAAAACTCTTGGGATTCATGGTCAGTGAGAAAAGGATAAAGCAAATCCTTCTAAGTTGAAAGACATACTTGAGATGCCACCACCCCGAACGGAGAAAGAAGTCTGAGGATTCCTTGGGAAATTACAGTACATTTGTCGATTAATCAGCCAATTGACTTCCATCTGTGAACCCATCTTCAAACTCCTCCAAAAGGATTCAACCAAAATCTAGAATGAATCTTGCCAAAAATCCTTCGACCAAATTAAGTAATACCTAACCCGACCTACGGTGCTCATGCCACCGCAACCTGGTCTTCCCTTACTCCTATACCTAACCGTGACCAAAACTCCAGCCGTAGCTTTGCTATCCCAATACCTTGAAGAAACCCACAAGGAGAAAGACATTTACTATGCTAGTCAAAAATTGGTCGATTATGAATTTAACTACATCGCCTTAGAAAAAGCATGTGTTGCTCTTATTTGGGTTACCCAAAAGTTACATCACTACATACTCGCCTTATCCATTAGACTCGTATCCCAAATGGATCCCATCAATTACCTACTCGAGAAGCCCTCCCTATCTAGCCAAATAGCCCATTGGTTGATTATTATAGCCAAGTTTAATATCACCTATGTCATACAGAAAGCCATGAAAGGAAGATCCATCTCTGACTACCTTACTGACTACCTTATTGAATAAGTCGATGTCTATATTTTCGAATTCCCAAACGAGAATATCCTTTGCACCGCAAAAGAAGATCTTCGATGGCAAATGTTCTTTGATGACACTGCCAACAAAAAAGGACATGGCATTGGATCCTCTTAATTGTCCATGATGACTCCCACACTCCCATTGCCATCAAATTAAATTTCCCCTGCACTAATAACGTGACTGAATACGAGGCATGCATGGTAGGCCTCAAAGTTTTCCTCTAGAAAGGAATTAGATACCTCTATATTTATGGGGATTCAGCCCTCATCATCGGTCAAGTACTCAGGAAATGAAAAGTCAAGGATGAAAAACTCTTACCCTTCCATGCCCACCTTGAAGAACTAGCTTCCCAATTCTAAGAAATCATCTTCCACTACCTGCCCTGAGTGAAAAATAACCTTGGTGACGCCCTTGCCACCTTAACCTCCATGATTGACATGCCCGAAGGAATAACCATATCCCCTTTCCTTGTCTAAAAACAAGACAAACCAACCCACTACTACCACATCGATCTCACCACGGAGTAAGAACCCGAAATAGCCGATTGCTGGTACTAAGATATTTGGCGCCTCCTCAAACACGGTAGGTATCCCCAAGGATCTGATAATATAGATAGAGAAACTCTCCACTAACTTGTCACCCAGTACATTATCTATGCTGAAGCACTACTTAAGAGAAACTTCGATGGAACCCATTTACACTACATCTCAGGGGCTGATATTGAAGAAATGATGCAGAAAATCCACAGCGATGAATGTGGTATGCTCACCAAAAAGATCATTCGATAAGGTTACTACTGGACTACCATGGTTCAGGACTACACAGCGTACATTCGAAGATGTCTCAAATGCCAACAGTTTTCCAACCTACAACACTTGCCTCTGTAAGAATTGAACAATATGACCTTTCCCTGGACATTTTCCACATGAGGCATCGACATCATGGGGAAAGTTACACCAAAATCATCCAATGGGCATGAGTTCATCCTAGTCGCTATTGACTACGTAATCAAATGGGTCAAATCAGAGTTATATGTAGTTTACAATGACAAGAAAGTGGCCAAATTCATCAAGAAATGCATTATCTGCCGCTATGGGGTCCCATACGAGCTGGTATCAGACAACGGGTTTCATTTTAAAGAAGAAGTTACGAAAGTGGTCGACGAGTATGGAATTAAAATACACAAACCCTCTCCATACTAACCTCAAACCAACGGGGTGTCGAGGTAGCCAATGAGAATCTCAAAGATATCATCAGCAAGATGACTGAGAGTTATCGATATTGGGTCGACCGGATCCCTTACGCCATTCGGGGCTACCGTTCTTCAGTTCGAACCTCTATTGGGGCTACCCCTTACTCTCTAGTCTACGACATGGATGCAGTCCTACCCATGGTGCTAGAAATCCCTTTGCTGCACTTTATGATTGAAAGAAAAGTCAATGATTAAGAATAACACCAAAGCCGTCTTGATGAGCTGTCCCTCTTGGACGAAAGGAGATTGAAAGCTCTATATCACATATAAGGATACCATCGTCGTGTAATGCGATCATTCAATAAGAGAGTCAAGGATTGCACTTTTTGAGAAGGGGACTTAGACCTAAAAGAAATAATAGAGCCCATCTGGGACCCTAGAGGGAAATTTAAGACCAATTAGAGTGGCCCATACGTAGTAAAGAAGACCATGTCAGTCGGTGCCGCTATGATTACCGACATTAATAGAGAAGAAATGGCACATCCAGTTAACTTACACCGTCTCAAGATATTCTACCCTTAGTTCAAAATCTCTACGCATTACGACTCTTCTCATCTCCCTTCTATTCTTAAAAAAATCTCTTCATTTCCCCTACCCAGAACTAAGTGGGCCAGATCATCTAAAAATATTTTCAAAAATGAATTTCAAAATTTTTAAGACCCTCAGAGGTATGTAGGCAGCTCATCCCTTAACATGAGTGTGACCCCCTTCTTTTCACAAAATACTATCCTTTTCTTATCCTCGAAAATGACAGTTCATTTTAACATGTACGTGAACAAAAGGATTATGTATGCATTAGTGATGAGTATAGATAGTTCAAAATACAAAAGTCATCAAGAGGCACAATTAGATGATCAAAAACTTATTTATTTCATTATTTGAAATTTCGGTACATTACATCGGCGCAAGGAGTCAAATGACTTCCCTCGCCATCCTACACCTATTTTCCCCCCCAAAAAAACAATACTCCTAAACAACCAGAATAACCACAAATAGAACCAAACACCACACAGAAGCTTCACAAAGTCTACCGACATCTGCCAAAAGAACTGCCTCCATCTCCCACATCCCGGGGTCCCCAAACCTCCCCTGATCAGAGGGAATGCCACTGACACTCAATTGAGAGATAAGCATGGACTAACCTCAAAAAGACCACAATTCCTCCCTCCAAAGTATCAAAGAAGGAAAGCACATTTGACCGGTCTCCAACCAGCATCTTTGCGACCACTCTCCTCCACAACCATTTCATATAGTCCCCTGAGACATGCCACACTCGCCCAATTGATTGATATGGATGAGTCGACGGACGTCGGTTCTCCCATAAAGAGCCCATCTGCATGCGTATACACTCTGTCATGTCATCCACAGGAAAGAAATCCAGTGTCCACGGTGGCACAATTTTCTCCCAACCATATTGACATAAAAGAGGCCAAGGAAAGTATAAAGAGGTCTGCCTGAGGCTAACCAGTCGGACGTAATGATACTCTTTGAGGTCTAAAATGGGCAACAGTTCTCCCCACCATGGCATAGACTAGCGGAAGCCTAGAGATCCGTTCTCTACAAACCAGTTCCCCTAACTCTCAATATCCAGGCCTACGCTAATGAAATAGTGAAAGAAGAATTTTGGAACTGCCGACAAGGGGTACTCAGGTGGTACCACCATGCGGAACCTCTCAGACAACCAAATAAACAACATCACAGGGCTCCCTCTTAAAAAGTCAGAACAACCTTCCCACCAGGCATCTAGGCCATTTAAAGACTCCGTCAGTATCACCGCCGTAGGATTGCGATGATAAGACATTTAAAAAATAATAGTCGCCAGTTGGGGGTCCACTAGCATCTCCCCAGTCACCAATAGAACTTTTGAAACAAGGCCCATAATGATGTCCCTTGCATATCCATCATCACTCACATTCTACGAATGAACGGATCATAAAACCACCGAAAGAGAAATCATCCCTCCCGTAATCAATGGCCTAACAGTCGAAGGAAAAATATGAAGAAGTCCAACCAGTAATTCCCTAGGAGAAAGGGAAAATTTAGGCAAAGCCGCAACAATGCTGGGATTTATCCCCAGTATGGAAGAAAATTCCTCGTAGGTAGGACAAATCTCATCCAAATCGAAGCGAAAGACATGATCCTCAGGATACCAAAACTCTATTTCCGCCATCAGCATGTTCCATTCTATGGGTCGGTTACGCCACAAAGAGACTCAATGCATGTGGAAAACATCATAATCAATATTGTAAGAACACATCGCCTCAAAGGCTTCGAGGTAGTTGGCAAACTCAATGCTAACAGGGAGAGACATCTTGCAAGACTAAGAGATAATAAGCAAATAAGAACGTAAGAAAGAAACGAAAGGAAGGTGTGAGGAGAAAAGCCCTATTTACACCCCTATTTATACCCAAGAAATTAGCAAACCAAGAAAAATAAGCCTACAGAAATCGAAGGGGTGCTTTCCCTACCAAGTACCAAACAAGTGTAATCGAAGCTTTGGGTTGATTGGACTTGACTTATATGCCGATAGGCGGGACAGGGTTCATGTCGATCGATAACCTCCTATTTTGGGAAAATTCCCTTTTTCCTTTTTTGCCAAAAGAATAAAATAATAATTTCTTATCTTAAGAAAATTTCAGATTCCTTTTATACTTATACTTATGTTTTTACTCATCTCATTTTTAATAAAATCAATTTTCAAATCCTTGTTACGGTCTCAGCAATAAAGTAAAAAGAGTATGTGCATTAATCACTAAATGAAAGAAAATTAACAAAAACTCCTTTTTCATTTGCATATATTTTTTTCTTGTGTTACATTCGCATTTCACAGGAAAAGTAACAAAAATAGAAAAACAACGAGACTCAGCCCTAACCCAATTATCTTTATCTCTCTCTCACCCAACTAACTATCTCTCTCTCTCATTCTCTAAGAGCCCCCATTCCCACAGCGCACCCTTTTCCACCTGCTGCGAGATGATGTGCCCCAACTTTCAGAGCCAGAACCTTCCTCGGATGAGGCAGATGGAACCAAGAATGAAGGGACTAGAAACACCTCACAAATATGAGTAGTCACAGAAGATATCCAGTCTGTGATGTCCTTCAGCTAAGTCTTTGAAACACTGATATACTGTGGGGAAGAATGGAAAAGATCAAATTAGTCAAGAATGAGGAAAAAGAAAGAAATCAAGGAAATAAAAAAGATACACCACAGGCCAAAGAACCTCCTCCGCCAGGCCCAACTCCTTCGGGTCCATCGCGTGAGGACGATGTTGTAAACGCACCGACCCCCCATCATCTTACCAAAGGTCGTAACTAGGGGAATGCATCCTCACAAAAGAAGGCCTTGACGTTGTCGTTGGCACTATGGAAGTGGATGCACCACCTACACTATGAGAGGACCCCACATGCTGACTCAAACCCTCCTTAGGGATAGGCATCATATCATATATACTAGGAGGCATCATCCAACTCGAGACGAAGTGCATATAGTCATACAACACCGCTATGTCGGTGTACAGAGAGTATGGCTATCCCATCATCGCAGCCACCTGGGCATCCTCAGACATCTCTCGCACGCGCCTCATGAACATAGGAGGATTCACCGAAGTCACCGAAACCTCACCCTCCATGATATGTCGGAGTAACCTCTCCCCAAGATATAAGGAGTAGTCAAACTCATGCGCTAGCAGGCGTCGCATTTGCGTATGTCCCCCAGTCATCCCAGTGTGCTGAATGGCCATCCCCCAAGGATAAAAGGCCACCTGCAAAATCCCCAGCAAAAGCTAAGGATTAATATCAATAAATATCATCAAAGGATAAGAACAGTCTCATGAGAAAAGAATGCCTACCCGCTCGCTTATCCGGCCATTTAGGACCTGATGCACTGTCCCAAGAGAAATGGTCTTCTTCAACTACTGGTTAGACCTTCACCACCGAAATATCCCAGTAGAAGTCCCCCACAGAGTCATCCTTCAAAGAAATCAGTTGGGTGTTTAACCTAATTACCTCATAGAACCACGTCTACAAAGGATAAGGATTAAAATTTAAAAAATAAAAAAGAAGTGCATGAATGGAAAATGCAAATGCATAAAGGAAAATGCCTAAAATAAAGAATACATCCAGAAGATACGTGGCCCCAGTAAAAGTTGGTCGATAGCACCGATCGAATGCATCCAAAGAATAATAAAGGGTCGCCAAAGTCAGACTCCCCCAATCATAGAAGCAGATGTTCAAAAACACCTTTAAAAATGGCAAAAACCACAAGTAGACTACGTCGCCACCAGAAAACCTCCCAACAACAACAATATAAATAAGTGGGCCATTTGATGCACCTGCTACCCATCATCCTTATCGATCCTCCTCATCAACAAGATCTCCCTCAAAGAAGACAAGCGAAGAGAGTCTTCGGAAATAACTCTCTCCACATCAACTAAAGCCGCCGTCACCACCTCGGGCATCACCCTCAACGTCCTATCCACTTCAATATGGGAACTCTCACAGTCTAGACCTAGAAAATGTTACCCATTAATGTGAGTCACCATCATATCCTCGAAGCCAAAATGGAAGGTGTTGGTAGTGTCCCTCCATCGCTGTTCCAATGTAGATATAATTGCAGTGGAGCGGGATATCTCATCTAAAGCAGATGCCAGCCTCCCAAAACTAGCAGAGGACACCATCCAGTGTACCATAGGAGGAAGGTTCTCCCAAATGCCCTTAATCCCCGTCGTACCACGGGCATGAATAGTCGACATGGAGACGTCAGACTGTCAAGAAATGAAGAAACCCCTTGTCAGATTTAAGAAATGAAGCAATCTCATCAAGAAAAGAAGGAAGAAATACCAAAAGTCATTAAATACTTACATAGCCACTAGGGTTCACCATCACAGAAGAGAGATGATGTGAAGGTTCACGCAAAAGAGTTTGATCATTCGCCACTGTCTCAAACGAGTCGAAAGGGTTCTCACTACCCAATGCGAGGGGCACCCTAGCCCTCCACTCTAACCCTGCCAGTCATCGGCATTAAGACATGCCATATGGGTTGCACTGCTTAAGAAGTCAGCCATTTAGGGAGTTAGGATGATTTGCAGTTTATAGGAGAAGGAAATAAGTCAAAAATCTGTGCAAAATGAGGAGAACCAGCCCCCTTTTTATAAGAGGCTAAGGGTCATATTGATCGGCAGTCCCCTCCACCCACCAATCGGCACTGACCCTTTACCTGCTCAAGGTAGACCAAAATACTCTGCCAATGCCAATTGGCGCACTTACATCTATGCCATTCGGCACACCCTTTAAATTTTTTTATAAAAAGTAAAAAACAAATACCAGAAAATCCCGAACAATTCCCGAAATTTTTTTATAATTGAGAAATCCATTCGAGCACCTTGTTCACCAAGGAAAACATTTTTTACACCCCCCAGTGGAATTCCAGAGAATCATTCTCCCCAACAATATCTCTAAAAGACACTAAAAAAATTCCCCGGCTACAAATCCTCAGATTATTCACTCTTCCCCAATATCCAATGAAGTCAAATCATCCCTAGTGGAGTCCCCAAATTTCTAGAAGGAAAAGTACACCTCTTTTAGGTCAGAATTGATCTCAGTCTTGGATCATCACCTTAGTTAGGTTATAATTGACCTCAATCCTCGACCGTCACCTCTTTTTAGGTCAGAATTGACCTCTATCTTGGATCGTCACCTCAGTTAGGTCATAATTGAACTCGATCCTCAATCGTCACCTCTTTCAGGTTAGAATTGACCCAATCTTGGATCGTCACCTCAGTTAGGTCAAAATTAACCTCAATCCTCGATTGTCACCTCTTTTAGGTCATAATTGACAATGACCCTCTGAATCGGTTATCCACATACCTTCGATCCACATAACTGACATCCCTCCATCACTTGTTCCAAGCTCACCCATCGAGGGGCTCTATAGACACCACATTTTAGGACCCCTAAGTCTCTCATTATTCCCCTAGAACTTCCCCTTTCCATCGCAAACTTAGGTCGCACTTCGAGTACTAATCTAGCGACCATCGAACGCCATCGGGGCCCCATTTCACTCCGGTCAACTCTATAGCCAGAGATAAATCTCTTTTAATCTTCAAAGGGCACTAAATCCCCTCTCTAATAGTCCACCCCGTGCGTGAAACATCAAACCGTTTGGACGAACGATCAGTTTTCCCCTAAAAATTGATTCGGAGGTCACCGTGCGCTCTCGGACTTCGTTTGACCAAAGTAAGCTCTTCAACTCGAACAAGGATGAATGAATCTACGAAGGGAACTTTTTACCCTTTCTAACGATCCACCCCGTGCGCGATTCTGACCTACGATATGGATGAACGATCCGTTTTTCTTCGAGAGGTCATTGGACACTTTCGGTCCACGATTGACTAAGGTCAACTTTCTAAAATGAGAGAAACACTTTGGAATATCGAAGTACATCTTCTAAAATTTCTAAAGGTTCACCCTGTGCATGATTCTGACTTACCATACGGAGGAACGATTCGTTTCCATCTGACGACCTCCCATCTAAAAGATCGACGTGCGCTTTCGAGCCATATTTTACCCAAAGTCAAATCCTGGACTCGGGAGCAGTCCAAATGACTATCTAAGGTCTCTGAAGTTCTTTCAAATGGTATGGCCCATGAACAATTTGGATCAATGGTTTGTGCGCTACGATCATTTTTCCCAAAAGGTCTACATGAGATTGCCAATTGGCAAGTCCTGAACCCTGCCTATTGGCACAATGTCAAGGGTTACCTGCTGATAGGCATACCCTGCGGTTATTCGATTGACACCCCCTAGACCTATAAATAGAGTCCATGAACTCACTCCCAAGGTATAGAAGAAATCCATAAGCATCAGTAATCTCAGTAACATTCTCTCGAAATCAGCAAAGTTCCATTCAAGCATAAATACCCATCCTTTTCACACCCAATTTGGAAAATATCATTCTCTTTCATCAACATTCAAAGCATTTCATCCAAGATCAAAGCTCAAGCTCCAAGGAAGGTCCAATTCCTTCTCCCTCTCTTTTAATCTCTAGTTTTTGCATAAGTTACATTAAATTCATAATCTAGTTTCACTTTAGTTCATATATATTAACATCTACGCTTTTATTAGTATATTGTACATACTTTATTTTCCCAAAAAAAAACCCAAAACAAATAAAAGTGGTTATACTCGTAAATTCCGAATGGAATTATCCACCACATTTTTTTCCAAAACGAAAAATACATTTTCTACACGTACACACATAATAAAATTCCGTTCGAATCTACGGGATAGACCCCACCCCTATTCTACATTCGAACTAAGTGGACTTTGATGCCTTTATAGGCTACATAGGCATTTTGGATTAAAATCCGAGACTCGAGTCCAATTTTCCAATTTTCTAATTTCTCAAAATATCCCATTTTCATAATTATCATACATATACATATATCATGCTTATTTTCATTTCATCCAACAATTATTATCGTTTCCCAATAATGATCAATATCATGATGAACGCTCATATTCTATCTTCTATATATATTAGTATTTTGAAAAAATTCCTATGGATGACTTCACTCTACCGTGTCCATGGTGTGGGTCGAATGATTTTAATCTCCATTATATAAACATATACACACACTTCAAGGGGATAAAGGAAAATATTAACATTTGCCCATGAGAGATCGAAAGGGCGGGATGGATGCTTAACACTTTTCCATTCCATAACTTAGCCCTCGGACCTTCGATCCATTGGTTTTGTATGCATCAGTTTGTCCTTGATGCCTCTCTCTTGAAGTGGAAACATATTATTTTGCCTGTTTTGTGTAAAATAGGCCGGCGACTCCATCTCTTTACATTCACCCCACATCGACGACGACCGAAGCGCCTTTCGAAGAGGGTTGTGAGAGCGAGGCACAGTTCTTCCTCGAAGGATCCTCCCCTCCGAACGTCGTGCCCGGGATGGCCACACCTGATCAATGGGTTCCTAATCAAAATTCTTGCATTCAAACTGACCTATGAACTGCTGTAGTTGTTGAACATTTACAACCTCATCCTTTAGTCACCCTCTACCTCTATTGGGGAAATCTCTCCTCCTATGGACCGCCTCTCCATAAATGAAACATTTTCTAGTAAATCCTCCCTACCACTGATCCTAACCTTGCTGTCCTCCCTCGTCATTCCTTTGTCCCTAGAGGCCCTGAGGAATGAAATATTGCTGCTGTAGGCCCAACTGACCCTATCTGAATCCAATACCCTCGGGTCAGTAATCCTCGGACCTAAACTTCTTGGTCTGGTTCCCTTGTTAAAGGTCCCGCTCCTTCTGTTGTTACGCCCTACTGGAAATATTCCCAACTACCTTTCCTGTCTAACTGGACTCACTCGCTTTGTTTTCATTCTTCATATGAAAATGCTGATCCTAGAAATGCAATAATGATGCATTGACGACATCTATGTACATCACCAATGCTGGGTTGTCAATTAAATTTTGCCTGATCTTCCAGGAAAGCCCATCCATGAACCTCTCTTTCTTCCTCTCCTCATTGCTCACCTTGTTTGGTATAAAATTATCCAGATGACTGAACTCCTCCTCATACTCTGCCACAGAACGATTGCCCTGAGTCAACTCACTAAACTTTTTCCTTATCCGATCTCAATTGCCGGAGAAAAATACTTGCGGTCAAACCGTACCCAAAGCTCGGTGATAGTCATCGTATCCCTCTTATCGACAGTCGTCACATACTCCCACCACTGTAAGGCTGTCCCAACTAATCTGAATGTGGCTAACATCTGCCTTTGTACCTTGTTGCAATCGACCATGCGTAGGTGGCACTGCATATCTTTCTTCCACTAGCACACTAATATCACCTTTGAACTTCCCTGTAACTCTGGTGGGTGGCCCTTCTAAAAGGTCTCCCTAGATCTCTACCAATCGGACGGCCCGAGGTGGGCCTGAATAACTGGAGCCATTGTTTGCGGTGGCTGGGTCTTTAGGAAATGAATGGACATAGTTGTCATAGTCACATTGACCGTCTGGGCCATAATCTCAGCCACCTGAGCAATCGTCATCCTCTCTTGTCGTGGATGTGGCTATCGAACTACTGGCTCATGATGAGACTCTCTCCTTATCTCTCACTGCTTCTCTAGCCGAACGTCCTCTTTTTGGAGGCATAAGAAAATTTAAAAATGAGTTGTATGAGTTCACAATTCGTACACCTATAATAGCGGGAGAACAGAAATGCATGTACGTAAAAGAATAAAACAATCTTGTCACAAGGCTCTACATCAAAGAACGCTAAGCTAAAATATGAAAAGTCATACAGATTCTAAGGACACTAGAACCTGATGCTCGGATACCATATGTGACACCCCGACCATAAAATAATGGGTGATCAGTCCTATATTAAATTAAAACAGGAATCTCATTTGGTTTATTCGTAGCATCATAGTCAAAAACTTTTTTAAAATTTTACTAACCACCTAATATTCAAAAAGCCGATGCCAAATTTTATATTTCATTTGTCAGATAAACATGAAAAATAGAAATAAGCTTAAACCATACACAGTTATTGATTCTAAAATAATACTGAATGAATGAATAACCTGTCGAATAAACCATCGACTAAAAATCCAAAAATAATAATCCAACAAATGAATACAAAATCCCAATACAGAGTCTATAGGTAAATGGGCAACACGCCCTAGGTGAACTTCAACTGAAATAAGATTACTAATCTAGGAATAAAGAAATGATGCACCTAGCTCAAATCATGCAACCATCCACACATGTTATAGCTGCGTAACCCTGGAACAAATAAGTCAAGTCTGGTGTCCTTGTGGCTGGATACCCGAAAAGACTTTTAAGAAAAGACATATATTTTACAAAAAGGTCAGAGCCTGATTTATAAAAATGTTTTGCAAACATTTTATTACAGTAAATGAAATTCTTAATATATAATGTTCATAATTGATTTTTCGGTGAGACTCCCTTGAAGACCATCTCACCTATCTTCTATAGTGAACACCTCTCTTATATAGTGCACACCTATCGCACTCATTTATTTAATCTAATTTATTACTCGACCAAACCAGACATCCCAACTACTTACTCTAGCCCGATAACCACCCCATTATAAGTTAAACACATTATAATGATTTGTAAAATACATATAACTCTCGTATATATGAATATACTAAATATCACATTAATACAGTCAATAGATCACACCATCTAAAAAATATATACACATATCTCTCACTACGCACATATATAAATACATTGCATCCACATAGCTTGGTCCTATTATATGCATCACTCGTACATGTGATCAGGTGCTAGGAATATCGCGTGTCACCTCTGGTCATCGTGTAGAATTCTCACCACCGATCTCAAATCGTAAACAACTAATAGAGGCGATTATAAATACATAGGCCCTAGGACTTTTATACACCTTCCTTAAAGACCTGCGTGACATCCCCCTCTCATCACGGTAGGATCCACCCGAGAACTATAACCTAGAGCACAATCCAAACCCCGCTAGAATCGCCCGGGTGGGACCGCCCACTACGCGCAACCTCCTAGATAGCATCATCGTGTAATAAATAAATACACACAAATTTGCATTCAGCTCATATGCATACATATATATATATATATATATATATATATATATATATATATATATATATATATATATATAATTCACACATTTATATATATTCTAAATATTCACGAGTCCGTACGTAATTTCCATGTCCCACATTAATTAGCTACACCTCGCCATTCATTTTTTAGCTACAGGATTATGCTTCTCCCCATCTATACACTCGAATAGGTTCCTATTAGTCTCCCAAGGTCCCTATCAATCTTGGTTTACATTCGGTGAATTATCGTCGCTCTTTATAACTTCAAGGGTATTTTATACCATTCACAATTTATATTTAAATAATTATACCTCTGGGATAGCGTACTAATATCAACTAGCTATGCGTGGTCGTGAACGACACGTAATTCCGAGTTCATATGCCGAAGTTATGCCCATTTAAAGATTTAAAAAAATATTCTTTCCCTCTTTATATATATATATATATATATCCTAACTACCCCATGCATCCTTCCAAAACCGACCCCGGTCGGCCGGTACCCCCAAATCGGACGAGAAATGCCACTGCATCAGTGTGTTTTCTGAACTTCTCAAGCCCCTTTTTCCTCAACTAATTGCATGATCTCATTTATAGTTATTATTCCAATCAACCATCAATAAGGGGATGTTGTGAACCAATTTATTTTAACAATAATATCTTCTCCAAATTAATTTTAACTCAACTTTTTAACCCCAATTTCTCACGGATTCATAAGTCTACCATTAATAATTTATGCATCACCTTCTCCATCTAAACCCACAAATTAATGAATAAAATTTACACACCAAGATTGTCCAAATTCCCAAATTTATTAATATAAATTCAAATATTAACATTATTAAGTTCAACTCAGATAAAGCAAGAAAATAGCTGATTCTGTGGATTAACTACAACTTAGGGTTGAAAATTTTATTAGCTCCGCCCAACTCTCTTAAACTTAGCTTTTAAAGTGCCAATCCCATTTTTAGGCTAATGGGCCAAGCCCAATTGACCTGAACACTCCTGTGTGGATCCAGTTATGCCTAAAACTTCCCGAAGACCCAATTACTACCCCCAGGGACACTATTTTGACAATTTTGACCACTATGAACTCAACTGTGACCTCAAAATTGCTATCCGAGTCATTTTATAAAACAAAAAAATCAATTTTGACCTCAAAATACGACACATGTTAAAATGAAAATAATCTAAATAAATTTAAGAATCTAAATTCTCCAAATTTAAAAATTCTATTTCACCAAAAATAGCTAAATTCCTATATCCTAAAAAATATGGAGTGTTACACTAGTGTTTTTGTGGAGTTAAGTTAGGATTTTGATTTGAGGAGACCGCAACAATGAATGTTCCAACTTCAATGTCGGGGTTCGGTTAAGTTAATATAATTGGGTAACTGATGTTGGAGCGTGTTCCATAAATTCTACAAGTCCCTAGAAGTCTAATTATTCATTTTTGTGAGCTTGGAAATCTCAACAGTCAATTCTCATATTTTCTGGCAACAAAAATAACCTTAAAAATGCATTTACTCTCTCATCATAAATCCAAATGATGTGATTCAAAGTTTCGCGGAAAGCTAATACGTGTATATTTTCAATGATAATGGATCATAGTCAAATTTAAAGTATACAGGTCCCAGAAACCATTTGAAGTCGTCTTAATATTTCTGGAAGATTAGTTTTGTTCTATATAACTAGTCATGTTAGATGAAGTGTCATTTATTATTATCAATTTTCTAGATTTTTATCAATTATTATTCTCCTACATATATTGTGGAGGGTTGTTCTAACAACCTATATAATGGATGGACATGTATGAAGTAAAGAAAACATGATTTGATAGTATAAACAGGTTTTATCTTTAGAAGTGGATTCTTCTTCTTTTGCTCTTAGTCCATTGGTGGATTCCAATTGACGATGAGTGCTGCTTCTTCTCTTTGGTGGACTTACTTGGAGATTGAGTTTTTTATCTGAGTTATCATTTTATCTCTTTCTCTTCCATTAACCTGGTATTAGATTAGTATAAAATGTTTGGTTGTGATAACTACCCATCGTACTTGTGGTTCGAATGTTGATGCACCGTAATGCGAATGAGACTTGTGTGACATTGAAATGTATGACTTAAGGAGACAAGGGCAACAAATCCAACAATGTTTAGGGCCCTTTTAAGCTTAAAATCATGATGAATTACGTCATGGTTCTGGGAATGGATTATAACAAGGTTAAAGTGACATTAACTATTTTTACAATGCTCATTAACAAAAAGCGAAAAAATATGCTCCTTTTGATTATAGAGGTGGAAGAAATTAATATTATTACTATGACTATGTCAGTGTGTAAATTCCAGAATTTGAAGGTCAAATACATGGATATTAATTCATTAATTTCCTCAATACGAACGAGAGAATCTTTAACTACGATGATACCCCAAAAATTAGAATTGTAAGGTTTGTTTCTATAAAGTGAATGATGCATGCATCAATTTGATGGTAACGATTGAAGAAGTAATGTGAACATGAAGGTAAAAGAAGAACTTGGGAGAACATGAAAAGCGAGTTAAAAAAGAAGTTCTTTCCTAGTTAGTACTTACAAGATTGTTTTCAAAAGTTTCACAATTTTAAGAAAAAAGAGTTGTCTGTGAAGGATTATTCAAGAGAGTTTGATTATCTTATGATGCGTTGTGATGTTCTGATTAGGAGAAACAAGCCATTAGTCATTATCTTTGTGGATTAAGGCCTAAAATTGCAAATGTTGTTTAAATACAATCTTATTAGACTTACAACGATGTGTTCAAGATAGTAATGAAGGTGGATAGACAACTCAAGGATAAAGTTAGTGTTCAAGTATGAAGTCATAATGGAGGTTATGACCAGGGGAATATTTCTACTTTCAAGACTTCGAAGACTTATTTCAAGGAACCGTCAAAGTAAGATGCGAAAAGGTAAATCAATTCCTCCCGATTATTCAATTCCAATTCTCGCTAATGTTTCAAATGTCATGGTTTTTGACATATTGCATCCAAACGTCCAAATTGGAATATTGTGTCATTAGTGGAGGAGGATGTTAATGAAGATGTGAATCCTATTGATAGTGATGAAGATGAAACTTAGGGTGAAAATCTTTTAAAATACAAAGGTAAATCTCTTATTGTGCGAAGAAGTTTACATGTAGACCATGTGGAGGAGGATCAATGGCTTCAAAATTACATCTTTCGTATCCATTGTAATTCTTATGGCAAAGTGTGCAATGTGATTATTAATGAAGGTAGTTGTAAAAATATTGTAGCTACTAAAATGGTGGAGAAACTAAAGCAGAAGACGAAGGAAAACCCACAATCGTACAAGATATCATGTCTTAAAAAGGGAAATGGGGTAAAAGTTAACAAAAGATGCTTAATTTAATTTTCAATTGGTAAAGTTTATCAAGATAAAATTTGGTGTGATGTTGTATTTATTGATGCCTGTTATTTACTACTGGGAAGACCTTGGGAGTTTGGTAGAAATGTTGTACATGATGGGTTCAAGAATACTTAAACTTTTCGTAAGGATGAAGTTAAAGTTTCTCTATATCCTTCAAAGCCCAAGGTCTATAATGAACCATCAAGGGGAAATGCAAATCACTTACTTTCGAAGGAAGAATTGGTCAAAGAAATGGAAAGGGGTGGAAATGCTTTTGTTCTGGTTGTAATGGAGTAAAATGAGGAGAGGTTTGAATTCCCACCCGATTTACAACCTTCACTTGTTGAATTCCATGACGTGGTCCCTAAGGAAATTCCATTCGGCCTTCTGTCGATGCGATACATTCAACATTGCATTGATTTTATTTATGGAGATAAGATTCCAAACAAAGAAAACTATAGAATGATTCCTAAAGAGTATGAAGAGCTCCAGAGGCAAGTGGATGAATTGTTGCAAAAATGTTTAGTTCGAGAAATCATGAGTCCTTATGTTGTCCCAGTATTACTTATTCCTAAGAAAGATGGTTCTTGGAGGATGTGTATGGACAATTGAGTAGTGAATAAAATTACCATGAAGTACTGCTTTCCTATTCCTTAACTTGATAATCTTCTTGACCAATTTTATGGGGATGAGGTATTTTAAAAAATTAATCTTTTATGTGGATATAATCAGATTCGCCTGAGATCAGGGGATGAGTGGAAATCTACTTTCAAGACACGTGATGGATTGTTTGAATGGATGGTGATTCCATTTGGTTTTTTTAATGCTCTAAGTACATTTATAGGTCTTATGAATCACATATTCAAGCCTCATATTGGTATGTTTGTTATGGTTTTCTTTGATGATTTTCTTTTATATATAAAAGCTAAAATGAAACACTCGGAACATCTTTGAATTGTTCCTAATGTATTGAGAGAGAAGAAGTTGTATGTTAATTTGAAGAAGTGGAAATTTTTGACAAATAGCTTAGTCTTTTGGGGTTATATTGCTTCCGGTGATGGAGTAAAAGTAGATTCAATCAAAGTGGAGCAAATTATTAGATGGACTATTCCTAGTTCAATTCATAATGTATGAAATTTTCATAGTCTTGCATCTTTTTATAAAAGATTTGTTAAGAATTTTAGCACTGTTATTGCTCATATTACTGAATGCTTAAAGGGAGGTTCGTTCTAGTGGAGTAATGAAGCATAAAAGAGTTTTGAACTTATTAAATAGAAAATGGTGGAAGCTCATATTCTTTCTCTTCTAAATTTGAACATATATTTGAAGTTGATTGTGATGCTTCGAATATGGGGATTGGTGTTATGATAAGTTAAGAGGAAAATCTTATTCCATAGTTTAGTAAGAAGTTATGTAATTATCATAAAAAGGTATTTGAATTATGATAAGGAGTTATATGCTATTGTGTGGACTTTGGATAAGTGGAGGCACTACCTTATGCCAAAGGAGTTATTTCTGTTTTATGATCATGAAGCACTAAACTACATCAACGGTCAACACAAACTTAATTCGATACATACCAAGTGGGTGGAATTTTTTCAAGATTTTACTTTTCATATCAAGAACAAATTTGGTGTACAAAATAAAGTGGCATATGCACTGAGTCGAAGGCATTCCTTGATTATGTATATGCAAATTTTTTTTTTGAGGTTTCTAGTCTTAAAGGAACTTTACGAAGATGATCGTTTCTTTGGTCAAATTTTGGAGAAGTGCACGAATGATCAGTATCAACAATTTTTATTACATAATTGCAATATATTAAAAAATAATCAGTTGTGTATCCCAGAGTTATCTTTGAGAGAGGCTATTCTAATCGAAGATCATAACAGTGGGATTAATGGACATTTTGGAAGGGACAAAACTCTTTCTCGTGTGAAGGAGAATTTTTACCGGCCGAAGATGGATCGTCATATTACTAAACATGTGCATAGGGGTAGAACTTGTCATATTGAGTCATTCTCAAAATTGGGGTTTGTATAATCGTATGCCTATTCCATTAGAACCTTCGGAAGATGTGATCTTAGATTTTGTTGTTGGATTGCCTAGAACTCAAAGAAACAAAGATTTGATTATGGTGGTTGTTGATCGCTTTTCCAAGATGGATCATTTTGTTCTCTATGACAAAACAATTGATGCTTCTCATATTACTGATCTTTATTTTCGAGAAATTGTTAAGGTACATGGTATTCAAAAGACCATGAGTTTTGATCATGATTCGAAGTTTGTGAGTCACTTGTGGCGTACTTTGTAGAGAAAATTTGGTACTAGTTTGCAGTTCAATTCATCTTATCATCCACAAACTGATGGGTAAACAGAAGCATTGAAGGAAAGGTTGGAATTTTTTTAAGAAGTTTGATGGGAAGTAATATTCGAAAGTGGGACTGTGTCCAAGCTCATGATGAGTTTGCTTATAATAAGTCTTCGAGTCAAACTACGGGTGTTAGTACTTTCAAAGTTTTGTATGGCAGAAACCTGATCACTCCGTTGGATTGAACTCCACTTCCAACATAAAAAAAATTCAGTGATGATGCTGAAGAACAGGATAAGTACATCAAGTAGTTTCATGAGCATTTACAAGAGAAGATAATCAAACGGAATGAAAAGTATCGATGTCAAGCCACAAACATCGCAGGCTAATTGCATTCAAAGAAGGTGATTTGATGTGGATTGATCTTCGAAAAGAGAGTTCCTCCAGGAAAACATGGAAAGCTGAAGCTGAGAGGTGATGGTTTTTTCAGAGTTCTTAAGAGGTTTGGAAACAATGCTTACAAGATTGAACTTTCAGGTGAGTGTGGTGTTTCTGTAACTTTCAATGTGTTGGATTTTTCATCATACCATGATGCTGAAGCTGAGCTTGATTTGGAACTAATCTTTTTCAACCAGGGGAGAATGATTTTGGAGAATATTCAATTAATTCTACAAGTCCTTAGAAGTGTAATCATTCAATTTTGTGAGCTTGGGAATCTCAACAGTCAATTCTGATGTTTTACAACAACAAAAACAACCTTTAGTAAAAACGCATATACTCCCTCCTCAGAAGTCCAAATTACGTGATTCAAAGTTCCTTAGAAAGCTCAGACATCGATCTTTCCAATGACATATGGATCACTGACGAATTCAAAGTATATAAGTCCCAGCAACCATTTGAAATTAGCTTAATATTTTTGACACAATTGTTTTGTTCAATATGCCTAGTCATGTTGGATGCAGGTTCATTTATCATTGTCTATTTCCTAGGCTCCTTGTTAATTATTATTCACCTATCTACTATTGGAGGGTTGTTCCAAGCACCTATTTAACGGGTGGCCATGTATGAAGTAAAGATAGTTTGATTTGATAATATAAACAGACTTTCTTCTTTGGAAGTGGATTCTTCTTCTTTTGCTCTTAGTCCGATGGTGGATTCCGATTGATGACGAGTGTTGCTCCTTCTCTTTGGTGGACTTCCTTGGAGATTGATTATGTTATATGAGTTACCACTTGTGTTTCCTCATTCCCTTCCATTAACCCAGTGTTAGTAACCCCCCGTTCGTATAACATTTGTAGCTTCATTATAGTATTTTTTGATGGGAGCTTAACAAATAAATCCTATTTATGTTAGACATTTTTAATAGGTCCTATCAAAATATTATTTTCCAATAGGTCTTATTTATATATGTAGTGAATATACATTATATTTTTAATGATATGACATATTGGATCATTTTTTTCATGGTACTTGTTAGAGAAGAAAAAAAAGATTATAGATATATTGAAGTACATACTTAATAAACACTATTAATTGGTAAAAACCCATTTTTAACCTAAGTAATGGGTATTAATCTTAAGTATCCAATTTTAATAACGTACTTAATTGTTCGAGCCCTCAAATACCCATTATTTAGGTTAATTGTTTTTTGTTATTGAATCTAGTTGCCGAGACTTCAAATTATGAATATTATTATGATAATACTCATATGCCCGTTCTTAAACGAAGCTCTAATATTCTACGTTAGATGATTTGCTGTCACATTTGCAATCTATTACAGTTTATGTGATATTTATAATTATGTTGGTTTTTTAGTGTCTCACTAATAGTTGTGTTTTGACTTTGGTACCTCCAATAGTTTTTCTAGATACTTTTTTCACGGCTGAATTAACGTTTGGACAGTAATTGTGCCAATGTCCAAAAAGTTACATTGAAGGACGAAAATTTTACATTGAATGATGATAATATTATAGTTAAAAAAAAATTATGTAATTTTAGGACTTAAAATAATATTGATTATGAATATAGGACAATAAATTTTGTTTTTATTTTTAGTCCCTATTTTCAAATTAAATGGACACATGACATACTGTGATTAGTTAACGTTTTATGAATATGGGTCCGCGCCAGCGACTTTATTAAAAAATAAGGACTAAAACTATATATAAAATATTTGTTGTCCTATTTCCAAAATACATATTACAATATGTTCTAAATTTACAAAGCTCCCCATAAAAAGTATGGAGAACCAAATTATAAATGCGATTAGCAAAGTAGCAAGCTGTAGATGCGACTTCCGGGAGAACTCTTGACCTCCAGGTTATGAGAAATTGAAATTTACAATCACTTTTTATTGTTATCATATGATTACGGTTGTTGTCGGTCTTTTTCTATGCATAACTTTTTGTTATTTTAATTCTTTATATTGTGCATGTGTGTATGTGTGCAGGTATGTATGTTTCAGATTAAAACTTTAGTTTGGCAGAATAAAACACACCAACTATAAATCAAAATAGACATTTCTCCATTAATATTATGTTAGTTTGAACTTTAAAGTATCCTAGAATCACTATTTTAAGCAAACTTTTATTTGATAATGTACGGATGACAACGTAGAGTTGATAATTAGAGTCAGACCATAGAATTGTTTTTCATAAACACCTCTTGTAAGAACCTTTTTTAATTCACTCAAATTGGGTTCTGTATGCTCCGGTTGTTATCTATAGTTGGTGTTTGTGATAAGATATTTGCAGATTTAGTTTTTAGTTTGTGGCTGGCTTTAGCAAGTAAAATGTGTTGAATATTAGTGTTGATACCGAAATTAATATGCTGATGTGGACGAATAATATGAGAACACGTGTCAATCTACTTGGCACAATAGCAACGAGGAAGTTCATTTCCCCAACCAACTCATAGTCTCTCCGAGCAACGAGGATACACCGAGGAGCTTCAGCACTCCGAGGTACTCTAACGCTCCGAGGAACTCCTGAGCAACGAGCAACTAAGGCAGTCCGAGCTGCATCTCTGCCGTATCATTAATTGCCAGATAATCAACAATTCAACTATTCATTGAATGTTCATCATCTTGGCGCACACGATGCCTTAAATGTATTACCCTTTCATATGTATATCATTTAATGCATCAACCCTTTCATGTACAGCCTAAGGGCTATAAATACCTTGTATCACCCTCATTCAAAGGGACCGAAATTTCTTGAGAGAACTGGTACTCGAGAATTCCCAAACACTCATCAATAACATAACAGTGGGCGTAGGCCATTCATATAAGGCTGAACCACTTTAAAAATCTTTGTCTCATTTTATTTATCTGTGATTGAATAATTAGAGCGATCTAATTTTTTACATCAACAGATTGGCGTCGTATGTGGGAACGATTGTTATTATCGTTTTTCAGCAAAAATCATTCATTATCAATGGCGGATAATCCAGAATCTAGCAATCAAAATGCTGGAAATGCTGGAAATCCTCCAGTTCCCTCTGCACCTCCAGATCTGACCGGAATCATGACGAATCTGGCTCAAGGACAAACCGCCATGCAAGACACATTGAGGCAACTCATACAAACCCTTCATGGCAATACACCTGCACGTTCAGGACAGCAAAGCGGTCAGAGGCAAACTTATTTACTTTCTTCACGTTCCAGGCGTACTGAGTCATATCGTAATGAGGAGTCTGATGATTTCTCTTATCAACCTGGGCGAACTTTGTCAATAAGGGCTACAGATACTGATCAACGTATCACCCTCTCTCCAGAAAGACCCAGTGCCTTAGAAAGATTGAGTAGGGTGTCTCCTTTCAGTCGATTAGGCCCTAGGAGAAAGAGGAGTCCACCTAAGACCATGTTGAGGAGTTTTCGACGACCATCAGATCTAAGAGAAGGATCAGCACAATCACGACCAGTTGCTCGTCAAGATAAATCTCAGGAGGCTACTTTAGAACGATCTATTGCTCGAACCAATAGGCCCGAGGAAGGAAATGAAGCGTGGAAAGGATCCCTTCAGCGCTTGGAGGATAGATTGGGAGAAATGGCTAAGGCGAAGAATCCCTTACAACGAACTTTTGTTCAAGGGACACCTTTTGTCCAGGCCATTGTGGGTTTTCCTACCCCGTCAAAGTTTAAAGCACATGTGGTGACACCCAAGTATGATGGAAAGACAGATCCTGTTCTACACATAGAGCAATATCAAGCTGCCGCCGATATCTATGCTGTCCCCGACGAGATGAGATGTAGAGCATTCTCTGGAACTCTTACTGGAGCTGCCCAGATTTGGTACAACAATCTTCCTCGGGGTAAGATTTCAACTTTCTTTCAGTTGGCTGAGTTGTTCATCGGCAATTTCTATTTTGGAGCAAAGCCAGTAAAACGAGTAGCACATTTTTTACGTGTTAGACAAAAATCTGGTGAGAGTACTAGAGATTAGATAACTCGTTTCAATAACGAGAAGCTGGAGGTCATAGATTACGAAGAGAAGACAGCAATCACCGCTTTGATGAGTGGGTTGTTGCCTAACAAGTTGTATTATACTTTGGCAAAAGATCCACCTAAAACTATGTCAGAACTGATGGCAAAAGCGGCCAAAATCATGAATGCCGAGGAAGCTATGGCTGCGAAGAAGAATATAGATAAAGACACCAAGGTGGAAGTCGACAAGTCTAAGAATAAAGAGCATAAGGGCAATGGCGGTGATAAACGCTCTAGAAATAATAAATCATCATGGGAAGTCTTGAAGAAATATGACAATTATACTCCTTTGAAAATGGGTATTAATCATGTCTTGGAAGAAATCAAGAACAACGAGGAGGGAAAATGGCTAAAGAAACTGAAGTCAGACCCTGATTCGAGGAGTAGAGATAAGTACTGCGAGTTTCATAAAGATCATGGTCACATGACCATAAATTGCATAGCTCTTCAGAACGAGATTGAAACACTCATCCGAAGAGGAAAGCTAGCAAAATATGTTGATCTAGGAGGCAAAAAAAGAAATAATGATCGAACTAGAGAGAGGCCTAGATTTCCTCTCCGAACAGAGGAGAAAAAGAAGAGGGACCATGAAGATGATCCAGAGGATGACCCCGATCTTCCAAAGAAACCACGGCAGCCAGAACGAGAGGTATTTTCCATACGTTTTGGATCATTTGATTGTAATGTTATTACAGGAGGAGATGCAGAAGGAGGAGACCATACTGCAGAAAGAAAAGCTTACCTCGGAGAGGCTCAAGCTTGTTCATATATTCAGCGAATAAATATGGCCGAGGACGATCGTCCGAGGAAGGTAAAAAAAGAAAAGCTGGTCATTGGTTTTTCAAAAAATGACCTGGCCGGTGTTCTTTATCCTCACGATGATCCTCTGGTAATCAAAATGAGGATGAAGTAAGTAGTGATTTCAAGGGTGTTGGTAGATAATGGAAGCTCGGCAGACATCATGTACTATTCATGCTTTGATATCTTGAATCTGAAATTATCTCAATTGGAACCTTATCACAGACCCCTCCTGGGTTTTGCTGGCGAGAAAGTTTTTCCACTGGGGACGATCAAGTTGGATATATTCATTAGAACTTGGCCTGCTTGTCGAACAGAAAGAATACGCTTCTTTGTGATGGATAAGAATGTGCAGTCAGCCTACAACATCATCATGGGAAGAGTTGGTTTGAAGAAATTCGAAGCAGTTCCATCAATAGTGCATCAATGCTTAAAATTCCCAACAAACTTTGGAGTAGGAGTTGTGAAGGGTGACCAAAAAGTAGCTCGGGAATGCTATTATTCATCTACCGAGCAAGAGGAGCTTGAGGAATCAAGGAAAAAGACTACTACCTACCAGGTGGAAGAAGATACAGAGATTGAAACTCTCGATCCTAGAGATGAATCCCAACTTGTAAAAGGACAGGTGGTGGAATCTACAGAAAATGTTATTCTGGATGACGAGCACCCTGAACGAGTAACCCAGATAGGCTCATCATTGGATGCTTCAATAAAACAAGAGTTAATAACTTTCTTGAGAAATAGGAAGAAAACTTTTGCATGGAGTCATGAAGACATGCCAGGAATAGATCCAAACTTCCTATGTCATGAACTCAATGTGAATAAAGAGATCAAGCCTGTAAAGCAGAGAAGAAGGGTATTTAGCCCCGAGAAGAATCAAGCCATTCAAGAGGAGGTCGACAAGCTCTAGAAGGCTCAATTTATTGAAGATGTGAAATACCCGGACTGGTTGGCGAATGTGGTGATGGTAAAGAAGAAAAACAACAAATGGAGAATGTGTGTTGATTTCACTGATCTCAACAAGGCCTGCCCAAAGGATCACTTTCCATTACCCAGAATTGATCAGTTAGTGGATGCTACTTCTGGTCACGAGCTGCTTAGCTTCATGGACACTTATTCAGGCTACAACCAGATCAAGATGAAACCTGAAGACAGGGAGAGTACTTCTTTTATTACCCCTAGGGGTACTTATTGTTATAATGTTATGCCTTTTGGTTTAAAAAATGCAGGAGCGACATACCAGCGGCTGATGAACAAGGTTTTTGCCGAGCAAATCAGTTGCAACATGGAAGTCTATGTCGATGATATGCTGACAAAAAGCAAGAAAGCTGCTGATCATCTAGTTGATTTAAGTCATACTTTTGATCAACTAGATAAATACCAGGTGAAGCTCAACCCAACGAAGTGCACATTTGGAGTACGAGAAGGAATGTTCCTCGGGTACATCGTCAACCAAAGAGGCATTGAGGCAAATCCAGAAAAGATCAAAGCTCTTTTAGGGTTGCGATCGCCAACGACGAAGAAAGAGGTGCAGAGTCTTACAGGACGAGTTGTAGCGCTCAATAGATTTGTATCTCGAGCAACAGATAGATGCTTACCATTCTTCAAAACACTTCGAAAAACTTTCGAGTGGAATGATGAATGTGAAAAAGCCTTTCAAGACTTGAAGAAATATCTGGGAACACCTCCGTTGTTGTCAAGGCCAATAACGGGAGAAAAGTTGTACTTATACCTAGCAGTATCAGAGCATGCAGTCAGCTCGGCATTGACCAGATTGGAGAATGGAGTCCAGAAGCCAATTTATTACACAAGTAAGGCTTTCCGAGGTGCAGAGATCAGGTACCCAAAGTTAGAAAAATTGGCATTGGCATTAATTGAAGCAAGTAGAAGAATGAGGCCATATTTCCAGGCCCATACCATCATCGTGTATACCGACATGCCATTAAGACAAGCCCTTCATAAACCAGAAAAGTCAGGGAGACTTATGTACTGGGCAATAGAGCTCGGTGAATATGATATTGTGTATGAACCCAGGTCATCATTGAAAGGGCAAGCTGTAGCAGATTTTATAGCAAAGTTTACATATCCTGATACCTCCGAGGAACAAAAGTTGCTCACTGACCAACCTGTGGATGTTTCAGGATCAACAGACATAAGTCCAGACCGACTCCGGTTGGTAAAAGGGCTTGTGGATGTAGAAAGATCATCAAATTCAAACCCGGATCAACTTCGGTTGGTAAAAGGGCGAGAAGAAATGGTCGATGAGGAGCGAAAATTAACAGGGGAGGATGGAAGAGAGCAGCAGATATTTCACCGAGGAACTCTATTGGATAAGAAATTTGAAGACGAGTTACCTACATGGAGATTGTATGTAGATGGATCATCTTGCACAATGGGTTGTGGAGCAGGGATTGTTTTGAAAACCCCAGACGAGATTGATATAGAATATGCCTTGCGATTTCAATTCAAAACCTCCAATAATGAGGCTAAGTATGAGGCCATGATAGCAGGTTTTAATCTAGCAAAGATCATGGAAGCACAACAAGTGATGGTATTCAGTGAGTCTCAATTAATTGTGAATCAGATGATGGGAACATATGCAGTTAAAGGGGAATTAATGGTCAAGTATCATGCAAAGGTGATGGGATTGCTAGCAGAATTTGACGCCATTCAGTTGATCAGAATACCCAGAATAGAAAATGCACAAGCAGACGCACTGGCCCGACTAGCATCAGCTACTCGTACCGAACTGCGAAGAATGATACCAATTGAAGTACTGGAAAGTCGGAGCATAGATGAAGACCTGACGATGAATGTTATTACCCTTGATCTAGGACCATCTTGGATGGATCCCATCAGGGCATATATTGAAGAAGGAGGGTTGCCAGAGAACAAGCTCGCGGCAAAGAAATTGAAGTTTAAAGCTGCCCGGTATGTACTAACTAATGGTGTTTTGTACAGACGAGGAATTATGGTAGGTTTACAGAGATGTTTACATCCCTCCGAGGTGAAATAATTGATTGAAGAGATCCATGAAGGGTCATGTGGAGCCCATGTAGCAGGTCGAACACTTTTACAAAGGGTGATGACACAGGGATATTTCTGGCCGACGATGAGGGCTGATTGTATAGCCTACGCCAAGAGATGTGATAAGTGCCAACTTTTTTCCTCCATCCGACGAACTCCACAACCATTTTTGACACCCATAACTTCCCATTGGCCATTCGCCATGTGGGGAATTGATTTGGTGGGACCATTGCCGACCACCCGAGGAAGATTCAAGTACCTCGTCGTCGCAGTAGACTATTTTACTAAGTGGGTAGAAGCTGAACCCCTTATCGATATGACGTACAAGGAGGTATACCAATTTGTCTGGAAGAATATCATCTGTCGATATGGTCTCCCTCATGCCTTCATCACAGACCATGGAACACAGTTCGACAACGAAGAGTTTGCTGCCTATTGTCAACAATCAAACATCCTGAAGACTCATTCAGCACCAGGTCATCCTCAAAGCAATGGGCAGACTGAGGTAACGAACAGAACGCTACTAAATGGCTTGAAGAAGAGGCTAAGTGAGGCTAAAGCTAATTGGATTAATGAGCTACAGTCAGTATTGTGGGCTTACCAAACAACTCCCTGAGCAGCAACTGGAGAATCACCATACATGCTGGCATTTGGAAGTGAGGCTGTAATACCTGCTGAGTTGGGTCTCCCAACACACAGAGTGCTAAATTTCAATTCCCCAGTCAGTGACTTGATGAGAAGATTAGATTTGGACATGCTCGAGGAGGTTAGAGAAGAGGCAGCCATTAGAAATGCTGCTTACCAACAACGTACAGCTCTATTCTATAACAAAAGGGTGAAGAAATGCAACTTAAAAGAAGGGGATTATGTTCTAAAGAAGGTCATTCAGAAGCACAATAAACTTGAAGCCAACTGTCATGGACCTTACCGAGTTACAGAAGTTGTCCGACAAGGAACTTACCGAATAGCAACTCTAGAAGGAGAGGAATTTAAGAATGCATGGAATGCTGAACACCTACGCAAGTATTATCAGTAATGTAAAATTTAAAGCAATTCCTTCATTATGAATAAAACGATGATGTTTCACCATCTCCTTCCTTTTATTACAAGTTTTTTGGGGAATACTAGTGTGATACACTACACTGATAGTTCGAGCGTGATCAACTTCGGTTGGTAAAATAGCGAGAATAAAGTATACTCCTTTGGTTAGGAGGCGTACACTTGCGTGATCAACTTCGGTTGGTAAAAGAGCTTGTGGACAAGATAGTTCGAAAGAACCTGATAGTTCGAGCGTGATCAACTTCGGTTGGTAAAATAGCGAGAACAAATTATACTCCTTTGGTTAGGAGGCGTACACTTGCGTGATCAACTTCGGTTGGTAAAAGAGCTTGTGGACAAGATAGTTTGAAAGAACCTGATAGTTCGAGCGTGATCAACTTCGGTTGGTAAAATAGCGAGAACAAATTATACTCCTTTGGTTAGGAGGCGTACACTTGCGTGATCAACTTCGGTTGGTAAAAGAGCTTGTGGACAAGATAGTTCGAAAGAACCTGATAGTTCGAGCGTGATCAACTTCGGTTGGTAAAATAGCGAGAACAAATTATACTCCTTTGGTTAGGAGGCGTACACTTGCGTGATCAACTTCGGTTGGTAAAAGAGCTTGTGGACAAGATAGTTCGAAAGAACCTGATAGTTCAAACCCACAACCAACTTTGGATGGTTAAAGGGCAAGAATAACATTCTTAAAAATGCCAATTTTGGCTAGTTAAGAAACAAAATATGCCAACAAGTTGGTCGGAAGGTAAAACCTTTCCAGAAAGTACAAAAAATTCCAAATTGAACCAAGTATAGTTGGTCGGTGATCAAAACCCACTAACTGTAGTTGGTCGACGAGGAAAAATTATCGACCTTGGTTGGTCGGACACATTTTATGAAAATATTTCAAATTGAACCAAGTATGGCTGGTCGGGGATAAAAACCCATTAACTGTAGTTGGTCGACAAACACTATTTAACAACCTTGGTTGGTTGGAAACATTTTATACTCATCACTTTATTATTAAGTGATCGAACAACATTTTTGATACTTGTAACTGTTTATTACTAAGTTGGTTGATGAACAACACAAAATTGTTATCTTTTTAACAGATACATATGCACAAATATAAAGTGTTTAACAAGCACAACAGAATAGCACTACAGATTTACAAACATAAAATGAAAGTCTTTCATTAAAAATCAAAATAGATTACAAGTTACATGTATATATGCTAACCATTACATTGAAAATCCTATTCTATTGGTTTCTTTCCTTTAGCTTTTGAAACAGGCTCTTCACCAGCAGGAGGATCTTCTAGGCAAAGAGGAGAATTAATGAAATTAACATCTCTGAGCATTCTGACGTTCATCACAGAAGGTATATCCAAGAGATGCTCAGGACGAGATAATTCAATCTGAGAATGAAGACTATAGTCACCAAGATATTTTTAAATGAAACTCCGAGGAATGGAACGAGCTGGGATCCATTCCATGTCCAATTTGAAAGGTGGCACAGGCAAGTCTAGTAACCCTGGAGCATGATAATCCCATAAAAAATGCCCTTGCTCCAATTTTAATACACCCAGGGCGTTCAACCACCCCTGCTTATAACCTTCATTATTGGCGTGTTCAATACGAGCATCTAAATGAACAAGGGCTTCATTGTATCCTGCCATCCAAAATTCCCTGGGCTGTTTATGGAATTGGAAGGTTAATCTATCCAATTGTTCATGAAGGTTTTTGGCGAAAAGATCCTTAGTATGTAAATCAGACTTCGTTACAGCAAGTTGATCTTCCAAAGATAGGTTTTTCTTGGACATTTCAGACAAAGCACGATCTTTTGCATTCAATTGGAACGCTTGAGTTTCCAAAGTAGATTGAGTGCGAGCTTCTTCAACATCACGGCTGAGAACTCTTGATGGACTCCGAGCAGGTGGAGAGCTTTGTTCCTCGACAACATTTTGAATAGCTCTTCCTCGCCCACGAGAACCTCTTCCTCGTCCCCGAGCAGTAGCAGAAACACCAGACTTTCTTAAAGAATCCAATTCTTGCCTTAATTTGGCGTTTTCAACCTCTAAGAAGGATACTCCTTCATCATTGATCGGTACCAAGGCAGCAGATGATGAAGCTGCAGACTCGTATTGCGCCAACTTTTTCTGCAAATTGTTGTTCTCTTGTTCCAGCAGCTCGGCGATCTGTCTGCAGGCCTCAACTTCACCTTCTCAGCTTCAACTATAGACAACTTTTTCTCCCAGACAGCTTTATCCTCACTATACTGTTGACGAGAATCTTTCAAGGATTGGGTCAAACCCAGCAGAGCATCCTCTACCCCCGACGAGGAGCTGGAAGCTTTAATTGCTTCATCTTTCTTCACGATGTTGTTAAAACAATTCACCAGCTAAACAAAGGAAAAAGTGACATGTCAGTACAAAAATACAAGTATTCAAAGAAAGAAAAGAAATTCAGAGTGTGAGAAATTTACTGAAGCAAGGTGACGGGTAGCTAGGGATGTCAGCATATCCCTAGAAATCTTTTCATCAATTCCTTGGACCTCGGGTATGATCCAAGTTTTTATCGAGCTCATGGCAGAGCTCGGAGGAATGATGGTTGGAACACCAACACCACCAGCTAGTAGAGAGGAGATGGTTTCAGTCAGATTGGCAGTTTCAGCCAAATGGACTGAGGATTATTTCCTCAATCTCCTCAAAGGAACTTCAGCAAATTCAACCAAGGAAGAGCTCTTGGTCGGAGAGATAGCAGTCATCTCCACGGGAGCAACCTTCTTGCTCGGAGCCACTGGGGGCTTCTCGGCAGCTTTGGAAGGCGCAACATCCACCTTCTTAGTCCCCTCTGGGACATCAATTTTGCTTTTTTTAGCCTCAGCAGGAGAAGTAGTGTCATCAAATAGAGCAGGAGGAGCTCTTTTCTTGCCCATTCTCTGACTTAAAGGGAGGTGAGAATCTGAAGAAGAATCCTCTGGAGTTGAGGATGGCTCAACAGATCTAATCACAGCACGAGCAGTATAAGAAGTCATATAGCTCCTATACTGCAACAAATATGATGCAGACCTGATGTGCTCGTCTGCCACGTTCTTATGCAAACCCCAGATAAGTTTCAGATGCTTAATATTAACCTCTGATTCTTTTGGAGTTTTTCTTTTACTATCAACTGCAAATAAATACATAATGAAATATCAGTCTTACATTTTGTCAAATATGATAAAAGCATAATTTCATAAGTAAAGGAAAATGAGAATAAACCTATCCCATTGCCATATGGGGGGCATTTAGGACCCTGGTATACTGCATCTCCAACCAAGGGGGCATATTGCCAATTTTTAATAACCACTCCATCTTCAAAATAATCTCTATTTGCATCAGGGAGGTTAACTACAAGAGCCCTATTTAAAAACCTAGTTTTTAAGTAATAAACATTATCTAAAATAGCCCATCTATAGCAATACATAATTTCAGGAATCCCTATACGGGTCCCATGAGTCAGATTTAATTTATACACCCCATTAATTATTCTCCATGAATTGGGGGCTATTTTTGCAGGAACAACGTCAAAGTACTGACATAACTCTAAGCATAAGGGGTTTGGTGGAAAAGAAAATCCACATTCAGCAATGAATAGACTGGGGAACCAATGTCCCTTAGCCAATCGAAAATAATCTAAAGGCTCAGAAAGAACCTCCAGAGTTACCCAGGAAGGAATGGAAAAATCGGAACGAAATACAGAAGAAAAGAAGAGAATCTTACAGGGAAAAAGGAAGAGCTGACAACTAGCGAAGGAAAAGATGAAAGCACAAGAGAGAGAGAGAACATAAAGCTTGAATGTAGAAAATGGGAAAAGGTAGAAGACGGTATGGTTACCTAAGAAGTTTAAATACTTTACCTTGGGAAGCTGCGAAGGAAATGATTACACAAAAGAAACTAATACGCCACCGGCGGCTAAAAGGACAAAAATGCACGAAGATCGAAGCACTCATAAAAATTCGAAAAAGGCGGATTCTGCGAATTTAGAAGGAAATTTAAATATGAAGAAAAGGCTCCTAAAACCCAGGAAAGTCATTTAATATCGCCATATACCGAGAAAGAATGTTCCATACTCCTCAAAGTTCGAAATATGAAACATTGAGAGCTTCTGTTGATACCAAAATTAATATGCTGATGTGGACGAATAATATGAGAACACGTGTCAATCTACTTGGCACAATAGCAACGAGGAAGTTCATTTCCCCAACCAACTCATAGTCTCTCCGAGCAACGAGGGTACACCGAGGAGCTTCAGCACTCCGAGGTACTCTAACGCTCCGAGGAACTCCTGAGCAACGAGCAACTAAGGCGGTCCGAGCTGCATCTCTGCCGTATCATTAATTGCCAGATAATCAACAGTTCAACTATTCATTGAATGTTCATCATCTTGGCGCACACGATGCCTTAAATGTATTACCCTTTCATATGTATATCATTTAATGCATCAACCCTTTCATGTACAGCCTAAGGGCTATAAATACCTTGTATCACCCTCATTCAAAGGGACCGGAATTTCTTGAGAGAACTGGTACTCGAGAATTCCCAAACACTCATCAATAACATAACAGTGGACGTAGGCCATTCATATAAGGCTGAACCACTTTAAAAATCTTTGTCTCATTTTATTTATCTGTGATTGAATAATTAGAGCGATCTAATTTTTTACATCAACAATTAGTATAGAAGACTAGCTTCACTTTTACTTACTAACGTGAACAACTTGATTTAGTAGCCTTTTCATCAAGATACTATTATTTAATTATGTTATCTTTTTATTGGTAAATAAAATTATTTTTCTCCTAATGTTTAACTGTTGACTAAATTTGTTATTTGAGTGTTACCTTTTTTTATGCTTTAGATATTTCTTTATTGTAACCACGCACAATGTTTTGTACTTTTACTTTTCATGCAGTAATATTAGTATTTTTGGTTTAAAATTACGTGGAATAGTAGTGAAAACCGTATGAAGGCTATTTTGGGTTTAAAACTGTGTGGCCTTTCTCTTTTGATAGTTGTCTTGACTAATCTAATATGAGTTTGAAATAACCGTGATGGGAGAGTGGTGAATATTTTGTTAATTTTGTTCTATACTATAAGTTCATATAAATTGTCCAACTGTTTTGATAGTAAATACATTTCTCTTTTGATAGTAAATATTCATGCATGGAAAGGTAAGACACATATAAGAAACTCAACATACCAATTGTCAAATGTGGCACTATAAAATCGGTCGAATTATATTAGTGTTGGGGCATTAAGTTTTTGTACATTCTTTTGTCATGATATGTTATGATTTGATATTAGACGTCATATTATTGTATGAACGTGCCATTATTCAATGATACTAAAATACCTTTTATTACTATGTCTATTCAGTTATGATTCAGTTTTTTCTACTTATTGTTATCCAAAATTTGTATTATAATGTGAGGCAGTCAACAATTTTCCAATTGGATTAACAGTAAGTGTATAAAATTGTCAAGAGTGTACCAACCTTATATTCAGGGAGTTAACAGGTTTTTTGATTGTGTTTTTCAATAAATATCTGGAGTTAATGATCAACCGTGAAAGATAAATTGTTTATGAGCATCTCATCATACATAGATTTGTTAAAGAATTATTTCAGGTGAATTTATCACGCAGAATGTGATCCATACACTATAGGAATTAATCGATCAGATGAAGTACATTATTCATACAACTGCTAGATGATGCATTTGAATATATAAGTTTAGATGTCATGCATTGTAAGAACCCATATGAACACGATGGTGGGTTGGATGAGTGGAAAAAATAAAAAATGTTCGGAAACAAAAAATATATATATAAATTTCTACAAGTTTAAAAAGCATTCATCTAGACCAAGAACAAGACAGATAAAAGAAACGAGTTATTTCCATTCATGATTTTGTAGAAAGATTACAAAAGATCAAAATAGAAGTCTAAAATACATAAAAAAAAAAAAAAAATCTCAAGCATCCTTGCCATAATCATCTTCAACTCTGTTTGAGGTGTGAGGAAGCTATTATTAATGCTCGTTTTTCTGACCAAAAGGCTCGACTTGCTCAGACACTTTGTCATCTTATTTTTGTTATTTTTCCCTATCATAGGCGGAATCTGGGAAACATCAAACTCAAGATACATGGAAGAGATAATGTCTTTACCATTAACAAAGTAAGCTATACAGAGATCGCATACGAAGGCCTTAGATTTGAAGTAAACATCCATCTATCCGCACGTCAATGGTGTCCTCGATCTAGCCATCTAGTTCTGACTTTCGAATGTTAATTTTGGAGATATAAAGCTTGATTATAGTACTAATCATCCAACTCAACATCCATCAACCTAGACTTCAGGGAGACTAGGTTAGTAGCTGTTGTGGCCAAAGTGAGGTTCTATTTATCCAACTTCAAGTAGTTGGTCTTTAGAGCCTCATAGGAATACTTCAGCTCCTTGTCTTCAGACGTAAGCTTCTCCTAACACTCGTTCCACTTCTCTAGTCATTCAGAGGTGCATTTCTTAAAGTCAAGATGGACCACCTTAACAGAGATGACTCTAAGAATTCAACCAAGCCAACTGAGACTTCAACTTCTCCTTGTCAACAATTCACGCTTCCATCCAACTCAAAACTTTTGTTAAATAATCCCACCAAGCCACCATATTTATTCCACCCAACCAGTTTAGCTGTCCACCATATTTATTCCACACACCATATTTATGGTTCTATAGCTTCCTTTAACACCATATCTTCGGTATAAACTTTTCTATAAATAAATTATTTCATTTCATTTGTAACACACACCCTAACATACAATTGTACTGGCATATAACCCACGCGATGGGCGGCCCTTTTCTAATTATTTATATATAGTATATTTGATAATTTGTTATACAAATATGAATAAACATACATGTTGTTGTGAGAGATTCGAGTATGAATTTCGTTAGCACTTGTGGATTTGAGCATGATTATTATACAAACAATTATCTTGGCCGGTACTTGATGGCCAAAATGTCGCAATTGAGGACAATTATTGCATTGTTGATTAATATCTAGAATAAATGTCGATCATTCCAGGTCCATTTTACAAAAAACAATTGTTTTAAAAGATGCTTTATTTTTGTTAGAAAAAGAATAAATTAATAAAACAAATTGTATTTTTTTACTAAAAAAATTAGGTTTAAAACAGTTTTTTTAATTATACTAACAATAATTTTAAAATAAATATATGGCGTGATTTGAGGTGTAGGTGGATCTCCTCTCGACACATGTTTATGTTTGGTATAATATTGGATCTTTATTTATTTTACTGTTTAATAACATAATATAAAACAAAACAGTTTGTAAAACATGTCTTTTATAAAAAAAATATTATTTTTTTTAAATAGTTAAATCATGTTATTTTTGTAAAAACAGTTTTTATTTTATATAATTATTTTGAATTGTTAAAGAGTTTAAAAAAATATTGCGAAAAAACGTATTTCCAATAACAAAGTAGATTTCCAACTAAAAAAAAATTCTAGTAAAAAAATAGAGAAAATATTCAATAATTATTGAAAATCTAGAAAATATATAAAAAGCAGAAAGCATAAATAAAAGTATGGAAAATATAAAAAGAGAAAAAAAAATTCAAGAAATCGATTTTTTTTTAAAAATATTTTGCAAAATGAATAAATATTCTAAAAAGCTTGAAAAAAATACGACAAAAATGAGTTTCCAATAACAAAATAGATTTCCAATTAAAAAAAAAGTAAATGTCTAACAAACAAGAGAAAATATTCAATAATTACAGAAAATTTGAAATATATAGAAAAACTAGAAAAAATATTTAGTAAGAATAAAAAAGAAAAATAATATCCAAAAAAAAAAATTATGACCTTGATTAAAAAAATATTGATAAATGATTTACAGCCAAAAAAATGTTTTCATCCAAACAAAATAATTTCTTGTAAAATAAAAATAATTTCCAAATTTTTTTTATCTCAAAAAACTATTTTCTAATAGGTAAAAAAATATCATCAAATCTCAGGAAAAAAAACTTCATCCAACAGTCTAAAAAAAACAAATTGAAATTTTGGATTAAAAAAACATCAATCTAGAAAAAAAAAATCACAAAAACAATACCATATACACGGCTCTTCACCCCCCTACTTTCTTCCTCAACCCATCCTTACACCACTAACCCGGATAAAGCCATAACCTGAGATCCCATACCCGTCCATAAAATTAATTGTATATTTTAATATATATAAAAATAATGATTAAAAATTCTATTAAACAAAAACACGACCACCAAAGTCTCGTATGATGCAGCACCGAGTGGTGAACAGCCTATCCAAAGCTTCCACCATCTCATGTCTGTGACAAACTGCCTCATTGTGGGCCACAATCAACTTTTTTCTACCTTATCTACTTGTTATTATAGACCATGCATGCTTCTTCACCCTCCCGTATTCCCTTCCCACCCTTCCCTCCTCAAAATTACCCAAAGTAACAAATGTGCATACAATTCATTGAAACAGTAAAAATAAAATATAAAATAAAACACAATACCACCATGACTAAACTAATTCCCCCTTTTCAAAACCTCAATTGTTTTATGAGTACATCAACACCATCAATTATGAGATCAATTTAAAATTAGAAACATAAACAAACTAACCACAATTATTACATAATATCATCATCTGAGGTTTCGGGAATGGCGTACTCATTCAAGTCGTTCTTTTCTTTCGATTTGGAAACGTGAAGAGAGTTTTGGTTTTGAATAGCGGCGACCCTAGCTCCGACCTTGGTGGCCTTTTTTCGGATAAAAGCGGCTGATAAATCTCATAAAATGAGGTGGAGTACATATAATGACTTTTCTGATGGGGACGTCCAAATGGAAATGAAAAGGATATTAAAGGTTTTAAGATGATTATGAGCCATTTAGTGGGTGGAGAAGCTGGAAAACCAAGGTGGAAATTAATTGGGTTGTTTATTAGAAGAGACCCTTGGGAAGAGGAAGATATTTTGTGGGTAGGTAACTTAAATGTAGTTTCCTCATTAATTATTATTTATACCTCGAATACTATTATATTAGGGGTATAATATAGATATCTCTGTCCCCATTATCAATATATATCTCTTATTTATGTTTTCATGGTATCAAACCAAAGATTCTAATTTATCTTCATTATCTTCCACTTATAATCTGTGTCCATCTTATTTTTATTTGTGTTATTGTAATTGTTTTACAAAGCATCTCTCCACCCTCATACACATTTATCACGGATCTTATGTTATTCACTCTTTTGGTTATCGCATCTTCTTTGTTAGTTCATTCATTTGTCGAATCTCTTCCCATACAATTAACTCTTATGCCACTCCATATAACTCCACCTTCATACCCATTTCTCCCGTAACTAATACCACACTCTCACTATATACACCACACACACTCCTCATTTCACATTTTCCATTTCAATATCTTATTTATCAACCAATCATCATCCTATGCTTCCAAAAAAAGTTGTCCACACCCACGGCCTATCGTTACCAAGTTTTGTGGTTCGTGCTCTCTAAAATTCTCTCTTATGGACCACTATGATAATTCTCAGCCCATTGGCACCAAGCTATATGGCCCTAATTATATTATCTAGGCCCAAGCTATGACAAGTTTTCTCAAGGGCCATAAACTTTGGCGATTATAAGTGATGATATTATTGAGCCAACAAAGGGAGAAAACGAAATTGATTATAAGATTTATGAATGACTCGATGATTGGGGTTCTAAAAATCATCAAATCATTACATGGTTTCACAACACCTCTACAACATCCATTACTCTCTAATTTGTATATTTTGAATCTACTATGGCATTTAGGATTTTCTAAAGAAATGATACACAACCACTAATCCTGCTCATCAATATCAGCTGAGAAATCTTCATCGTATGCATCAAGAACCCATTCAGTCCATCAATAATTTTCTCTCTGAGATGTATTTCATTTGGGACTAGTATACTTTTTCTGAACCTATACATATGGACTTGTGATACTCATGTCGAAAAGTTCACTACTTATAGAGATCGACAACATTTGGTACTTTTTTTGAGGGATTTAAATGATAGATTTGAACTGATTTGAGCCTCTCTACTTCACCAAAGTCCTCTACCTACCTTGGAGAATGCTGTCTCTGAGACTCTTTCAAAAGAAACTCGACTAAGTACTCTCATATCTCAATTCGTGGATACTGGACTTGTCACTCATGATCCCCAAAATAATTACTTAGTGTCTCAAACTTAAAATGCAGCTTTTATAACTCATTATTCCACAAACAACCATTTAACACACTACAAGAAAAAATACCTTTTTATGACGCTCGAAAAATTAATTTAAAGACATTTATTTTAAATATATTATTTAAAGGTTAATATATTATTAATGTGACATTTCTAATATAAAATGTCATTATATATATATTAGTATTATTTTTCATGACCCTTTGAATATAAAAACTACATTTAATTGTAGATATTATGACATTTTTAAGAGTTTTCTAACCAAAGTGTACATATTATGACATTTTTTTCTCTCCCGAAGATTAGAAGCAGGGTTTTTTCCCCCTAAGTTTTTTTGGTCTTTTCGTTTTCTCCCGTTCCCTCTCCCTCTCCTTTTGGCTCATCCTTCTCTCACTCAAGCTTCTCCTTATCTCTCTCTCATGCTGTTTCATCCTCATCTCTGATGCTATTTCTCTCTCTCTCTCTCTCACGTTGTCTGCTTCTCTCTCATGCATCTTTTTCTCTCAGTCCCCTAGCATTCCACACTAACGAGATATTAGAGGTAATATCCATATATATATATATATATATATATATATAGACACACACACACACACACACGCACTCACTCAAATCATATTCGTGTACTGTATTTCCTTTCTCTTCTTATTAGTTACATTTTCTCACTACCTGTTTTTTCTATTTACGTTTAATTAAGTCTTGATCTCTAAACTACTCATTCTTGATTTTTATTATCCTTCACCTTTGTATTTCAGCAATGTGAAATTTCTAGGTTTAAATTTATCCACAGTGTTAATTTTATCAGATCCAATCTCTCAGTCTCATTTCTTTTTTTCTTGTAGCCAGAGGAGGATGAGATGCTCGTGTTGCATTCCGATTTAGTCATAGAAGGCCCTCAACCCATGGAAGGTATTTCATATTTATGTTGATCATTAAAATCTTACAATTATATTTATTGTGTCAATTGTATTTTAGGTATTGGTAACTTATTTGATTAGATTGATTTTATTTTGTTTTTTTATAAGATCCATACTAACCGATACGTATTATATACAAAAAAGAAATACAAAAGAAATTACCGGATACATATTATATTCACAAATTCATTATCTTTATTATTCAATTTTTGATCTTTGATATTTGTGTTCAATTGCAGACTGTTAGGTCATAAGTCACAATGTGTGTTTTTTTATAAACTCTCAAATTAAAACCTATGTATATATAAAATGTGCATTTGAGGTGTCAATTTATTATAATTGGATTAAGTTAATCAATATGGTATGTGGGCTCATTATTAACAAGTGAAATTTTTAGTATTTTTAGAGAATTTATGCTTTTTGAATACTGATTGGAACCCAACTTCCTTATGTCTTTTGATGGAATTTAAGAACAATAGTGTTTTTGATTCATTTTTTGCGACCTTGGCGTGTTGTCGGCTATAATTATGCATCATAGTTTGATGAAATTCTCATTTCCCGTTAACTAAGATGTGCATTACTTCTTTAATAATTATCTTTGTTCTCTTTATCATTCGTATCTAGATTTATTTTATTTCTAGGTGTATCTTTGTTGTGTTTGATGTGTGTGTGTGTTAGGGGGGGGGGGGGGGGTTGTGTGATTATTTGCGATCTTAGAGTGGTGAGAGTCAACACATAACATAGGGTATCATACCATGTGTAATGTAATTATAGATGTGAGGATTGTACGCATTAACAGATGCCATATCATACCATAAGTTTATGAGCAATTCCTAGAATTCGGGAGAGTTGCGTCCCCTTCCATTGGCTAGTGTAGTGTATTTAGTTCTCATAGGTTCATTAAAAGTCATGATGTCGTAATGTCCGATGGCACCTATCTGTGAGGTGCCTAACATGACTAGCTTATGTTAATAGAAATTAGAGTGTAGCCTCGTTGAATTGGAAGACCAACTACATAGTAGTTGTGTTAATATAAATGAGATAGTGACGACCTGGTATTAGATTACTATAAATATGTTGAAATCATATGATAGAAATTTATAAATGGTGTTTTGGTATGCTTAGACAAATGGCATGACCTTTGAAAAGTTTTGTATCCAATTCTGCAATTACGTTTCAGTTGCTTTGCTTAGCCAAATGGCAGGCCATTTGGCTTGCTCAGTCTCTGTGTCTAATTATACAATTGCCTCATTAAAATATTGCTTATTATAATTGAAGACCGTATCAGGGAATTCATAAAACTCTCAGTAGAAGGTAGAGAAGTTAAAAGAAAGTCGAATACGAATTAAGTGGGTTGGAGGAAGATTTGCAATTACAGAAGCAGCCTTATAGGCCTTTAATGACTGATCATCACAATCTTTCCTTTACTGCTTTGTCTTAAATCAGTAAGATACTGATAGTATCCTATGGATTTAGATTCGAGATGGTAATGGAAGTCAATCTAAAGCTGGCTGAAAGCAAGTGGGAACAACTCTTTTCGTCGACTCCTTGCCCTCCGCTTCAACCTTCCATGCAGTAATAGAATCCTAACTGGAAGAATTAATTTGTTTGTGCTTATATAGAGTGAAAGACTGACTTTCGTACAAAAGACTTCGCAGTCGTACCATCTTATCTTGCATTCCTACCCACTTTATTAGATTACGGGGTTCAGAACACAACCATGAGCTACGGTGGAACTAGAACTAGGTTTCGATCATGATATGTATCTGAATATAAGGCATAAGGAACTGAACCAACGCAATCCACTGTAAAATAGGAAGACATAACTGCAGTGCTTCCCTTTCACGTGTATATAAGAAAACTGCCGATCAATGTCGGCTTGTGCGTGTGCACAACTGTGGCATTTGGTGTTAGTTTGGGGTTGAAAGATGGAGATGTCAAGGCATTTGACTTTTTTATGAGTATCTAATGGAGTAGTGTTTGTCGGTTGATAATCTATGTGTGTTATTTTAGATATTAAAATACCTCAAAGCTTTGCTTAATGTTATGGTGACACGTGAATTAAGAAAATTCCTTGGTTTGAAACTCCAAAAGGTTAACATGTTCTCATTATTTATAAAGCTAAATCTAAGGACAATTCAAAGACTGAAAATACTTATTAAAAAAATTATGTTTAGAGTGGTACCATAAATACACAAATCTGACTTTCATATGAGAGGTTATCCTTGCTGTTGTACTTCTCTCTGAAGCAGTCCTCTGCCCTTGCATTAGAACATAGACAGTTGCGAAAAAGAATTCATTGAATAAGGGCATGATTCATTGTATGCCTATTCCGTCCATAATGACTACTTAATTGATGCAAAAATTAATACTCAAATCAGGATTTAGTGTCGTCTAACATATATCGAGAAATGGGGAGATTTAAAAAGTTAAAGTGTGTCTATTAAAAAAATTACAGTCCAACATCATACTACTCTGTTTCCATATCAGACAATAACATGGCATGTCCCTTTAAAAGCAAATCATCACCATTACAAAATTTCTTTTGTTCATATATACTTAGGTAACTTCATCCATCCGATGAATGAAGCTTGTATGCATTCATCTTCACTACGCTCCCCAAAAAATCAGAATTCCATTATCTATGTACAGAACAAATCTAGACAATAAATAAGAAAGCCAAAATCTAAAATGAAATTTTATAGACAAAAATAGAACAAAAAGAAAATGATTCTAAAACATATTAAATTCGAATCCATATAATGGAGTACACGCTATAAATGGAGGATGTGTATAAACTAACAGAACTTGATGGGTGACTCTCTATTTTTCCCCTCAAATGATGTGCTGTTTTGACTCGTGATTGATCTGCCAAAGTGACCTCACTGAATCCATAGTTGATCTAGTGATTTTTATACTGAATCAACAATAATTTTTAGTGTGCATAGGGGCCGTTTAAGTCTACTCCAAATGATATTGTAGGACATATTTTCGGTCAGTTAATAACACTATAAAACTAACTCGTGATTTTTTTTAAAGAGAACAACAAAATTTAAATTGAGGTTTCAGTTGCGGGTCAAAGCAGAGAGTGACTTGCAGTAAAAACGAGAGGTTTAAATACAAAACTAATATCTTCTATTCGTATCTGTATAGTCTTTGTTAACGGGGTCCTCTTCTCTTTTCTATGTTGAAACTAAGGAATTTAACTCATGGTTTGAGCATAAATAAAACGAGATTTCAAGAAGCTCTAATGGATAACAATAATTCTGACATTTGATTTTAGTATTGGATTGAATATCGTTTGGTTAGGGCATGGACTACCTGTTCCAACATTCTTGAATTTATGGGTGTAGGTTGATCTAAACACTGGAAAACCACATTACAATGGTGGTTCAATTGAATTTTGGATTTCCTTTACCACCATGTTGAACAATTATGGCCTTGTGACTTGGTTGTCTGAGACGAAAACAACGGTAGTAGAAACGTTGTCCTATATTACCGTCATTCATTAAAAAAAAGTGATTTATATATTTAAATCATCTTCTTTAAACAAGAGTGGACATAAAAAAAATTGGGCCCTTAAATAAGTGGACATAGTAGTGGGGGACCTGTGCGATCACATCCACATCGAGCATGCTTTGTGTGGACATTGAGTCTTTTTTGAAGTAGCATTGGAAAGCTTTAAACTATATGCACTGATTTATACTCTGTTCGAACCGTTATAATTTGATTGCTCTTAGATGCCATATTCTGTCATACTATAATTAAGGTTATAATTTTATCAATATTCATATATGACCATGAAGCTCACAGTTCTATTGAATGATTTTACGTTATCTAATTCTACTCATCTTTCGTATGATTTTAACTTATTAAGGACATGATGAAGAATATATGTGGGGTGTTGAACAAGGACGATCAAGAATATACTAGGAGAGCTACAATCGCAGTCGTAATTTCATTTATGACCTCAAAATCAGTTGAGTTTGAGGATTACTGACTTAATTTATACTTTCGTGTGTTGTAATGAGGTTGAGAACCCCTGTAGAAAAAATAGAAGATACATGGATTCCTATACCGTGTATCTGATAAGAATATTATCACAATGGTCCATTAAAATTGAAAAGGCTTGATTTTGATCGAAAGGTTACAGGTTCCTAGAACAGCCCCCGGATTGAATTCACAGATGTTTATCAATGATCAATAGGTTGCTTTTTGATATAGTAGTCAACCAATAGAACAGAAGAGATAATAAATATATAAGCAGAAGTAAATACATTCTCTTTTTACTACATAACAAACAAAAGAACATAATAAATAAAATACTTATGTCAGCAGGAACAAGAATGCTATGTTCACACATCAAATATATGAGACTCAAGTTAGTATTCAATATCAACATCCATCCATGTTACCCCCCTCAAAGGTTGGGTATAGATCGTATCAGTGTATTTTTTAAATCCACAGTATGCGCTTATCCCATGTATTTTTTTAAACATTCAGTAGTCTTCACAACCACCTTCGATTTTTCTTTTGAGTTGCACCTATTCTCATTTGTGGTGTTTAATTTGTTAGCCTAATGAAATCTTTCTAAGGTGCGCAAATATTCACAATGGTTGAGGATTAAAGGATAATGTGTACTTGGCATAATAATGGGTTATGTTTCTGAAAAAATGAAAAATGTGTAAACTTGTAATAACTGATTACCCTTGGCAGCTACATTTGTATTAAGTTTGGCAAAATCTACATTTGGTTTCAACCAATTAATTAGTTGAAAGAATTTTGGCTTTGGTTTGTCAATATTGATTTTGAAAAGCTGAATGATATTTTCATGCTTCAGAGCTTTAGATCCTGAGATTTGAAGCATTTGTCTTAGGAATAAACTGTAACTAGAGTAATCATTTGATTAATAATTTGCTTGGTGTCCATTTTTGAGTTTTCATAGAGGCATTTGTTTCTACTCTTCCATATTTTCCATATCATAGCTCCAGGAATAGTGATAAGTAAGGATTGAATAAAGTCTTGATTAGGCTTCCTAATCCACCATGACATCAACATCAAATTGATGGAGGAGTAGGATACTTGCAAGCCAAATAATTCAGCAAATAATTTCCAAATAGATGAAGCAATTGGACCATTTACAAAGAGATGATAGAATATTTCAGGATGCTAGTGGTAGCCGTAACATTTAGAGGCCAAGGATACCCTTATTGATTGTATAAACTCATCAATAAGAACAATTTTATGGTAACACTTCCAAAAAAAAAATTGAAAACTTGTGAGGATGAGCTGAGTTCCCAATGTTTTTTACATAGGAATAAGGGGGATTTATCTTTTCTGATCATGTTCCAAATAGATTGTGAAGTGAATGGACCATCGTATGCAAGATTCAGTACTTTGAGCCTTTAATCTCAGTAATAAACTAGTCTTTTGTGGACTTAATCTTTTCAATTCACTTAAAGAGTATTACATCGAATGTTATTTGAAATATTTTTGTATTTGTTCCAAAAATATTCAGACCACAAGTTGCCTTCTACCTGTAAAAGACAAGAACTTTGATTGCCAACCTTCAACTTTAGACTTGATCTTCTGAATGAGGTCCTCAAAGTAGATGTGTTTTATTTTTTTATTAGAAGGAAAAAATCTAAATGTATACGTTTATCTCTCCCACTGGAGATGGACTAATAGTTCCTCTACCCTCTTCTCATTATTCCTTACCTCCCACAAACTCCCCAAAAAGATAAATATATATTGTGTTTTTTTGTTTGTGTGTGTCCATTTCTAATGTTTTAATTCTAGCTAATATGTGATTATTTAGTAGTTATGTGTGGTTGTGTTCCTATGTACACCTTTCTGTGCATATATTATTTATTACAATTTTTAGTTAGTGAAATTATGTTGTACTCCTAGACTTTTAAGAAATTTCATGTTTAATCAACCCAAGTGTTAATTTTCTAATGAAAAAATTTAGGATGTTCAGTTGATACCGATTTCATTTCAGATATGTACAAATAATTATGGTTGTAAATAGTTTTGACCATAAATTCTATTTATTATAAGGGTCATTCACAATAATATTTCTCATGTTCTATCCCTATCTCTTGAAGATACTTAATAATAGCCCATCATCTTTTAAACAAGTCTATTGTTGGAAGTTCTAGAAAACAAGAACATCTGGTAATATTTTTTCTCTTTTGTCTTGTCCATCCACCCTTGCATTTCACTACTAACCTAGAAAAACTTATTCAACATAATTTGATCGGGAAACTATATATTATTTATACCTTTAAATAGAGTAAATCCCAAGTATTTAATTGGGAAACTTTTACACTGAATCCCATTACAATCTTCAATTTGCTTCCGTCTTTGCACACTGTATTTAGGATCAAGATTAAGATAACTCTTCTTGTAATTAATTTTTTGGTCAACAGCATGAGCATACTTACTTACAAAGTGCATAAGATTTTTCGAACTTCTTTTATCACCTATTGAAAATAAAATAATGGCACCAACAAAGCTTAGATACGAAATATGAGTACTTCCACTGGGATGATCAATGATTGTTGGCTATGTGCAATTAGGGGATGGGGAGATGGCGTTATGTTCGTTTTTAAATATGCTAGAAGAACAAGTGAAAGCAATTGAGGTGATATACTCTAGTGTTCTTCTTGCTTGTGGTAGTTTAGCTACATTGGAGGCAGACGTTCAAATTCGTTCATTGACTATTAAAACCCTTTGTGACGAAGATGTTGTAGTTGGAAATGCTTTGATAGATATGTATGCCAAGTGTGGGAGCATCAAGGATGCTCATTTGGTGTGCTTCTCTTGAATACATGAAAATAAATCTTTACCAAGTTCATAAAAGTTATATTATGAGCTATTGTCATTGCTGAATAAGGAGAAGCAGAATTAGTACTATGTCTTCAAGAATTAATGTTTATTAACTTAATTTATATATTCATTTGATGTATTACTCGACATTTATAAAATATGTTGTTGGCATAACATATTCTTTTTGATTTTATTAATTTATTTTTTACTAAAAACAGAAGTACTCAGTTTGTAATCTCTGTTCGTGTATACCTCAAGTATATACTGAGTTTACATATAGGATAATATATATCTTGGCACGTAGACATGTAAGAGAGTGACATTAGATACTACTTAGAACATTGTCTAATAAACTTGTTATTTTATTGTCATTTTTCAGTCAGGTCCGAATATCTACCAATCTAGAGAGTTGCGAGAACTATTAAAAGAAATTGCCAAGGCTTAAGGGAATACATATATGAGAAATACAATGACTAAGAAGAATGCTAATAACTTAGGAGATTAACACTCATAAACAATACATTGAATATAATAAACATAAGTTTCTTTTTGTTATACACTTACTCTGTAACTTCATTTGCCATTTTAATATAATTAAATAATTTCTTTAGTTGCGCATAATGAAATTTATTACTTCTAACAAAATGCGTACTACACATTTGCACCCACACATCGCTCGGGATACATGCTTGTTATCCAACTACTGGAATCCTAGTGTAATACCCCGTACTTTTGGCTATATTTATTTTTGGGTTTAATTAATTAAATGCGTATTAATTGGAAATTAATTCGGGTTATAAATACTAATGAGATGCGAGTTGGTATTTGATTATGTGCATACGTGTTTTGATATATGTATTTGGTATTATAAAAGTTATCGTGAGATTTATATACGACATTTTATAAATTTTGTTGAGACGCGTGGGACCGCCGCGTCATGGTGAAATATTTTGATAATAAAAGTGAATTTAAAATATATAATCTGTATGGTCATTTTGAGTGCGCCAACGCATCCGAAAGGGTCGAGATAGTCAGAAAACACTAGCTGGGGGTATAGTTTGGGTCCCGGGATATTTTTAGGCCATACCGGCAACTTAATGGGTATTTTGGTAATTTTACATTTTGAGGAATTAAAAGTGACGAAAATTGGTTAATTAAATCTGATGTGGATTTGACCCACTAAGCCCATAACCAACCCATATTAACCTAAAAGGCTACGTAGGTTATCATTTAGGTTTTCTAAGTTCCCCAAATCAAACCCTAGCCACCTTAAGCCACCATTGGAGAAGGAGCTTGGAGAGAGGAATTTCTGCAGAAAACTTCATCAAACCTACACCAAAATCAGAAATCAAACTAAGGCAAGTGACTTTATTCCATTTAAATTCAGAGAATGTCTTTTCCATGTTAGAAATTGAAGAATTTTGATTGTTCTTGAAAGATTAAATGAAAACCCATGTAGTTGGAGTTTAGAACTTGAAAATTTGGAAGAGAATTGCATGTAGTATGATAGGTAGATGATTTCCCTCATAATAACTGTGATTAGGAGAAATTAAAACGAATTAAATTCTGGGATTTGATGATGATATAAAGTTAGGGTTCATGTTCTTGAGATATTGGGAAAAAGTGTAGAAATTTGTAAATTTAATTGATGTTAGGATGGATTGATCCCTTAAAAACATGTTAGGATGTGACTATATAAGTTTAGTATTGATTATAGACCTTTAAACGATTTGTTGGGACTTAGTTTAGAAGATTTGAGGTGTTAAAATGGATGAAAAACGAATTGGGGAAAAATCTGGGCCGAAACTGGTCAGTCGTTAGAAGCAGTCCCCAGGTCGTTCGAACGAACTCGTTCGAACGAGCTTCTAACGAGTTGACCAGTCGTTGCTAACGAGTAGTGATTTCGTTCGATATCTCGTTCGAACGAGATATCGTTAGAAGGGACAGTTCGTTCGAACGAACTGGATCTCGTTCGAACAGCCTCGTTCGAATGAGACTTCTAACGAGCTGACAGTCCAAACTCGTTCGAACAGTCTCGTTCGAACGAGACTTCTAACGAGCTGGCAGTTTGGGCCATTTTGGACTGTTTTGATTTTTGGAGTTCCGTAAACTTATTCGAGGATATAGATATCATTCCGTAGATGTAGTAATGATAGAATCGGGACATTTGGGTATTTATGAGAAGGAATTTACATACGAGAGTTGTATTACATGGACGGTTTGGGTTGAGACATGAGTGTCTACTACGACGTGAGAAATTATGGCGCGTATGATTACAAACCGGAATAGTACAAATTATAATAATTATAGTTAGTACGAGAGTGCAATATATACTACGATTAAAATACGGTATTACTAAGATGTGTGTTTACTTAGTATTGGTATATGAATTGTGTGTATGACATACCTGCCATACTTGATATCACGGGAGGTTGCGTTCGATTAGGACCCTCTAATCCTTGTGTGCCTACGGGGGGGGATATAGACTGGTACCTCGATGAACATAGGTCAAAGAAAGAGTTATTGGGATATTAATAAGTCCGCTGATCGTGGGAGCGTAGGTATGTGCGTGACCCATGTGATGTGACTGTGTTCGCCTCCACTATTTGTGATTTGTGTTATCTGAACTATTCCTGAGAGATTCAGAATGTGTGATCCTTATGTACGTGATGTACCGGTACGGATAACATAGTATGTGTGCACCGCAGCTTAGTTCTCAGGGTGCTTGTATTGTATATTTATGATGTGAATAATATACACTTAATTAATGAGAACATTCATGTTAATGTTGTATAAATAATTACGGTATTGTTCCGAGAAACATAATGAGTTAGCTGATAGAGAAATATATTGCATATTGAGCATCTGAGTTTACATTAAATCCCTATCTAATTACGAGCGTTATATGTTAATAGGACCGGGTAATAAGGGTAGGAACTATTACAGTCTAGCTGGTTATGATGTCACTTAGCTAGTGGTTTATATCATTGTAGATGGGTACTTACGTTAGGAGTGCACAGTTAGACGAGAGGTGAGAATATCATGTGAGTGTACGTCCTAACATGTACTTTGAATTTAATGTTTTAAATGTTTTTAAAGCACTTGCAGGTTTTTAAAAATATAACTCCACATTGGGGCTCTGACCCGTTTTCTTTTCAAATCTTTTTCTTGTAAAACCATTTTAGGTGCCCAGCCACAGGGACACCAAGCATAGGATACTCATTCAGGTGACGAGCTGTAGCTGGTTGTGGAAGCTACAGGGATTTGCATGTAGATGCTTCTATCTTTTGGATTCCAGAGTCACTATCTATCAGTTGTAGGGCATGTTGCCCATTTCTATTTAGAGACATCTTTTACATTTTAGTTCTCAGACTTTAGCATGTATTATTTCAGTATTCGGTTATTCATTTCAGTTATGGGATTGTAGTGAGGAGTTTTCCTCCAGACTTTATTTACTCTATTGTGATGGTTATTCGTTTTACTTCAGTATGGTGAATGGTGTTATTTATTTCATCTTTACACTTGTTGCATGTTAATCAGACTTAAATTAAAATTTGGCAAGTTACTTTTTAAATACTAGGTGGTTAGTAATCTTCAAAAGGTTTTCGACAGTGATGCTATTAACTGAGCCAACTTGGCATTTTGAATTAATTTAATAAAGGAGTAGCTAACCGGTATTTAATTAGTCGGGGTGTCACAGGTGGTATCAGAGCATCAGGTTCTAGTGTCCTTTAGGATCTCTACGGCTATTATGTTTCAGCTACGTTTCTTTGATATAGAGCCCTATATTTTAGGACTGTTGTATTCTTTTTGTGTATGCTTCGTTCTTCAGCTATTTTAAGTTTATAAACAGCGAACTTATAAACTTTGTTCTTATTTCAGATGCCTCCACGACGTGCACGACGAGTTCCCAGGGATGCAACGCCCGAACCCCAGCCCGCTCCAGTTCAGGGTATGATGAACGCCGTTGAGGTTGCAGCTATAGTAGCCCAAGCGGTAAATGCCGCGATTACCGTGATTCAGAAGGCACCACCTCAGGTGCCGGTTGTCGCGCTGGTACAGGCAAATGCATTCCCGTCTGCTTGGGAGCGTGTACGTGACGCTTTTCAGAAAGCGCATCCGCCAAAGTTTGCAGGTAGCTCAGATGTGGTAGTCTCGAGCCAATGGAGGAAGGATATGCAGAGGCACTTGAGAATGTATGAGTGCACTGATGTTCAGAAGCAGGTGCTAGCTACTTTCAATCTGGTTGGATCTGCACTGCAGTGGTGGGAGTCCATTACCACCGCGGAGGAGAGGGATGCTCTCACGATTCAGGAGTTCTGGGTGCGGTTCGACCGCAAGTACTTTCCGTCCGCAGTTCATACAGAAATGAGGAGGAAGCTGATGAGTCTGAGGCAGGAGGGTAAGACAGTGGCCGAGTATGAGGCCGAGTTCACGAATCTGTTGAACATCGTTCCAGACGAGATGCCAACAGAGAAGAAGAAAATTGAGAAGTTCACCGACGGGTTGACTTGGAGAATCCGTCAGCATCTGCTAGGGAACCTATCGTTGTCCACCTATTCTGATGTGGTTAACGCTGCATTGTTGTACTGCCAGGACCACCATTTTCATATGGCCGAGGGCAAGAGGTCGGGGGAGTCTAGCCATCAGGGCAGGACCGGAGGACATGGTGCCAGCGGGGCACAATCGGGTCAGGGGCAGAGACAGAATGAGCAGGGCTCCCAGCAGGGGGATAATAAGAGGTTCCGGTCAAGGAACTACAGGCAGGGGCAGGGAGGTTTCAGTCAGGGCTATCAGGGTCCAAACGGCCATCAGGACCAACAGGGGCAGAATGGGCAGCAGTTTCATCAGGGCCAGCAGGGCCAAGGGAGGAACGGTAATGGCCACCAGGGCCGGGGACAGCAGGGGCAGAGGGGAGGGAACTTCCCAGGGAAGTGCTTTGTTTGTGGCAAGACTGGCCATAAGAAGCAGGATTGTCCTGATAGGGGCAGGGCCCCACAGCAGCAGCAGCAGGATGCTCGCCAGGAGCCACAGAGGCCTATGTTTCCCGCTGCTCTTCCCGCACCGCCACAGATGGCAGCACTGCCACCCATTCCAACAGTCCCAGCTCAGCAGGGACAGCTACAGTATGGACGTGTCTACAACGTCCACCAGACTGCAGTTCCACAGGCGCCCCCCGCGATCGAGGGTACGTTTCCTATCCATGGCACCATGGGTCGGGTATTATTTGATACGGGTGCTACACATTGTTTTATAGCTACACACTTCGCGAAAGCTTTAGGATTGTTAGCTACGGCAGAGAGCACATTGACGTGTGTCGACTCACCATTGGGGAATGGGTCACTTATTTTCTTTATATGCCGGGGAGTGGGGGTAGAGATTGGTGTTTTGGTATTACATGCGGACATTTTAGTATTAGATATGCATGTTCACGATGTGATCATCGGTATGGATTGCCTCGTAGCATATAGGGCCATGATTGATTGCTTCAGCGGGAGCATTGTTTTTGCCATTCCGGGGCAAGAGATGTTTGTAGTGGCGATGCCTCGCCCAGAGGGAGGATCGACCGCTCATCTGTATTACATTGAGGAGGATACCTCTAAGGAGGTAGTGATTCCTTTAGATTCTATCCCAGTAGTCAGGGAATATTCGGATGTGTTTCAGGAGATACCAGGCTTACCACCCAGTCGAGAGATAGACTTCGTTATAGATTTACTACCGGGTACGAGACCTATAGCACGCGCACCGTACCGTATGGCTCCAGCTGAGATGTGAGAGTTACGGGATCAGATAGAGCAGCTGTTGGGACAAGGCTTTATTCGAAGTAGTACCTCACCTTGGGGCGCTCCAGTTTTGTTTGTGAAGAAGAGGGATGGTTCACTGAGATTGTGTGTGGACTACCGAGAGTTGAATAAGGTCACGATATGGAATAAGTATCCGTTGCCTCGAATCGATGACTTATTCGACCAGTTGAGAGGAGCTTCTTTCTTCTCGAAGATTGACTTGAGATCGGGATACCATCAGTTGCGTATCAGGGAGGAGGATGTCTCGAAGACTGCGTTCTTATCGAGATATGGTTCTTACGAGTTTCGGGTTATGCCTTTCGGCTTGACCAACGCTCCAGCAGTGTTTATGGACTTGATGAACAGAGTGTTCAGGGATTTCCTAGATCAGTTTGTCATTGTCTTCATTGATGACATTCTGGTTTACTCTCAGACAGAAGAGGAGCACGCCGGGCATTTGAGGCAGGTTTTGCAGACACTCCGTTAGAATGAGTTGTATGCAAAATATGAGAAGTGCGGGTTTTGGCTGAAGGAAGTCCAGTTCTTGGGTCACATTATTTCTGACCAAGGGATATCTGTTGATCCGGGGAAGGTATCAGTGGTGAGGGAGTGGGGACAGCCCACGACACCAACGGAGATTCGTAGTTTCTTGGGTCTAGCAGGATACTACAGGAGGTTTATTCGGGGTTTCTCGGAGATAGCAGGTCCTTTGACACATCTTACTCGTAAGGGTGTGCCATACATCTGGAGTGATGCCTGTCAGTTGGCATTCGATGAATTTAAGGACAAATTGACCTCAGCACCTGTGTTAGCATTACCGAGACCGGGAGTTGAGTATCTAGTTTACACCGACGCGTCTTTATAAGGACTTGGAGGTGTATTGCAGCAGGAGAGACATGCCATAGCTTATGCTTCCCGTAAGCTTAAGCCTCATGAGAAGAATTACCCCATGCATGATTTGGAGTTGGCAGCGGTGGTATTTGCCCTACGGATTTGGAGGCACTATCTTTTGGGGGAGAAGTTCCAACTGTTCACGGAACACAAGTCTCTATAGTACCTGTTCATGCAGAAAGAGTTGAATATGTGGCAACGTAGGTGGCTTGAGTTTGTAAAAGACTACCAGTTCGACATCCAGTACCACCCGGGTAAGGCTAACGTGGTAGCAGACGCGTTGAGCCGTAGGCCAGCAGATGAGGTGGCAGAGGTGTGGAAAGTAAAGTGGAAGGAATTGGGACACCAGGATGCAGTGGCCCGATCTTTCATGTCTGTGATGACCGTTACACCGCAGATTGTCACGAAGGTAGTACGGGCACAGGCCGATGACTCGTTCTGTCAGGAGCAGATAGTTCGATTACTAGCAGAGGGAGACGAATCCTATACCGTTAGCTTAGACGGGGGATTATGCTTCAATGGGATATTGGTAGTTCCGGAAGGAGAGGAATTGCGACACGAAGTGATGGCAGAGTCGCACGGCTCACGGTTCGCGGTACATCCCGGAGGGGACAAAATGTACCAAGACATGAGACGGCAGTATTGGTGGAGCGGTATGAAGAGAGATATCGCTGAGTTTGTTTCGAAATGCGCCACTTGTCAGCTTGTAAAAGTGGATCATCAGAGATCAGTAGGATTGCTACAGCCGTTGGAGGTCCCGGTGTGGATGTGGGAGAGCATATCCATGGACTTTATCACGGGGTTACCTACGTCAAAGAGGGGACACGACTCCGTTTGGGTAATTGTGGACAAGTTGTCCAAGGTCGCCCACTTCTTACCCGTAAGGACTGACTACACCACGGGATAGTATGCCCAGCTCTTCATTTTAGAGATTGTGAGACTTCACGGTATGCCCCTAAATACCGTGTCTGACAGAGACAAGATATTTGTTTCGCGGTTTTAGGAGAGTTTCCAGGAGGCCATGGGCACGGAATTGCGATTCAGTACGGCTTATCATCCGCAGACCGATGGGCAGACATAGCGCACCAATCAGATGCTGGAGGACATGCTACGCATGTGCATTATTGACTTCGGGGGTGGATGGGAGCAGTACCTTCCACTGGTGGAGTTTGCTTACAACAACTCCTATCAGTTCACTATTGGCATGGCTCCATTTGAGGCATTGTACGGTAGGCCTTGTCGTTCCCCAGCCTGTTGGTTAGAAGTGGGGGACAACAAACTACTTGGGCCGGAAGTGATTCAGGATACTTCGGCAAGGATTGAGTTGATTCGGAGTCGCATTCGGGTAGCTCAAGACAGGCAGAAGAGTTATGCTGATGCGAAGAGGTTTTTCAGGGAGTTCCAAGTGGGGGACCAGGTTTTGCATAGGGTATCTCCGATGAAGGGGATTATGCGTTTCGAGAAGAAGGGGAAGTTGGCACCGAGGTATGTGGGGCCGTTTCCTATCATTGAGCGGATCGGACCGGTTGCGTATAGACTTGGACTACCGGAGCACTTGCATCGGATTCACGATGTGTTCCATATTTCCTCGCTGAGGAAATACCTTAGAGATAATTTGGCCCATTCTCACATTGCTGTGGAGGACATCGATCTCCAGCCGGATAGCTCCTACGAGGAGGGGCCAATTGCTATTTTGGACCGAAGCGAGAGGAAACTGCGGTCAAAGATAGTCCCGTTAGTGCGTGTTCAGTGGCGACATCACAATGCCGAAGAGTCCACATGGGAGCGCGAGGATGAGATGCGCGAACGTTATCCAGAGTTATTTTTGGCAGGTACTTTCTAGTTTCGAATTTCGGGATGAAATTCAGTTATTAGGGGGGAAGTATGTAATACCCCGTACTTTTGGCTATATTTATTTTTGGGTTTAATTAATTAAATGCGTATTAATTGGAAATTAATCCGGGTTATAAATACGAATGAGATGCGAGTTGGTATTTGATTATGTGCATACGTGTTTTGATATATGTATTTGGTATTATAAAAGTTGTCGTGAGATTTATATTCGACATTTTATAAATTTTGTTGAGACGCGTGGGACCGCCGCGTCACGGTGATATATTTTGATAATAAAAGTGAATTTAAAATCTATAATCCGTATGGTCGTTTTGAGTGCGCCAACGCGTCCGGAAGGGTCGAGATAGTCTGAAAACACTAGCCGGGGGTATTGTTTGGGTCCCGGGATATTTTTAGGCCATACCGGCAACTTAAAGGGTATTTTGGTAATTTTACATTTAGAGGAATTAAAAGTGACGAAAATTGGTTAATTAAATCTGATGTGGATTTGACTCACTAAGCCCATAACCAACCCATATTAACCTAGAAGGCTACGTAGGTTATCATTTAGGTTTTCTAAGTTCCCCAAATCAAACCCTTGCCACCTCAAGCCACCATTGGAGAAGGAGCTTGGAGAGAGGAATTTCTGCAGAAAACTTCATCAAACCTACACCAAAATAAGAAATCAAACCAAGGCAAGTGACTTTATTCCATTTAAATTCAGAGAATGTCTTTTCCATGTTAGAAATTGAAGAATTTTGATTGTTCTTGAAAGATTAAATGAAAACCCATGTAGTTGGAGTTTAGAACTTGAAAATTTGGAAGAGAATTGCATGTAGTATGATAGGTAGATGATTTCCCTCATAATAACTGTGATTAGGAGAAATTAAAACGAATTAAATTCTGGGATTTGATGATGATATAAAATTAGGGTTCATGTTCTTGAGATATTGGGAAAAAGTGTAGAAATTTGTAAATTTAATTGATGTTAGGATGGATTGATCCCTTAAAAACATGTTAGGATGTGACTATATATGTTTAGTATTGATTATAGACCTTTAAACGATTGGTTGGGACTTAGTTTAGAATATTTGAGGTGTTAAAATGGATGAAAAACGAATTGGAGAAAAATCTGGGCCGAAACTGGTCAGTCGTTAGAAGTAGTCCCCAGGTCGTTCGAACGAACTCGTTCGAACGAGCTTCTAACGAGTTGACCATTCGTTGCTAACGAGTAGTGATTTCGTTCGATATCTCGTTCGAACGAGATATCGTTAGAAGGGACAGTTCGTTCGAACGAACTGGATCTCGTTCGAACAGCCTCGTTCGAACGAGACTTCTAACGAGCTGACAGTCCAAACTCGTTCGAACAGTCTCGTTCGAACGAGACTTCTAACGAGCTGGCAGTTTGGGCCATTTTGGACGATTTTGATTTTTGGAGTTCTGTAAACTTATTCGAGGATATAGATATCATTCCGTAGATGTAGTAATGATAGAATCGGGACATTTGGGTATTTATGAGAAGGAATTTACATACGAGAGTTGTATTACATGGACGGTTTGGGTTGAGACGTGAGTGTCTACTACGACGTGAGAAATTATGGCACGTATGATTACAAACTGGAATAGTACAAATTGTAATAATTATAGTTAGTACGAGAGTGCAATATGTACTACGATTAAAATACGGTATTACTAAGATGTGTGTTTACTTAGTATTGGTATATGAATTGTGTGTATGACATACCTACCATACTTGCTATCACGGGAGGTTGCGTTCGCTTAGGACCCTCTAATCCTTGTGTGCCTACGGGGGGGATATAGACTGGTACCTCGATGAACATAGGTCAGAGAAAGACTTATTGGGATGTTAATAAGTCCGCTGATCGTGGGAGCGTAGGTATGTGCGTGACCCATGTGATGTGACTGTGTTCGCCTCCACTATTTGTGATTTGTGTTATCTGAACTATTCCTGAGAGATTCGGAATGTGTGATCCTTATGTACGTGATGTACCGAGATGAATAGCAGAGTATGTGTGCACCGCAGCTTAGTTCTCAGGGTGCTTGTATTGTATATTTATGATGTGAATAATATACACTTAATTAATGAGAACATTCATGTTAATGTTGTATAAATAATTACGGTATTGTTCCGAGAAACATAATGAGTTAGCTGATAGAGAAATATATTGCATATTGAGCATCTGAGTTTACATTAAATCCCTATCTAATTACGAGCGTTATATGTTAATAGGACCGGGTAATAAGGGTAGGAACTATTACAGTCTAGCTGGTTATGATGTCACTTAGCTAGTGGTTTATATCATTGTAGATGGGTACTTACGTTAGGAGTGCACAGTTAGACGAGAGGTGAGAATATCATGTGAGTGTACGTCCTAACATGTACTTTGCATTTAATGTTTTAAATGTTTTTAAAGCACTTGCAGGTTTTTAAAAATATAACTCCACATTCGGGCTCTGACCCGTTTGCTTTTCAAATCTTTTTCTTGTAAAACCATTTTAGGTGCCCAGCCACAGGGACACCAAGCATAGGATACTCATTCAGGTGACGAGCAGTAGCTGGTTGTGGAAGCTACAGGGATTTGCATGTAGACGCTTCTATCTTTTGGATTCCAGAGTCACTATCTATCAGTTGTAGGGCATGTTGCCCATTTCTATTTAGAGACATCTTTTACATTTCAGTTCTCAGACTTTAGCATGTATTATTTCAGTATTCGGTTATTCATTTCAGTTATGGGATTGTAGTGAGAAGTTTTCCTCCAGACTTTATTTACTCTATTGTGATGGTTATTCGTTTTACTTCAGTATGGTGAATGGTGTTATTTATTTCTTCTTTACACTTGTTGCATGTTAATCAGACTTAAATTAAAATTTGGCAACTTACTTTTTAAATACTAGGTGGTTAGTAATCTTTAAAAGGTTTTCGACAGTGATGCTATTAACTGAGCCAACTTGGCATTTTGAATTAATTTAATAAAGGAGTAGCTACCCGGTATTTAATTAGTCGGGGTGTCACACCTAGAGGTTCATGAGGTGTGCTAATTTCAGAGATTGGCATATGCATGTCTCTTTTGCACTGATACTTAACATATGTGTGCTCTCTATATATTTCAAAAACTCTGTTTCGTCAAAATACATTTAGATTTGCCCAAGAGGTCTTGAGTTTTTCTTCAAAAGGTATGGTGTATTGTATGACCATGCTAAAAATTTCATTAGCAATTAAAGAGTGATAGAGAAGATACGAAGAGAAAGTCATGAAAAAGCCGTGGCCACAAAATTATGTACCGGCCTTACTTTTTATTTATTTTTTATTGCTTTGAGTCATGGCCTTCAACCATATTTTTTTTTTTGCTAACTTTAACTTTTCTATAGGTTCAGGAGCTTTTAAAAGAATTAAATCAGCTAGAGATGTGATATAAGCCAACAATATTTTCATTGATGATTTATTGATTTGGCAGCCTACTGCTGATGGCAGATTCTCATTCAAGTCGCATGTGAGTTGGTTAGATATCTAAAGCTGTATTCTCTAGCATATTTGGCATCCTAAAATACCTCAAAAAATGTTAGTACTGGTGTGGAAAGTCCTATCAAAGTTTATTCTAGTTGCAGATGTGATTCAAGCAGTAGGTATACGACTAGTCTCCAGGTGTCAGTGTTTCTATGCATCATCAGAATCAATCAACCATATTTTCAATCAAGGTACTGTTGCTAAACAAACATGGAATTTCTTTAATGAATTCATGGGAATCAACTTTGTCTCTGCAATTGTTCATAGTAGATTAATCACATGGTTGATTCATTCTTCTAATTCAAAATTGTCTTATTAGTATACATGGTGATTCCAGCATCCATAATTTGGGAAATTTGAAACAGTAGGAATAAATCTCTATTTGAGAACATTCAAATGAACTCAAAAATTTTCATCTATAGAGTTATTTCTACTATTTCAGATATTTCACAGTTTATCAATTATAAAGGAGTAGAGAGGATTAGTCCTAAAGCTATTAAGTTATTTTCTTTGGACTAAATCTCTAGTTTTTTCAGCATCAAAGGTCATTGGAAGTGTCCAAGTACTGGGAGTTTAAAACTTAATGTTGCAGCTAGTAGTGATAATAATATTTTGAAAGGCTCAGGGGCTATTTTAAGGGATGCACAAGGAAATGTTATACGGGCTTATTCCAACTTCATTATCAACTCAATTCTTATGCATTCTCAAGTCATTGCTATTAAAGTTGGAGTTCGGTACTGTATTCAGAGTAATTTACAAAATGTTATTCTGGAAATGGATTCAAAACCATCTTTTGACACTCTTCAGTTAGTTCCTAACAAAAAAGCATGGAGATTAAATTCTGACTTTAAAGATATCTAAGATCTTATATGCCAATTCAATTTCTTCCTAAGTTGGTGTTCGAGAGAATCCAACAAAGTCTCAATTCTTCTTGCTAATCATGGGAAATTCCAAAAATGTCTATCCATTTTCAATAGTATAGATGCTCTTCCTAAATCTATTAAGGTTGATTTTTTGTTAGATTCATCAAAACTCCCTAATTCTAGGAATATTTGATGCTTTTCTGGATCAATTTCTTCATCTGTATTGCCACTTAGAGAGGGATTTTCTCTCTTATATTAAATAAATGTCTTATTTTTCTTTTAAAAAAACATAATTTCTTATGTTTCTTATTGATATTTATTCCCAAACTTAGATTATTATATGTCCAGGCTTCTAATTGGTAGTTCATTTCTTATTTTATGCATTGTTTACTCAACCTTACAAGACTAATGAGATTATTTATGATTCTAGTCCAGTAGTGCATCCTAAGGTTCGTCAAGCAATAATAATCCCAAAGAAATAAATGGGAACCTATAACTCAGTAAAACATGAACAAGCTACTCCCACAGATAAAGATTCCATTAAATGAAATAGACAAAACAATTTCTACTTCTGAATTGGTAATACTTGCTTTATTATATTGTATTTGGTACAATCTTGGGTCTTGAAATCAAGCTGCATCATGACATGTACATTTTGTGAAAGTTGAAATCACACTATGTGCCTCTTGAAATCATTTATCGTTATTTTTATTTCGATATTTGGACTCCTGAATTTGTTCTCGTGGATAATTTGAGATGCTACTTGATGCAGGGAAGAGAACTGAGTTATTATTGAATTAGATGAAGACATTAATGAAGGTTTTTCCTTCTTGCTTGAGAAGGAAACAGGTAACTTCAAAATGAATTGAAGAATTTGATTATTTTTTCCAATTCTATCTCACTATTTTACTGGTTATATTTGGTGTGACAAATATTGTTGTGCATCATATGGTATTTTGACATCTTTTGTCAGAATGTCGGTCCACTCGAAAGATAACACTTCCAATTTATAAGAGTGTTGGTCACAATGGTAGGAATACACAAGATATAAAAGTTAAAATCCCTAAAATATTCTCTCTCAATACCTCTTTACACACGATGTTGATCGTTAATGACTATACATTATATACTGAAAATAACCTAAAATCTTGTTAACATCCAAAAAATCCCTTTCTGCAAAAAATGTTCCAACAACTCGATTAAACTTGAATTCAATCCATTTTATCATTACTCACATATCTTCACAGTTTAGAGAAATCCCATAACTTCAATACCGAGACCCCCTGTAAATCTTCCCACATGGTTTTCTTCTTCTATCTAAACACGCCTCAAATCAAGAATGATGTTCACACCAATTAATTCAATACATGATACGTACAATGTGTGTCTGCAATAAACTAGGGTCAAAATCATTAGCTGGCTCAGGAGGGATTGCAAGATACCTCTTCACAAGTAGACCTTTTCTGTAACCATCATATGTTGTAAAACTTATAATCAATGGATAATGGAGATCAAATTCTTCCCCAACTTTGGGACACCGGTCAGTTATGAACTTCACCATTCCCACACTCTCAACAACACATTTATTCGCGTCAGAAAAAGATAGGGAACCTTGCGCGTTAGAGTTGAAAATTATGAGTCATCTACATATATCACGTTTGACTATCAGAGTATTGTCCATCCTTGAAGGACAATGTATTTATATGTTGCTCGACTTACTACACTTTGCAATTGTAACATTATCTGCTAAAGGCCTGAATATGGCATTTTCGAGGACGCAAATGCCAATGTTTGTATTAACATATTTATTTTCTATAAACCTTAAATCCCTATTTCTAGTTTTTACTAATTTGGACGAAAACCATAAATTGCTTGAACTGCAACATAAACAAAATCACGTTCACATAGCCCAACACTGACCTATCTACCACAAGCTTACATCACATGATTAACATACAACAGAAATCGATCGCACATTTAGCGAGTCTATAGACACATGTATGTGTACATACAAGCATATCGCAACATTAAGATTCCAGATTTACATAGAACAATGTTTATATCTTGATTTTTCATCGACTCTCAACCTCATAATAAGACAAGGTAGATATTTTAAACTCACAGTTATAAAAAAAATACAAAATCAATGACAAATAATATATATTTGAATAAAAAAATGCCTCTACCACTAGTTTACATCAATGGTTTAACAAACAACATAAAATGTCTGCACATTCGAAAAACACTACAGGTACAAAGTATATGCACATATTAGCATTAAGAAATATCATAACATTGAGATTTCTCATTTACATAGTAAAATGTCGAATGACTAGCATCGACTCTCAAACTCATCTTAAGCTAATGAGGATACCTTAAACTCATCAATCACAACATTCAATCAATGACAGACAAATCAAAAAATAAATTGACAAAAAATAACTCTAACCTCTACCGCTAGTTCATATCAAATAATTTAACAAATAATAGAAATATGATTGCTTATTCCAACATGAAGTAGTAAGAAGATAAACTAATCTATAAAATAAAGTGAAAAAATTTGTGGGTTATACCTATAAACTAATCTATAAAAGGAAGGCGGTGACACTAATGTTTGCACATTTGGTTTTGAGAAGTATCAATCATGACCCAATAAGCAAACCGTAGAGTGCATTAATAGTCATCTATGCGTATTATAGTGTGGTAATCACACTTGGATCCATGCTTTTGGTTAAAGTAAAAATAATATTGGAGCATGAAAATGTAAGATAAGAGAAAAACGATATGGAAAGCGTCATAAACACCTCACATAGGATCAAAGAAAGTTGTGGAAATAACCCGAGTAGTCACATGACTCACGGGTTTGAGATTTGATCAAATTTTGGAAAATTTAGGTGTTAAAACATAAAAATTTGGCTTACAGGACGAAAATAAAAAACAACAATCAAACATTACGAAAAGAGGCAAACACACCTCATAGATGATTAAAGTAACTTGTACAAATAACCCGTATAGTTATGACACTCATGGATTCAGATGTAGTTCTAAATTTCAATTTCTAAGTATAAAACTTTAGAGTTTGGGTGGAGCTTGGAAACGCAAGATAAGAACATAACGATCCGAAGAGAGAGACGCACACCTCACAAGGGACTAATGTAAGATTATTATTAGGCTCAGCAAGCCGCGTGAGATTATTATTATATCTTTTTAACTCGAACACGAGTTCGTTGAAAATTTTTGTTGATGGACTTAATTTTTTTATCTTATACATGTTGAATCGGTGGAAAGGGATTTATTGTTGGTTTAGTTGTGGCTTTTGTTATTGTTGAGTTTATTGTAATGTCAAAACAGGTTGGATTTCACGAATAAACAAAGAAAACTCTGTCGAAATTTTCTAAAATTAATAAGCATTCTAAATTGATTAAGTCGAATATACACACATTTGAAAATTGGGTATTGGTGGATGAAAAAGTAAAACAACAAATAAACGTACTCGAAAGCAAATATACATGCATTTTCTGCCAAATTTTTTGAAAATTGTTTACAATTATTTGTTTTATATAAAAAATCTTTTCGACTTAAATTATACATGACTTAATACTTTGGAAAATGGTAATTCATATGTTGTGTTTTACATTGCACAAGAGATTTATATATTATGTTCTAAACTTATGCAGGGGCATATACTTAGAGGCATGTGAAAGGTGTATCGCTGTCTGACAACATGATAGTGAGCGTAAGCGGGAAGAGAACTTCGACTCATTGTTGCCTAAAATTATGAAGCGATTATTATTGGGGAGGAACACTTAATTTTGATAAACAAATTTAATTTGGTTGATGTGTTAACTCGATTTGATTTCATGTAGTTTTGTTTGATGTGAGAAAAAAAATGTTGGTGGGAGTGTTGTATTTCTTGGCTAAATGTTATATCTATAATGTATCTATTATAATTTTGAATGTGAAATAAATGATTCTTTGCATTTTGATTTGTGTTTATATTTACTTGTAAACTATGACATTACTATTGGTTATTAATTTTTTTATTATATGTTTAATTTATGATCGTTTATATTAAATCTTCATGTGATCAAAAATTTTATATGACCTTTTTAAACTTTTTAAAACTATTTATGATGACGCTTTATAAATCAAATATGACATCTTATAGAGTATATTATGACCATTTTTTGTAGTAGATATGACATTTTTGAAAAAAAAAATCATATATAATCGTTACCTAATAAGACGCTTTTTATGAGTATCACTTATGACACCCAAAATTATGATGTTTTTATTGAAAAATAAAGCGTCATGAAATGCGTTTTATGACACTTAAAAAATGTCATAAAAAGGCCTTTTTTTGTAGTGCAAAACCATATAGTTGTACAAATTGTAAAAATACAACTCATAATTGAATGATCATGCAGAGTTTTTCATGTAAAAGGACCTAATCATCATCCAAATGACTGTAGGCAAGCACGTAGCAATGCATTCCAATCCCCTTAATCTCCATATTAGTTATGTAATCCATCAAAATCCATGCGAGAATCTTATTTAATTATTGCCACTGTTGAGGGTTTTCTCCTTCCCTGAGCAACTCTATAGCTGTGAGTGAACTAGAAGCTATTTTTCGATAGGTTCTCTCTAAATCTAGTATTACTCCCCCAAGTGCACTAGTAGTTACCTTAGGCAACCATTTTTAGTTTTTTCATTCTTCTTTTAGTAATCATATGACATCCGATCCTAATGTTTTTTTATTCGAAGTATATAACTCACACACACTAGATATTCATTCGGTAGGTGGATCACAAATGCATGTTAGTCACATTAGCAAGTTTCTACTCCAAATGTCTCTCTCCCTAGAATTTTTCTTATACCTAAACTCACACTAAATCTTATATCTGTTGAACAATTATATGAGCTTAGACTGGGTGTTATTTTCTCTTATTCTAGTTGTTATGTTCAAGACCCTTAGATGGGAAAAACCATTGGGATATGTCGTAAATTTAGACAATTGTTTGAATTCATTAATATCTGCATCATCTCTCTCTTTTCTTCCACACTTCATACTGATTCATTAACGCCATCCACTTCATTCCTCACTCTTTGGAATGCACATTTGGGTTATGTGTATGTTGGTCATCTATACTCTTTAATATCTACTGGTCAGTTAGGATTCGCTAAAAATAATGATGTTACTCGTTTATCTTGCGAACTTGTAATACAACCAGCCTTAACTTTTAACAAAAAAAATTCTCTTGCATCTTGTCCTTTTGACTTGATTTAATCTGATGTTTTGGGACCTTCTCCCAATACTACAATGGGAGGGCCTAGGTACTTTGTTATTTTATTAATTATCACTCCCATTTTATTTGGTTATATCTTATAAAAAATAGATTTGAGCTACAAAAAATTTACTCAATCTCCCAAATTATAACAAAAATTCTTGCTAGTAATGACATCAAGTAAAAATAATAAAAGTTCCCTAATTTTCTTCGTCATAATAACACGATTTCTCAATAGTAATTTCCTAGAACCTCCCAACAAAATGGTTGTGTTGTAGAGTGAAACGGCTCTAACAGCCGTATACGCCATTAATTGTGTTACGTTACTTTTAATTGATAATCAATCCCCATATGAGCATTTGAATGATTCTTCACATTCCTTTACTCTTCTTAATGTTTTTGGATATGCTTGCTTTGTATGACTCTAGCCTCATGAGTAATCTAATTTAGAGCCTAAGGCAGTTCTTTATTTTTTCTTGGGTTACGAGATTGGATATAAAGGGTACCGATGTTGGGATCCCATTTCTAAATGTCTTCATATATCTAGGCATGTTATATTTTGGGAAACCAATATGGTCTCCTCCATGTCTAAATTTTATCTCCCATCTACTTTTGAATCTCCATTTTTTGCCCACACAACCGTTGATGTTGCCATCCCCCCCTTCCATCCTCCCTAGGGCGGGGTGTTTTGACGCTCGTGTGCATGGTTTGGAGGGAGATAAAAATAAGGTCTCACTCCTTTTCTAGGAGTGCTTTGATCATTATCGATGAGGGGTGATGTAAATAGATAGAGTCGCCACCCTATTTTGCACAAAACATGCAAAAGAAAATGTTTTTGCTTTGAGAGAACGACATCGAAGGCATATTGATGCTTGCGAAACCAATTAGTTCAAAGGTTTGGGGGATAAGTTACCGAATGAGGAGGTGTTAGGTACCCATCCGAGCCTTTTGATCTCTCATAGCCATGTGTTATTATTTTCCTTTAAAAAAACTCCATGATGTGTGTGCGTGTGTATATATAAACGAAGAATGAGATTTCTCAACTCATATGATGGAGAAAGGCGAAGTGAGATCATACATAGGAGCGTTCCCAAAATAATAACTAAAAACATCACATGTGCGCTCATTCAGATATCAATCGTTATGGTGAAACGATGATATGTGTTAGATAAAACACGAATAAGAATCACAAGTATAATATATAAAAATAATATATGAATAAAAGATGCAAGGAGGACTCGAGTCTCGGGTTTTAACCTGAGACACCTACGTAACCTAAAAAGGCATAAAAGTCCACGTAGTTCACATAAAATACAAGGGTAGGGTTTATCCCATAAATCCAACCAAAGAGTTTATTTAGATGTGTGTGTAGAAAAAGGATATTTTGGTTTGAGAAAATATGGTGAGGAATTCCGTTTGGAATTTATGAGTAAACCTTCTTTTTGGATTTTTATAAAAAAATATGTTATGTGCAATACTACTAATAAAAAGTGATATCATTAATATGTGGACTAATAAAGATGAAATGCTAAAGTAAGGATTAGATAACTAATGCAAAAATATGAAAATTAAAAGAGAGACACGAATGTTTGGGCCTTCTTTGGAGACTTAAAAATTGATCTTAATTGTTGAAAAGGTTGCCCTTCCAAATAGATGTAGGTGGAATGAGGGGAGGTAAAGGATTTTTACAAAATTGGGTGTGAAAGGGATGGAAATGGAATGTTGAGGAAAGATTTCAATTGAGAAAACATGCTAACTTTGAAAGAATATTGCTGAGATCACTGAGAAGGATGTTTCTGGGGTCCCTTTCAAAGTGAGATCATGCTCTCCTTATATAGGGTCAAGGGGTTGATGATAGTTATTGTGCTTGACCTGCCTATCAATAGGCATTCCCAGACACACTGCCGATAGGTAGGGAAATGGGTTTCTCATTCGGCAACTTCATGCAGATTTCTCGAAAAAATAGTTGAAAGATGCAATCCGTAAGTCTAAATCGTGAACGAGGCATACCGTTGAAAGGGGTATTCAAAGCCCTTTAAGAATTCATGGGACTTATCCAGGGTTAGGGAGTTTACTTTGATCAAATGGGGCTCAGAAGCGCCCAATGATCTTTTAGAAAAGAGATTCCTAAAGGAAAACAGATCGTTCGTCAGAACCGTAAGGCCAATTCACGCACATGATGGATAGTTGGAAAGGGAATTCAAGGACCTTCAGGATTCATTTAGTCTCATTCAGTTTAGAGAGTTGAACTTGGATAAATAAGGTCCGGAAGCTCCCGATGACCCTTCAGAGTAAAATCGATCATTTATCCGTACCGTAAGGCTGATCTCGCATGGGGCAGATTGTTAAAAAGGATATTCAGTGCCCTTAAAGGATTCATTTAATCTCATTTGAGCTGAAGAGATAACAGGAGTCAAATGGTGCTCGAGAGTGCTTTGTGGTCTCCGGATCAATTTTCTGCGAAAAACAGATCATTCTCCCATATGGTAAGTCCTGTTTGCACACGGGGAAGCCTATTGTAAAGAGGATTCATAGAACTTCGAATATTCATTGAGCTTTCTCTTGGATGAGGAAGGTGAATTATCGTTGGCCTCCAGATCAATTTTTGAAAGTAAAACGGACCATTCCCCCAAACTATAAGACTGATTTGCACACGAGGTGGACCGTCGAAAAAGGGATTCAAAGCCCTTCAAAGATTTATTAAAATTTTGCTCTGACGAGAAAGTTAACTGGAGTCAAACAAGGTCCGAGGGTGCTCGGGGGCCTCTTGATCACTACTCAGAGTATGACCCAGGGTTTTATGTTGTTTAGGGAAGTGATAGAGACCTAAGGAGAGTCTTATGGTGGTCCTAAAATTTGGTGTCTACAATTAATATATTTCCTGATGATGAAAATGTCTATATCTCAGATGAACCATCAAATTTGATCTCTTCTAAAAGGCTTCCTCCACCAGATGGTCCTCCTCATCAATAAACTCCGTTGTCCTCAAATACACTCTCTACGGAGTCCCCTCCTTATTGTTATACTAAGTAAGAGAACCTTTAGTCGTCATTTGTGATTATCATTATTTATATCATTAGCCTTAATACTATTGTGAAGCTAGTTCTGACCCCCTTTGGCAACATGCTCTGGATGAAGAATTGTTGGCTTTGGATCAAGCTCTTACATGGGATTTATTTATATCCCTTAAGGTAAAACTAATGTGAGTCGTAAATGGATATACAAAATCTAGTCTCATTGTGATGGTTTAGTGGAGTATTGTAAGACTCGCCTTCTTTCTAGGGGATTTTCATAGAGATATGACATTGATTAATAGGAGAATTCTTCCCCTTTTACTCTCCTTACTTTTGTTCCAAGTTTATTTGTTGTCGCCGTAGCCTGTAAATGGGAATTATTTCAAATGGATATCGAATATGACTTTTGAAATGGGAGATCACTGATGGATTTTACATGATAGCTCCTTTGGGGTACGAGAACCCTCAAGACAGGGTGTGAAAATTGCATCGAGCTCTCTATCGTATTAAGCAGGCTAATCGAGATTGGTTTGCCAAGTTCAACTATATTATCAGAGAGTTTGGTTTTATTTCTAATGCATATAATTTCGGTATCTTTAGTCATAACACTATGTCTGGTTCAATCCTTCTGCTCTTATATGTTGATGATATGTTAATAATTGGGAATGATCTATAAGCATTTTCAACTCTTAAAAAATTCCTCAGTACCACTCTGAGATAAAGGATCCTTGGTGTGCCCATTATATCTTGGTCTTAAAATTTTCACTAATTAAAAAGAATACTATCTCTCCCAGATCAAGTATTCATCGATAATACCACATTTTATCATCAGTTAGTTGGACGATTGGTATATCTCATAGTTACTCAACCATATATTGCCTATGTTTTACATCTTGTTATTCAGTCTTTAGTTGTTTCTCGTTCTACTCATTATGTTATTGTTCTTCGAATTATTCTCTAAATGAAGGGAAATATGTTTCATGGTTTTCATTTTCGGCTCACTCATCACTTAAATTACGTGCATACTCTAATGTTGGTTGGGCAGATAATCCCAGAGATAGATATTCTACCACCGGATATTGCTTATTTTCAGGGAACTTTTTTATCTCTTGGGAAAGCAAGAAGAAAACGGTCACCTCTAGGTCTACTAGCGAAGCCGAATATCGTTATCTTACTGATACTACACAAGAACTTCTACAACTCCAATGATTACGCATAGATATGGGCGTTACACATTCCACTTCAAAAATTCTCTATTGTGACAATCAAAGCTCTATTCAGATTGCTCATAATTACATGTTCCATTAACGCAACAAACATATCGAAATTGACTGTGATTTCGGGTGTCCACTATATTTACTCCGCCAACCACTCTAATCGCCGGCAATGGCTCCATTTGATAGAAATGCTTTTTGTGTGTCATTTTTGCAAAGCCACTCTAATAAAAAATCATTCATTACCTATAAAAAATATAACAAAACTCTTATAGAGGTAAGTAAGGGTTTCAATTCACCTTATTCGAGTGAAACACGAGAAAAGATATGTAATCCAATTTTCTAGTTATTTTCGTTCTAAATTTTTCCATTTTTTCTTTTTGTTTGTTTATGTTTTTTTAATATTTTTTATATCCAAACAATTTGTGATTATGGTGAATTAACTAAACTAGAAGAAAAGTGTAAAGAAATACTAAAAAGTGTGTGATAAAAGTGAGTCAAATATAAATAAAGGAGAGAGAAAGATCAAGGGGTATAGATCCACCCCTATTTCACATAATTTAATCTAATTTGAAACATTTTAATTTGATTGATTTGAAAAATATTTTTTTTTTATTTCGAAAGTTAATTATCATTACACTAATGAATCAATTAAATATTCTTTTAGAAAAGTAATTTCAATTTTCACAACACTACTCAAAATGAATTAAAATCAATCATATGAATCACCCGCCAGGACCAATTCACCCAACTAATTTTAATTAGATAAAATAAAAATCAGGGTAGAATAAAATTATATTAATATTTTAATCAATTTGATAAGCATATCTCTAGTTTGAATAAAATGGTAAAGTGATAACACAATTTTCAATCATTTCTCAAGCATGATTTTCCATTTCTCAATAAGAAAATAAGAGTAGGAATTAAATTTACTAATGAAAGGAAACCAAATAAAATTAAAATCAACAAACTAAATTAATTGAATTCGCGAGGGCTTAAATTCAATCCTTGAATGGGAGATTACCCCTTCATAATCATCATCCAAGATATAAGATAAACAAATAAAAGCATGAAAGGATTAAATAAGATGAATTAGAGAGGAATAGATCAAACCCAAAATTTCCTTGAATTGGAATGAACTCTTCAATTATATCTCTCAAATTTAATTACAACACTGAAATTTATTTTTTCCTCTAAACTAAAAAAACATTAAAAAAATAAAACTAAATTTTTTCTCTCTACTAGCTTCTTATAGGTCTTGTAGCTTCCTTTTCAAATGAGCACGAGTCTTCTCAAATAATAGTTACCATAGAGCAAGGGGTAAAGTTGGAAGAATAAAGGTGCATGATGTGTGTGAGGTAATGAGAGGAAATTTGGGAAATGGGGTTAAGTCACTTGTTAAACATGTGGGTTTCTATTGTTTTGGCTTTGTTTGGGGTCTTTATTTGACATAATTAGGTAAAATATCTTGGAAAGTTTTAAAAGAGATTGAAGTGGGTATGGGATATAAAGTGGTTGTGGGATAATGGATAATGGGTTTAGAAGGCCGAAGTTCGGGTTGGAGAGGCTGCTTTGGTTGGTGTAGAACCGGGTTTAAAGGGAGTTGGGTTCAAGTCAGACCAAGGGGTGTTAGGGTGGCAGGTCTCAGATTGAGGTATGGGTGTTGGGTCTGGGTATCCGAGTTACTATTGGAAGTGGGTTTAGCTAGCCGAGTCGAGGGTTATAAGTCGAGGGTGACTCATGTTTTAGGAGATGGGTATCTCGGGTATGGGTTCTAAAATTGGGTTAAGGTAGCTAGGGCTAGAAATGGGTAGGAGGTTTGAGGTGATTCACGGGTTATGGACAACGGGTTGGAGGTTGCAGGTGGATTCAGATTTAAAACTAGGTTTGAGTTATATGGTAATGGGTAGAGGTGTGGTTAGCTATGGAGCTTGGTGGGTTTTATTAATGGTTGAAAGAGAGAGGAAAGAGAATGGTTAGGTAGTGTAGGGAAGAAGAAGGTAGAGGTGTAGTGATAGTGTGTGTGTGTGTGTATTTAATGTGCACCTAAAGAAATGAAAATAAAACTACCTACATATTTATAACCCATCTAAAAAAATTTAATAAAATCTATTAAAATTAAAAATTAAAATTCTATCATATTAATAAGGGACTAATAATGAAACTAACAAAATAAAATAAAAAAATAAAATAATAATTAAACTAAACCAACTAAAAAAAATTAAAAACTGAAAACTAATAATATAAAAATCTAATAAAACACACACCTAAAATATAAAAATACCTGACACACAATACGGACTCTAATATATACAATTATATGCACAAATAAATCCTAAAAATATACATGACTCAATATATAATATAAAATAGATTCTAAAAATTATATGCGACTCAAATAAACATCTAAAAAAATTTAAAAGGTGCAAACTAAACACACACGAGGCTCGGTAGAGGATTAGGGAGGCTTGGGCTCGGTTTAAGGGATAGGGTAATTTGGGTCTTGACTCTTTTATTGCACATTTGCCACATTTTGCCTTGATTTTATGCTTTAAACTCCGCAAGAGGCATTCGACCTACAAGATAGACATGAATGGGCATAAGACCAATTATTACTGAGAATTAGCAATTAAAAACCGTCTCTTTATCGCTTTATTTAAACACTTTTGGGTGCTTATCACTACCTTTAATACCATAACTTATGTGTAAACTTTCATATAAATAGATTAGTTCCTTTTATTTGTAACACACACCTAACATACAATTATATATGTGTTTCTACATTCTCTCTCTCTCTTATATATATATATATATATATATATATATATATATATATATATATATATATATATCATTTATCTTTTTAACTTTGATCCCTAAAGGTGTTATCCCACTCCATCTGGTAGTGCTTCCAACCTCTGGTGAAAGCTATGGACTAGCATCAAGCCTTCCCATTCGAAGGATAAGACCATAAGGGAATCAAACTGAAGCTTAATCTAAAGAATAAGAATATAAATTGAAGTCATTGGTATAAATTATTTCAAGAATAAGTGTAAAACTAAGAAAGGTGAAATATTAATTATATAACTACCCAATTAATTGTACTAGTTCCTTGCATTTACATCAACACCTCTACCTTTCAAAGTTTATACTATAGGAAGACATTTTTGCTTCACCATATCTCTCATAGAATCATTAGTATACATAACGGTGTCAAATCCCTCATAAGAGAGTGGGTTATCACAAGCAAAGAGGGACTCCAAATATTTGTAAGGATATGGCCTCTCAAAGATAAAACCTTCTTCACTAACCCTTACCTTCCCCTTTTTAGGAGTATTAGAGCATGGGCTCTCAAAATTTAGTTATACATTAAATTTCATGCCATGATAAGTGATATGTCACTCAGTATATTTATATATATAGATATATAATTCGTATATGTGTTGCGTTAATTAACATTCTTTGAAAATCGATATAATACACGTTAATTCATTAAATAAAGATTTTAAGTGTCTTAGAGTTATGGGCAGCTATGGAATGGTGTCAAGGGTTTTCTATTTTGGACTGTTCCCTATATATCGAGTTCCACCGATCATGAAGAAGTTTCTTGTAATTTCGAGCCATACTTAACTAGTTGAAAACTAAGTTTTAACTTAATATACTCGTAATAACTAATAGTTAAATTTATGAGATAATTAATTTATAAAATATATTTATTTAAATATGGAGTTTTGAGGCATTTAGGAAGTTTATTTTTAGCTTAAAATGATGTAATTTAAGTTTGTTGGATTGATATATGAGTTTTTTACAAATTAAAATGATGGTATTTAAGTTTTTGGGTTAGTATGTTGTTTGGGTCAAGTTTCAAGCCATCTGGGGCATGTTTTGGGCTATCTGGGTAAAGGTCATTTTTGGGCCTAAGCTTAATTTCGGATTTGATGCCTTTTTAACTTAATTAATAAATTATAAAATAGTCATTACACAATAGAGAATAACCCTAGTAGATAAGTAGGTTGAGATAGCAAAAGGGGGTAAAAAAGATTATGGATATGGACTCGATTCATACAATCGGTTTTAGGCTAGTTTACTTTGATTAATAATTTAATTAGGCTTGTGTTAGAATAATATTAGTCCATTGGAATTTGAACTTAATCCATAAAAATATGATTTTAATCATATTAGACAATACATTCGAAGTTAAATTAATTATATATTAAGGTTTAATCACATATTGATGAACTAGTATAATTGAGATGCAAATCAATTAATTAAACAACAAAATCATATAATCTGATAGTAATAACATTGTATCTAAACTATAGCATTGATATTATGTAAAATTACTCATCTTTATTTAGCTATCAAATCAAATATATGAACGAATTTGATAAATTTTGTGTAAACCATGAACTTAGGGTTTAATTATTATAATCAGAAACTAGGTTCTAAATGATAGATTTAATCACTTAGAACTTGTTCATATATGACATTATAATGTTGTTATACATCTTACATTAGAAGGAAGGGGGTATAATGATTTTTAAGGGAATTAGACTTTGTTTTTGAATTAGTTATGGTCGATTCTCCACAAGGTGGAAAAAGGCTCATACACCGGTTTCCTCCAAACGACATTAGATTCTCGCTCGAACAAGAATGGTCATCTCATTTGAACAAATTGGGGGATATATTTCGAACGAATTTGGATTTTAGTTTGAATGACTTGAGTACCACATTCAAATGACTTTGCGTGATATTGGTAGTTCATTTTTAATTAATTACAGATAATTAAATCGAGGTGTAAGGCACTATTTTAGTAATTTTTAGAGTATGTGTAGCACTAGTATTTTTAATTTAATTATAAAAAGGACATTTTGGTAATTTGTGAGGTCCACGAGGAATTAGGATCTATGTATGGAATTTTAATAATTGAAATAACTGAATTTAGAGTATTGAAGTGAAATATATCAAAATTAAGAGGCCTAAGTTTAAAGGATATTAAGGGAGGCCGATCAAGTTGATCTAAGGAAGGGTGAATAGATCTACAAGATCGCGGATCGATTTGGAAAGATTTTGTATCGATTCAGATGACCCTAGACGACGTCTTGAATTTCCTTTTGAGTTAACATTTTGAGTGGTACTTTGGGTGGAAGACAAACACTTTTAGCCAAGATTGTGGGGCCTCTATCAGATGGCCACTAATACCGTAATCATGTTAGTTTGAGGAAAAGTTAACCCAGTGATTAAGGGGTGATTTAGATTGGTTTTAAGAGAGGAGAAAGAGATTTGAGAGCCCATTTCTCTCTACAGAAATTCAGCCTCTCTCTTTCGACAAAACCTCCATATTAGCGAGATATTCCTCCATATTTAACCATTGTCTTCAAGTATTATTCTCCATTATCATATGTTAGAATGAGGTGTATTAGACTTCAATGGTGTTAAAGGTGATGCTAAAGAAGAGTTTTGGAGTAGGGTTTTTCAAAATACTTTGAAGCTTTCATGGAGTTTGACGCTGAAGAAGAAGGGTAATTTTGAGGAAAAATGAAGACAAGCTTGAGGGATATTATTAAACCCTTTAAGGCCTCCCTATGAGGTGGGGTATTAATTTCTACAAAGATATTTCCAAAATATATTTGTTCCTCTCATGAGATGGAAAAAATCATCCTACACTAGCATTACATCTAAAGTTTTATAGCATGATTATGACATATCTTAGTTCATTTACAATAAGATTTAATCATGCTTCCACGATTTGTTGAATGTATAGGTTTTCGTGTGGGATAATGAGTTAAGATAGTTTAAATAAAGGTTTTTAAAAGGGACATAATTTTAAGAATATATATCAAATAATTTTTATTTCGTAAAATTGTTGGAAAGTATTCTTTTAGGACTCCAAATAAGGATTTTCAAATCGAAAGATTATGGGATTTTATGTGAACTCATTTTAATGTTAGATATTCATTTTTAGATGAAAGAAGAAAGTTTTCTTTGAATGACGTCCAATATTGAGAACATTCAAAGAATATTTTTATGTAATAAAAACGGTGGAAATGGGATTTTATGACGTTTAATGGTGATTTTAATCATAAAAGGCATGGCCATCCCGATCAAGATGCGTGCCCTTCATCTCCTATGCTTCCCAAAGGGGATGGGGAAGGATGGGGGATTGAAAGGTCTCACGCCCTACTTAGGAACGCTTCGACCATCTTAGATGTGAGGTAAATATAAAGCGATGGAGTCGCCATCCTATTTTTCACAAAACAGGCAAAAGAATATGCTACCAGAGAGAGACATTGAAGACAAACTGATACAATAAAACCAATACTTTGAAGGTTCGGGGGCTAAGTTACGGAATCGGAAGGTCTTAGGCATCCATCTCACCCTTTCGGTTTCTCATGGGCTTGTGATATTATTATTTTTATTTCTCCATGAAGAGTGTATGCGTGTGTGTGTGTGTGTGTGTGTGTGTGTGTGTGTTTGTGTGTATATAACGGGGATCGAAATCATTCAAATGATACCATGGAAAATATAGAGTGAGGTTAATCATAGGAATGTTCCCAAAAATAATATATAGAAAATACGATTTATGCGTTTATTGCTATATTGATTGTTATGATGAAACGATAATATGTCTTCGATGAAACGTTAATAAGAACTACAAACATAGTATGTAATAATGCAAGAATATGATATATGCAGAAATGGGGGATTAAGAAAAATTGGAAGATTAGAAAAATTGGAAATTTTAGAAAAACTTGAAAATTAGGAAGCTGGAAAATTGGACTCGAGTATCGGGTTTTAATCCAAAACACCTATGTAGACTATAAAGGAATCAAAGTCCATATAGTTATCATGTGGCGTATGGGTGAGGTTTATCCCATAGATTCAAACGAGATTTTATTATAGGTGTGTGTGTAGAAAAATGTGTTTTATTTTTGAAAAAGTGTGATGGATAATCCCGTTCGAAATTTTTGGGTGTAACCCTCTTTTTGTTTGTATTGGATTTTTATAGAAAATAAAGTATGCGCAATATAATAGTAAAAATATAGATATTAATGTGAGGGAACTAAAGTAATAACTAGATTATTAATCTTAGGTATTTAATGGAAAAATAAGAAATTTAAAGAGATAGGGAAGGATTTAGACCTTCTTTGAAACTTGATCTTTGATCTTGGATGAACTCCCTTGAATGTGAGATGGAGATTGGATGAGAGAGAATGTGATTTTTCCAAATTGGGTATGAACATGATGGGAATGTAGGCTTGAATGGAAATTCACATGGAGGAACTTTGCTGATTTCGAGAGAATGTTGCTGAGATCAGTGATGCTGATGGATTTGAGGGTGTCTTAAGAGTGAGGTCATGACCTCTATTTATGGGGTAAGGGATGTTTCCTATAGGAATGGCCCTAGATCTACCAATCGGCAGGTGACCCTAGACACATTGCCGATAAGCAAGGAAATTGACCTACTAATTGGCAGTCTCGTGCATATTTTACCGAAAAAACGGTCGTAGAACATAATTTGTTGATCTGAATCATGCATGGGTCATACCATTAGAAAGGCAATTAAGATACCTTCTAGAGTCCTTTGGATAGCTCCCGTGTATGAGAGTTGAATTTCGGTCAAATATGGCTAGGGAGCGCATGTCAATCCTTTAGACGGGAGGTCACTAGACGAAAACAGATCGTTTGTTCGCATGGTAAGTCAGAATTACCAACCGGGTGGACCGTTGGAAAGGTTAGATGATTCACTTTTATATTACAAAGAGCTTTGCTCGGTTTGGAAATTTAACCTTGGTAGCCGAGGGCCCGAAATTTCCCGGTGACATCTTGGAGTAAGTCGGATCGTTCATTCGTATAGTAGGTCAAAATCACACACGGGGTGGACCGTTGGAAAGAGTATTTAGTGACCTTTGGTGTTTCATCTAGTCTCTTTCAAGATGAAGAGATGATTTTGGTCAAATAAATCTCGGGAGCGCCTGGTGGCCTCCGAATCAATTTTTGGGGGAAAATGGATTGTCCTTCTGAACGGTTAGGTTGTTTTGCGCATGGGGTGGGCCGTTAAAAAGGGGTTTTAGTTCCATTCCAATATTGAAAGAGATTTCTCTCTGATGAGAAAGTTGATTAGGGTCACATCGAGGACCGAGAGAGCTCGGTGGCCTCTAAATCGATTTTCGATAGTAAAATTGTCCATTGGTCCAAACTGTTACGTCGATTCTATCATGAGGTAGACCATTGGAAAGGGGATTCAGAGACCTTCGAAGATTCAATGAGTTTTCACTCTGACGATAAGCTTGACGGATACGCGTGGGGCGATAGGGTTTACGAAGATTTTCTGTAGTAACGAACACGCGTCTTTTTTAATACACCCGTGTGACACGCGTGTCCGCTGCTGCTAGTGTGTCACACTCGTGTCCGATGGTGCGTGTCACACGCGTGTCCATTACCGCTGGCGCGGACCAATTACAACAAATGAATTAAAATTTATTGGGTGTTAGGTGTTTTTTTTGTTAAGGTTCATTAAAATGTTCATCTTTTATGTTCACTTCTGAACCTCTCCATATATATATATATATAATAAAGCAGGAGGGGTTTTTGCCACATCATATAACTTTGGATACAAAACCTATATAAACAGGTTTTGTAGCTATATCTTTGGACTTTGTATCTAATGGTTTTAAATGGTGATGCAAATTCTTTTTGTGGCAAACACATGTGAAATGTCTGCATCCTAGTTTGGCTCCCAAATAGTTGCTTTAATTTTAATAATTGGTCGAATCTCACATTATCCTATATGCAGAACGCATGGCTCGAGGAGCATTGGAAACTGTTTTCACTTTAATTTGAAATCCACACACCACAGTCTAATCTTCCACATCATGTCTATTCCATCTCTCCCATCTCCCACAACGTATCTTCCATATCGTTCTAGTAGAGTCTCAGGCATACAAACTCAGATCCTTCAAGTTTTTTATGTTGTTAACCATATTTGGGGTTTTATGTGATTTCAAGATAGGTTTCGACAATATAATGTTATTTCATACTGGGTTTCAGGGGTAATCTCGGGGCATATCATTTCAAAAAATACTTCTCTCGATCCTAACATATGGTAATTAATTTTCTTTTTCGGTGTTTGGTTTTTGTAGAAAAGGTTTTGAAACCATTATTTGCTCTCCATTCATGCTTATTGTTGTAATTCGTGATTTTCAAGTCGGATTTTTTTATATGTTTTTTTCTAGATTTGGTAATATTGCGGCACTGATCACAGCTGGTTGCCAGTGCTAGTGAGTTTGGTGGAATATTGGAGAGTGGTTAGAATATACCCCATATTAAATTTGATGGGTTTGATATCTTCAACAAGAATAGAAGTGACAGTGGTGTTTGTACCCAGTGTCTTAGCCAAGCTCAATGTTAGATGGTTTGGGAAAAAGTTTGATCTCCACATTTATGATGAACATATTTGGAGTGAGGGATGGGGTTTGTTAGATTTTAAGCTTTGAGTTTTTGTTAAGTACATCACAAGCCTATTTTTTATCTTTTGATATTGTTTAGTTTTGTTACATTTTCAGTGTTTTTCTTCTTTCTCCACTATACATTTAGGCATTTACTAATTATTTGTATCTATTATTTTGTTGTGTGCATTCTCCAGATTTATTATCGTGTTTCTACGAATATTTGTTTGTTTTTACCTAAGTGACATTGGTAACCCTTTTCGATGGGAAACAAAGGAGTTATTCATGATAAATGGTCCATGAGGGTTCCCTAGTTCTACGTACTTTGAATTGAAGTTGGCATTTGCATGTTTCTACAGATAGTTGGCTTTTATATGGACGCTTTGAGGGCCACAGAACAAGGTGCAATTGGAGGTGAGGAAGTATGAACTCATATTTCTCTACAAGTCAATATATATATATATATATATATAAGTTCTTTCCAATCCACCTTTTCTATTTAGAAACAATTCATCTTTCTGGTTGTGAGCTTGAATTTTTTTATACTAAAATTATCATGTCAAGCTTTGTTGAATTTTTTATACTAATTTGTAAATTATTTTTTACCATTTTCAAATTAGAAGAACAAGCTCAGTTTATTATTGACCTGTATGTTGCGTGGAATGTTTGAGTGGACAGTTAATGTATAAAATGTGAAAAATAACTGTTCACCTATTTTTGATGAATCTACAATTATATATTTTAAAGATGAGATACCGTGAATACAACACACAATTATATAAAGATGAATCTACAATTATATATTTTAAAGATGAGATGCCGTGAATATATATATATATATATATATATATATATATATATATATATATATATATATATATATGTAGAGAGAGAGAGAGAGAGAGAGAATTATGTTTTATAACTTTTTATATGGTACTTCAGATATAACAAATAAGGTTATATAAGGGTGTTTTTGCCAATAGTTAAGTTATGGGACATCTTAACCGAAAATCTCAAATTACTTTAATACCTTTTGTTTTAAAAATGGGGATTTTGCGCTTTAGTCCCTTGCCAACATTTTTTGTTGTTAAATTACACACTTAAAAAAAATAATTGCCTAGGTCCCTCACAAATTGCAACAAGAGCGCTTGTCGTCAAATTAAAATTCAAAACAATATAGTTGAGCATTCATTTTTCATCCCACACATACATCTTGAAATCAAACTCCCACTGTCCAAAAACATTACCTCACTCTACTTCACAATCTACTTTCATTAATTAAGAAATTAGAAACACAACAAGTTTGAAATTTGGTAACAACAATCTAGTACACAATCATAATAACACATTTAGTTAAGTATGCATCAATCAGTAAATGGAAGCCCTACCTATTGCATTTTCACTAAACCTAATAAAATAGACAATAAGCATGTTTAAAACAAAAGAAAGATGAATATTTAAACGAATTACTTTAAGTATCATCTTTAGAACTTTATATATATTTAAATAAGTATTGATATTAATATATAAATGATTTCTTATTAAACATTCCACTATACAAAAACACTCTGCTTACATAGTAAATTTATATAGAAACTCACATCTTCTAAGTATTCATTTTCCCTTGACTACATAATTTATTTTCAGAATTTTTTCAACAACTACGACTCCAAACAACATATTTTCAACATTTAACACTAAATTACACATAATTGATTATTTTCAGTGCATTTTACTCTGTTGTCTACACTATTTAACGTTTGCATAAGTTTTTTGACATTTAGTAATGTGTTTTCTTAAATTTACTCAAAATTCCAAAATATTTCCCCAAATACCTATCATGTTTAGTGTTTGAACAAATTAAACATGATTTTCAATTATATACAATGAAAATATAAATTTGTAATTAAAATTAATTGGATTATTATGATATTAAAATAATTTAGTCGTAAAGTAACTCAATTCATATTGACTTGAATCTTATGAGTGAGGCATTGTCATTTGAGTTAGCATGAACCTTTCAAAATTAAAGATTTTGCATGCCACTCATTGAAGACTTATGTTGTTGTACATTCACATTGAAATGAAGACTATATCCTTTGCTGTAGATTTTGTGACTTGATTGTGTCTAAGAACACACGTGCAAAAACAATTTTTTAAATGTGTGAGTCTGGCCATCTGAGTTGGATTCCTTCGGCGCGGGCCAACCCAGAAATCAGGATGGGAGGGGAGAATAAAATAAGTCTCCCTCTATCCCCACCATGCGTGTGCGGATGACTCGAGGATATGGGACTCCTCTTTTTGCCACTCGCGCTAGTATCTTTGTGGACTGCCTCAGATATAAAGCGGGTGTCATCAAAAGGGGACAACACAAAGGAATGGAGTCGCCAACCTCTTTTTCTCAAAAAGGCAAAAGAAATGTAGGCATATCAAGAGAATGACATAAAGGTCATACTGATGCATACGATGTTATAGAATGGGAAGGTGTTAGGCACACATTTTGACCTTTATGTCTCTCATGGGATATATTAATATTAATTTTCTCCAAAGCTTGATGTGTGTGTACATGTGTGTAAAGTGAATGATGGGATAAGGAAATCATCTAACCCATGACGTAGACGGAGAAAAATCATCCTAAGGGGTGTACCCAAAATTGACACAAACATATAATGTGGGTGTCCGTAGAATCACGAGTTACTATAAAGAAGTGAATGTGAATGTTGAACGAGAAACAATATATAGGAGTTCATGACTCAAAAAAAATGCAAGATAGTATAAAAGCATCATATAGGAAGGATTGGACTGGAATCCCAAGATTGGATCGGGATGCCTATGTAGCCCAGGGGGCATAAAATTCGACATAGTTTGATGTTATAGGGGTGAGTTTTAACTCATAGACCCAAATTTATTAATCCTTTTTGAATATTTTTGAAGAAAGCGTGCTTATGTGCAAAAATGTGAAAAAAGGGAGGAAATCTTATTTAGAGTTCACAAGAAAACCCTCGTTCTCGTCTTTTTGGATTTTTATGAAAATATGTTATGTGAATACTAGCATAAAAAAGGATATTAGTTGCTGTGAAATAACAAAATAAGACTAAAAGATAACAAAAATGGGAATAAACCGTGTAAATAATACTAAATGGATAAACTAGAAAAGAGTAGCAATAAACCTCTTAGAAGACTTTACTACTGATTTTTGAAGGAGTGTAGGCTAATTTTCTAGTGATTTAATGGTGGTGAAGTAGCATGAGGGAAGTGGCCAAAAATGATTGGAAAGTGAGGTAATAGAAATGGAGATAATGTTGGAAAATTGGGTTTTTTGAGAATAACAGCGCTCTGAATTCGAGAGAATGTTTCTGATTGCTAAAAGGAGGGCCCTAAAAGTGAGGTCATGGTCTCCTTAAATAGTGACAAATTAGAGTTTAGGGGGTGCCGATTGGTATGGCCCCTGGCCTACCTATTTGCATAACGCCTACCATGCTGGCTAAGGAAAGTACACCCTGCTGATAGCTAGGGGGTCTGGGGTGCCTATAGGCAGCCCAAAACGGACTTTTTCGAAAAAATGGGAATAAAATGAAAACCTTAAGTTCAAACTTTGTATGACTAGTCCGTTTAAAATGGGAATCAAAGACTTTAAAGTAACCATTGATCCATTCTCAAGTTTGGGACTCAACCAAAGTTAAATGTTTCTTGGAGGCACCTGATGGTCTTTAGACTGGGGATATTCAGAGTAAAAAAGGTCCCCCGTGCAAATCGTGAAGCCGATTCATGCACGGTATGGGCTGCTGCAAAAGGGATTCAGTGATCTATGAGATTTCATTAATATTTGCACGCTTTGGATAATTTACCAAGGTCGAATGAGGATCAAAACCACCCGTGGCCTTTCGGAGTAAAAAGGATCATTTGTGCGAACCGTGAGCCTGATTCATGTACGGTATGGACTGTTGGAAAAGGAATTCAGATCCCTACGAGTTTTCATTGAGGTTCAGTCCAGTTGAGGGTATGACTAGAGTCAAGTGGGGCTCGAAAGATCTTTATGGCCTCTAGATTCGGTCTCAGAGTAAAAAGGCACGTTTGTGCAAATTGTGTCGATGATTTGCACATTGTATGGATCGTTGGAAAGGGAATCTAGAGCCCTATAATGTTTCGTTGAGCTTAACTTGGGTTGGAGAGTTGAACAAAATGAAAATGGGGTGGGAAGAAGCCTATGGTCTTTAGATTTGTCAGGGACCTAATTAGGTACTTAAGGGTTAGTAAGATGGGTGTCTATAGACCCCCTTAATGGGCAAGCCTGGAATAAATGAAGTTTATCGAAACATATATACGTCATCGATGCTTCAGAAGATGGTTGATTAAAGGATTAAGGTCGATTCTGCGAATCCATGGGATGGAGATGGCCGATTCAAAGGGTCGAGGTCAATTCTGCTGACCTGGAGATTTAATTGGGTCAAGGTTGATTATAAGAACCTAGAAAATTAAAGATAGAATTTAGTGGGTCGAGGCCGATTCAGTGGATATAAAGATTGAAAGGAAAAATTTAGTTGGTCGAGATCGATTCTGTAGACTTAAGAAGTGAAATGACAGATTCTGAGGGTCGAGTTTAATTTTGTGGACGTAAGAAGTGAAATGATCGATTCATAGGGTTGAGGTCAATTCTGTGGACCTAAGAAGTGAATGGACTGATTCAATGGGTCGAGGTCGACTTTATGGACCTAAGAAATGAAATGACTATTTTAATGGGTCGAGGTTAATTCGGTCGACCTTACTGTTGAAATGACTGATTTAATGGGTCAAGGTCGATTCTGTAGTCCTCAAAATTTTAAAGGATGAATTTAGTGGGTCGAGGTTGATTTTGCAGACCTAGAGATTAAAATGACAAATGCAGTGGATTGAGATCAATTTTGTGGACCATAAGATTTGTTTACGAGGATTGCTTCAAATTTAGGGCTCTATTCGAGGAGGTGTAAATTATCGTGGGTGTAGGAACATTTTGGATTTTTGTTTCATTGGGGAGTATATTGGTGAAAAGCGTGAATGCTGATGCATTTTCTTATAATCCTTCTAGGGATTGACTTTGTAACTGGCTTGGTGATCCATAATGGGTTTTCTTAAAGTAATGACATTCTTTACTTTATGGGGATTTCTCTAGAATTTTTATGAGTTTTGAGAAATTTGTTTATTTTTATGGTAATTTTTTAACGAAATTATGAAGGCACTGCCAATAGGCGGAGCTGGGGAGGTGCTTATCATCATAGAGGACCGACTCTTGGGATTCTTAAGGTCGCTGTTAATCGGCATACCTCTTAGTCTCTTATAAAAAGGGGGCAACCCCTTCATTTCTTTTCACACCTTTAAGTGATTTAATCTCTTACTTTCTCTCTTTAAAAGTTAATTTCGAGTCTACTTCCTTTGTAAGAATTCAATGGAGGGTACCTTTTGCAATAATGATAGAAATTGGGTAACTATTGACAATTGGGAGGGCTTAGAATAACAGGTTGCGGTGCCGTAGGAGTTAGGCAATGAGAATGCATATGACAAATTCAAGCTGGTGGTGGATGAGAGGATTCTGTTGCGGGATCCTGAACATCACTGTTATTCTAGGATGAAGAACCCTAATGGCATGTAAGTGTTTATCCTTTGGTTTTCCACCCTTTTCTTTTCTTCATATCTTTGCGATAATGAAGGATTTTTTTTATTGATTTCTGCGCAGGTTGACATAGCCTCTTCGATCATTCGGTCCCAACAGATGACCAAAATGAAGGAGGTTTAGGATCATCTTCCTTGGGTATCAGTGTGGATGGTGGGGTCTATTTGGTTTGGACCTTTAATGGGGGCATTAGATGAGATGTCTCACTCTACGATGATGTTATGTGTACTGGGTGAGAGGCGGTGGGACATGACCCACACATTTCACTTGGGAGTTAAGGAAATGAAATTCACTCCCTTGAATGTCTAGCAACTGACATGGTTAGAGTGTGAAGATCAGTAGATTGTGGTGGATCGCCTTCTGGGGTTACGAAAGTGGCAATGTGGGCTGCTTTAGGGGATATAGGAAGAATCATGTCGAGGGATTCGGTCTGAATATCCATTTCAAAGGAGATATTGTTATTCGAAAGGATTGATGAGATTGACGGGTGACATGTGAGGAAGGATGACTGTTTATTCATTTTTCTTCTTATGGGGGGATTCATGGAGGCGATGAGTGGCGACATCATCCATCTATGGTTTTTACCATTTTTTATCATCATTTGAGACATGCGTCCATATGATTAGGGGAGATTTACACTAGCGTACATTTTTTATTATTTGGATGCTTTTAGTTGCTACTTCCAATAGAAGTTTATAGGACCCACGTACCTCTTGAAGGTATCTTTAATTTCAATTTCCCCGTTAATTCTCTTCTTGTCTTTTTTCTTTCTTTCTCCTGACTTTTTGTGTAACCTTTTACAAAGATGATTTTATGAGGTGATAGGGTATAATGTGGGGTTGGTGTCCTTGAAGATGAGTGAACTGGGAGAATTCTATAGGATTTATAGATGTAGGATGTCGAATAACCATGCGAACTAATACTTTTATCTAAGGGATGTTCGGGCAGTGCTGAATGCCTTGACGAGCAACCAAGTTAGGATTTTGATCTTTCTGAGTTTTTAGAACTATGCTTCTCTGTAGAGTAATGACTCTTTGATGAGAAAACATGTGACCTTTTACCCCTTGCGTCTATCCATAGGGGTTATGGGTATGCATGCGGAGATGAGGAGGCTATTGGCGCATTAGTTTGTGTATGTATGGTACCTTAGGGAGAGGAATGTACAAAAGATCATTAAGGGAAGGTAGAGGTCCCACCACCAGTGTCCCAAAGTACATAAATCATGTGAAAGAGATGACTGATGAGTATAGGGTCACAATGATGGAGGGTGAGCTTTATATGCATTACACTAATATGTCGGTGGGCTATGGCTATCTAGACTTTACAACCACTTGGTTAATGTCGTTGTGCATATATGATGTGAAGAACAAGCCTGCACCTGTAAAGGCATCAGGGAGAGGTACCAACATACCAGTGGCATCGACCCATAGTTCTGAAGGTGGCGTAACAGTAGTAGTAGGGACTTAGTATCGGCGCCTCAGCTCCCTCATGCGACAATAAATGGGTTATCGGGTCTTCTTGAGGAGGCTCTCTGGAGAGAAGTGTGATCATCGCTTTCTCTTTTTCATTTCCCAATTTATTTTTATCTTTACTGACTTGCTTTGATTTTGGTGATTTTTTTCTTTTTTACAGTTGGTCCGCATGTTGAAAACCTGGCTGCGGGATATAAAGGATTAAATGGCATCGTTATCGGACTACATGAGGAATTCATCCAGTGCCTTGTTGGTGCTGCCGGTCACGTAAGAGGAGCGCTCCATATCTAGGAATAAGGGGTCCACTGCTCATCGTCGGGGAAATCGCATCCTCCAAGGTGGTTGAAGATGGGGTTTTAAGAGATATTTAAAGGGATTCGGGCCGCATCGTAATATATATATATATTTTTTCATCTTTTCTCGATTGTAACTATAAGAGGATATAGTAATTGCAAAGAAGTTCAATATAATAAATGTATTTTTTTTGTGTTATCTTGATTTAATGGCTTATTGTACATGAACTTTAGTTTGCTGCTAAGGTTTTTTATTATTTGCAAAGATAGAGATAAAACGAAAAGGGAACTCGAAGATAAAAGAGAATATATTTCTCAGAAATTACGTATATAGAAGAATATAAGAAATTTTAAGAGGTACAACTGAAAGATTGATTTTTTCAAGGTAACAAAAAATATATTTTTTAGAAATTATGTACAAAGGACAAAATAAGTAATTTTAAAAGGGACAACTAGAAGATTTATTTTTCAAAGTAAATGTTCATTTTGGAAATGATATGTATAAAAGAGGAAATATGGAATTTTCCAAAAAGGGGGGTTATCGATCAACATACCCCTTGTCATGACTATCGGCATAAGGGTCAAGTCTAAATCACTTCCTTAGCTTTGATTGTACTTTTTACATACTTCTGGGGACTTTTGGAGAAGGGAATCCGATGGCATTTTGAATGATTTGTTTTTTATTGATTTTTTTAGTATAAAAGGGGGCCTTTGAAGTGTTTTCACTACGCCCCACTCCTTCTTCTTTGTAACTTGATTTCTCTATTCTGTAATGGCTCTTCAAGTGTCTGAAGCTTTTTTCTCTTACCTGGAAGGTTTAGAGGACATGTGCTACTATAACGTCAATTATGAAGCTTTTAATCTACACAAGGACCCTTTTTGGCATAATTGTCCCTTTGACTGGAACCTCTTGCAAGCAAGGGTACAGTTCTGGTACCCTAAAGACCATATTTTTGAATTTATCTTAGATGATGTGTCTACCACCTACGAGGAGTTGTCTCTAATGATATGTGTCAACCCTAGTGTAAAGTCAGTTGTGAATGATTTATCTTTTTTTCCTCTGGTATCATTGGCAAAGTTACTTCACATTTCCTCTTTAGTTGCCCAATCGACGGTGCTTGGAGGAAATATCATCCTCCCGACGGTCAGAAATTTGGTATGCCGGAAGGATTTTATTGACAACAGCTTCGCCACCATAGTCCTGCTGTGGTTGTATTAACAGAGACTCTGAATGGCCTAGATGCCTGGAAAAAGGATCGAGATTGGTTTTTGCAGAGGAGCCCTATCATGCTATTTATGTGGCTATTTAAGAGACTACGCTTGGTGGCCCCTCTAGAGTACGCTCTATCAGGAATCCCTAACTTCTTTTCTAGCCCATTCTTTCTCTTAGGCCCGTGGAAGGAGAACTAGGTTAACTGGCTTGTGGAGAACACGATCGGATGCCTTCGCTACTTTGTACCATGACAGGGGAAATTGTAGCCTATTTTACAGTTAGGGTACTAATACTACGTGCGGCGATTGGTCTTCATCGAACTTCTTTCTACTTTCCCTGAAGGCTTCTGTGACGAGTAGGATGGGAGCATCTTGAGGTTATCCGAATAAAGAGAAGTTTACTTTAAATAATATGAATGATTTGCCTTATTTTTTCCTCCAAATCCTTTCTATAACACACTGAAAGCTTTATATCTTCTATTATATTATCCTCCCAAAGAAAACTATGAGTGTGGGCACCCTTATAGATGAATACTTGGTGTTTTAGTGAGATATGTCCTTCTATCTCTGAAAACATTCAGAAAAAACATGAATAATACTTTTCTTATTCCTTCTAACCTTCAATTATGGTTATGCATCTTAGAACCCTAATAGGTTTTTAGAGAATTTAGGCCTCTTACTTGGGTAATAGACTATACTAGCGACCCAAGACTAAATAATGAATGTGGCTTCCAAATAGGTACTCAAAATCCTCAAATAACATCGTCTTAATTTATTTTATTTCTTCATTCAATTTTAATTAATTCAACCAAATAATCACAACATTACTTCAATTTAACTAGCTCAAAAATCACTAAAATGATGAAGACTTATTTACTAAGTTACTATGATTCACCACGTCAAGCATAAAATACCCTCTTAGTCACATCAATTTTCCTTTAATCAATTTTAACCAACTTCTTATTTTTTTACTAGATTTCATAATTAACTTACTTGATACTCTATTGGATTATAAAAAAATCTACTAATCATGTTTACTAATAGAATCAAAACATGTAAGCCTATCAAAAGGCATCATAATATAAGATCTTTCTTGGAAATAGTTTCGTGTGAATTATGATCTAAGACCTTGCACAATGATTTCCCAACTAGTGGAGATTTAAAGGTGTCTTTTGGATTCCAACACTTCATTTCTTTGCATTATAAAACGAAGTCGTGGGCAAGCATTTTAACATACTTTTAGCACAAATTTTGGGAGCAAATATATTTTATATTCCTCTTCTTTTTATATATACTTTGGCCCTTGAGATGTGTGAGTTCCAACCTTAGATTAAAGGTATTCTTGGGGCTATTTTTTTTTAGGTTCTTAGAGGAGATTTTGTAGATCTTTTGTGTTGATATTGAGGATTTGAACGTTGGTTTCTCATCATGGTTTGAGGTATGGGGTTTTACACAATATGCTCCTTAAATCTCGCGAGTGTCATTCTCTTTGAATTCTTGTTAATTGAACTCATATTTGAATTGATAAATTCATTGAAATCTGGAAAATAATTGTTGAAATTATTTTGATTCATGTGGTATCATTATATTGTTGATGAGCACGTTGTCATGAGATTTTAATATGACACAGATGTTGGGCACCCGTCAAAATTCCTGTTTCCCGGGCTATGGCTTGATAAAGCATATACGGATGTGGTGAGGCCTGGTGACCCGGAGTGCACGTCCTAACGTGTACTTTTCATTTAATGTTTTAAATGTTTTTAAAGCACTTGCAGGTTTTTAAAATATAACTCCACATTCGGGCTCTGACCCGTTTGCTTTTCAAATCTTTTTCTTTGTAAAACCATTTTAGGTGCCCAGACACAGGGAGACCAAGCATAGGATTCTCATTCAGGTGACGAGTTGTAGCTGTTTGTGGAAGCTACATGGATTTGCTTGTAGACGCTTCTATCTTTTGGATTCCAGAGTCACTATCTATCAGTTGTAGGGCATGTTTCCCATTTCTATTAGAGACATCTTTTACATTACAATTTTCAGACTTTGATTTGTATTGTTTTAGCATTCGGTTATTTATTTCAGTATGGGATTGTAGTGAGGAGTTTTCCTCCAGACTTTATTTACACTATGTGATGGTTATTCGTTTTACTTCAGTATGGTGAATGGTGTTGTTATTCTTTATTACACTTGTTGCATGTTAATCAGATTTATATTAAAATTTGGCAACTTACTTTTTAAATACTAGGTGGTTAGTAATAATAAAATGTTTTCGACAGTGATGCTATTAACTGAGCCAACTTGGCATTTTGAATTAATTTAATAAAGGAGTAGCTACCCGGTATTTAATTAGTCGGGGGTGTCATAAGCATTACTTAACCTATTCTGAACCCCTAGACCTAACCTTATATCAACTAAAAACCTCTGGACATAAACTAACAAAACCTTTCATTTTTACCCATTAAATGTTTCTGAAACTTCAAAAATACCCCTTAACTTTACAAAATAACACTTTTTTAACCAAATATTTGCATATGTTTTCAACCAAGGTCTAAAAATAAAACCTCCATTATTTTCATATTTCCCCTCCCCACATCAGGCTCTACCTAAGAAAATGAGTCCAAAACCACATGGCATTACCATGAAAATATGTGTGGAACAAAGATTTATTCACTTATCTTCTTAAACCATGGAGGAATTCACCTCCAAACTAGACAAATAACATCTCCTCCTCCCACCCTATAAATTTCCAACGAGTAGAACCTTGAAAAAGCACCACTTTAGTTTACAAAAAACTCAAATTTTTCCTTTAAAACAGGTATCCTGTAATTTCATGCATTATATTTCATTCTTTAAATACCAAATGTTTTCAGTGTTGATACTATATATATATATATATATATATATATATATATATATTTGATTTCTAGATTGTAAATTAGTTTTGAAGTAAGGAAATGATTCCTTATGAAGTTAAGAGCTCCAGTGCATAGCTCGCTTGTTAAAATCATTACTTTTTAGCCTAAATTGCTCGAAGGTGTGTTCTATTTTAGAAAATGAAAAACTTTAAAAATCTATATAACCAGACCACCTTAATCATTCAAACTAAACCCTAATGCTTCCTTAGGATAGCAGAAACCCAATCATACTCATAAAAACCCCTGTCATATTCAGTAGAGCTTCAAAATTTAGGTCTTCGAAAAAACACACAGTTTCATAACTCGATGTATACTGGACCTCAATAAAAAAAACTTATATTTTTGGATTCCTTGTGAAAATAAGGCTGGGCAAGTTCATGAATCAATTGAAATTGTTTAAAAAATATAATGATATCTCAGGTCAAATTTTTTCAATCCCTCGGTCAGTTGTCGAGAGTTTAAAGATGAACTTTTCAACTAGAATCATTAACCAGGCACATGAGGGCGGTGGCCAATAAAAAATTTGGGAATTTTTTTCCAATATTTTTATTTTTTTCTAGTCAAATTGGTATAAGGTATTTCTTTTTTTTTTTGTCAAACCTAGCCAATATAATAAAAAATTAGAGTTTTAGGTTTGAAATGTTTTCCATATATTGTAAATTGACCCCTCCTAACCTTTTCAAGTTATGAATTTTAATCCCAAATCTTTTTTTTTATAAATACTTAGATGCATTTTAATTCAAAAGTATTTACACCAAATTTTGAATTTGATCCTAAGCCTAAGGTTTTAAAGTTCCAAATTAATTACTATTTCAACCTTTAACTTTAATATACACATTTTTAGTATAAATTAGCCAAAACCAACCTCAATTCCAACAATACTTATTCACATAAACATTTGTGTACAAATAATCAACTACCAACTCCTCTCGACATCCTATTTTGATATTCTTTAAGTCGTTCAAAATTCGTTCAAGTAGGTCTTTTACCATTTTAATAGTAAATTTTGCATATTTGTTTAACTGCTATTGATATAATTCCATAATAGTCCTATTTGATTCCAAGTATATGTAGAGATTACCATTCTCATATGTTACAATATCACTGATTGCTTTAGTTATGATCAATTGGATTAAATTTAAACACTTATCATCTAATAATTGATATCATGACAATTTGTTGTAATGATTCAGTTAATCTTGCATCTTTGTGCATTACTATTTGTTTGAAAGCATCAGTATTAACTAGGGAGTAGGCTATCATGTTATCCCATGCAATTTCCTACTTGGCCTATGTCTTGAGAGACAGAGTTTAGTTACATACATATGAGTATCGCTTTAATTGTGGGCCTAGCCAGTTATTTTTTAAAGATTTTGAATTACTTATTATTTGGTTTTACTGATGGATTATTTTATTTTATACCCACTTTAAAATATGATAAGTATGGGATTGTATGTTTTAAACTCTTTGACTTTCTTATTTAAAGTATACATACATCTGAATTCTATACACACTCCACCTTCCACCTATACAGATAATTGTTATACCAACTTAGCATATTTGTGTTAATTCCTTTTTCCTTCCCGATGGCCAAGGAAAAGGATGATAGTCTTTATTCCCTTTTTGTGACACACACAAGTCACCTATTTGCATATGTAATTGTTTGAATGTATATTAAACTAGATAGGAGCAATGAGTGGCACTTTTATAATTTCTACTTTATATGCCGTGTTGACAATAAGATGTAATTCACCTATGCGATGGAAATATACTATGTGTGACGTTTTAATAAATCAAGTTATGTTTTACGCCTTAACTTTAATTAATTGCTTTATCTATACTCACTTGTACATTCATACCAAAAAGCAGGGTGTGTCAAGTTGGTATCGTAGCATGTGTTAAATTAACATTTCGCCGGGTTAGAATCCTACCCGGGAAAAAATCAATGAAATATTAGGTATTTTATCATTCCATAACTTCTTTTTCACTATTATATAGTAAATTTCATTTTACACCATGAACACGTGGGGCTCTCTTTTATTTAGTTTGGACAATGTTCCAACCAATCATTGGGAAACTAATGTGAGAGAAGAATCATTTCCACAGCTCAGAGAGATAATTCACGTTGTGGATGAGGACCGTGGAGACTTGAGCATTGATATGAAGCGACTCGTGTTAACAAATAGAGTCTTAGGATAAGTTCTAGTTATGAGAAAAATAAGTGATTATGTGGATGCCCAGTTATACATTAAGAAGTGAAAAATCTTGCTCTAGCTAATGCACCACTAACTCCATCACCTTATCCCAAGGCTACATCAAATGGTGAGTTTGTCATTAGCTTATCTTATGATTTAAATGTTCTATCGACGATGATGCATCCAAGATTGATGACATTTTTGATGATCCAGATTTTGAATCTTCAGAGACTGCTACTGCTATTCCCGCTTAGGAAAAATCCAAAATTAAGCAAAAAAATGTCCCTCATATTGTAACGTAACAAAATAAATTAATGTATATAGTGTGACAAACTACTATTTAGGAGGTTGACTAACTTTAACTTATATAAGATAGGTACTATTGTGAAATACTATCCTACTGTAACATGAAACACTATCTTTTGTATTATATAAGTAGGCAGCTGATATATTCTTTGTTTTATGTTCTTATGTATTATTGTGACTGTTCTATCATATTTTAGGATGATTAGTACTCGAATTATCTCCACCAGAACTCAAACTAAACAGACTCACAGTGAAGGAATCATTCGATGTCTTCAGGAATTAACATCATTAGCTCGATAAAAAAAAATTCCTAGCCCAGCTCCAGAGGAAATTTCATAAGAAATCCATAATTTCTTGGAAAACCAGGTGCCAATGATTCAAAGACCTCCTTAATTTCTTGGAAAACCAGGTGCCAATGAAGTTGAGAAATGGATGCGTCAGGCTGTGAACATTCTTAACGAAGTTGGTATAACTGCCTATCTTCTAGTAATTCTAGCTACCTATATGTTCAAATCTGAAGCTCATTTTCGGTGGCAAGCTATGTCACATAATCCGAATGTTGCAAATTTTACTTGGGAGCAATTTGAAGAAATCTTCTTCAAAAAGTATTTTCCCAAAGCTAAATGAGAACAACGAACGATAAATTTCTTAAAATTATAACATGCAAATATGTTTGTCGCTCTGTATGAAGCCAAATTTACCGAGTTATCCTGTTAAGCCATTGATTACATGGATACCGAAATAAATAGATGCAACAAGTTTGAAAGTGGACTGCATCCAAGGATCAATACTTCTATCTCCTTTAAAGATCCGAGATTATTCTGAACTTATCGACGATGCGACAATTATGGAACAAAATTATTCCAATGTTGTATGATTCTCTCACCCTATTACTAGAAATAATCATGTTGCTAGGACCTTACCTTAATCTTGTTCTCAACCCTATCAAAATCTGAATGGAAAAGATTATTCCCAGATTCGACATAACACTACCCATTCATTGATTCATTGTTATGAATGTCAAGAAGTAGGACATATTCGGGCAGAGTGTCCTTAGTTGAAATGTCCTCCAATCCGTCCTCATTTAGATAATCCCTCATGAAATAAAAATCCTCATCCTATCCAAATCAAACCAAAATAAACCAATTCCTATCAAGAAAATCATGGCAGTTCCTAGTCATGGAAATAATTGTGTTATACGGCCTACACGAAACTCCCATGATGTGATAGCAGGTACAATACTTTTTCATCATCTTCATTCACATATTTGATTTGATTCGGGTTCAACATATCCCTTTATAGTTCTTAACTAGCTAAATTGTTATAATTACAACCTACATCTTTAACTGTTCCATTAGAAATATAATTATCAATAGGTGAAATCAATACACTTACCCAAGGATACAGAAATTGTAAAATTCATGTAGGTTTTGGTACACTCTTTATTAGCTTGATAATTTGAGATATTTGCGTTTTCCATCTTAATGTTCAGTCAAGACATCAAGCTTATATCGATTGTCACGCAAAGAAAATTTATTTTTGAAATAAAGAAAATTGTTACTTTATATTTTAAGGATTGAGTTTGTATGAGCCATCATTCTTTCAAATTCAAAATTATTCTTCCCTAATTCCCAAAATTTCAGAAAAATGCGAAGACGTTTTTCCCCGAAGAATGATTAGGAATATCCCTTTCCCGTGAAATATAATTTAGTATAAATATTTATCCTAATACTCTCCCTATATCAATACCTCCGTATCAAATGGCTCCTTTAGAACTTCAAGAACTTCGTACCCAACTAGATGATCTTCTTAAAAAGGGTTGTACTTTCTTAAGTTCATCTCCTTAGGGAGATCATGTATTATTTGTCAAGAAATCATATGGAACCTCTAAGTTATGCATAGATTATCGTAAGCTAAACTAAATGACTATTAAGAATACATATCCTCTACCCCGAACAATAGATAAATTTGATCAACTTCAAGGAGTGAGGGTCGTTTCTAAAATAGACATACGATCTGGTTATAATCAATTGTGAGTAAGAGAAGAAAATATTCTATAAACTCATTTTTGAACTCGTTGTGGACATTTCAAATTTACTATCACTTATTTTGGTTCAAACAATGCACCCGTTGATTTTATGGATATTATGCATAGAATCTTTAGACCTTTTCCTTACCAATTTGTTATTGTCTTTGTTGACGATATTCTTCTTTATTCCTAAAACCTAGTAGAGCATGCCCAACATCTAGAGACAATATTAGGCACTTTAAAAACCATCAGTTGTATGTTAAGAAGAGCAAATGTGATTTCTCAATGAAAGAAATAAAATTTCTAGGACATGTGATTTCGAAGAAGGAAATCAAAGTCGATCCTGCCAAAATTACAGCCACTTTGGAATGGAAAAATCCTACCAATGTCATTGAGATAAAAACTTTTCTTGGATTAGTTGAATATTTTTTCCGCTTTGTGTAAGGATTTTCTCGCATTCTCTTCCCCACTTAAAGATAACTAGGAAGGAAGTACCATTTGTATAGACTCATGAATGTAATCAAGCATTGCAAATTTTGAACAAATCAACTACTGCTCGTGTCCTCACTATTCCTTTTGGTGATGTAAGCCATGATGTATATACCGATGACTTATTGAAAGCTTTAGGATATGCTTTAATGGAAAGAGGTAAAGTAGTAGAGTATGCATCATGATAACTCAAAATCCATATATGTGATTACCCTATTGGATGTGGCGGAAATCGAGCATCCATGTAGATACGCCAATCATTGTTATCGACTTCCAATCATAATGAAAAAAATCTAAACTATGGCTACACTCTTTACGAGAGTATAGTGACCAATCCGGGTACCAAAAATCCACATGGAATGTTTGACAGACTTTAATTGGATTATTACTTCTAAAATAAAAGTGTAAAAGGTTATGGGGTTTAAAATGGAAAAAGAAATAAAACGAGATAATTAAAATAAAACGGGACTAGGGTCATATCCTCGTTGTGGGCTAAACAATGCGTAAAAAGGATTTTAGTTCGAAAACATTTAACTGAGCATATTCAATTAATGATAAACATCAAACATGAAGAAAATTAATTCAATAATGAAAAATTAAACATCTAATCAAAAATGGTCACACATGGATTAATTTCGCAATATCACTTTAAATACTAACATTGCGTGACAAAGAGAGTTGAATGCCTAATATTCCAACTTTAATACACGTTGTTTCAATTAAATATGTTTTAACTCAAAACCTAGATGTCGGAGCTCGTGACCCATTAATGGCAGAAACATGACCCCAACCCTTTAAACTAGCGGCATCACATAATTAAACAAAGAAATAAACCTAATTAACAAATGAAAATAACTAATTAACCAACAAAAACCAAATAAAAGGCATGGAAATAAGTTTACAAAGCAAGAAATAAAGGAAATACAACTTAAATAAATGGTAGAGATGATGAATAGTGCAATTTACATAACCCAAATGGAAAAAACCTTAAGGGAGAGATGGAAGATGAGCTCTCAAAAAACAAACCCTAAAAGTGACCTAAAACTAACTAAAATGAATGATATCCTACATATACGTCAAAACTTTGTTTATATAGTAACTAGAAAAGAAAACAAAACAAAAGGAAATAAGAAAGAAACAAGTGCCCAAAATCTGTAGGACCCTGTCGAACGCGAGTCAGGTTTGAAGTCCCATGTCTTGTTAGTAGGAAAGATTCTAAAATACCGATAAACTGGGGGCTCAACGACGGTCAACTGGTCCTCTACTTTGGGTGGGCCTTCATATTCAAAAAGGGGGAAAACGTAGCATACGGTATCGGCTATAATTTCTTCGTCCAGACTCAAAATGATGTGCCGTTTACAGACATGCGAAGCTAACTTAACGAACTTCACTTACGTGGAATTCCACTGAGCCGAAGTGTAACAACCCGCCTAATGGGATACCGGGCGATCACTCCTATATAAAATTATAACAAGAGTTACATATGGATCATTCTTAGCATCACTGTCGAAAATCCATTTAATTACTAATATCCTATTAGGCGAGCGTTAAAAAAACTTTTTACTTAACTACTCTTTTTACCGATTAAAATAAAACATCCACAATTTAATGCATAAGTGAAATAAAAAGGAAAATAAAATGAACTAAAATAATCGAACACTCGGTTCAATTAATACAACCATATCGAATAACGTGTGAAGAATAAATAAAATCAGTTGGACCATTGGCCCGAATGTTTATACAATATCTCCTACCTAGAGTGCAAGGAAAGAAGCGTCTACCGATAACCCGCAAGCATCCACAGCTGTTGCAACAGACGTCTGACTCGAAAGAATTTCCATCTAGGTGTCCCTGTGTCTGGACACCTATATATATATATATATAATATAGAAAGAAATGAGAGTAGATAGACGGGTCAGAGCCCGAATTTTGAAAATATTTTTCAAGTGCATAAATGCTTTATTTTTAGAAAAATAGTTTTATCTCATATTTAAATTGGTATCGCACTCCCATGAGATACCCCTCACCTCTCCTCTAGTAGTGCACACCTAACGCACCCTAACACATAGCCTAGTCAAGCTACCCCTGTCTAACTAGTCTATCACCCAACTACTATCTACCCCAGATAGTCCCAGTGCTAAGGGATAAACTTCCCTCCATTCTCAACACTGCACTAAGTTCGTGCGTGAGGTGTCTCGCAATGCGAAATCCAAACAAGGAACCCCCCCGATACACTACTACTTGGCAGGGTTAATGGTAGAGATCCATTAGGCCCGTAGCACACACAATGTATAAATATATATATATACACATACATCTACAATATACGTCCGGATAATATCTCCCGGACTGAGGGTTATCATTTGAATTATATCTATATAATACACATCCGGATCTACCTCCCAGACTGAGGTGTATTCGATACACAAAGTATTTATCAATACTTATCCTTTTCATTTCAAAAACTCCATTTCCCTTCTCATATCCAGGAAATGTATTTAAAGCCAATTCATTAACATGAATTGCTTTACCAAAGCATATATCTTTTTAAAAGACAATTTTATTAACATAAAAATGCTTTTCCTTTTTAAATAATCCCATTTCCCTTTTTATACTCAGGAAATGTACCCAAATCCATTTTCATTATCATGAAAATGCTTTGATCAAATCATATGCTTCCATATCCCTTCCTCCATCCGGGAGTGTTACCGAAGCCAAACCTTTATCCCATTTCCCTTTTTATACTCAGGAAATGTAAATTAAAGCCAATCCATTATCATGAATTGCTTTAATAAATCTAAGACCGCCCCTCCGGGTTTCCCCACTGGACGCATCCCTAAATGGCTATCAACTTCCAGGACCTATCTATACAAGACAACTTGGGAACCTACCAACGTCGGGAAGCGACCATATTGCCTGCATGAAAGTCAGGACCACACCCAGAATCCCCTAACCAGCGCAGTAAACAAATAAACGCCGATATGGCCTAGGGACTATATCCAACCTGCTCAATAGCCAGGAAGACTTCACCACAACGCGCGCAACTTCCCTTATGATAGCGATTTAGGGAGGTGTGTAATCCATATTTTATCAATTATGAAAAATATTTGTCTTTCCATTTTGAAAATATTCATTTTTATATTTTCAAAATCATTTCCATCATATCATATATATATATACTTTAGTCACATAGTATATACATATATCTTATATTCCTCCTAGAATATATAATCGGCCATAATGGCCTATATCATCTAGCGATGACCATAATCCCAAAGATTCCCTCCAGGAATCACAATCATGCATTCATATAAGCATGATACTAAACCCAAAGTATTTTTTTTTACTTTGATGAATATTAATTACATTAATCAACTCTTAAAGATTTATTGGATATATCCAAATATTGGGCTGAAAACAGCGCACTGGTCGACCGGTCCTAGACCCCCGGTCGACCGCGAGTTGTAAATAAGCCTACGAAACAAAGCAGTAGGCCTTATTTCCTTGACGCGGTCGACCGGCCTTAGGGGTGCGGTCCACCAGTCACAATAGGTCCTCAAAACTTAATCCCTCAAATCCTTAATCCAACAACCCAAATTTATTTTTGGGGTTTCTAAACTACCCTAAAAATCATCCAAAACATCTACACGACTAATCCTAGCGTCTATTTTTCCAATTCCCGATTTGATTTCCGAGTTGATGATTTCAACCCGGGGCTGCCATCTTGAAACAATCATATCAAATCGTAAAAAAATCAGAAAAATACGTGGTCGGCGCCCACATGATCGTATCGAAAATATCTACAACTTCCATGTTTTGGCCAAGAGCTAAATCATTTATCTTCTTGGCCGAAAATGATTCCAAAGGCTACGGGTTTACTATTCATTATCTTCCCAAAATCCCAAACTCAATTTTTCCCCATTTTTGTTGTTTCTAACCTCATCCAACAACTCAACAAACATCTAATCTATGTTTTACAACTAACACATCAATTACTTTGGGGTATTGAATCATTTCTCTTAGTTTTAAACCCTAAAACCATAAAAAACTCCAACTTAACATTTAAACCCATTTTTATACTCCATTAACATGGTTTTAACACTAAAAATCATTAAGAGTTTACACTACATCAATATGTAAACTCATAATCAACTTTTACCCAATTTTATTTTAAGGGTTCTAACCCCAAAATCATATTTTTACCAACTATGATATGAGATTAATGCACAAAAGTAAATAAAACAAGTAAACACTTGCCTGGAGGATGAAATCCGACGACCACGAGCCGAATCCCGTGGAGTTTGGTCGGAGTTTCCATTTCTCCTCCTCTTTCTTCTACCTCTCTCTCTTCTCCCTCTTTCTTTCCTTCTCTTCTCTTTTCTTTCCCTTTCTCTCTCTTTATAAAGAAAGAAAAAGGGTTTAAACCCTTAAAACCCAAAAACGACTCGTTTACCCAATTACTAGTGACTTTTACCTCTAAAATTACCCGAAACTTAATTTCGACAATCGGACACTCTTTTTCGACTATCTCGGACATTCCGAGACTCATGGCGCAGTCGAAATTTCCATCCGAGGTACTTGACCGCAAATCACTATTCCAACCCATAAAAGTAATTACGGGTTTTCCAATTTAAAATCTGACCTTTTCGTCAATTTTCTCCACGACGACATATAATTAAATTATAGCGACCTATATAGTCCCAAAAGTAATTACGATACCCATCGAAAATCATCAAATCCTCGAAAATCCCGAAAATCACTATTTCGAGAAATTCTCCAAATTCCAAATTATACTTAATTATGGAATTTAATCCTCTCCAAAAGGGAGGGTTGTTACATACTCCGCGCCTTACAATGGAATTTCGTCCTCGAAATTCAGATACAACTTACACCCTATAACTAGGATTACTAAAAATCCTAAAACCTCAAGGGAAAGATACTAACCTAATGGTTCCGAACCATACATTATGCGGCTACCGCAATCATAAAGTGACTCTAATACGTCACTTAATACCCATCCACTAAAATGCCTCTTGGCATGAATTTCAACCTTATATACTATGCGGTATATAAAACCCTCTCAACAAGGTGCCCATACACCTTTCTAACTTGTGCACATTTGCACAACCATAGCGAACGTCTGACACGAAACACTCTCTCCCAATAAGGATCTCCTTTCCTCGGTGTAATACTCATCTTTGGGTCCTCCCGACCGGCAAAAATTCAATCCTCCTAACCTCGGCGCCGCTAACTCTATCGAGCCTACATCCTACAATGCTACTATCTATGGGTTACCCTACCTAAGCGAAACGAGTATCCTAATTATGTCCCTATTGCCCAAGGCCTCTCTCAACTCCCGACATTTGCTTGGTTTCGTGCGTGGGACATCTCGCCAAAGCGAAATCCAAACAAGGAACCCTCCCGTTACACTACTCCCTCGCATTGTCGGTCATCGAGATATAATGACCTAAGGCACACCAGCGGGACGTCCTAAATCTTACTAAACTAACCTACAAACGCATTCCTACTATCTTATCCTTCCACCCATACAGAAGGAGACCTAACTAATCAAAGTGCCTACTCTCTGTAGGAACACTTCTTATATCATACCAATCACAGATTTCCTCCCAATTTGCCTTCTTATTAAAGCATGGGTATCATTCTCAAATCAATTTCTCTAAGTCCTACTCCAACCCAACTACTTGTGGCGAGAGGACCACTTTAGTGCTTTTCCATAATATTTCCATAAGCGTACCATCATCACAGGGCTCGTAGTTTATAGTGGTTCATCCACACTATAAGACTAACCCACATCATTGCATCCCATAACAACTCTCCATGCCCGGCGCCGTTAAGAGTCATGTGTGGAGTGTCTCGCAAAGCGAAATCCAAACAAGGAACCCATCCACACATTAACACTTGACTTCGTTGGTCACGGAGTCCCGTTATTTCAGATATGCAACCGGGATAATCCTATCCCTTATCATCGAAAGGTGGTCTGAACTCCTATCTCTAACTAAGAGTCATACCACCCAGCGCTCGCACTATTTCTAAGTCCTTGCGCAAACCAGTACTGAACTAAATCTTACAGCTCAACAATGATCCCGTGGGCCTTAAATTATACCTATAAGGTTGCCAAACATACCAACCAAAATAAGGAAGCCTCTACTCATCGAGTTTCCATCAATCCATAATAACAAAGGTGTACTCAACCTGTATCCAAGTGAGACACCGCAACCACAATTTGTTCCCTCCAGGAACCATGGACACGATAGTCTTGCCATCACTAGCCTGCTATCGCTCCGATCAACGAAATACATTATACATATATGTACCAAATATAATCACCCACCTCTATGGAGAGTGAAAGAAAACAAAATTCTGCCACCGTGGAAAACACATAGGCCTACATTATTATATTATCGAGACCGAAACCAATTTTAAATTATCGAATGCCACAGATTCATCTAGCCACACCTCTTACTAGAATTTCTTAACTCTAGGCCCCATCTGGGCACCCTAAACTTGTCCTTTATTCCTACCGGGAAAGGACTAATCGTGTGGCTCTGCACTCCACAATACCATTTTCATCACTGGCCTTCCTGACCATGATAAGGCCGTTAACACCATCAGACTCTATAAATTTACTCCTTACAATCATCTTATTAATCCTCTTAACCTCTTCGTTAAAAGGAAAGTACACTACTAGTTTCAACAATCTCCCCATGTGGATGTCCATTCAGGGGCACCTGAACACACCCACATTCTCCCTAAAAGTGAGAATCTTCTTAAATTCTCACATCTGGGCATTTCCATACCCTTCTCTAAGACAAAGCTCCCAAGCCTTCTACCTCCACTAGGTAGTGCCACGCTCACTTTGCACGACCCTAACTCTAATATATGGTCCTTATCAAAGACCCTTTTTCGAACCCTTATCTCCACGGGGTTGTTCAACTTGAGTACCACTTTATACCACCGTAGTACTTGGTTGCTCATAACTGCTATACTTTAGTAGTCGTTGCAACAATCCTTAATAATTTCCATAAGGGGAGTGACCTCTACGGCGGTCCTCGTCCCCAACTTCTACCAGCTTCCCCAGCTAAGCTCCAACTCCTGTTGCCCTCCGAGCTCCGCACACGATTCTCAATGAGCGCGCAAAAGATTTCTATAATCTTCTAACATGGAAGGAGAACGAAATCTCACAAGAGAAAACAACAATCCTAATCCTGGGGCTCTATAACAAATCGAGAGCAACGCTGAAAGCGTAGTACGTCCGCACAGATTCCTAAGGACACTAGAACCTGATGCTCTGATACCATCTGTAACAACCCGCCTAATGGGATACCGGGCGATCACTCCTATATCAAATTATAACAGGAGTTACATATGGATCATTCTTAGCATCACTGTCGAAAATCCATTTAATTACTAATATCCTATTAGGCGAGCGTTAAAAAAACTTTTTACTTAACTACTCTTTTTACCGATTAAAATAAAACATCCACAATTTAATGCGTAAGTGAAATAAAAAGGGAAATAAAATGAACTAAAATAGCCGAACACTCGGTTCAATTAATACAACCATATCGAATAATGTGTGAAGAATAAATAAAATCAGTTGGACCATTGGCCCGAATGTTTATACAATATCTCCTACCTAGAGTGCAAGGAAAGAAGCTTCTACCTATAACCTGCAAGCATCCACAGCTGCTGCAGCAGACGTCTGACTCGAAAGAATTTCCATCCAGGCATCCCTGTGTCTGGACACCTATATATATATATATATATAATATATAGAAATAAAGGAGAGTAGATAGACGGGTCAGAGCCCGAATTTTGAAAATATTTTGCAAGTGCATAAATGCTTTATTTTTAGAAAAATAGTTTTATCTCATATTTAAATTGGTATCGCACTCCCATGAGATACCCCTCACCTCTCCTCTAGTAGTGCACACCTAACGCACCCTAACACATACCCTAGTCAAGCTACCCCTGCCTAACTAGTCAATCACCCAACTACTATCTACCCCAGATAGTCCCAGTGCTAAGGGCTAAACTTTCCTCCATTCTCAACACTGCACTAAGTTCGTGCGTGAGGTGTCTCGCAATGCGAAATCCAAACAAGGAACCCCCCCGATACACTACTACTTGGCAGGGTTAATGGTAGAGATCCATTAGGCCCGTAGCACACACAATGTATAAATATATATATATACACATACATCTACAATATACGTCCGGATAATATCTCCCGGACTGAGGGTTATCATTTGAATTATATCTATATAATACACATCCGGATCTACCTCCAAGACTGAGGTGTATTCGATACACAAAGTATTTATCAATACTTATCCTTTTCATTTCAAAAACTCCATTTCCCTTCTCATATCCAGGAAATGTATTTAAAGCCAATTCATTAACATGAATTGCTTTACCAAAGCATATATCTTTTTAAAAGACAATTTTATTAACATAAAAATGCTTTTTCCTTTTTAAATAATCCCATTTCCCTTTTTATACTCAGGAAATGTACCCAAATCCATTTTCATTATCATGAAAATGCTTTGATCAAATCATATGCTTCCATATCCCTTCCTCCATCCGGGAGTGTTACCGAAGCCAAACCTTTATCCCATTTCCCTTTTTATACTCAGGAAATGTAAATTAAAGCCAATCCATTATCATGAATTGCTTTAATAAATCTAAGACCCCCCCTCCGGGTTTCCCCACTGGACGCGCCCCTAAATGGATATCATCTTCCAGGGCCTATCTATACAAGACAACCTGGGAACCTACCAACGTCGGGAAGCGGCCATATTGCTTGCGGGAAAGTCAGGACCACACCCAGAATCCCCTAACCAGCGCAGTAAACAAATAAACGCCCATATGGCCTAGGGACTATATCCAACCTGCTCAATAGCTAGGAAGGCTTCACCACAACGCGTGCAACTTCCCTTATGATAGCGATTTAGGGAGGTGTGTAATCCATATTTTATCAATTATGAAAAACATTTGTCTTTCCATTTTGAAAATATTCATTTTTATATTTTCAAAATCATTTCCATCATATCATATATATATACTTTAGTCACATAGTATATACATATATCTTATATTCCTCCTAGAATATATAACCGGCCATAATGGCCTATATCATCTAGCGATGACCATAATCCCAAAGATTCCCTCCAGGAATCACAATCATGCATTCATATAAGCATGATACTAAACCCAAAGTATTTTTTTTTTTTACTTTGATGACTAATAATTACCTTAATCAACTCTTAAGGATTTATTAGATATCTCCAAATATTGGGCTGAAAACAGGGCACCGGTCGACCGGTCCTAGACCCGCGATCGACCGCGAGTTGTAAATAAGCCTACGAAACAAAGCAGTAGGCCTTATTTCCTTGACACGGTCGACCGGCCTTAGGGGTGCGGTTGACCGGTCACAACAGGTCCTCAAAACTTAATTCCTCAAATCCTTAATCCAACAACCCAAATTTCTTTTTGGGGTTTCTAAACTACCCTAAAAATCATCCAAAACATCTACACGACTAATCCTAGCCTGTATTTTTCCAATTCCCGATTTGATTTCCGAGTTGATGATTTCAACCCGGGGCTTCCATATTGTAAAAATCACATCAAATCGTAAAAAAATCAGAAAAATACGCGGTCAGTGCCCACGTGACCGTATCGAAAGTATGTACAACTTACGTGTTTTGGCCAAGAGCTAAATCATTTATCTTCTTGGCCTAAAATGATTCCAAAGGCTACGGGTTTACTATTCATTATCTTCCCAAAATCCCAAACTCAATTTTTCCCCATTTTTGTTGTTTCTAACCTCATCCAACAACTCAACAAACATCTAATCTATGTTTTACAACTAACACATCAATTACTTTGGGGTATTGAATCATTTCTCTTAGTTTTAAACCCTAAAACCATAAAAACCCCAACTTAACATTTAAACCCATTTTTATACTCCATTAACATGGTTTTAACACTAAAAATCATTAAGAGTTTACACTACATCAATATGTAAACTCATAATCAACTTTTACCCAATTTTATTTTAAGGGTTCTAACCCCAAAATCATATTTTTACCAACTATGATATGAGATTAATGCACAAAAGTAAATAAAACAAGTAAACACTTGCCTAGAGGATGAAATCCGACGACCACGAGCCGAATCCCGAGGAGTTTGGCCGGAGTTTCCATTTCTCCTCCTTTTTCTTCTTCCTCTCTGTCTCTTCTCCCTCTTTCTTTCCTTCTCTTTTCTTTTCTTTCCCTTTCTCTCTCTTTATAAAGAAAGAAAAATGGTTTAAATCCTTAAAACCCAAAAACGACTCGTTTACCCAATTACGAGTTACTTTTACCTCTAAAATTACCCGAAACTTAATTTCGACAATCGGACACTCTTTTCCGACTATCTCGGACATTCCGAGACTCATGGCGCAGTCGAAATTTCCATCCGAGGTACTTGACCGCAAATCACTATTCCAACCCATAAAAGTAATTGCGGGTTTTCCAATTTAAAATCTGACCTTTTCATCAATTTTCTCCACGACGACATATAATTAAATTATAGCGACCTATATAGTCCCAAAAGTAATTACAATACCCATCGAAAATCATCAAATCCTCGAAAATCCCGAAAATCACTATTTCGAGAAATTCTCCAAATTCCAAATTATACTTAATTATGGAATTTAATCCTCTCCAAAAGGGCGGGTTGTTACATGAAGATGAGGTATGAAATGACTAAAATGCCCTTGAAGTTGATTCTGACGATGAAACTTACTCAAAATGCAACTAATCGACACGCTAAGAATTCCCATAACTACAAAAGCTCAATTATAAACCACAAAGAATAGAAACATACATAAGAGAGGTTTCCTGGTTAAAGAGAATAAATATAGGTATAATGAACACAAAAGTGCTGGAATGAATAAAGATAACCAATGCAAATAAGCAATATTCGTGATGTGTCACTATTTGTGATCTTCAGTTAGCGGCTGTAGTTTCTACTTTGAAAATCTGGCACTGTTACCTTTATGGTGAAGAATTTTAGTCTTTCCTGATCATGAGAGTTTAAAAAAAATCTTCACTCAACAAGATTTAAATTTAAGACAACGACGTTGGATCGAATTTTTGGAAGATTATTGATTTAAATTAAACTACCATGCAAGAAAAGGAAATGTGGTAGTCGTGCCTTAAGTCATAATCTAGTTAGAAGACTCCAAGCACTGATTTCTTATGAAATTGCTTCTACTATAGAGTAATATGATCTTCAATTGATACCATCTTCCTCAAAATTTTCCAATATAATTCCATATCTAGATTTGAGAAAGAAAATCTTGGCACAACAGTCCCAAGACTCTTGTCCAACATCTTCAATATAAAAATCATGTCTTCTCATAAGATAAGGAAACAAAGTTAAGATTTAGATATAAATTATATGTACCAGATAATTTATCTCTTTGAGAAAATGTATTTCAAGAAACCCATTATTCTAGGTTTACAATTCATCCCGGAAGCTCCAAAATGTACCATGCAATAAAGAATCAATATTGGTTGCCAAATATGGGAAATGATATTGAGAATTTTATAAGAAGATGTCTTACTTATCAAAAAGTAAAGATAGAACACTAGTATTCTAGTGGACTTATTCAACCCTTACTAATTACAGGGTGGAAATGGGATCATATTACAATAGATTTTGTCACTAGACTAACTTGTACGTCTCAAGGATATAATTCCATTTGGGTAATCGTACACCGACTTACCAAATATGCTTATTTTTTGCAAATGAAAACCATCGATTCTTTTTAAAATCTCAGTAAACTCTACATTTGAGAAATTATCCAATTATATGGAATTACCTTATCCATCATGTTAGACAGAGATTCCCATTTATAGGAAAGTTTTGGCCAACACTTCAAGCCGCAATTGGTACTAAACTTCATATGAGTATGGGATTCCTCCCTCAAACAGATGGACAATCTGAATGTATAATTCAAACATTCGAAGATATATTACGAGCTTGTACATTAGTTATGTCTGACAATTTGAATGAACATTTACCCCTTGTCAAGTTTTCTTATAACAATAGTTATCGGTAAAGCCTCAAGCCTCCTCATTTGAATCCTTTTATGGAAGACCCTGTCGTTCACTTGCATGTTGAATTAATTCTAAAAAAAGAAAATAATTTGGTCACGAAATAATTCGAGAACCCATGAGAAAGTACAATGATTTCGATAGAGATTGAAGACAACCCAAGATTGTCAGAAAAGTTATGCAGACCAGTGTCGAAATCCCTTAGAATTTCAAATTAATGATCGAGTATGTTTGAAAAAATTTCCTCAAAAAGGGATTTTATGCTTTGGAAAGATAGGAAAATTATCCCTTATATATAATGGACCTTTCACTATTTCTAAACGTATTGGTCCTATAGCCTGCCAATTAGAATTACGAGTGGAATTATCCAATATTCACAATATACTAAATGTATTCCAGTTACGTCAATATATTCCTGATCCATTCCGTACTATTAGATGGCAAGAATTTTTTGTTCAATCAAATCGCGAATTTGAAGTACGCCCTATTCAAATTATGGATCGCCAAGTAAAACTTCTCCGAAACAGATAAATCTCCTTAGTCAAAGTACTTTGGAAATATCAAAATCATAAAAAATTCTCATGGGAACTAGAACACGCTATGATATACCAATATCCTCATCTCTTTCGAGATAAATTCTATGATAATTGTTTCAGGCAGGGAGACTGTAATATCCATACTTTGAATCAAGATCCCCTAATTCTCATTTTTACCCCTACTAGAATATTTAAATTCAAAAATATCCTAATAAGGATAAAACTACTCTACAAAACCTACAGCTTTATTAAATTATCCAAGTACTCTTGAAGTTTTAAATATTACAAAAATAACCCCTGAACTTTTCAAATAAGCATCACTTAACCTATTCTAAACCCCCATATGTAAACCTTACATGAAATTCAACCTTTAGACATCAACTAACAAAAAAAAATTATTTTCAGCCCTTACATATTTCTAAAATTTCCAAAATACCCCTAAACTTTAAAAAAAACACCTTTTAAACTAAATAAGTGTATATTTTTCAACCAAGGAATAAAACTTGAACCAACATTATTTTCATATTCCCCCTCCCCACATCAACCTCCATCGAAAAAAATGCGTCCAAAATGCCATGGAATTACTAGGCAAACATGTGAGGGAAAAATATTTACACTCTTATATTCTTAAACGATGGATGAATCCACCTCCAAACCAAACTAATAACGTCTCCTCCTCCAACCATATAAATTGCCCAGGAGCAAACCTACAAAACTCACCACTTCAGTTTACACGAAACCTGAAATTTTCCTCAAAACCATGTATCTTATTATTTTATGCATTATATTTCATTCTTTTAATACCAAACTTTTTCTGTGTGGATATCATGTATATATCAATGAAAACAATAGAATGTTTAGGTAAAAAATAGCCCATGTTCAAAGAAATTCAAAAAAACCTCCATTAAAGCTTGAGGTCTAATGGTAAATTTTGATATCTTGATTATAAATAACTTTTGAAGTAAGGAAATGATTCCTTATGAACTTAAGAGATCCAGTGCATAGCTCATTTGTTAAAAATCATAAGTTTTGAACCTTAAGTGCTCAAAGGTGATTTCTTTTTCAGAAAAATGAAAGACATCAAATTCTCCATAACAAGACCAACTTAATTCTTCAAACCATACCCAATCTTTTTTTGATAGAATAAACATAATCATACTCATAAGAACCTCTGCCATATTCAGTAAAGCTTCAAAATTTTAGTCAAAATTTAGGAAAAACATATAGTTTTAATAACTCGATGTATACTGAACCTCAATCCATAAAACTTATATTCTTGGATTCCTTGTAAAACATAACGTTGGGTTAGTACAGGAATCATCTCAAATGGTTTAAAAAATAAGAAGATATCTCAAGTAAAAGTTTTTCAGACCCTAGGTCAACAATCGACAGGTTGAAATTAATTGAAATTTCACCCCTTAACTTTAATATACACAATTCTTATTATAAATTAGCCAAAACTAACCTCAATTCGAACAATACTTATTCACACAAATATTTGGGTAAAAATAATCAAGTACCAGCTCCTCATATAATCCTTTTTTGATCTTCTTTAAGCCGTTAAAAACATGTTCAAATAGGTCTTTTTAATAGTAACTTTGGTGTATTTGTTTAATTGCTATTAAAATCATTCCATGATAGCCCTATTCGATTCCAAGTATGTGTACAGATTACAATGCTCATATGTTACTACATCACTGATTGCTTTAATAATGATCAATAGGATCGAATTAAAATTATTCTCATCAAATAATTGATACCATAAACATTAGCTGTATTGATTCAGTTCACCTTGCAACTTTGTGCATTATTATTTGTTTTAAAAGCATAAGTATTACTAGGGAGTATACTGCTATGTTATCCCAAGGAATTTTTAACTTTGCTTATGGTCTCAGGTGATTGAGAGCCAGAGTTTAGATACATATGTATGAGTTTCGCTTTACTTATATGCCTATCAAATTATTTTTCAAAGGTTTTGGATTACATATTATTTAGTTTTACCGATGGCTTATATTCTATATGCACTTTGAAATCTGAAAAGCATGGGATTATCAGTTCTAACTCTTTGACTTTCTTATTTAAAGTTTACACACGTATGAATTCTATACACACTCCACCTTCAATCTATACAAATAATTTTTTATAACATTAGTAATACATTCTTAGAATATTTGTGCTAATTCATTTTTCCTCCAAATGACCCATGAAAAAGATGACAGTCTATCTTCCATTTTTGGGACACATTCAAGTCACCTTTTTGCATATGTAACGGTTTGTATGGAGACTAAAATAGATGGGAGCATAGAGTGATACTTTTTTTATTATCTACAATATATTTCGCGTTGACAATAAGATTTAATTCAACCCTATGGTGGTAATACACTTCATATGATGTTTTAACGAATAAAGATCTGTTTTCCTCCTTGACTTTAATTCATTGCTTTATGTATGCTCCCTTATACATTCATATCAAAAAGTAATGTTTGACACATAAACCTTTTCACACCATATACTCTGAGGAGATCATCGACATCTAAAGAACGCTACTCATCTGCCATCGATTTTGGTCCATGACCAAAGTAATTAAATCTTCTGCCAAAAATTATTCTTTAAAGTTGAAGAAACTAGTTCTAAGAATTGAACATTAAAGAAATAAAAATGTTACACTAAGTATTTTGATGGAATCCTAAAAGATTATGTTCGTGTATTACAGGGGTATGGTGACTTAAATATGAAGTTTTATTTTTTAAGCTAATGAAGAGAAAATATCTACTCATAAACAAACAGTTTAGAAAACTATTTTTGAACAAAAATATGGGTAAATAAATCTCTCAGGTATTCTCAAAGAGAAAAACCCAACAGCAACGGCTTGAAGAACTCAAAGAAGATGAGTGGAAAATATGCTCTCAAGTATTTTGAAATCTTTTGATGGGCTAAAATATTGTTCAAAACTTTTACTCTTTGTTTGAAAGATTGTGGAACACATAACTAAATAAAATTTTGATATGAATGTGTTTAGATGGATGATAGGTTAGGTATAACACTCCCATGATGTCAACTAGTCACTTTCATGGTAAAGTTAGCTAAAAATGTGTGCTTGGTACACAACCCAAGAAGATATTTAAGAAATATCTTATAAAAAGACAGTTTTGGCTCTTTCAGATTTGATCAATGATGGCATCATTGTAGGAAGGAATTTCTTTGCTTTGGCAATCCTAAAGCGATAAGGTCACACATGCTTCTAGAGAAAAAATAGAGTACACAAATATAAGCGATGATCTCATTAGATCGACGAAGTGCACCGCTACAATGAGGTGTAATACCCCGTATTTTTATGCATATTTATTTTTATGAAAATTTAGGATTAATTAATGTAAGAGATCAAATTTAATTATAATTAATCCGATTATATGATAATAATTACTAGCGTGACGAGAGTTAGTAGTTATCGAAACTAATTATGTTGAAATCATGTTGACTAATAACTATGTTGACCATTACGTAGTGAGTAACGTAATAGATGGTTTTGGAAGTGATAATAGGGTCGGGGATGAGATACACAACAGTTAAGATATAATTATTTGGGATGCACGTATAAGTCACATCACTATTATGCATTTGGGGGATAAAAAGGTAAATTATTTTTATATAACTCGGATGGCTATTTTGAGTGCGCCGGTGTGTCCGGAAAGGTCAAAATAGTAAAAAAAAACACTACTCGAGTGTTTTAGTTGGAGTCCGGGGCATTTTAGACCAAAACGACACCCTAGAGGGGTATTTTGGTTTTTTGAGAATTTTGGGTAATTAAATGGATGAAAATTAGGTTTAATTAAAAGCTGCGTGGGTTAGAGGTCTGTTAATTTCAACTTACGTGAGAGAGAGAGAGAGAGAGAGAGAGAGAGAGAGAGAGAGAGAGAGAGAGAGAGAACCAAGGAGGAAGAAGACTCCATTGGAGATCGAGGGCAAGAACTCAAGGATTCCCACCAAAAGTTACGCCAAAGTGTAGATTATAATGAGAGGATCAACTATATACAAATTTCAGTCTAAGAGTCAGAAGTTCATTCTAAGGCAAGTGTTTATCTTGCTCCTCTTTTAGCATATATTATTCCTGATTAATTTAGATTAAATGATATGAAATTGTAGTAATGAAAACTAGGGTTTAATTTGACTGATTTGTAAAGAAACCAGATGAACTGGAGATAGGTTAGCATGTAGAAGAAATTCCCTTCTTATAACTATTAATATTGGTAATTAAATGTTGAAATCATGAAATTAATTGGGGGGTCTTGAAGAAAAAGAAGTTTATGGGTTCATATCAAAGAGATTTATAAGAAATTGAGTAATTTGTTGGATTCCCTTGATTCCATGAGGATTTAACCTCTAATTTGGGTTTGGAAGTGTCCAATGGTAACTAAGAATAGTTTAGAAACAAGTACATTAGATTTGGGTTGAGTCTGGGGTGATATTGAAGTATGAAAATTGGAGAAAAAATGAGTTTGGGGAAGAATAGGTCCAGTTCGAACATCTCGTTCGAAGACCTGCCCAGGTAGTCTGAAGGCCCTCGTTCGAATGAGCCTTCTAATGATATTTCCAACAACCCCCCTAACGAGTAACTGAGTTCGTTCGAAGTGGGAACTTCGTTCGAATGATCTCGTTTGAACGACCTTGTTCGAACGAGAATCTCTTGACTTCTAACAAGATATCCCTTCTAATGAGTTGTTGAGTTCGTTCGAAGTGGGAACTTTGTTCGAACGTACTCGTTCAAACAAAATCGTTCGAATGAGAATCTCTTGAATTCTAATGAGATTCCATAATGGGCTTTTAGGGTATGGTCTAGTTAAAAATCATCCTAGGTTTATGGAGTGTATTAATCTACGTGGGTAACGGGTGACGTAAAATCCAAAGTTTTAGGGAATTAAGGGTGTAATGATGCTTGAGGTATCGAACGTGTATAGAAACCTAGGAGAGAATGTAAGTACTAGAGAGGTTATATATAAATGGATATCTTGGAGAGTAATGACGTTAATATTACTTACGTATTATGGTGAATGGGGTTGCAAGAATTCCTTTAAAGTTCTATAAGTTGTGTGCATGCTTACTACTTGAAATATTATGTGTATGACATACCTAGATACTGGCTATCGAACGGAGGCTAGCGCATTGTGGATGAACATATCTTGTGTGCCTTCGGGGGGTTTTGAGTCGTACCAATAGAGCATGGAACCTAGGCACGAACTATTTGTGAGAACGATAGTGATGACGGTTGTATGGGTGCATAGGTATATGCATAGCCCATCGAATTGGAACTATGTCCGCCTCCAATATGTGTATATGTTGTATTGGTTCCTTAGAGATTGAAACTATTGTCCTTCATGCCTTAGAGTTTGCAATGGGACTAGATAGCCGAGTATGTCTAGCACCAGGCATTTCTTAACCATGGGTGCAGTATCGATATATGTATTAGTATGTATACATAGTGTGAATTTTATATGTATACTGAGTTACTATTCTATGTTGGATATTGGCTACTTTAATAAAGTATATACTTATTAGGTCACCAGTTGAGAATTAAGAATTCTATGAGAATGAGTTATAGTATATTTAGACCTACTCTTAAATAATAGAGATATATTGTCTTCGGGGTATTTAAATATTATGTCTATCATAGTGATTCTACCACGTAGAGTATCATGACTAGTAGGGGTAGCTAGTCTCGCTAGGTGTGCACACTATATGAGAGGTGAGCATACCAAGTGGGTACGCTAAGTTAACATGAATAATATTGTGCTAATTAATCAATTTAAGCACTTGTTATATTTAAACTGTTTTTTACTCGGGCTCTGACCCATTTTTCTTGGAAACCTCCTTTTCTTGTTTATTATTTTTGGTGCTCAACCACAGGGACACCAGACTTAGGTGATTCCATTCATTTGTCGAGCTGTAGCTGCTGTGGAAGTTACAGGACATTTCTAGTAGATGCTTCCTAGTCTATTCTCCTAATCTATCAATCATTTATTTTAGTTGGACATCTCATCCCTTGTATTTTACATTCAGAGATTTAGAGCTGTTTTATTCTATTATTAGACTTTGTTTTCATGTTATTGGAATATTGTATGGGATTCTAACTGGATGTGTTTACTCCAGTTCTTTATTTAAATTTAGTCAGTTCTTTCCTTATTTCTATTGTGATGTATGGTGATGCTTAAATATTTCCCTTTATTGATGAAAGTTAATAACAAGATAAAATTTTGACACCAACCTTATTAAATATTAGGTGGTTTGTTTTTACTAAATTAAAATTTGAGTCTTTCGACAATGATGCATTATTTGAACCAACTTGATATTCTGAAATTAATTAAGGACTGATCACCTGGTAATTAATTAGGTGGGGCGTCACAGGTGGTATCAGAGCATCAGGTTCGAGTGTCCTTAGGATCTGTACAGCTTATTATGTTTCCTCATAGCGTACTTTGATATAGAGCCCTTTATTTTAGGATTGTTGTACTATTTATGCTTTTTACGTTCTTCAGTTACTTTGAGATAATAACTGTAGACTTTTCTCTCCTTTCAGATGCCTCCTTGACATGCACAGAGAGTTCCCAGGGATGCCAAACCCGAGCCTCAACCTGAACCATCTCAGGGTGTGATGAATACCACTAAAGTTGATGCCATTGTAGCTGAGGTGGTAAATGTGGCATTGGTAGTTGTGCAGCAGGAACCATCTCAGGCACCGGTGGTGTCTACCGTTTAGGCCCAAACCTTCCCGTTTGCTTGGGAACGTGTTAGGGATGCCTTCCCGAACGCGCATCCTCCAGACTTTACAAGGAGCTCCAATATGGTGGTATCCAACCAATGGAAGAAGGACATACAACGTAATTTGAGGATGAATGAGTGCACAGAGGTACAGAGTCAGATACTGGCCACGTTGAAGTTAGTGGGAGCAGCACTGCAGTGGTGGGAGTCTATTACCACTTGTGAGGAGAGAGACACACTCACTATTCGAGATTTTTTGGTGTGGTTCAACCTCAAGTATTTTCACTCAGCCGTCGAGACAGAGATGAGAAGGAAGTTGGTGAACTTTAAGCAGGAGGGAAAGACCATGGAAAAATATAAGGCAGAGTTTATCAGTCTTCTGAACATTGTGCCATATGATATCTCAACTGAGGAGAAGAAGATTCAGTGTTTTATGGATGGGTTGACATGGACGATCCGCCATCATTTGATAGGAAATATTTTTTTTCCTACCTATTCAAACGTGGTTAAAGCTGCTATACTCCACTCCCAGGACCACAATTTTCATCTGACAGAGATTAAGCGAGTAGGAGAGTCCAGCCAGCAGGGCAGTACAAGAAGAAATGGTGTCAGTGGGGAATATGAAGTTCAAGGTCAGCATAGACACAGTGATCAGGGTTCCTAATAGGGGGATCCTAAGAGGTTCAGGTTATGAGGTTTTAGACATGGGCAGGGAGGCTTTAGACATGGCTAGCAGGGTCATCACGGCTATCAGCAGGTTTAGCATGGCCGGGGGAGGGGTGGTAACGACCATCAGGGCGGTGGACAGCAGGGACAGAGGGGAGGACCTTTACTAGGGATGTGTTTCACTCGTGGAAGCACTGACCACAAACATGAGGACTGCACTCAAAAGGGTAGAGGCCAGCAACAATTGGAGCAGGGTGCTCGTTAGGATCCACAGAGACCGTTATTTCCTGTAGCTCTCCCAGCACCACCACAGATGCCAGCACAACCACCTATTCCATCCATCCTAGTTCAGTAGGGGTAGCTTTAGTGTGTACAAGTTTACAACCTTCACCAGGCCGCAGTCCCACACGACCCACCCATAATTGAGGGTATGTTTTCTATCCAAAGGACTTTGGGGCGCATTTTATTTGACACAGGGGCCACACACTATTTTATTGCCATGAGGTTTGCACGTACTACGAGACTATTAGATATAACAGAGAGTACAGTTACTTGTGTGGATTTACCGTTGATTAGAGGTACCATTATTTCTTTCATTTTCAAGGAGTGGGTGTAAATATTTGGAGGTTTATCTTACCGGCTGACACGGTCATATTGGATATGTCCGAGTATGACGCGATTGTAGGTATGGATTGGCTTATCAGGTATAGGGCCATGATTGATTATTTTAGTAGGAGCATAGTTTTTTCCATACTCGGTCAGGATATCTTCCTGGTGGCGATGCCTTGCTCTGAGGGAGGATCGTCCACACATTTATATTATATAGAGGATGAGACCTCTACGGAGGTGGGGGTGCTGCTAGACTCGATTTCTATTGTTTGAGAGTTTACCGACGTGTTTCAAGAGATTCTAGGGTTACCACTGAGTAGAGAGATAAACTTTATCATTGATTTAATGCTGAAAACTCGGCCGATAGCCCGGGCACCTTACCGTATGGCTCCAGCAGAGACGAGGGAGTTACGTGACCAGATTGAGTAGTTGTTGGGTCTGGGGTTTATTAGTAGGAATACGTCGCCATGGGGTGCTCCCACACTATTTGTTAAGAAGAGGGATGGATCGTTGAGGTTATGTGTCGATTATCAAAATTTGAATAAATTCACGATATGGAAAAAATATTCGTTGCCTCGAATTGATGACTTATTTGACCAGTTTAGAGGAGGTGACTTCTTATCAAAGATTAACTTGAGATCAGGATACCATCATTTGCGTATCAGTGAGTAGGATGTGTCAAAGACTAATTTCTTGATGAGATATGGTTCCTATGAGTTTAGGGTTATGTCTTTCAGGCTAACCAACACCTCAGTCGTGTTTATGGACTTGATGAACAGGGTGTTCAGAGAGTTCCTAGACCAGTTCATCATCGTCTTTATAGATGACATTCTGGTTTACTCGCAGACTGAGGAGGAGTATACCAAGCACTCGAGGTAGGTTTTGCAAACACTGCGTCAGCATGAGTTGTACGCCAAATACGAGAAATATGGTTTTTGGCTCAAGGAGGTCCAGTTTTTGCAGCATATCATCTCTGACAGAGGGATATCCGTGGATCCGGGGAAAGTTTCAACGGTGAGGGAGTGGGCACATCCTATGACACCGACCGAGATACGCAGTTTCTTAGACCTAGCTGGATACTACAAGAGGTTCATTCGAGGGTTTTTAAAGATACCGGGTCCATGGACACATCGAACTCACAAAGGGGTGTTGTTTATTTGGAGTGACGCCTGATATTTAGCCTTTGATGAGTTGAAAGATAAGTGAACCTCGGCATCAGTATTAGCATTACCCAGGCTGGGAGTGGAGTATCTAGTTTACACTGATGCATCCTTATTATATCTTGGGGGTGTACTTCAACAGGAGAATTAAGCTACTGATTACGCCTTCGGTAAGCTTAATCCTCATGAGAAGAATTACCTCACCCATGACTTGTAGTTAGGAGCGGTTGTGTTTGCACTTCGGATTTGGAGACATTATCTCCTAAGGGATAAGTTTCTCTTATTCACGGACCACAAGTCACTACAGTACCTCTTCACGCAGATAGAGCTAAATATGCGTCAGCGCCGGTGGCTTGAGTTTTTTAAGGACTATTAATTTGATATCGAATACCACCCAGGGAAAGCTAATGTGGTAGCAGGTGCGTTGAGACATAGTCCAGTAGGTGAGGTGGCTGAGGTGTGGAAAGTGAAATGGAAATAGTTAGGACACTAGGATGCAGTGGCTCGATCGTTCATGTCTGTGATGACAGTTATGCCCCATATTATTATGAGAGTAGTACGGGCTCAAGCAACTGATTCATTTTTCCAGAGTCAGAGGGGGTCGATTCTTATACCTTGGGTTCCGATGGGGGTCTACGTTTTAATGGAAGGTTGGTTGTTCCTGAGGGAGAAGACTTGGACACTAAGTGATGACAGAGTCGCACGATTCACAATTTACGATACATCCCTGTGGGGATAAGATGTACCAGGATATGCTGAGACAGTACTAGTGGAGCGGGATGAAGAAGGATATTTCTGAGTTCGTCTCAAAATGTTCCCCTTGTTAGCTAGTAAAGGTGGACCATCAGAGATTGGAGGGACTTCTACAATCATTAGAGGTTCCTATGTGGAAATGGGAGAGCATTTCCATGGTCTTCATCACGGATTACCTACATCACAAAAAGGTAATGATTCGATATGGGTGATAGTGGATTGACTGACCAAGGTAGCCTACTTCCTACAAGCTCAAACGGATTACACCACGAGATAGTACACCCAGATATTTATAGCAGAAATAGTGAGACTTCACGGGGTGCCTCTCAATATCATGTCTGATAGAGATAAGTTGTTTGTGTCTCGGTTCTGGGAGAGTTTCCAGGAGGCGATAGGCAAGGAGTTGTGACTGAGTATAGCATATCACCCGTAGATAGATAGATAGACCGAGCAGAAAAATCAGATGTTAGAGGACATGCTTCATATGTGCATCATTGATTTTGGCGGAGGCTAGGTGCAATACCTTCAGCTGGTGGAGTTTGCATATAATAAGTCCTACCAGTTTACTATCGATATGGCTCCATTCAAGGTACTATATTGCAGACCTTGTTGTTCACCAGCATGTTGGTTTCAGAAATAATAATAAGGTCGGGGCCGAGATACACGGCAGTTAAGATATAATTATTTGGGATGCGCGTATGAGTCACATCACTATTATGCATTTGGGGGTTAAAAGGGTAAATTATTTTTATATAACTCAGATGGCTATTTTGAGTGCACCAGTGTGTCCAAAAAGGTAAAAATAGTCCAAAAATACTACTCGAGTGTTTTAGTTGGAGTCCGGGGTATTTTAGCCCAAAACGACACCCCAGAGGGGTATTTGGGTCTTTTGGGATTTTTGAGTAATTAAATGGACGAAAATGAGGTTTAATTAAAAGCTACATGGGTTAAAGGTTTGTTAGTTTCAACTTACATGAGAGAGAGAGAAAGAGAGAGAGAGAGAGAGAGGAAGAAGACTCCATTGGAGAACAAGGGCAGGAACTCAAGGATTCCCACCCAAAGTTACGCCAAAGTGTAGCTCATAACGAGAGTATCAACTAGATAACAATTTCAGTCCAAGAATCAGAAGTTCATTCCAAGACAAGTGTTTATCTTGCTCCTCTTTTAGCATATATTATTCTTGATTAATTTAGCTAAAATGATATGAAATTGTTGTAATGAAAACTTGGGTTTAATTTGACTGATTTGTAAAGAAACCACATGAATTGGAGATAGGTTTTCATATAGAAGAAATTTCCTTCTTAGAACTCTTAATATTGGTAATTAAATTTTGAAATCACGAAATTAATTGCGGTTGTTGATGAAATAGAAATTTTTTGGTTCATACCAAAGAGATTTATAAGAAATTGAGTAATTTGTTGGATTCCCTTGATTCCATGAGGATTTAACCTCTAATTTGTGGTTGGAAGTGTCCTATAGTAACTTAGAATACTTTAGAAACAATTACATTAGATTTGGGTTGAGTTTGGAGTGATATTGAAGTATGAAAATTGGAGAAAAAATGAGTTTGGGGAAAAATAGGGCTAGTTCGGACATCTCGTTCGAAGACCTGCCCAAGTCGTTCGAACGACCTGGTTCGAATGAGCCTTCTAACGAGATTTCCAACGATCCTTCTAATGAGTTGCTGAGTTCATTTGAAGTGGGAACTTTGTTTTAATGATAATCTCTTGACTTCTAACGAGATTTCCAACGACCCTTTTAACGAGTTGTTGAGTTCATTCGAAGTGGGAACTTCATTTGAACAAACTCGTTCGAATGACCTCGTTCGAACAAGAATCTATCGACTTCTAATGAGATTCCAGAATGGGTTTTTGGGGTACGATCGAGTTAAAAATAATCCTAGGTATATCCAAGCGAGTGTATTAATCTACGTTGGTAACGGGTGACGTAAAATCCAATGTTTAAGGGAATTAAGGGTGTAATGATCCTCGAGGTATCGAACGTGTATGGAAACCTAATAGATAATGTAAGTCCTAAAGAGGTTATATATAAATGGATATCGTGGAGAGTAATTTCGTTAATATTGCTTACGTATTAGGGTGAATGAGGTTGCGTGAATTCCTTTTAAGTTGAATAAGTTGTGTGCATGCTTATTACTTGGAATATTATGTGTATGACATACCTAACTACTGGCTATCGAACAGAGGTAAGCGCATTGTGGATGACCATATCTTGTGTACCTTCAGGGGATTTTGAGTCATACCACTAGAGTATGGAACTAAGTATGGACTATCTGTGAGAACGATAGTCATGACGGTTGTATGGGTGCGTAGCCCATCAGCTTGGAATAATGTTCAACTCCAATATATGTATATGTTGTATTAGTTCATGGGAGATTTCACATATTGTCCTTCATGCGTGAGCATTTGCAATGGGACTAGATTGCCGAGTATGCCTAGCACCAGGGGTTTCTTAACCATGGGTGAAGTATCGATATATGCATTAGTATGTATATATATTGAGATTTTTATATGTATACTAAGTTACTATTATGTGTTGCATATTGGCTACTCTAATAAAGTATATACTTATTAGGTCACTAGTTGAGAATTAATAATTCTATGAGAATGAGTTATAGAATCTTTAGACCTACTCTTAAATAAGAGAGATATATTATCTTCGGGGTATTTGAATATTTTATCCGGCATAGTGATTATACCACGTATATCCAGGTAGAGTATCGTGACTAGTATGGGTATCTAGGCTCTCTAGGTGTGCACATTAGATGAGAGGTGAGCATCCTAAGTGAGTACTCTAAGTTAACATGAATAATATTGTGCTAATTAATCAACTTAAGCATTGCTATATTTAAATTATTTTCTACTCGGGATCTGACCCGTTTTTCTGCAAACCTCCTTTTCTTGTTTTATTATCTTAGGTGCTCAGCCACGTAGACACCTGACTTAGGAGATTCCATTCATTTTCCGAGTTGTAGCTACTGTGGAAGCTATAGGACATTGTGAGTAGACGCTTCATAGTCTATTATCCTTATCTATCACTCATTTATTTCAGTTGGACATGTCGTCCCTCCTATTTTACATTAAGAGATTTAGAGTTATTTTATTCTATTATTAGACTTTGTTTTCTTGTTATTGGATTATTGTATGAGATTCTAACGTGAAGTGTTTACTCCAGTTCTTTATTTAAATTCAGTTAGTTCTTTCCTTATTACAATTGTGATGTATGGTAGTGATTAAATATTTCCCTTTATTGATGATAGTTAATAACAAGATAAAATTTTGACACCAACCTTTTTAAATATTAGGTGGTTAGTTTTTATTCAATTAAAATTTGAGTCTTTCGACAATGATGCATTATCTTAACCAACTTGATGTTCTGAAATTAATTAATTAAGGACTGATCACCCGGTAATTAATTAGGCGGCGTGTCACATGAGGGAGACCATGAGACTATCCAGGGATTGTCTAGTTTTGATTAAAAATATTTTGAAAATAAATATTAGCAAAAATTCAAGTATGTTGTCCCATCCAAGAACACCCATATTAAAAATACATTTAAATATTCAATTTATAGTCAAATGAATTTTTCTATATAAAAAGTATATTTGCATAGTGCATTTGATAATTTATCCAAACAGCGTTAGTTCAAAAGATTCTTTCAATTATGAAATAATTAACCAAGGTATGAACCTAAGTCCGTTGAGTCGTACACCTTTCCTAAGTGGTGTATTTGAGATTTAACATGAGTGAATATGGTTAAAAGTCATTGAAGCTTTCCAGTGACCTCTTGGACAACGACTCAAACATTTTTTGACATAGAGTTTAGACAATCTATTCTATGAAGAACTTTGAGTACACTATATACTCTTATAATATCCTCATTTGTCGAATTTTGCTACCAAACATATAAAGAAGTAGAAATTAAAAGAAATTTACAATTTTATAACTCGCATGGTCAAGAGAAATAGAAAAATATAAAATAACATTTTGTTAAAAGTAACTAATCACTAGAGGAGGTTCCACCATATTCATGGATCAAAAGAGCTTATTGAAAAAATATTTTCCTGTCACACACTACTAGCTCATCAAAATACGAATGTGGATAAATAAGGCAGGAAAATATGATAAATATGAACATGTGAATGTATCGATTAAACATAAACATCATATAAATCTAACATAAGTACCCCTCAAGTATATAATTCTTCTTAATAAATATGATATCGTGAAAGATAATTCAAACCAACCTATTATCTATTGAAAACCTCCATCTACAAACTTCTCCTACTTTTTAACGGAAAGAGATAAAGGAAATAACTAAGCACACAGTGGGATAAATTAAACAACACATTCTAGGAGGGTAAAACATGATAATCAAAATAACAAATAGAGAGTGAATCATATAGTGAGTGAACAATGATAATGAAGTTTAGGCAACATATAATCATGACAATAATAGGCCTAATAACTAGAGTTTTAATTACACATGGGGAGATAAAAACATACCAAGAAAGATACATAAATATTACTAAAATGGATTAAGTCTTGGAATTTAAAAGTGAAAAGGATTACCAATGATATAATCGATACAAGTTAAATCCATTAACTCGCAAACAAACAAACAAATCCCAAAGCATAAAACAAAGTACATTACTTATTATTCTTGAGAGTAGTCAATGCACACAAATCTATAACACTGTTGTGAAAATATTGCAAGGGGTCCTCGACGTTCTTCACTTAAGCATCAAAGGTGTGCAGGAAATCATCACAAAATAAAGAAATCGATGAACTAAAGGAAGAAAATAGGTAGCTAAGTTGAACGTCGTTGAGTAGATAACCAAGAAATGGAGTTGAACTCATTTTCTATCAAATAGAGTATACTAGGTGCATGTGGTGTAGGGGTAGGATGAGTATCGATTACAAGATAACATGAGGTCGTGTTGGTGATCCATTATAGGCACCAAGCTGAGAAATAGATCGATAATAGCATTGAATGGTAAATGGAGACTCGGGCTTTTTCCTAAAATTCATTTATACAATCAAACAACCGATGTACAAGGTGTGAGTTTTCTTATTATCCTCAGTGTGAGGAAAGATCGGGTGCAAGATCAAAGCACATAAGAAAATATCAACAAATTTTGCAATGGTGTACAACCATTCTTTATGTTTGAAAGATGTCTAATGGGGTGGTATGTGGGAAAAAAACATGAAGACACAACTGTATTCAAAATATAAAAATCCTTAGCAAGAATAGCGTGAGAAAAATTGAATCCAGTCCGAGATTGACAATGGTTGTCATTAAAAAAAGTGGTCATATCCCATTGGGATGGTTCACTAATATTTAACGTGTAAGGAAATTTAGGACAATGTTCTACTAGGACATTATAATGGTTGTTGATCCACTTAGTAGATATTTTGACATGTACTCCCTTCAGTTTAGTAGATAAAACTCTAGATCCCAAGTGATCCTCACCATCAACAAGTGTCGAATAAAATCATCTAACTATGTTAGGGGTAATAAGGTCATGTTTAACAACAAACTCCAGGCCACTTTTTTTTCTTCATGAATTTACAAACATTAGTTTCATAAAGTGAATCCAAATCAAACTATCTCTCCCAATGCACATAACCTATAGATAAGAACTTATGAAATTTGGAACTGAAGGAGGAAGTTGAGTCACATAAGTGAGATTTCAAAGCTATAAAGTACAACCTGAAAAATCACCCCCCAAGACATAAAGAATTTAATTCCTATAAGTAATGCTATAATCAAAAGTTAAACCAAGGATCGTATACTAAAATATGCGAAGCAATCTCATAAATGATAAGAAGTCAAACACTCATCAACTATGATACATACATAAAAGAGTAGAAAACCCCCTCTAAATGAGTGAAATAAATATATAAACACTAAATGCAACTCAAGAGAATCAATCTTATATCAAGACAAGTAGAAATCATAGAAAAAATCATCAAATTCTAACAAAACATCTATTCGCCAGCCCTAACTATCGAATTGGAACAGACCTAAAAGTCTGGGAGGGATAAACTTAACAAGATGATGATTGATCATTAGAATGAGAATGAAAACACCTAAAAAAATCTTATAAGATACTAAGATTTAATGGAAGTATGAGGGTTCTGAAGGTGAAAAAGGGTTTTCAAGATAAATTAGATAAAAGTTTTGAAATCCCGATTTGAACATTCTTAACAATCCCATAAGAGTTAATTGCAATGATGGGTTTATCTCTTGTTGAGAGAGGGTTCACTATGTAAAAGTACAAGCGATGGGATCAACAAAGTTGTCTATGACACCCCTCATATTCTATGAACGAGTGACCAATCCTATACTAAAACAAACCAGGAATCTCAGTCTGGTTCATTCTTAACATCACTGTTGAAATTCAATTTAATTACTAATAACCTATAAAGCTCGATGTACATTTTTAAAAAAACTTATTATCTAGCTTAATTAAACAATAAATCATAAATATAAACATTCACCATAATGACATATCAACGAGTGTTGATGACATAAATAAGTAAAGTAATCAAATAACTCTCGATAAAAATCTGCATACAACCACCTGACTGAATAATAAAATAAAATAACAAAGTCCATAAGTGAAAATTGTATGATCGTTGGAAACATTCCCTAAATGAAATGCTAAAGTAACATCTTAGCTAAATAGAAATGATAGATGCATCGACACAAAGCCTGCAGGCATCCACCGTTGTTGCAACATCGTCTAATTGGAAGAACATGCTAAGCATACCGTCCTTGTGGCTGAGCACCTAAAAGGGTTTGAAAAAGATTTTTGATATGGGTCAGCACCCAAAACATTTCAAAAATATCTACAAGTAATTAAAATGCAATAATGAATATGAAGAAGAATTATTAATGTTTATCCGATGTCATACTCACAAGATATTATCCTCACCCCTCATATATAGTGCTCACCTAATGCATGTATTTTAAATTCCTAGTTATGCTATCCCGCCTAAGTAGTCTAGCTATTCTTGACATACTCCAATACGCTATCACTAGCCCCATTTTCACTACATGTAATCGACTTTACTTTGTTTGTTACTTATCTACCATGTAAACTATGCCATATGAAATTCTCAGTTAGACTTCCACCATTATATAGTCAACATAACACTACACTAGTTATAATTTAATGTCCACAGATTCATTAAGTTCACAAAAAAAATATATCTTTTACACGTATATACATAAAATCCCCTAGATGTCCTCCCAGATGCATTCCCTAGTATTCTACCAGGTTCCAGATACATCACATACCACCCATGGGCTAATGGGTCAGAATCTCCTCATCGATCCTAAATGTATGCATACAAACTGGAGGTTGTCATAGTTATACATCCATGGGTCATAATCATAGCACATTACCCCCACTGGACTCTAAATTCACATATAGTGGTCATGACAAAATCCTATGACCTGGGGAAATGACACAACACCTGTTAGTCACTAGGGTGGACTGCGAAATACGTGCAATGTCCAAATCTAGCATATCGAGAGTTGGAATCTTCAAATATATATCAATCACACAGATATATATACATATAAACACAAAACACTATATCACTCGAAACATAAATATATATAATCGGCTAATGTGCATATATCCCTCGTAGCACTAGCGCAAAAAACTGAGTTCACCACGAGTTCTCATTTATCAAGTATTCGCCTACTTATTATAAATTATTTAATTTTATGTTTTCGGCCATGATGCTATTCTTCCCTAGTAGTTAGTCTAATACCTACGGGCCGGTTTTCTGGTTGGACCGAACAGGTTCGGTGAGCGAACTGATTCGGTTATGTTGGTTTGCCTTGCCAAACTATTAATAGGTTCATCCCCTTTCCCATCAACCCTAGGAGTTAGAACCTTCACCTAAACACCTAATACATATCCAAACCTATACCAAACATAAATTTACAGAATTCTACATATAATTCATCCCAACAACATCGATCATACAAGATTATCAATCTGTGTCAAGAATTGTGCATAGTTTCCCACCCTAATTTAAGACCTCATGTTTTATGGATTAAATCATTCAATATTTCATCTTCATAATGACGTTCACACCAGATCTAAAGTATAATTATAATAAATTTCCCATTAATGATTTCATTAGTCAAAATCCCCATTTTTACGTGTTTCTCGTACCTAAAATTTGTGTCTCCCTACACCAAATCTCTACATAAATGATTTCAAACTACACTAGGGATTATAGTAAGTCAAATGCTTACCTTAGAATTTCAAAAACTCTTAGATGATCTCATTGAGTTCTTATTTATGTAGTGTTCTTGAGCTCAGAATAATTTGATCACTCGCCCAGATAACTTCTCTTTGATTTCTTTAATTTCTTCTTCTCTTGTCTCTCCCCTCTCAAAGCTACAACCTTTAGAATGGTTGTATGGATACCCACTCCATCCACCATCCCTAATTATAACCCTAAACACTCAAAATCCTTAAATTAATTCAACCCCTTTGAGTAAAATGACCCGAATGCCGTTTTCGGGTCCCGTTTGTAGTAAAAAGCACCTAATACCCAAATACGATTCTCTAGTACCTATTTTTGTCTATCTAGACCCATTCCTAATCATTGGCGTACTAAAAATCACCATTCGAGAAATTTAACATTTGTTCATATCATTCTGAATACGACCCTATCTACATGTCTCGAATCGGATAACATTGAACCTGTACATTTTACTCACATACGAAATAATACAATTTAACACATTTTAATATAATTGTCACACCAGTAAAAGTAATTATACTTATATATTAAATCCTTTAGTTGCCAATTAATATTTATTAAATCACTTTGTCAATTCAATTAAATTATGTGCACATGCGTAATTTAAAAATGCTCCAAAAATACGGGGTGTCGCATACTTACCCTCTAACAACGAAATTTCATCCTCAAAATTTGAACATACCTGGAATAAAGAGCTCCAGATACTTTTTCCACATGGCATCCTCACGCTCCCAAATTTACTCATGATATCATTATGGTGTCCCCACCCTAGACGCACTACAGGTACCATCGTGATCAAACTCCTACTTGCTACAGCCTAATGTAGCGACAAGTCTCTTTTAATCATTATACGTAAATATACTACGTCATCCTTTAGATGTCTCCTTGATGACGACGCACAAAAAACATGGTGAACCCGATGCAAATGTAAAAAAAAATGTTGCAAATGCTCCAATAAGAGGAGCCTACACACAACTGGACTTACCTTTTTAATCATAAGGAAAGGCCCCACATACCTAGGTGCCAACTTTCCTTTTTTCACAAAATGCATTATTCCCTTCACAAGAGATATCCATCGTAACATCTGCACACTCATGTCAAACTTCAAAAATCTTTGGTTCGTAATGACATAACTCTTTCGAAGATCCCGAGCTACCTGAAAATGACTCCTAATTAACTCAATCCTAGCCATTGTATCTTGAATCTCATCTGGATAGAGAATCTTATTATCCTCGAACCTGTATCCAAACATACATGGGCTTAGGAACACCTCTTTTAAAACGTCCAGGACGTGCTGTCTTATGGTTAAATGGACGCTTAGGTGGGTTAGGTTGAGAACAATATAGATCTATCACAAATTCAGGAACCGACTCATGTGCTACATGAGAAGTGAATGCACCATCATAACCTATTACTTGCCTCTCAACATTACCCAAAGCGGGACCTAGTAGCATCTTTCCTACCTTCTTAGAGGTGTACTCTAAATTAACCTTGACCTCCCGGGCACATTCAATATCCCTCTCGAGTTGGGATACATGGTCTTCAAGTTTCTCATAAGTCTCAAATGAATATTGAAGATCTCTCACAAGAGCAGCCACGATTTTGGTCAAGTGTCTCTTTTCCCAGCCTAAGATGATCAACTGCTCACACAGAGAAATCTTCACATTCTTGAGTTGACTCACCGATGCCTCACACACCCTTAAAATTTTTACTTCTCTCTCCAAATATATCACCCAAAAAGATAATTCCTTTTTAATATTTTTCATCTTTAATGTCTCGGTGTACAAATCACTAAAGTCTTTTTCAAGATCCCCTTATCCCTCACTTGCAATCTCAACCTCATACCCATTCAAATGATTCGAAACATCATCGAGGATCTCATGTTTATATGTGTCCTCATCCTCATGGGACAAACTAGAAGTACTCATGTGACTAGCAATGAAAGAAATGCACCTTTCCTATCGTGATTCTCCCCCTAAATCAACCGACTCGATGTCACTATTACTAAGAGTGGATTTATTTGCAATCTCTTTGTCCTTTTGATTTAGCATAGTGGTACACTCAAAATCCTTATTCCCTTTGCCCTAGCACTCATAACGCTTTATATCTTCCTCTTTCTTACCGTTATCCTTGACCTCATTGTTTTTTTTTCTTAAAAACCTTTTTATTGGAAGAATTCTTTTTGGAAAATTTGAGAAACTATTTAAAATATTTTGCAAATAAGGCAAAGTCATCGAAATCAACCTCACTCTCAGATTTAGATCCATAAACTTTCTCTTTTTTCATTTTCTTAATTTAAGTCTTTAAAGCTATCCATCTATCCTTAGGCTTACTGTTTTGGGAAGCATGTAGATATCATAAGTTTAAATGTCTCCTATGAGTGGTTTTTTAACGTAAGAGTGTCTAAGACCCTTAAAGAGTTAAGCATTGTGTCCTTAGGTATAAATTGGGAAGGAAGTGACATCAAAATATTTTACATGACTCTCGGCTCATCAATTTTCCCACCCAAATTAAAACTAGTGTTAACATTGTCCGACAATCTAGCGTAAAATTCATCGAATGACGCGGACTGTAACATAGTGATGGTCTTAAATTCGGTGGTCAAATTATGAAGCTTAGGCTCTTTTAAAACATTTGTACCCTCATGTGTCAATTGGAGGATATCCATGCTTCCTTCGACGTAGTTCGTATCATGATGGGAAGAAACTCGTCATGGTGAGAACTCCAAAAATAGCACTAAGGTCGTGCGAGTTTTAGGTACTCTACTTAAATTTCTCATAACTCCCGGAAGAAATGAGTTTATGATTGGTGACATTATCAACAGTGAACGTGGGAGGAGTCTGCCCTCTTCCACATTCTAACCAAACTCTTTCATCTGTTGCCTTTAAAGTATATCTCATACTAACTTTCCAAGAGGAATAGTTCGATCACTCAAAAATTGGAATCCTATTATATAAGTGCTCCATCTGAAATTTTACAGTTTTTCTAAATAATTGATATCACATAATTTTTTTTACAGAAAAAGGATCTTAGGATAGTTTGGAGAAACCTACTTTGATACTAATTTGAGAGTGCTCTATTCGCTTATATAGTAATCTTATTTAATTAGATATCAACGCACAAACAAATTTTAATTCCTTTAACCCTAGAACATGAACCAAACTCTTTCATCTGTTGCCTTTAAAGTATATCTCATACTAACTTTCCAAGAGGAATAGTTCGATCACTCAAAAATTGGAATGCTATTATATAAGTGCTCCATATGAAATTTTACAAATTTTCAAAATAATTGATATCACATAAATTTTTTGCAAAAAAAGGATCTCAGGATAGTTTGGAGAAACCTACTTTGATACTAATTTGAGAGTGCTCTATTCGCTTATACAATAATCTTATTTAATTAGATGTCAACGCACAAACAAAATTTAATTCCTTTAACCCTAGAACATGAAACGATGTGATTCAAAACATAAATCAAACCAAGCATATAATGACAAGAGAATTTCAGGGAAAAACCCCTCAGGGAAAAAATCTTTTATTTCACTGTAGTTTGTAAATCGCAACTTACAATCCCAATAGAGAAATACAGGCCGACGAATCTCCTATAGATGACCTTCGTCTTCTTCAATAACGAATTCCCTCAAGAACTCATAAAGATCGCGATCTTCCTTCTGTAACGATTCCCCCAAGAATCACAAGACCAACAATACATAATCCTTCTCTACAAGAGAATCTTTGATATAAAAGTGTTTTAGCTTTCAAAGATTATTCAAAAAATTATATAGGAGAGATTGTGTAAAAAGTGTTTTTCCCTATTAAAAGTGAAGACCTTTTGCAGCAGTTTTATAGTTTTCACACATGAAAAGTCTTAATAAAAAAACATACAGAAAACTGGTATTTATAAGTGGGCATGAAATTCGATGTGGTGTAGGGTCGTTTGAACGAGACTCACTACACCAAATCTACGAAATTTTCACAATCATTGACCTTGACAAGTTCAACTTATCAAGGTCAATGACCGTGACAATTCCTGGGGTGACAACTTTTTTTGTCACGGACTTGTCACGGTCATTGACCGTTACAAGTTTGTTAGAATTATCATGATCATGTCATGGTCATTGACCTTGACAAGTTTGTTATGGTTAAGAACTGTGACAAGCCCGTGATAATGGTTAAAAAATTATCACGGTCAATGACCGTGACAATTCTGGGAAGAATTGAAAAAAATTTGCTGGGGAGTTTGGCCACTGCCATTACCCAACAGTATATTTGCACCTGTTATAGCAACGTTGTACTTGTTCAAGAATCATACATCCAATTAAAATAGATATAATGTAAATATACATTCAAAATAGAGAAAATATATATCACGATATAATCCAAATATAATTCAAATGTACCAACTAAAAAATAATTCAATTCAAATAATGTCACTACATGTCTTGGGTAAGGTTAACTCTGAGGAGGTGAGTAGGCCACACGATATATGAATTGACACACCCACTAATATACATCATTTTGCATTGTTCGCGCAACCACAATGGGGTTCTCCTTCCCGGGTATCACTTGCCTGACGAGCACCTTGGACTGGGTGTCTAGAGGCTCACGTCCATGAACTAGTGCACCCTAGATGATATTCGGGTCCCTCAATCCCTTCCCTATCCACTGTCCATAAAATATGTCTAGTATAAACATGCTCGGCCAGACAAGTGTCGATATGGGTCAGTCAAAGGGAGCCAAATTGGGAAGTGGATCATCAAAGTTTTCACGTGTCGACGATGAAGTAGTGAGTTCCACATCCTCGTCATCCAGCACGTCGTCCTCCTGCACCTCCTTCGCCACCACCTTATCCTTCTCCTTCCCTTTCCCCTTATGGTTTCCACCCAATGAACTCTTCATGAATGAGAATATATCTTGGACCGTCGCCTCCAAATGGGACAGCTTTGCGTCATGCGAGTTCACCATTCAAGCCAACCCGGTATCGCTCGTCTCCAATTCGATGATCCTATATTTGGCCACTCGAGAACTCACCCCCCTTGTCCTCCCCTTGCGATTAGTGATAAGAACTTGGCTGAGTGCGTCAGTGGACAAAGATGCCTTGTCGACATCAGACTGTGACTCATGCACCTCCTTAAGCTTTGCCTAAAACGATAAAAAACACATGATTAGGAAAATAAGTAAATTAAAAAATTATAACGTAATTAATAAAAAGTAAATTGTCGGATTACTTATAATCGTGGTCGTGATGCTCGAGGACACCGCCTTATCCTTCCCCTTCTTCATCCAAAAAGCCACATAAGTATCGAGCCTAAAGTGCTCTCGTGTCTTCCCAAAGTACCGGGTCCACATATTTTTCTTCCACGTCTTGTGTTGCTCCCTTAACTGCTCTAAGATGGAATCGTGTAGCTTTGGATCCAGGCTAAATTGTTCCTGTCCAACAAATATAATGTTAGTTGCCAATAAATATAAATATAAATATAAAATGAAATTGAAATCGAAATCGAAATTAGAATTAAAATATTCATATAAATATAAATATAAATACATTACATGTAGTACCACCCAAACAGCTAACTTGAGCTCATATGGCACCTCCTTCCAACTAACGTACCCCGGGCCGATGATCGTCTTTACCAGCTCGAGGGATCTCGCTAATAGCCACGACTTGTTCTCAATGTCCATCCCCAATTTTCCATATTTTGGGAGCCTAGGGGACGAGGAGCCCTCATTGCCTCTGCTACCACCCAGCCCAGATGACATCATCATAACCATCATCATCATCCTCTCCTTAATACCTGAAGGAGACATTTTCTTCAAAAAATGTTATTAGTACAAATCAAAATGAATTAGAAGAAGACATGCAAATATGTACAATTACTAAAAATAAAAATGAATTGTTACTGATAAACATCCCCACCCCCACCCCTACTTCCCACACACATGCACACTACACAATAGTGAAAATGATAAAGTGCAAATCAATTAAAAGAATTAAAAATGGATGTTTTGGTACAAATTGGAATATTTATTACAAATTGAAAAATTATTTAAAATTCGAGTTATCATAAAAAATGGATTGATATTTGGTAGGAGCAGCCAAGTAATCCGCACTACTATTTAGATGCTTTGGCACGTGTTGGACAATTGACCACGGCTCATTTTTTATATACTCCGAGTAAAACACTTGGTTAACCTTTTAAAATGCACAAACAAACGGCTCATCGCTCACGTGGTCGTTGCTCTTCAACTTGGACAAGTCAACCATGATCAAATTGGTGACAAGATCAACTTTACAAGCATTTTTATCCTCAACTCTAACCCAGTCACAGTAAAATACAACCTCTTTGAAGCTTATATAATCCAATTCAAATATATTTCGGATTACACCATAGTAAGTCATTTAAACTTCAACGAGGTTTTTATCTTTTATGCTCGCTCGAAAGAAAGTAAGAGCCTTGTATTAAATGCCCGAGTTCTGTACATTTGTACTTTTTTCGTACACTTTAGCATCGAAAACATAACTGTTCAATCGATACTTTTTGCACTCTTGTGCCACGAACAAGGGTCCAGTGGATAGACGATCAAGCCTTGATGTCTCATCACCCGCCTTTAAGACCTGAGAATATAGATAAATTAATTATATTAGTTGTAAAATTTGAGTGTAATTCAACGTTGTATAATGACCATTTTCATTATAATAACCTCGTGTGTCAATCACACCCTAAATTCGTTGTCTGATTGTACAATTATTTTTTGTCTTTTATTGTTCTCACAGGATTCATATTTTTGCATATTACAAAATTAATCATGTATAAAATAATCTAAAATAATGTTAAACATTATAATAATCGAAACTTACTTTTTCCATTCTTTGACATCTTCATGTGTGTCAAATAGATAACGATCTACTTGTTCATGTTGCAAACTTGTTAATTTCACTCGTTTTCCCATCACATGACCACCATCATCAACGAACTCATCAGTGTCATCAACGTTGGTCGAGTCAGGAATATATTCCCGAGTATATATTGATGACTCCACGGTGATGTATTCCTCTTCAATTGATCCTGTAACGTATCGCTTATTCTTGACGTAATCTTTAAAAACTTTCATCAATCTTTCAAATGGATACATCCACTGATATCTAACTGGACCACAAAGAAGTGCCTCGTCGGATAGGTGTACCAACAAGTGAACACTTATGTCAAAGAATGCTAGGGGAAAGTACTTATCCAACACACAAATCTCTTCGATCACCGCCAATTTTGCGGCCACTATGTGTTTTCGATTGACTACCTTCTCACACAAAAGTGAGAAGGTAATACAAATTTGCATAATAACCCTCCGCAAATCCTTGTGCTTGAAGAAACAATGCTTAAACAATAGATGAACCAATTACATGGTCACATGCTAATCGTGGTACTTACACTTATGTAAATCATGAGTAGCATAATTCACAATCCTTTGCAAGTTGGACGAAAAATTAGATGGGCCCTTCAAATTATATATTGTGTCTAAAAGCACCTTCCTTTCCCCACTCGTCAAAGTAAACGCACCAGGGGGAATTATTGTCCTTCCCCTACTATCTTCTTTCAACCATAGTTGTGGCTTAAGTTTCAACGATTTAAGGTCTTTTCGTGCATTTTCTCCATCCTTCTAATGACTCCCACTAAATCAAGTGCCCACAATATGTTCAGCGAAGTTCTTCTATGCATGCATCACATCAAATACATGGCGCACCGAGTTATTCTTCCAATAAGGCAAGTCAAATAAAATTGACGTCCTAGACCAAGCCTTTCTTATCTCAGTTTCATTACTAGTTGGGGTCTTCTTATGCTCTACATTATTAAATTTGGGATTCTTACCTGGCATAATAGGGCCACATTCAGAAGATTTACTTTCAATTTCTGAACCTGAAAGTTGTCTCGACGGTAGCCCATGTTCAACCTCGCCCAATAAAAAATTGGAACCTTTCTCAAATCTGAAACTATGAGACGATGGTAAGAACCTCCAATGGCAATGGTATACATTTTTTGAGGTAAAGGATAGACGAAGAGATCCAGTCCCCTCTCCACAAATAGGATACCCCAAATAACCATGTACCACACAACCAGATAATGTCCCATACGGTGGAAAATCGTGAATTGCCCACATCAATATAGCTTTCAGCGTAACCTCTTCTTTTATAAAAGAGTCAAATGATTGAACACACTCTTCCCACAACTCATTTAATTGTTCTACCAAACGAGCCAGGTAGACGTCGATGCCATCATTTGGTGCCTTTAGCCTAGGTATCAACAAAGCCATCATCGAAAATTTAGGTCTTATACACTGTGAAAGAGGAAGGTTGAGTGGGGCTAGGATCACTGGCCATACACTCTGATTGGTGCTTAGATTTCCAAATGGATTGAAACTATATGTTGATATAGCCAAATTAATGTTGCGCTATTCTCGAGAAAAATTAGGATACTCATAATTCATCCTCCTACAGGCTGTAGAATCAATAAGATGAGGCATGATATTACCCCTTACTTCTTCCCTGGGAAGCTAAGTAATTGCCTCCGCTATCCATGGTACTGTTAAATATTTCTTTAATCTAGGCCTAACGGGAAAATATTTCAACACTTTTTGAGGAACTTTTGAGCTTGTGCCTTCCTTACTAGGAGATTAGACATATCTAGGTTCATCGCGTACCAGACAACGATCGAGATTTTCATACTCCTTTCGGTATAGTATGCATTCATACACATAAGCATGAATTCAATTATACTTCATTCCTAAACCTTTCAAACTGTTATTCATAATAGGATAGCTATTTGGAAGAGTATTCTCCTTGGGTAGTAAGCCCTTCACCCATTTCAGAATTCCTATCACGCTATTGCCAGAAAAACCGTACTACGTCTTCAAACTGAGAAACCCAACCATGGCATGTAAAGTTATTTGATCTTTCTCACAGCCAGAGTATAACGGTTGGGTCGCCTTAAATTTTAAACTTTGGTAGTCATCGTCAAGCTTTATCGTGATATCTTCATGAGCACTTGAACCTTGTACATCATCAGTAACCTCATTCTCCTGTGCTTCATAAACTTCGTACGCATCATCAACAAAATCCTCTAACGTATTATGATCTACGTCGTCCCCTTCTACATTTATCCTACTTATTGAAGGTTGTTGTGAAGGTTGGTCGGGGACAAAAGGAACTTTCAATTCACCGTGAAAATTATAAAATCGATATCTTGCATACCCGATTTTAACAAATGTAGTTCAATTGTTTTCCACTAAAAATCCTTTACGATTCTTACACCTAGCACACGAACATGGAAACTCTTCATCGTTATGAGATCTCTTTGCGTATTCCAAAAATTCATTAGCACCTCTGCAAAACACATCCCCCATTCTACTTGTCTCACCCATCCTCTCTTTTTATTTCGGATATCCCATCACAACTACCATAACTAATCACCTATTAAAAGTAAGAAGCGTATATTAATGGATTAGTATAAACAAAACTTTGATTTATAGTATGTTTCATTTAATTATGTCTTATTTATATTCGATTTTTAAATTTCAAATTCAAATTCAATTTATAATAGAAATTTCTATTTCCTCCATCTCCTCGAAAGGGTGAGTGGTCCTATCCCATTCAAAACTGCATTTTTCTATAATATACTTAACAGCTCATGCACATTGTTACGATTTGAGAAAAATTCGGTAGCATATCCCCGTAGTTCTCCAAGTACACGACGTAGATTGGCAAGTGTGAGTGTTATTTCAATTGATCAATTGAAATAACAGTCACAATTGTCAATCTAATATGTACCCATAGAACATTAGGATACGACTGCAGAACTTCCTCCAAAAGTAACAACTTTAAGCCACTAAGAATATTATTATACAAAAATTATGCAGTCCCAGACTGTCCAAACGAGACAATTCGAGAGATCTCATTACAGGGGTAATGGCTCTCGAACGAGTCTAAGGGCTATTTAATGCGTACGCATAAGACCTAGAAGGCTAGTATCTATGCGCACTATATGTAATTTCATGTATGTTTCATTTAATTATCATACTATATATATATTGTTCATTATACAAACTAATTTTTTAAAATTTGAAAAATCTCACCCCCATATGGACAATAATCCAGTGGTCATGCCACTTTTAAAATTAACCAACCCAACATCGATCTACTATAATCCAACCGCAATGTCAACAACAAATGTGTATTCCGTACTCCTTCTAATTCATCTACTCAATTAATTATTTTCATCAATTACACTAACAATTAAAGTATAAAATTATTAATTTACTAATTTATAATGAGGGGCAATCATACTTTCATATATTAATTTACTAAAAAATTTAATAATCAATCAATTCGTTTACAAGGGACACTACTTGCATATGAGGGAAAATATCTAATAAACCAATCAAAATCTAATAAAAAAAGTTAACAAGCCCCACCCCCGTCCCATTTCCCCTTTGCCCACCCCCTCCCCACTCCCCACACACGCACCCAGCCCAACCCCGCATCACACCCCCCGCATCATTTCCCTCTCTCGTACATACGCACAAACACGGAAAAACATGCACATTACACACACATATACACACATGCGCACATACACACACACAACCCAACCCCTACCCCACCACCCACCCCCATCCCTGCCCCCACCCTGCTCCACCCCCTTCCCCCACCACGCACACGCACAAATAGCCCCACCTTCCTCCCCACCCCCACCACACACACATACACACACCCTGCCCCACCCCTTCCCCCACCACACACACACACATAGCCCCAGCCCCACCTCCTTCCCCCACCACACACACACACATGCGCACACACATACACACACATATGCACATATATATACACACATGCACATATATAAATGGAAGAGATAGAGGGAGAGAGAAACCAACCTGAAAGTAAAGAGAGAGAGTAAGAGCAGCGCATATAGAGAGAGACAAATTGGAGGGAAACAATGCGGTGAGGAAAAAATGAGGGGAAAGGGTTTTTTGCTGACAGAATTGTCACGGTTATGTCACGGTCATTGACCGTGATAACTTTATAGAATTATCATGGTCATTGACTATGACAAGTCCGTGACAACTGTACTTGTCATGGGCTTGTCACGGGCTTGTCACGGTCAATGACCGTGACAAGGCTAGCCGCTGAAAGGGTGCCAATTTTTCCATTTTGGTGTGGTGACTATGACTTCGTTCGTACGACATGCTCATGTCATTCAAACGACATAGACTTTTCTTCTAATGAGATCAAAAAATTGAAGACAGTGAATCTTCATTTGAACCTCGTTTGATCCATGCTTCAAACGACCTTCTAACAAGATACAAATTCATTCTAACAAGATTTCCATGTCATTTGAAGGAAGCTATCAAAAAATTAAGATATATTTAAGTTTGAAAAATTATTTGAAAAATTGCCTCGTTTCGTAAAAAAATATTTTATGGAAATCTCCCAATACAATGTAAAAAAACCACGAATATAAAGTTGTGGAAAAAGTTGAAGATGCTTGATAATTGGATCTATGTTCTTGAACATGAGATCGTGAAGTACAATGATGGAAGTAATGAGATATGCCATACTCGATGTAACCTAGATTCTACAGAGAAGTCCTGGATTCCAGGGGCAATGAGAGAGAAGTTGTCATTACACACACACACACAAACACACACACACATATATATATATATATATATATATATATATATATATATATATATATATATATATATATATATATATATAAAACAAGATAATCATGCATATATCTTTCATAGGACTAGCCCATAATCCCCAAGTCTACCCCGACTCCCGATTTATCAAGATTTCACCTATTTATTATAAATTATTAAATTTCACATTTTCGTCCACCATGATATTCTTCCTTAGGAATTAAACTAATACCTACCCAAACCCTAAGATGGTCTCAGAAACGATATCCGAGTACTTTTCACCCTAGTGTACCCATAATTTTACACTTGACACTCACTCTCGTATAAACTAAGGTACTTTCTAACAGTCCCTTAATATTTATAGAAGTTTAATTTCATTGTTCGGACACCATAAACTGAATTAAGTCCTAAACGATGCACGAAAAAACATACAAGGCAAATGATACAAGCACAACAGACCAAAATGGTTTGCTGACTGGACCGAATCTGTTTGCTCGCCAGATCGAACGAGTTTAGTAAGCAAACTAGTTTGCTCCCCCAGTGACCTAATTCGGTTCTACTGGACTGCCTTCGCGAAGTATTGGCGGGTTCCTCCCCTTTACCATTAACTCTAGGAGTTACAAACTTCACCCAAATCCCTAATATGAATTCGAAACCAATCCCAAACATACGTTTGCATAGTTCTACTTATAATTTATTCCAACAATATCTATTACACGAGATTATCAATATACATCAAGTATTGTGCATAGTTATTAACCCCAAATCAAGATCCCATCTTTAAGGTTTAAATAATTTAAAATTTCATCTTTATCATCACATTCACATCAAATCTAACATATAATCATAATAAAGTTCCCTTTAATGATTTCATTAGTCAAAACCCCATTTTTACATGTTTCTCTCAACATGAATTTTGATAGAGTATTACAGCTAGAAGACAAACACTTATAACCACATGATGCTATGAGTGTCTAAAAACCATTTCACACAATATCCTTTAACAAGAGCACCGATAATTGAAGAACGCTACTTAATCACCTCCAATTTTAGTCCGCGGCCAGTGTCATTAAATGTTTCGCTGAATTTTTTTTGTTTAAAGTTGAAGAAACTTGTTTTAAGAATGGATCCTTCTAGAAACCACAAAGTATACACCAAGGTTTTTGAGGGAATTATAAATGATTGTGTTAGTGTATTATAAGGGTATGTTGCCTAAAATCTCAAAATGAATTTTCAATCCAAGGAAAAGAAATATCTACACATGAATAAGAAGTTTAGAAAATGATTTTTGAACAAAAAGATGAGTAAATATATCTCAACAATTTTCTCAAAGAGAAAAACCTAAAATAAATTGCTCGAAGAAATCCAAGAAAAAGAGTGAAAAATATGCTCTCAAATATTTTGAAATTTTTTCATCACCTTTATAATTTTTTAAAACTCTCACTCTGGGTTTCGAAGTGTGTGGAACATATACTATATAACCTTTTGATTTGAAAGTGTCTGAAATCTTAATAGGTTATACGTCACAATCACATGGTGTTAAATAGTCACCTCTAGGCTAAACTTACACAAAATGTTTTACATGGTACACAAATGAAGATGATCTTAAGGAAACATATGAAATTGTCATAATTACTCATTGATGACATCTCCGCAGTGAGGAATTTTTTAATGTGGTGATCCTAAAGCGATGATGTCTCCCAACTTCCTGTGAAAAAAGCACAGGACAAAAGTATTGGCGATGGCCTTTTGCTGCAGCGAAGAAGTGCGGCCCTGCAGCGAAAAAGCCTGCGAGATTGTGTAGGATTTTTGTCCAATTTTGCCTAAAATGATTTTGAAAATAAGTTTTTGAAAAACTCAAAATATGTTTATACCAAACAAGAACAACCGTACTAAAAATACACAAAAAAATGTAATTTCTAGGAAAATAGAATTTTTTATTGACAATTTATCCAAACAACATTAATTCAAAAGATTTTTTAAATTATCAAAAGATTTGACCAATATATCAATCTAAGTCCACTAGGTCTTATACCTTTCCTAAGTGGTGTACTTGACAATCTTTGTGAGTGAATTTGTCTAGAAGCTAATGAAGTTTTGTAGTGACCTCTACGATAAAGACTCGAACAAGTTTTTACATGGAATTTATACCATTTATTCTATGGAGCACATTGAATATACAATCCACCTAAAGTGTAAATATAAGGCATTCTTACAAATTTGATTCTCCTTTCAAATGACACTGACGTACCTTTATAAAAAAAATAGACATCATACCTCGTTCTAAGAATAAAACCCCAATAATCTCCCACTTAGTCTTAAAGTCATGTGCCGATGCGTCTAACCCCTATTTCCCCTTTATGATTTTCAAAAGCCTTAGTTAGTAATATCTTTGTAGAAGGATCTACCCTACTATCCTGAGATGAAATATTCATAAAAATGACATTGCCTTTTTCACTATCTCCCATATTAAGTGATACCCGTGCTTAATTTACTCTACTATTTTATGAGTCCTTAGTTCTTTCAAAGTAGAAACTGCACCACTGTTTTCAAAATAAATTGTAATATATGATTTTACCAAAGGAACCACACCCAAATTTTTTAGGAAGTTCTAGATCCAAACCTCATCCATTGCTGCTTTCGAAGATGAAACATATTAGACTTCCATGGTAGAATAAAATACATAGGATTGATTGATATGCCTGTAAGTTATGGTTCCACATCACAGGGTAAACATATATATATATATATATATATGTGTGTGTGTGTGTGTGTGTGTGTGTGTGGTGTTATTGAACCCAACCAGTGATGTGCTACGGGGGAAATCGCACGAGAGACACGAGAGTGCTTATCTCATGATTTGCTGATTCACTTAGAGGCCAACCTATCGGTTCAATTGTTCAATGATGTGCCCCTGAAGTTTTTCGACACCATATCCAATTTTCAATGTACTCCTCTTAGGATATTTTGTAAGGGGAGTCGATTGTTCAGAGTCGTTAGTTTATTCTGTATAAAAATAAACAAAGGCTCTTGGTTATAACTTTTGGGCTAATACTAGGGAAGGTTTACATTCACAAATGATCTAAAGATTCTTGTAGTTAGGTTAAGGAACTAAGTTATGAGTAGGGAAGGAATTATACACCCCACTTATTCTTTGGGCTTCCTTAATTATTTGCTTATTATTCCTCTTTATATTTTTTTATTAGTTTTTAGTTCATTTTAGAAAATCATTAGAGACTTTAATTTTATATTCCCTCATATTATAGATATATTCTTAGGCATAAAATGGGATTAGTTACAGGTACAATCACGTCACTAAATTGGTGGGCCTTGGAATGTACATAACTGTGTGAGAAGTCTCGATTTGTATAATGGGAGGCCATTAATGTATGTGTATATATGCACATGAAATCAAGGGTTGAGATAGTTTGATATCTCGTTTAAGGTGTGAGAACGGGGGGTTAAAAGGTAATAGTAGAGATGGCTGCATCTACGCTACAACAACGTATCAAGGTATATATTATCGATAATTATGCTCAAAAGAAGGACCTTAAAGCCTACTTAGTTTGTTTATACACATATTCATATGTGATGTGCGTGCAAGTGTGAGAACTTTGATTAAGAGGCGGAAAAACTACCTGTGGGATGGAGCTTAGCTTCGGTGGAGGTCTATAATAGGAATGGACCATGAACGCACTGATAAAGGTATAGTTTATTATTATTGGTAGGGGATCACTAACAGGATAGTATTGTCCTTCGAGATAGTATGGAGGTGTAATGCTAAGGATGTATAATTCCAGACATCCTTCTATACCTACGATTTGGGTGTGTGTTTAGGATTGGAGTGGACCATAAGACACCGAGAAAGATCAATGTATCACTTATCAACATGAATAAAATCCCATAGGTGTCAAAGGACCCGAGCTAATCCAAAGTGATAGAGATGATAACTTCATTTCAGAAATGGGGTTTAGAGTACAGATGGAGGCATCCCTAAGGAATAGTAAATAGAGAGACATATTACGAGCCCTGGACTTCATGAAATTGGTTAGGTATAGCGCCTATGTAACTATGGATACTTGGGATCAAAGAAAACCTAGTTTGAAGAAAAGAGACATACTTATGAATCTAGGCGATGTGATACCTGGTATACATTATACAACATTACCATATTTATTGAGCCTAGTCCATAATATAGCATTTCCATTGTAAGTTTAAATGTCAGGTTCATATGTATAAAATACGTTAATAAAAGGGCTATGTTTGATGAGTATTGTAAGAAAACATATATACGGGTGTTCAATTCTTAAGACGGGCTTTATTCGGTAGGAGAAGTGGTGAGAGTATTATGATTTTAGACTTTAGTTTTATCAAAGTTTTAGAATTACGCAGCTCATTGACACTATCTTGAGAATGTTTTATATATATATGTTTTCATGTTGTATTTATTTATAGGATTTTATTACCAGTTATTTAACATTTGAGTATGTCATTTTAACTCAAAAAATAGAGGTGCTATGTTAAAAACAATGCTTTAAACTATAAATGTTATAAAGTGGATATCTTGTCCCCTAAATGGGGGTTGGACTAAGTGATTTGAAAAAATATGTAAAGTTTATAGTAATATATATGGGTTATTGACCCAAAAATTCTAAAGAGTTTCTTTACCCTTATGGATGTTGCATTTTGGGCCTTAAACGCTGGAGTACCCCGGGGATCTAAAATAGTATGTTCAACGTTAGATGTGGGAGTGATTGTCTCTTGGTATATCTTTTCCCCCCGAGGTTGGGTTTTCAGTTCGACGTGGGTAGAAGGACTTTTTCCCATGGATGATGTTTGACGCCAATATCCAGTTTGAGTCTCATACCTCTAGTTTTAGGCTTATGGCCTAAGTTTGTATTCTTTATCCGAATTTTTTTTAGGTTGTTAAGAGTTGCTAATTTGATTTATAGAAAAGCAAACAAAAGGTTTGGGCTAGCCTTTCATCCTAATCCTAAGGTAGGTTTAAGTGTGCAAATGGTTTTGAGATTCTTATTATATGGGTTTGGGAATTGATTTACGATTTGGAAAGGTTCTAGTCACCCACTTGTTCTTTATGTTGTCTTAATTATATGCCTATTATTTCCCTTTACGTTAATTGATTACTTTGTTGTTATTTTTAGAAGTATATTAAAAACCTTAGGTTAAGAATCCCTTAAAACATAGATATTTGATTAGTTATGAAAATCGTATCAGTGAGGGGAGTTGGAACCTCACTTAAATAATTGAAGTACATAAGGGGGCTTCTGTATAAATCCATGCTCATAATGACATATTCAGATGGTTTGATATCTTGTTAGAAGTTTTAAGAGGGATATAAAGGTAATGTGAGATATGGATGCATCTCTCGTGTGACAACATAGTAGTATATATACTTTCAAGGCTCATACTTATGACAATGACTCGATATTTTTCCTTTGTATCCCAAGAAGACGGGTTCAAAGCCCATTGAGTGAGATTATGTATAGTATGTATATGTGTTTATAGGTTATTATGGGTGTGCACAGGAGGTCGTGTCTTTGACATAGTTTGATATCTCATTTAGTTTTGAAAGAGATAACGGATGAGAGAATGGAAATGGGCACGTCTCTGTAGGGGACAATAGGTCATGAGACATATTATCGAGGATTGGGTTTACAAGAAGGATCGGTATTACGCCAACATACTCAAATATCCATGAGAGCAAAGCCTGCGTAGTTAGGTTGATCACGTGTTTCAACATGTACAGTTTTAAGTGTAGTACTTGACTTGGATAGATGAGAAGCTATATTTAAAAAAAATATCGCTTTAGTTGGGGTCCGAATGGGAGCAGATCGGAACGCACTAAAAGAGGCATAATTTGTTATGATTGTCAGATGATCACTAGCCAGGAAGGATTTTCCTTCAGATTTTTGTGGAAGTGTATAACTAAAGATGAAATATTCTCTGCATCCTTCACTTCATTCGAGCGTAGAGAGAGAGTGGGTATTTGACTAGAAATGGAGGCATCCTTAAGAAATGATACACCAAGAGGCGTATTATGAGGCTTGGGCATCATGAGTTTAGTTAGGTATATTTCCCATGCACCCAAGGACACTTTCGATCAAAGCCAATATAATTCCAACAAATGGAACATATATACGGATGTAGGGTTATGATACTGAGTATACAATATACAACATTACAGTATATATGGAGCCTAGTCCTTAATATAGCATTTGTGTTGTGTTGGATTGCTATTATTATATGTCAAAAATACATTAATAAAATGCCTACATTCGATAAGTATTTATATGAAAACACATAATTGGATATACCTCTTGTAAGGACAAATTTCCAATCGAGTTAATTTATATGTAATTGTCATAATTCCGGACAAAATGTTTGAGTCATAGGAAAGACTTTTATTTGATGATCCCATGAGCCTATGACGTTGTTTGATTAATGTAACGACCAAGATTCAAAGTGTGAATATTCTAAGCGATGTCTACCATTCCACGTTTGACTTCACTCATACGAGGATTTTGCTGGTATGTACGTATTTAGTTAATGAATCATTGGAATTTTTAGTAAGGGTGTTTTGTTTAAAATTCGTTTAGAAATTATTCTTTTGAAAATATTTTTCCCGAGGTTTTTGGTAGGCGAAGTTTTAATTTTAGTTGACCACATTCAAACGAGATCTCTATCTCATTCGAATGGCATGTAAGGGTCATTAGAAGGCTTATTCAAATGTACATCAAGCGAGATCTTACTGTATTGGATTTTTTAGGGTCAATAGATGTGAGATAAACTATCGTTTGAAAGAGATCACTATCTCGTTTGAACGACTACTTAGTCTCGTTCGAACGACATAACTGCTTAGAATTCGTGTTATTCTATAAAAGGATTTTTAGACTCAGTTTTTTAAATGACTAAGGACTTTTGATGAAAACAAAAATCAGACTTGCTTATAAAAGTTCCAACTCCAAAGTTTGACTCGTTTTATTTATAAGATAAAAAAATCATAAATTATTGACTTTGAGATTTTGTTTGGGCACCTAGATTGTTTCTTCCATCACTAGAAGAACTATTTTGTGTGGTGAATTCCATACGTGCGGATTGTGGTGAAGAAACGATGTACTATGTGTTCTAAATCATAGATAGTTGTTGAGCTGCATCGGTGGATTTCGAGGTGCACGTGGACTCGTGTGTTGTAGACACCTGCATGGGTGGACTCCGACGTTGCACTATAGAGGAGGAGTTAAAGATAGAAAATCATCAAGGCTTGTGGGGGATCAAGTCGTTGTGTAAGTCTACTCTTTATGATTTCTAAAACCATATCATAATGATTGGATGGGTAGGTCATCCTAGGTTCTTTCCCTTTGTGGTTTCCTCGTACATCGACGTCTTGTGGTTTGATTTATTTAATTTATCTGCTATCACCTAGATGGATGTTTAGATTAAAAAGTTAAAATTTGGTGAATATATTTTCAGAAGAACGATTTAATTGGGAGAATTTTATTTAAAGGTTCAATTATTAAAATTGGAAAAACATAAAAATATTGAACTTATGTTTATTTGAACCATCCTAGAGTTTTCAATTTGGTATCAGTGCATGTTGCGCTAAGTTATTATATAGATCATGTTTAGTGCTTTTTAGGTGGTTATTTATTTTTCCCTCTTGGCTTGTTTTTTCTTCTTGATGGATTCCCATAGTGATGACGTTGTTAATCGAGATGAGTTTAATAAGCTTCTTGATCTTTCTTAGAATTTAAATATTTTGAATTTGAAGTTTGCAAAAAGAATTGAAATTCTTGAAAAAGAAAATAATAATTTTAAATTCGTTATGGAACATTTGCAAACAATTCAAAATATAAAAGATATCTTTTGTGTGAATAGAGTCCTTGTTTTAGAGACATAATGAGAGGACTTGAAAAATTCTAGGGTTAATGTTTGTGTAGTTGGGGGTAGATTTTTATTAATGAATTTAAATTATGTGAGAAGACTCTTAGGGATAAGTTTTATTTCATTCAGGGGGAGCGAGATAACCTTCTAGGAATGATTGAAAATATAAAGAATGAGTCCCTAAAATTATAAGAGTCAAATTATTTTCTTGAGTCTAAAATTTTAAAGTAAAAAGATGATTTAAATGACTCCAGTGTTGGTAGTAATGGTAATGGACCACATGTTTCTAATCCTTCGAGTGTCAAACCCAAGACCATTTTTTGTTTTAGAGGGTCAAGCAAAATCAAGGACATTAGAAAAGGTCATTCTATAGGTAACATTCCTCCCGTTTGCTCATGTTCACATTGTTGTTGGCAAGGTCACCTTAGGCGCTTTTATTATGATCTTGGAAGAGGTCATAGGAAGTTTAAGTGTAATGTCCTGTCAATTCCCATAACCCCTCGAGTTAGGTATACACCTTTTTAGGTTAGAAAATCAATTTTGGAGATGCTAAATGTTAGATTGGTTGATTCTCACATGCTTGGACATGATTATTCACATCCTATCTCCTATCATTGATAGCTTGCATAATTTTTCTTGTCATACACTTGTTTGTGCTTCATGATATATGTTTGCTAGTGTTATGACATGTGTATCTTTATGTATTATATTTTTCTTTTATTGAGTCATATTGAAAAATAAAAAAGATTTTACTTTTAGAATTTTTTTGAAAAATACAAAAAGATTTTTGGTTGTTGTGTATTTTTGTTTTACGCATTTTCTAGGGCATATTGATGTCTTTGAATCGAATTTTCTATGCAATTTTCATGTGGCTAGGACATTTGGTTATGACGTTAGACACGTAGATTGATCTTAACCATTATTATGTAGTTGCTTTGTACTTGATCTGCTTTACGGATTCGACTTTGTATATGCCGCTGCACACACATGCATAAGCTTATTGGATTTTAACATCACTATATATATATATATATATATATATATATATATAATTATATATATATATATATATATATATATATATATATATATATATATATATATATATATATATATATATTTGAGTTTGATGATATGTTCTCCCATCAATTTTTTCATCTACATGTTTATGTGACTATGGGGGATTTGTGCATGTAATAACCGTTGCCCGTGAGAGTTTATTTATTATTGGAAAAACATGAGTGTACACGAGAAGGGGCTGGGAGAGACAAGTTGACTCGTCTTGAAAGCCACTATTTAAAAGAGCCTAAGAAAACAACAAAGGTAATAAAAAAAATATAAAATTTGCCAAAAGCGGCCAAATAGTTTAGTTTGTTTGATCTTGTAAAAGAAATCTCTTCCACAGAAAAATAATTGACAAGAAAAAAATATGATTATGTTTATCTTTATAGGGGGTTTAGTTGAAGATCAACGGATTTGCATAAGGAATCCTAGTATGCTTATTTGATCATGACGTTATTGCTTTGCAGAATCGTTAATTTCAAGTCTTGTGTTCATTGTGCTTATTATGATCATTAAGTTCAACTTTATTTGTCACTTGAGGCTAAATCTTAGTTTGAAAAAATTTCATAGTCAATTATAACTTCTTGAACATATTTGAGTATTTGGGTTATAATTCATTTATATCTAGTCCAAGCCCATTCATTCCATCCCACATGTTTAGACACATTAATATTATGCTAGTGTGTAAAGCTTATGTGCCTGTGTCATGGTTTGTGGTCGTTTATATGTATATATGTCTTCTAGATTTTATTTGATATATTTTGCATATATCATATATGGTATTGTATTTTGAGTATTTGCGGTTTATATTTAGTCCATGTTTACCACATGATTCATCTTTTGGATTATTTTTGCTTGAGTTGACATGTTGCATAATTCCTACACTTTACACAAATGCATGATTTTATTCCCATCTTATTCAATTTTTTTATTGTATCAAAATTTATTTTAAAATTGGTTTCTTATGATTTCGTAATTTTGGGGAGATTATGTTTTTAGGAGGATTTATTTATGCAATCTTACTTTGTCTATTCCTGAACAAAAGGGGGGGGGGGTATATTTTCATTGCATGATTAGGATATATGTATCTTAGTGGGAGACGTCCTACCTAGGTTGAGATTATTTAGACATTGTTATATGTTTATTCATTTGCGGATTTATACTTGTTATATGTGACACCCCGAGTAATTAAATACCGGGTAGCTACTCCTTTAATCAATTTAATTCAAAATGTCAAGTTGGTTCAGTTCATAGCATCACTTTCGAAAAATATTTTTAACAATTACTAGCCACCTAATATTTAAAAAGTGAGTTCTCAATTTTAACTGAATTAGATTAACAAACAACCAAATAAAATTATGAAATATTAGTACCACAACTATAATATAGTCGCAATATAACACAATATAACAAACAGAATATGGAGGAATACTCCTCACCACAATCTGAATACTGACATAAACCAAATACAAAGCCTGAATCATTAATTAGTTACATTCAAAACTGAAATAAAACTTCATAGGCAAATTGTCTCGAAGAAAAGGGGCGACATGCCCTACAGATAAACAAGTCTGAACTGGAATCAAGGTAGAAAGTGGAGGCGTCTATAATCGAGGTCCTGTAACTTCCACAGCAGCTACATCACGTCACTGGAATGGAACTCCTAAGTCTGTTGTCCTTGTGGTTGGGCACCTAAAAGGTTTTTACAAGAAAATAGATTTGAAAGCAAACGGGTCATAGCCCGAGTGTGAAAACAGTTTAAAATATAGCAAGTGTTTAATATCATTAAATAGTGAATATAAAATACATGATAGTCCGTGCGCTCACATGAGTTCCTCACCTCACAACTAATAGTGCACGGCTAACGTACCCATACTCGTTCTAGTCATTTCACTATCTAACTAGTCCAATTCACCACCAAATTTCGGTAAACTATTGAGGTTCAATTCTCGACATCTTAATATAAATAGAAAGTTTTACTTTTTATTTCTCAGAATTTATAATAATACTTACTAAAATGTTCCATCTTTAACTCTACAAAAAATGTTACAATCATTCACACTTACATTTATAACAACATTTCATTACAATTATCAGTATATTAATTCCATCATAAATATACAATATTGGCACCCCGAGACTAAGCTGCGGTGCACACATACTCTACTATCAATTCCCGGTACATCATGTACATTAGGATCATGTATTCCAAATCACTCAGGAACAGTCTCAATAAGTAACAATCACACACAATGGAGGCGAACATAGTTCACATCACATGGGTCACACACATACCTATGCTCCCATGATCAGCTGACTTATTAATTCCCCATTAAACCATTCTCTAACCTATGTTCTCCAGGTACCAATCTAAATCCCCCCGTAGGCACACGAAGATTAGATGGTCCTGATCGAACACCGACCTCCTATGATAGCAAGTATGGTAGGTATGCTATACACAGATAACCACATATACTAAGCATTCACACATCTTAGATATCTTATAATATCAATAGAGGTATATTTTTCATTCCTATACCGTCATTAATGAAAAACGTCGCTAATGTCGTTTAACACAAGGTTAAACTGTATAAGCAACTCCGAATGTTTGTTGGAGAAACCCTTTTCTTTTGAAAATAAAAATTATAAACAAGATTTGTTTACAAAGAAACTTATGTACGAGATTAATTAAGATTGTGTAATCAGTTTTAAAACTAAGGCAGTTTCAAAAATTCAGCACACTTAAAGAATGAGGTGAGTAGATGAAGATAATCAACACAATGATTTTTAACGTGGTAAAACCTCTCCCAACAGAGGAAACATCCACGGTGACTTCTAAGTCGCAAAAACAAAATTCCACTAATAACAAAAATCAGTTACAAACAACACAACATGCAAGCACACAAATCAACCTATTCTAAGTTTAGGAATATACCCCACTTGGCTCCTTCTAACTTCTGATAGATCTGATTTGTTGTTGATGTTTCTCCAGTTTGCTAACCTCCTTTGCTTTAGCTTCTTTACGTCGACTCAATGATCTTAGATCTTAAACACAACACTTCCAGTGTAGTAGTGTGTTAAGTGTTTGTGTAGTGAATCCTATTCACATGCATGAACTCACACACACTTAGATTTACAAACAGTCTTATTCAAATTACATATAAAGTCTATATGCAGTGATTTTGTTATTTTTCTTTCTTACAAAACTAAAAACCTTTTGACCTTTGAATATAACCAAGATTCCACGGAGATCTTGCTTAAGAAATCGGTCAAGACCTTTCTCAATCTCTTTTGAAAATATTTAGGAGATTGAAAACCCTCCAAGTGCGAATCCAACTAGGTCAGGTTAAGTTTTGTAAAAACAGAAACTATAAAACATTTTTAAAACCAAAACAGAAATGATTTTCTTAAACCAAGTTGAAAATATGAAGATCTAGTGAAAAATGTAACATTCAGAGTATAGATCTAACGTTTCTATGAAAAAGAAACTAGATCTTCACTCTAACGTTTAAGTTGTGTACAAGATCAGAAATCACGAGGTTACAACAACAATATGAACAAACCACTCTCTCTCTCTTTCTTTCAAACACTCAAGTTGTGTTTGGGGTAAGGTTTATTTGATGGTTTGTTTCAGAGACGAAGTGTTTAGGGTTAGGGTTTGGTTTTGGCTAACTGTTTCCCTTTCTCTCTCTTCTCTCTATTCTTTTCTCTCTTCTCTCACTTCTCTCTTCTCTCTCCTATTTTTTTCTCTCTGGAAGACGAATGCCCAAAAGTTCTCTAAGGCTGAGAAGTGAAAGGTATTTATAGTGCCTGAGGAAGGTTCTGGATGATCGAGGCAAATCAAAGGCTGAGATCAAGTCTTCAAAGGTTTGACTTGATCCAATGGTTCTAAAACAGCGGTGGTTTAAAACGATTCTAATTGGTTCAAATGGATAGCACCGGGATTAATCAAGAACGCATGCAGACCCTTGATAAGAAATGATCCAACGATCAACAATCATCCATCCAACCCTCTCACATAAGAAACACAAATACATTAACCCGAAGGATGACAAGTGTTGGCTGGTTATAGGCTCTCACACGCGCGTCAAAATAATTACAAAACCTCACCCTGAAGTCTATAACGCTTTGAGATCGTACCCAACCAAACAATTCAGTGAAAAAAGAAGTTTCTAAAATAGTAAATTAACCCCAAAACTTTATTATCCCATTTTATTAATAAAAAAAAAATTATTAAAAAAATGTTTAAAAAAGTTTAAAAAGATTTAAAAATTATTTAAAATTCCCAAAAAATTATTAAAGCTCCAAATCAAGGGGAATTAAACACACACTCAATTTTAAGTAATATGAACACATGTATGCACTTCTAATTGTGTGTAGTGTGATTCATTTTGTATCTTCATGGATCATTGAAGGGGATTAGAGAGATAGGTTCTGAGGCTTTTTGGATTCTAGGATGGACTACAAATTTTGTCAATATTTCCAAATTAGTTGAGAACTTATACAATGTAGACTTAAGCAAGTCAAAGGTATAAGGTGCTTCAATTAAATGTTACACGATTACAAATCCCCGAATAATATACATTAAAAGTTGTCAACCCTTCTCACGTCGAAATTTTAGGTATTTATTTCCGAACCCATAAATGTCATCCGATTTACTACAAAATTCTAAGTTTTAATCCTCAACGTACTCCAATCTCACAACTATATCCACTAGTCAATAAGGGAGCTTAACACTCAATTAAATAAGTCTACTGGAAGTTCGAAATAAAATCAGGCCTAAAAAGGCCATTCTGTCAACTCGTTAGAAATCTCGTTCGAACGAGGTTGTTCAAACGAGTGTCGTTTGAATGAAGTCTTTGAACGTACTCGTTAGAAGGGATACTATCATCTCGTTAGAAGCTCATTCGAATGAGTTCGTTCGAACGACCTGGGTAGGTCTTCTAACGAGATGGTAGAATACGCCCAGAAATTTTCCAACTCGTTTTTCTTCATTTTTCTCTTATTTAATTCCATTCAAAAATCTTCCCAATAACGTTTTAATGTTTTAAACTACTCTAAGTACTCCTAGGTTGCTTCTTAACATATTTTTGGGGTCAAATCCTCCTAATCAACATGCAATTATCATAAATCTCCAAATTTTACCCCAAACTCTATGAACATGAACACAAAATTTTATTGTACCTAAATACTCATCATAAATCCGTTTTTAAATCACCCAAGATAAGTTTTAGGGTACCAATTTCGTCCAAAATCATTCTACATGCAATTCCTAACCAAAATTAAGAGTTTCTACAATAATCCCATTGGGTTTTCACCAAAACTTTCAAAGCATAAGGTTTCTGCACTAAAGAAGGAGGAAATATTCATTGCAATTAATGACATCAAATCACTTGCCTTAAATCCAATGTTCAATTCATTATTGATGATCAACATTGGCTCTCTCTCTTCTTTTCGGTCACAATTTCCTTTCAAAATGTTGGTGAAGGAAGATGGTTTGGTGGAACCTCTTTTAACTTCTCTCTAACTCTTCTCAGAACTCCCGTAGCCCACTCTTTTGCCTTTTTGCTGGTAATGGCCTTAGTGGACTCTTTAAAAATATAAAAATAAACTCTAAAATTCGTGGGTTTTAATTCCTCAATTTTTAAAATTACCAAAATACCCTTCTGGGTTGTCGGTTTGGCCTAAAAATGTCCCGGGACCCAAACTAAACTCTCCGCTAGTGTTTTCTGACTATTTCGACCCTTTCGGACACGTTGGCGCACTCAAAACGACCATTTGGTTGATAAAAATAAAAATTAATTTTTAATCTATTTAAATTCATTCCTAACGCGACTGACACGTGCGTCCCAACTTAATTTTCCAAATTGTCGTATTTCTACCTTGCGACAATTTTAATATTTTCAATACTCATATATTACTACATATTCTCAGTAATATTCAATTTTAACATCATAATCAAACACCAACACACGTCTCGCTAGTATTTACATCCGGATTAATTTCCAATAAATTCTCATTTAATTCAATTAATCCCTTAAATAAAAATCCATAAAATTACGGGGTATTACATACTCCCCCCCCCCCCCCAATAACAGAATTTCGTCTCGAAATTCGAAACTAAAGAATACCTAGTAAAAAGAGCTTTGGATAACATTCGCGCATCTCATCCTCACGCTCCCATGTGGACTCCTCGGCATTATGATGCCGCCATTGCACGCGTACTAATGGTACTATCTTCGATCTCGGTTTCCTCTCGCTGTGGTCCAGAATAGAAATCGTCCCCTCCTCGTAGGAACTATCGGGCTGAAGATCGATGTCCTCTAAAGCAATGTGAGTATGGGCCAAATCGTCCCTAAGATATTTCCTTAGCGAGAAAATATGGAACACATCATGAATCCTATGCAAGTGCTCCAGTAACCCAAGTCTATACGCAACTGGCCCAATCCTCTCGATTATATGAAATGGCCCCACATATCTTGGTGCCAGTTTCCCCTTCTTCCCAAAATGCATCATCCCCTTCATCGGAGATACTCTAAATAGTACCTGGTCCCCTACCTTTAACTCTCTGAAGAACCACTTGGCATAGGCATAAGTCTTTTTTCGATCTTGAGCTACCCGAATATGGCTTCGTATCATCTCTATCCTTGCCGAAGTATCTTGAATCGCTTTTGGCCCAAGGAGTTTGTTATCCCCCACCTCTAACCAACATGCCGGGGAACGACAAGGCCTCCCATACAACGCCTCAAATGGAGCCATGCCAATGGTGAACTGGTAGGAGTTATTATACGCAAACTCCACCAGTGGAAGGTACTACTCCTAACCACCTCTAAAGTCTAGGATGCACATACGCAACATGTCCTCCAACATCTGATTCGTCCTCTCGGTTTGCCCATTTGTCTGTGGTTAAGATATGCCGTACTCAATCGCAATTCTGTACCCAATGCCTCCTAGAAGCTCTCCCAAAATCGTGAAACAAATATCTTATCTCGGTCAGACACGATATTGAGAGGCACCCCGTGAAGTCTCACTATCTTCGCTGTGAAAATTTGGGCATACTGTCCCGTAGAGTAATCTGTCCTTGATGGAAGAAAATGAGAAACTTTGGTCAGTCTATCCACGATTACCCATATGGAGTCGTGACCCCTCTACGAAGTAGGTAACCCCATGATAAAGTCCATAGATATTCTCTCCCATTTCCACATCGGAACCTCTAACGGTTGTAGAAGTCCTGCTAGTCTCTGATGATCCACCTTTACCAGTTGACAAGTGGCACATTTTGAAACGAACTCCGTAATATCTCTCTTCATCCTGCTCCACAAGTACTTTCATCTCATGTATTGGTACATCTAATCCCCATCAGGGTGTACCGCGAACCGTGAACCATGCAACTCTGCCATTACCTCGTGCCGCAGGTCTTCCCCTTTCGGAATAACGAGTCTCCCATTGAAGTGTAATCCCCCGTCTGAACAAATGGTATCACTCTCCTAACAATCTTAGGTGTAACAGTCATCACAAACATGAATGATCGGTCCACTACATCTTGGTGTCCCAACTCCTTCCACTTTTCTCTCCTCACCTCGGACACCTCACCTACTGGTCTATAGCTCAACACATTTGCTACCATGTTAGCCTTCCCTGGGTGGTATTGGATATCGAACTGATAATCCTTCAAAAACTCAAGCCACCGACGTTGACGCATATTCAGTTCCTTCTGCGTGAAGAGGTATTATAGAGACTTATGGTCTGTGAATAACCAAAATTTCTCCCCCAGGAGATAATATCTCCAAATCTGAAGAGAAAATACGACTGCCGCTAACTCCAAGTCATGGGTGGGGTAATTCTTCTCGTGAGGATTAAGCTTATGAGAAGCATAAGCTATAGCCTGACTCTCCTACTGCAATACACCTCCAAGTCCTTGTAAGGACGCATAGGTGTAGACTAGATACTCAACCCCTGATCTGGGCAATGCTAACACTAGCGCTGAGGTCAACTTGTCCTTCAACTCATCGAATGCCAACTGGCAGGTATCGCTCCAGATGAATGGCACACCTTTGCGATTCAGGTGTGTTAAAGGACCTACTATTTTTGAGAAACCCCGAATAAACTTCCTGTAGTATCCTGCTAGGCCCAAGAAACTACGAATCTCAGTCGGTGTTGTAGGCTATCCCCACTCCCTCACCGCCGATACATTTCCTGGATCAACAGATATCCCCCTGTCTGAGATGATGTGCCCCAAAAACTGTACCTCCTTCAGCCAAAACCCACATTTTTCGTACTTCGCATATAGCTCGTTCTGACGCAGCATCTGCAAAACCTGTCTCAAGTGCTCGACATGCTCCTCCTTTGTCTGGGAGTAAATTAGAATGTCAATAATAAAGACGATGACGAACTGGTCTATGAATTCTTTGAACACCCTATTCATCAAGCCCATAAACATAGCTGGGTCATTGGTTAAGCCAAAAGGCACAACCCGAAACTCATAGGAACCATATCTCGTTAAGAAGGCAGTCTTCGAGACGTCCTATTCCCTGATACGAAACTGATGGTATCCCGATCGCAAGTCAATCTTTGAGAAGAAGGCCACTCCTCTCAACTGCTCGAATAAGTCATCGATTTGGGGAAACGGATACTTATTCCATATCGTGACTTTATTCAACTCCCGGTAATCTACACATAATCTCAACGACCCATCTTTCTTCTTCACGAATAGCACAGGGGCACCCCACGGTGAAGTAATCCTACGAATAAACCCCTAACCCAACAACTGATCTATCTGATCCCTTAGCTCTCTAATTTTTGCTGGAGCCATACGGTAAGGTGCGCGGGCAATGGCTGAGTGCCCGGCATCAAATAGATAACAAAATCTATCTCCCTACTAGGAGGTAATCTAGGTATATCCTGAAATACATCAGCAAACTCCCTAACAACTGGAATCGAATTGAGTGGTAATACCACTTCCTTAGAGGTCTCCTCCTCTATATAGTACAAGTGAGTGGACGATCCTACCTCAGGGCGAGGCATCACCACTAAAAACATCTCCTGCCTAGGTATGGCAAAAATGATACTCCTACTGAAATAATCAATAATGGCTCGTTACGCAACTAGCCAATCCATACCAACAATCGCATCGTACTCAGTCATCTCTAATACTAACATATCAGCAGGTAAGGTAAATCTCCCGATCTCTATACCCACACCTCTATAAATAAAGGAAATCACAGAAACCCTACTCAACGGTGAATCTACGCAAGTAATCGTGCTTCTGCAGTGCCTAACAACCCCAAAGTGCGTACAAATCTCGTGGCAATGAAACAGTGTGTGGCCTCCGTATCTAATAAAATAAGCCCCATAGTCCCCTAAATAGAGAACATACCCTCAATAGCAGGTGGATTATGTGGGACTACGGCCTGCTGGTGCTGATAAACTCTTCCGTACTGGAGCTGTCCCGGTTAGACTGGGACTATAGGAATGGGGTGGCAAAGCTGTCATCTGTGATGGTGATGGGAGGGAGGCGAGAAATATAGGTCTCTGGGGCTCATATCGAGCACCCTGGAAGGGTCAAAATAGTCAGAAAACACTAGTCGGGAGTTTAGTTTGGGTCCCGAGGCATTTTTAGGCCAAACGGACAACCCATAAGGGTATTTTGGTAATTTTAAAAATTGAGGAATTAAAACCCACGAATTTTAGAGTTTATTTTTATATTTTTAAAGAGGCCACTAAGGCCATTACCAGCAAAAAGGCAAAAGAGTGGGCTGCGGGAGTTTTGAGAGGAGTTAGAGAGAAGTTAAAAGAGGTTCCACCAAACCATCTTCCTTCACCAGCATTTTGAAAGTAAATTGTGACCGGAAAGAAGAGAGAGAGCCAACCTTGATCATCAACAACGAACCGAAACATAGGATTTAGGGCAAGTGATTTGATGTCATTAATTGTAATGAATATTTCCTCCATGTTTAGTGTAGAAACCTTATGCTTTGAAAGTTTTGGTGAAAACCAAATGGGATTGTTGTAGAAACTCTTAATTTTGGTTAGGAATTGCATGTAGAATGATTTTGGACGAAATTGGTACCCTAAAACTTAACTTGGATGATTTAAAAATGGATTTATGATGAGTATTTAGGTACAATAAAATTGTGTGTTCATGTTCATAGGTTTTGGGGTAAAATTTGAGGATTTATGATAATTGCATGTTGATTAGGAGGATTTGACCACAAAAATATGTTAAGAAATAACCTAGGAGTACTTAGAGTAGTTTGAAAACATTAAAACATTATTGGGATGATTTTTGAATTGAATTAAAGATGAGAAAAATGAAGAAAAACGAGTTGGAAAATTTCTGGCCGTATTTTTCCATCCCGTTAGAAGACCTGCCCAGGTCGTTCGAACGATCTCATTCGAATGAGCTTCTAACGAGATGACAGTATCCCTTTCAACGAGTTCATTTGAAGACTTCGTTCGAATGACACTCGTTCGAACAACCTCGTTCGAATGAGATTTCTAACAAGTTGACAGAATGGCCTTTTTATGCCTGATTTTATTTCGAACTTCCATTAGACTTATTTAATTAAGTGTTAACCTCCCTTGTTGACTAGTGGGTATAGTTGTGTGATTGGAGTACATTGAGGATTAAAACTTAGAATTTTGTAGTAAACCGGATGACATTTATGGGTTAGGAAATAAATACCTAAAATTATGGCGTGAGAAGGGTTGACGACTTTTAATGTATATTATTCGGGGATTTGTAATCGTGTAACATTTAATGACGGTATAGGAATGAAAAATATACCTCTATTGATATTATAAGATATCTAAGATGTGTGAATGCTTAGTATATGGGGTTATCTGTGTATAACATACCTACCATACTTGCTATCACGGGAGGTCGGCGTTCGATCAGGACCATCTAATCTTTGCATAGGTATGTGCGTGACCCATGTGATGTGAGCTATGATCACCTCCATTGTGTGTGATTGTTACTTATTGAGACGGTTCCTGAGTGATTTGGAATACGTCATCCTAATGTACGTGATGTACCGGGAATTGATAGCAGAGTATGTGTGCACCGCAACTTAGTCTCGGGGTGCCCGTATTGTATATTTATGATGGAATTAATATACTGATAATTGTAATGAAATGTTGTTATAAATGTAAGTGTGAATGTTCGTAACATTTTTAGTAGAGTTAAAGATGGAACATTTTAGTAAGTATTATGATAAATTCTGAGAAATAAAAAGTAAAACTTTATATTTAAATTAAGATGTCGAGAATTGAACCTCAATAGTTTACCGAAATTGGGTGGTGAATTGGACTAGTTAGATAGTGAAATTACTAGAACGGGTACGGGTACGTTAGGCGTGCACTATTAGTTGAGAGGTGAGGAACTCATGTGATCGCACGCACTATCATGTATTTTATATTCACCGTTTAATGATATTAAACACTTGCTATATTTTAAACTATTTTCACACTCGGGCTCTGACCCGTTTTCTTTCAAATCTATTTTCTTGTAAAAACCTTTTAGGTGCCTAGCCACAAGGACACCAGACTTAGGAGTGCCATTCCAGTGACGTGTTGTAGATGCTGTGGAAGTTACAGGACCTCGATTATAGACGCCTCCACTTTCTACCTTGATTCCAGTTCAGACTAGTTTATCTATAGGGCATGTCGCCCCTTTTCTTACAGAAAATTTACCTATGTAGTTTTATTTCAGTTTTGGATGTAACTAATTAATGATTCAGGCTTTGTATTTGGTTTATGTCAGTATTCGGATTGTGGTGAGGAGTATTCCTCCCGATTCAGTTTATTATATTGTGTTATATTGCGACTGTATTGTAGTTGTGGTACTAATATTTCATAATTTAATTTGGTTGTATGTTAATCTAATTCAGTTAAAATTGACAACTCACTTTTTAAATATTAGGTGGCTAGTAATTGTTAAAAATATTTTTCGACGGTGATGCTATGAACTGAACCAACTTGACATTTTGAATTAAATTGAATAAAGGAGTAGTTACTCGGTATTTAATTACTCGGGGTGTCAAGGTGGTATCAGAGCATCCGGTTCTAGTGTCCTTAGGATCTTTACGGCTTGTTATGTTTCCTCTAAGCGATCTTTAATGTAGAGCCCTATATTTTAGAATTGTTGTACTCTTTTGTGTATCATACGTTCTTCAGCTATTTTGAGATAATAACTGCGAACTTATAAGACTTTACTCTCATTTCTGATGCCTCTACGACGTGCGCAACAAGTTTCCAGGGAGGCTCCTCCTGAGCCCCAGCCTGCACCAGTTCAAGGCACCATGAATGCCTCAGAGGTTGCCACTATTGTAACCCAAGCGGTAAATGCCGCCCTAGCAGTTGTGCAACAGGCACCACCCCAGGCGCCAGTAGTAGCGCCAGTACAGGCTCATGCATAACGCGTTCGTGATGCTTTTTAGAAAGCACACCCTTTGGAGTTTGCAGGTTGATCCGACGTTGTTGTGTCCAGTCAGTGGAAGAAGGACATCCAAAGGCACTTGAGGATGTACGAGTGTACGGATGTACAGAGACAGATACTGGCTACTTTTAAGCTAGTAGGGTCAGCATTGCAGTGGTGGGAGTCCATTACCACCACGGAGGAGAGAGACGTCCTTTCTATTCCGTAGTTTTGGGTGCGGTTCGACCGCAAGTATTTTCCATCAGCCGTTCACACCGAATTGAGGAGGAAGTTAATGAACCTCAAGCAGGAGGGGAAGACCGTGGCATAATATGAGGCCGAGTTTACTAATCTCTTGAAAATCGTTTCGAATGAGATTCCGACAGAGGTGAAAAAGATACAGAAGTTCATAGTTGGGTTGACCTGGAGGATCCGTCAGCACTTGTTGGGTAATCTCTCGTTGGCCACTTATTCTGATGTGGTTAACGCAACACTGCTTCACTGCCAGGAACACCGCTTTCACTTGTCAGAGGGTAAGCGATCAAGAGAGTCCAGCCATCAGGGCAGGACAGGGGGGAATGGTTCCAGCGGGACACAATCTGCTCAGGGTCAGCACAGGCAGGGTGATCAAGGTTGGCTCTCTCTCTTCTTTACGGTCACAATTTCCTTTCAAAATGCTGGTGAAGGAAGATGGTTTCGTGGAACCTCTTTTAACTTCTCTCTAACTCCTCTCAAAACTCCCGTAGCCCACTCTTTTGACTTTTTGCTGGTAATGGCCTTAGTGGCCTCTTTAAAAATATAAAAATAAACTCTAAAATGCGTGGGTTCTAATTCCTCAATTTTTTAAAATTACCAAAATACCCTTTTGGGTTGCCGGTTTGGCCTAAAAATGCCCCGGGACCCAAACTAAACTCCCGGCTAGTGTTTTCTGACTATTTTGACCCTTCCGGACAGGTTGGCGCACTCAAAATGACCATTTGGTTGATAAAAATAAAAATTACTTTTTAATCTAATTAAATTCATTCTTGACGCGACTGACACGTGCGTCCCAACTTAATTTCCCAAATTGTCGTATTTCTGCCTCGCGACAATTTTAATATTTTCAATACTCATATATCACTATATATTCTCAGTAATATTCAATTTTAACATCATACTCAAATACCAACACACGTCTCGCTAGTATTTACATCCGGATTAATTTCCAATAAATTCTCATTTAATTCAATTAATCCCTTAAATAAAAATCAATAAATTACGGGGTATTACATTATATTCTCTTTGCATTTAAATGTGTGTTTAAGTGTGCAAGATTGTAGGTTAAGTTTATGTTTTCAAATAAAGGAAAGCTACTCATATTTGTGTGTCTGTCAAGCGTCTTTACTTTTTCCTTTTTGGGGTTGAGGAATGAGTCTTTTTAAAGAGCTTGACATCCCACATGATATTTGTTTTGGTTTTTTCCCGGAATAGCCAAAGGGGGAGATTTGTAAGGACAAATTTCCAATTAAGTCAATTTGTATGTAATTAGCATAATTGCGAACAAAACATTTGAGTCATACGATAGAATTTGAGTTGATTACCCCATGAGCCTATGCGATTGTTTGATGGAGTTATAGAGGTCAAGCTTCAAAGATTGGATATTATAATCAGTGTTTACTGTGCAACGTTTGTCTTCACATATACCAAGGATCTCAGAGGTATAAATGTATATAGTTTATGAGTCCTTGGAATTTTTAGTAAGGGTGTTTTGTTTAAAAATTGTTCAGAACTTATTCGTTAGAAAATACTTTTCTAGAGATTTTCTGTTGGAAGAGTTTTAATTTTGTTGACCTCGTTTAAATGAGATCTTTATGTGATTCGAACGACATGTAAGAGTTATTAGAAGGCTGATTCAAACATATATGAAGCGAGAGTTTACTGCATTGAGTTTTCTAGGGTCGTTAGATACGAGATAAACACTCATTTGAACGAGATTAGTATCTCGTTTGAATGACTAATGACTACTAAGTCTAGTTCGAAGGTCGTCACCGCTTTGAAATTCATGTTTTTCTATAAAAGGTTTTTCAGACTCGGTTTTCTAAATGACAAAGGAATTTTGATGAAAATGAAAAATAGACTTGTTTATTAAAGGTCAAACTCCAAAGTTTCACCCTTTTTGTTTAAAAGATCCAATATTCATAAATCATATACTTTGAGATCTTGTTTGGGCACCTAGTTTGTTTCTCCATCATTAGAAGAGTTGTTTTTGTGCGGTGGATTCTATACGTGATTATTGTGGCGAATAAATGGTGGACTTCGTGTTCTGAATCATAGATGGTTGTTGAGCTGCATCGGTGGATGCCGAGATGAATGTGGACTCATTTGTTATAGACATTTGCGCGGGTGGACTCATGAGTTGCATTGTGGAGGAGTGGTTGAATATAAACGAGCGTTAATGCTTGTGAGGGATTGAGTCGTTGTGTAAGTCAATTATCTATTCTTTGTAAAACCATATCATAGTGATCGTCTGGCTGGGCCGTATGAGGTTTTCTCTCTGTGGTTTACTCATACATCAGCGCCTTGTGGTATGATTTACTTAATTTATTTTCTATCACCTAGATGCATGTTTAGGGAAAAAAGATAGAATTTGGTAAATCGATTTTCACAAGAAGGATTTAATTGGGATAATTTTATTTAAGGGTTCAGTTATTAAAATTGGAAAATCATAAAAATATTGAGCTTGTGTTTATTTGAACGATCCTAGAATTCTCACCGCCATAGGGGGAGGGGGGGATTTTTTTCGTTCAAAAAAGTGGTTGGAGTAGCCAAATTTTAGACTTTGAAACTTTCTTAAAAAATCATATTAAAAATTATGTTTTCATGTTTGTGTTTAGTTGTTGTGACATTTGATTAACATTTAATAAATATATGAGCATGTCAATTCGATTAACACAGTTGTTGGGTTAAAAACCAAGATTTAAAATATAAATACTATAAAGGCCATACTTCGACCCCCAAACGGGGGTCAAGATAAAAAAGATAAACAAATATACATAGTTTATCACATTATGTATATGGGGTGTTTGACTAGATATTAATAAAGAGCTTCCTTACCCTTGTAACATGAACAAAATTTTTCATGTGCGAGTGTATCCACTTTACGTACATGAGATAGGATAATCTCTAATTAATCGGGCAGAGCTTGGTTTACAAGCGTTGACTTTCAGACAATGACCACAGATGTTTTCCTCTATTTATCTCGAAGGTTGGTTTTCAAAAGTACAAGCCTCGTTCGGGACTACGAAGAAAGCGACTTTTCATAAGTATGAACTTATCTCAGAGAAGAGACTTTTTTAAAGAATGAACTTCTTTCGAGACTTTTTCAGAATCATCTCTTGTATCTTAGGTGCTCATTATTAAAAGCATAGAAAACCAAATCAATGTTGCTTTTAGAATGGGTTTCAAAGCTTGTGGGGACCTCCTTTATACGAGATTGGGCAGGACCTTTGATTACGCGATCAAAGAGGCCCTTTAACCACGTGGTTAAAGGACATGGAACGTGTAGGGTTGGAAAAAGGGGGCATGTGTATGGATAAGAATATATCTTGTAATGATGGTAGTGGAAGGGTAAGAATGTGTGGTCAAAGACTTTAACCACATGGTTAATGGACTGGGATTCTTTAACATCGGGGTTAAAGGTCCCTGCTTAGGCATAAATTCTTCGTATTTTATCCCCTTAATTTAGAGGCCTTTATCATCTCGTGCGATGTAAATCAAGTTGATTTATCTCATATTTTTACTACTGACCTTTTCTAGGTAGTGCATTCAGTTTTTTACTTTTCTCATACATTTTTTAGGCAGTGGCGGATACAGTAAGGGGCTATGGTGGGAAACTGTCCACCTTAAGTTTGGGATCACTTTTTTTCCTAAGAGATATTCATACATTAAAATAGAAATAAGTCAAGACTTTTAAGGGTAGGAATGTAAATGCCCACCTTATAAGTACTCCCTTTCTCTGATTAGGTCTACTATGTGAATGAATCACACACATTTAAAAGAAGAAAAAGATTTTGGTGAGAGCCGAAAAGTGGTCCCGGAGCTTCCTGCTATTTTTTCTTAACGTTTGCAAAACTCCTCCTAGGTTAGTTTATTTTTATTTAAGTGTTTTTCAAATTTTAATATGTTATTTTCTATAAAGCTTTGAATATCAATGTTAAATGTTAGGTTAATTTTTAAATGTTAGGGTTTGTAAAATGCTAATGTTAAATGTTAGAGCTTCTTAAGTGCTAATATTAAATGTTAATTTGCTAAATGTAAGAGTTTAGTAATTTTGGTTATTTTCATCTACTTATGCTTAGGTACTATGAAAGAAATGACCTAATTTTGTCTTCCCCTTCGAGTGACAAAAGTGATAGAAAGTTAGAGGCATAAATAATGAGATTTTTGTAATTTTGATGGAAAAAAAATGTAAAACTCGAATTAATCCAAAAAAATTGCCTCGGGGGCTCTCTCCCCTCGAACCTTCGACACCACTCGAAACTTTAAAACCCAACCAAAAATTCTAGATCCGTCAATGTCGTCCACCTTACCAAATGTTTCTGGATCCGCCCCTGTTTGTAGGTACGTTACACAATTGGATAAAAGAGAAAATCAAACTCGAGAAAGTTACAAGTGTAGGAAAGTCAAAGGTAAAATAATAATTCTACACCAGGAATTCAGACACGGAACCCAAGGAAAGTTGAAGACTTCGAGTTCATGAGCATGTAGGAAGAAACGACATCCAAATCCGAGTCTCAGGTAAAAAGTTATGAAGAGTCAAATTTGAGAACAAATCAAGGAGAAAAAGGAAGAAAAAAAATAAAAAAATGGACCGAACCGAACCGATGGAGATATCACTGGACCTGTCTAATGAAATGGACTCATAAAACCGAATCGATGAAGAGGAAAAATGTACCGGTCTGGTGTTGGTAAATGTTTTGAATAAGGCAAACTGAACCGATGAAGAGGAAAAATGAATCGGTTCGGTGTTGTTAAGACTTCCGTATAAGGCGAATCGAAGCGATACTCCTGGACTGGACCGGTTTGACTGAATAATTTTCGAATTATATTTCTTCTAAATTAAAGTTTTGCATGGTACAACTCTCTGAAAATTTACTGTTTTTATTCCAACTTGTTACTAGACCTTAGGGAGTTCCTTTTTGCATAGTTTCAGAGAGATAAAAGTCCAAAAACCCTAGGAACTCAAGTTTACAATTTTATGGTGTGAAATTCAAGATTTTTGCAATAGAGTTTGTTTCTTCTCCTTTATTGTTTGAAGTTTAGAATTCATGCATGATTTTCTTATTTCAATATGTTTTTTGATTCTCTTGCTTATCTAAGTATAATTTCATAATGGTTTTGAATATATGGACAATATTAAACATAACTTTAATTAATTACACCATGTTAGGGTAGACTTTTAAGGGTTCAGATGCATGAACCCAACCCACTGTGCTTTGCATGACTTTAAAATTAGTTCCCCGAATTAAATATTTGATTGAATCGTGTTGTGTAGTATTCATAATCGTCATAGGTCTTTTTACCTATTTTGCCCTAGGTAACCGGGGTGATTAAGAGAGTGACACCGACACCGCTTTATTCTTACTCTTGATTATGTATGATAAGGGCTAGTACCCTCGTATATATAATGCTTGAGATTAATAAAGACGGAATTTAATCAATTATGTAATTCATGACTAGTTTTATATTTGGTAAACATACTAGGGTTCAGGGGATTCTTTTCCAACCTATCTTTCTCATTTATATTTAGTTAATCACAGTTAGTTTAACTCTGCATGCATAGTTTAATTCAATAGTTTAACTTAAATTGAACTAAGTTAGTAGATCAAATTCAAATCCCATCATCTTTTCTTTCTTTTTCTGAGTTATTTTATGATTATTCATCTTACCTATCATTGTCATGAGAGATCATCCTATTTCCCTAAGGATTTGACCCCATCTTCTTCGGTTTATTACTTATGCGACCAGTTTGCACTTGAACCATAATTAGCATGCACTAGAGACACATTTTCAGTCACATCAAGTTTTTAGCGCCATGACCAGGGAATTAGGTAGACTATTAGGTTAGGTCAATTTAATCTAAATTTTGAATCCAAATATCAAGAAGCCAAAAAAATTATAAAATCAAAAATCCAAAAAACTCAGGAAATTGAAAAGCAATAAATAAATAAATATATAACATCTCCCATAGCCCTTTCATACAAAATCCGCAAAAAACCCCTCAATTTGCTCCCACATGCATTCATGAGAATCTAATAGTTGAGTACGATCCTGATAGCCCACACAGTACTAACGCACCTCAGTTCAGGGTTCCACCTCCAAACTTCGTTACAATTTAAATTCTAGGACACCGAGTGAGGATACTGAGTCAATTGGGGAGAGACCCATGTCTAAGAACGCTAGTTGTGGTATGGGTGAGGGTGAGATGCCATATCGTCCCATGAGAGAACTTATTTATCCCGAGAGAACGGTCACCCCAGGTTGCATTATACTTTTATACAATGAGGGACAATTCCATTTTTGTAATGGGATGATACAAATTTTTCCCACATTTTGTGAGTTGGATTCGTAAAATCCTTATCTCCACATTCGTGAGTTTGAAGAGGCATGCGATACATTTATTGATCAATCTTGCACACAACATGTTGTTCGCCTCGAGATTTTCCCCTTTTACTTAAAGGATAAACTAAGACATGGATTTGGTCTTTATCACCAAACTCAATTGGATCATGGAGGGAGATGGCCTCAAAATTTCTCTTAAAGTTCTTTCCCCAACATCGAACAAATTTCATCGATATTCAAATTCAAACAATCCAACAATAAGAAAATGAGTCATTTAATTGATGTTACGAATGTTTTAATGAGCTAGTTAGTACATGAACTCATCATGTTTTTGAGAAGTACCATATCATATCCTTCTTTCACCACGGGCTAAGTATAGTGCCTAAACAACTCGTTGTGATAATGTGCAAGAGACCATTTTGGGAATTAGATTAACATGATGTAGATGCCCACCTTAAATTTTTCGTTGAGACAACTCAATCGTGGGACACATCCGATCCTATTACCCAAGCCTGGGTTAAAAAAACTCCCACCGCTGCTTTAGTGCCATGACTTTATCATGTGGGATATGTAGCCAGATCAAGGATAAGAGAATCCACCTGACCCATGACAGAAAAAGGTATGTGCTATTTGTGAGGTGGGGGCCATTTAATGAAAGAATGTCTGACGATACCCGCCTACAAAGTAATGCTACAAGAACAAGAGGACGCAATAGGAGGATTTAAGGGTAATTTAAATTCCCCACATGGGAATTATTACAAACCTTCGTGGAGGAACCATCCTGGTTTTAGCTAAGGGAAACAACATGATGCAATGAATCCTAATTCACACGTTTCCCCACTTCCACCTACACGTTTCCACATGCTCCACAAATACAAGCACCACCTCCCGCACCGTACATCACCCCACCACGGAGAAATCTCAACGATACTATAAATCAATTCATCCAATCCTAAAATGCAACCAATGCTAAGTATGACCGCATCTTTACCAAAATAAATGTGAATATCTTTAGGTTGCAATCATCTTTAAGTATCAAACAGAAGGGTACGTTTTTCGGCCCAAGGTTAAATACTTCCCCAAGGTCAAACTAGTGTCATCTCTACTTCCAATGAACATCGAGAGCAATGTCAAGAAATTACCACTCTATATAGTGGGTGAGTTGTTGATTTATAACCTCCCCCACACGACACACCTAAATACAATGAGGTTTCGCCGGACACAAAAGAGGCGGAATATGCCCCCCTGAAGGAGAGTGACAATGATGACACTAGTGAGACTGAAGTCATTGTCAAACCACCCATCACTACACCATTCCCTCAACAGTTGGTTCCTTCCCAAAAAGTAATCCCCCGTAATGACGTACTAGATGTATTTGAGTAAGTCAAGATAAATTTACCTTTTATCGATGTTATACAGCAAATTCCTTCCTATGCTAAAGTCCTTAAGGACTTATTGCAGTGAAAATAATGCTAAAGGTGAAAAAGAACGTCTTCCTAGCACAAAATTCAATATCTATTCTACTTAATGGCCTACCACGAAAATTTAAAGTTCTTGGTGCACCTACTATTTTGTGCATCATTGGGGAGAATCGAATAGAAAAGGCCTTACTTGATTTAAGAGAGAGTGTCAACATTCTTCCCTACTCCATATATAGGCAAGTCAATTTGGGGAACCTCAAGGCCGCAAAAATCACTCTCTAACTCGTGGATCGTACAGTGAAGATACCATGAGGCATTATTGTGTAACACCCCGTAATTTTGAGGATTTAATATTTAATTATTTTTGTGAATTTTAAAAATATTTAAATTGGAGAAACTAAAATTCATGACTTGGAGAATTTATTTGAGTGAGCCGAATTATTTATAATTGGCGACTTTTAAGTTTAATGGTTCGAAATCTCGTGTGTCGCATTTTGAGGACGAAATTTGGAAATGTCAAAAAGTATTTTGGATGGAAATTTCGAGTGCGCGGTTGCATCTGGATGGGTAGGAATAGTCAGAAAAGAGTATCCGAGGGCAGTAATTGGGTCTCGGGGTATTTTTGGGCATAATCGGGCCCACACGGGACGAGTTGGGCCTTTTTAATTAGGCCCACATGGCCAAAAACGGGATTTAGTATTTTTAACCTGATTGAGAGATTAGGGAACGATATTCAACACACCTCTAAACCTAGGGTTTGAGAAGAAAGTTGGGGGAAAGAAAATCAAGAGCCAAATTGGGGATTTTATAGACAAATTAAGGGACTACACCAACGGATCAGACACTGCGAACAATTTCAGGCAAGTGGTTAACTGTTGTGATTTCTAAATTGATGATAATCAATTCATATCATAGTGATGTGTAAATCGAAATTCGTTTTGGGGATAAATGGGTACAAAAATGGTTTTTTTTTTTTTGTTCATGGAAGCTTTGAATGAGATTCAAGGTAAGAACTTAGGTATATTATGTATCTCTCAGTATAGATATCTGATTTGAATGAGAAACCCAGAATATAGAAGGGTGGTATTTAAATATGGAATTTGAATTGTAGAACAAAGTTCAGGGAAATTTATGAAAAAACCAATTCGTGAGTAAATGAATTGTGGTGGGGATAAAGGTTTGTTATGGTTATATCCATGTTGTAAATTAGTTTAATAAAGGGGTTTACAAATTTTTTTATGTTTGGTCAAGGATGGAAGGGAAAAATCAGAGCTTGAAAGCTTGTTAATGGTGGAAATTTTCGTGGGGAAGAAGAACTGCCAGGGACGATCGATCAATCGATCGATAGTGGGCTATCGATCGACAATGGTGAAATTCTGGCAGGTCAGGTTGGGTGTTATATATGCCCTCATTTTCTGTTTGGATTTTTGGGAACAATTTCAAATGGGTGAAAAATTATAAAGAGTTTAATAGCTTGTGGCTCAAAGATAGCCATTAGGAATTGGCCAATTAAGTTCAGAGTTGGGACTTAAAGTAAGAATTTTGGCTGAAACATATTTAATTTAATTATGGACTAAGTGGGCGACTCCAGCTATGTTGGTAATTATAGGTAAATATAATTAGGAAATTGTGGAGATGAATGTGCAACACATTATGGGCGAATATGTGGGAATGAAATTATTAAATGTAAAATGGACCAAGTGAGCGAGTCCGGGTATGTTGGTTAAGTGACACCAAAGTATTAAATTAATTATTGAGAGAGAGTAATTAATTTGGGGTCGGAACATAGACTCGGGAAATATTAAGTTACGGGCCAAGTAAGTGAGTCTGGGGATAATGGTTGGGTGACACCATGTTATTAAATTAATGGATGTGATAATTAATGAAAGTGATAATTAATGAAAGTAGAGTCGAAAAGTAGACTCGGAAAAGTATTAAATTAATTGATGTTGTAATTAATTAATTTAGAGTCGGATTGTAGACTCGGGAAGGGCATTTTTTAATTAATGTGTAAATTAATTTAATGAGGGTCGGATTGTAGACTCGGGTAGGTATTAAATTAATGCGTGTGTTAATTAATTTAATAAGAGTTGAATTATAGACTCGGGTAGGTATTAAATTAATGGGTATGTTAATTAATTTAATGAGAGTCGGATTGTAGATTCGGGTAGGTACTAAATTAATGGGTGTGTTAATTAATTTAATTAGAGTTGGATTATAGACTCGGGTAGGTATTAAATTAATAGGTGTGTTAATTAATTTAATTAGAGTCGGATTGTAGACTCGGGTAGGTATTAAATTAATGGGTGTGTTAATTAATTTAATGAGAGTCGGATTGTAGACTCGGGTAGGTACTAAATTAATGGGTGTGTTAATTAATTTAATTAGAGTCGGATTTTAGACTCGGGTTGGTATTAAATTAATGGGTGTGTTAATTACTTTAATGAGAGACGGATTGTAGACTCGGGTAGGTATTAAATTAATGGGTGTGTTAATTAATTTAATGAGAGTCAGATTGTAGACTCTTGTAGGTACTAAATTAATGGGTGTGTTAATTAATTTAATTAGAGTCGGATTGTAGACTCGGGTAGGTATTAAATTAATGGGCATGTTAATTAATTTAATGAGAGTCGGATTGTAGACTCGGGTAAGTATTAAATTAATGGGTGTGTTAATTAATTTACTGAGAGTCGAATTGTAGACTCGGGTAGGTATTAAATTAATGGGTGTGTTAATTAATTTAATTAGAGTCGGATTGTAGACCCGGGTAGGTATTAAATTAATGGGTGTGTTAATTAATTTAATGAGAGTCGAATTGTTAGACTCGGGGAGGTATTAAATTAATGGGTGTGTTAATTAATTTAATTAGAGTCAGACCATAGACTCGGTAGAAGTATTATATTAATTGAGGCATGAATCAATTATATTAGAGTCGAACCATAGACTCGGGAAGATTTTAAATTATTAAGTGAGAAAATTAATTATGTTGAGTCGAGCCACAGACTCAGGAAATTACAGGCAGTGTATGGGATTTGGAGTACACGGTAAAGCCGGGGTTTATCTTATATATATACGGTGTAGTGATAGTATATATATACGTGTATATATTGTGTGCAAAATTAAATATCAGTGACCAGACATTTATTAAATTTATGTACTCTAGTGCTATCATGACAGGTTGCGCGGTGTGGGTGAATCACCTAGCTTGAGGAGTAGGGCGAGTATATCCCCATGTCATAGCGTCTTGTATATATGGGTGAGGGATTTATGACTTTCAGGAAAGGAATATGACCGCCTCCACTACGTTTATATTTTGGGCCAAGTTGGTGTGCGATTCCAACTTGGGGAACTAGGTTTTGTGAGCACACCTAGTGAGATAGCATTTTAGAGGAAATCATCCGGCGAGGGTATACTCGAAGGGATGGATATACGTATGTTATATGTGTGGATGTTGTGGTAAAGGTACGTATATAATTGTAGAAAATATTATATGCGGGTAATAATACAGTGTGTGATGTATTTACTTTATATAACTTGTGACACGGTTATATGCTACTACTTAAGATGAATTATTTAAGTTAATTGTGATATAACTTATAATTCAAGAATCATTATACTCGGGTTAGAGTAGTATCGCAAGGGGAGGTTATACCGGGACTAGTTGGATGGGATAGTGTAACTAGGTGGGGTTAAGGTAACCGTTAGGTTTTCACATTAGTGGAGGGGTGAGAATGTCCACAAGGGAGTGCGACACTAACTTAAATATAAAGCACATTCATGCATTTTAAATTACTGTAGTTAATTCACTTGCTAAATATTTTCAAAATGCGTTGGGTTCTAAACCTTGCTATAAAACTATTTTCAAAACCTTTTAGGTGTCCATCCACAGGGACGCCGGGATTGATATTCTATTTCCGGGATACAGAGCTGCGGCATATGTGGATGCTAGCAGGAGTTTGGATTAAACGCATCATTCATTCATTCCTAGAGTAGGAATCTTGTATCAGTTTTAGCTTTATTAAGGTCTTGTCGCCCACACTTCTCAGTACAGTTTTCAGATATATTTTATTCAGGTGTTGGATATTTGTTTTGGATTATTTCACTTTAGTGACCGATGGTTTATTCGGCAAATTGTTAAATTATGATTCAGTTTATTTTCATTCAACTGTGTGAATGGTTTTTATTTAATTCCGCATCTACTGTTTTGTTTAATTAAAAAGTTAAAATTTGGCACCAGCTTTTGGAATACTAGGTGGTTAGTATGTTTTAAAAAGTTTTCGACAGTGATGCTAAGGGTGATCCAACTAGGATTCCTGGTTTAATTTGGTATAGGACTGATCACCCGGTATTTTATTAGACGGGGTGTCACAGATGGTATCAGAGCATCAGGTTCTAGTGTCCTTAGGATCTGTGAGGCTTTTCACGTTTCAACTTAGCGATCTTTGATATAGAGCCCTATCATAGGATTGTTGTATTCTTATACGTATGCGCACTTACGTTCTTCTGCCAAATTTATATTAGAGGGTGAACTCATACAATTCGATTCTCATTCCAGATGCCGCCCAGGAGTGGGAGAAGCTAGAGCAGCAGGGGGAGATGAGACTTGGGAGGCTCATCAGGAGAAAGAGTTACCGCAGCAATGGCCAGAGATGATTTTGGCAGGATAGGTAACTGAATTAGTGGCACAGACAGTTGGAGAAACGGTGGTCACAAACGCAGGGTACTTTCCACGGGATCAGGCACAAGTGTTATTGGCGCCGGATGTTCAGACTCACGCAGGGTCATCGGGGTGGAAGCAAGAAAGAGATGTTATTTTTAGTGGGAACCCACCAGAGTTGCGAGGGGGTTTAGATGTAGTGCTAGCGTGTCAAGGAAGAGAGATATCCAGCATCACCTACGCATGGGAGATTGCGATGAGGTGCGGAAGCAAATGCTAAACACTTTTAGTTTAGTGGGAGCAGCACTACAGTGGTGGGAGTCGATCACCACAGTGAGGAAAGGGACACACTAGCTATTGAAGAGTTTTGGGTGCGGTTCGACCGCAAGTATTTTTCCTCCAGCGGTTGAGACCGAAACGAGGAGAAAATTTTGTGAGGTGACTCCAGGGGACCGTTAAGTGGCCGATTACGAGGAAGAATTCACTCATTGGAAAAATTTTGTACCGGATGAGGTAAGTGAGGAAAGGAGAAAGAAAGCAAGGTTTATAGATGGGGTAGTCTGGAGAATCAGACATCATTTAATTGGTAAATACGCATTAGTAGCTTATACTGATGTCGTTAATGCAGCACTCCGACACTGTCAGGAATATCGCTTCCACGTGAAAGGAAGTGGGAGGGGAGTGGAAACTAGCCAGTCGGATAAGGCAGGAGGGAACAATACTAGTGGGGTATCCTAGCAGCAGACTGGGGGAGATCAAGGGTAGGATTTTCGACAAGGAAATCATGCCAAATGATTTAGAACTGCAGGTTATCGACAGGATGGCCAGGAATTTCAACAAGGTCGACATGGAAGGGACCAGTGGCAGGGTGAATGTATTAGAAGGTGTTTCGTTTGTGGGGAAAGCGAGACATATGTAGAGACTTTATCTTAAGTGAGGCAGGGGTCAACTATAGGACGAGGTCATGGATGTACATCCACTAAAGCAAGTCATGGGTGCATTCAGGTAGGGAGAAGCTGCTCCGGAACCCGGGAACCAGTCGTTGCAGCTGGAGTATATAGGTAATTATTTTTATCCTAGGGTCATGGGGTATATTTTTGAGTGACAAGGAGGCTGTCACAATATAAGACTTATTTTTCACTAGAGTTCGCGGGTGAGTCGAATTTAGTGGGTGTGTGGGTTGTAGCAGCCATAGTATGCGGATAAACTTTCTGTGGGGTAGCGGAGTTTCTTGGGCGTTCTTCACGGGAGAGTGGAGGTGTACACTGAGTGAAGGTTTGAATTATGTGAGAATTTACTAATTTCGAGAATTATGGGGGTAGGTTTGATAACATTTCCTAAAACTCGGCTGGATAGCGATGAAATTTAACTATGGTTGATAGTGGTGTAAAATTTTGGTGTTCGCGACACCAGGGTATGGTTGGTACTAGGTATCACCGGAGAGGGCGTATAGCCTATATATATGTGGATATATATGTTGTATTGCGTGGTGCGATAACACATAGTGAGGTTTTCTATCCTCACATTTTATCCCGGTAAGTGGGGATGTTTACTGAAGTGAATCAGGGTGGTTAGATTTATTTTCGAGCAAAGAGAGATAACTCGGGGTTTATTTTGCGCAAGGACTAGTGATAGTAAGGGCTCTGTGTTTTATGTTGTCATTGGTAGCATGAGGGTAAACGTATATACTTTCTATTGAGAGACAAGTATTTTATGGGGAGACGTTTGGACGTTAACACATGGGTTGGGTACCCAGGCAGTATATATATATATATATATATATGTGTGTGTGTGTGTGTGTGTGTGTGTGTGTGTGTGTGTTTGATATGACTACGGGTTCAAAATTATATTACGGGTTACCACTAGCATAGTCAGGTAGCTTTCGTGTGGTAAATCACGGGGATAGGGTGTATGGGCACCCCGGTTAATTAAGGAAAATTTTGTGCGGTTAAGCACGGGTACAGGGTGTATGGGCGCCCAGGTTAATTTAAATGCATACTTGTGTAACATATGGTTAGAAGCGGATGGGATAGATATAGCGAGCTTAGAGGCACATGACTAGAGAGTAATATGCGAAGCTTGGAACATTGTGCTCATCTTAATTTCGAGGACGAAATTCCTTTGGAAGGGCGGGAGTATGTAACACCCCGTATTTTTGAGGAATTAATATTTAATTATTTTTGGGAGTTATAAAAATATTTAAATTGAAGAAACTTAAATTCATGACTAGGAGAATTTATTTGAGTGAGGCGAATTATTTATAATTGGCGACTTTTAAGTTTAATGGTTCGAAATCTCGTGTGTCGCATTTTGAGGACGAAATTTAGAAATGTCAAAAAGTATTTTGGATGACAATTCCGAATGTGCGATTGCGTTCGGATGTGTCGCAATAGTCAGAAAAGAGTACCGGGGGCAGTAATTGGGTCTCGGGATATTTTTGGGCATAGCCGGGACCACAAGGGGCGAGTTGGGCCTTTTTAATTAGGCCCACATGGCCAAAAACGATATTTAGCATTTTTAACCTGATTGAGAGATTAGGGAACGACAGTCAACACACCTCTAAACCTAGGGTTTGAAAAGAAAGTTGAGGAAAAGCAAATTATGAGCCAAATTGGGGATTTTGGAGCCAAATTAAGGGACTACACCAACGGATCAGACACTACGAACAATTCCAGGCAAGTGGTTAACTGTTGTGATTTCTAAATTGATGATAATCAATTCATATCATAGTGATGTGTAAATCAAAATTCGTTTTGGGGATAAATGTGTACAAAAATATATATATTTTTTTGTTCATGGAAGCTTTGAATGAGATTCAAGGTAAGAACTTAGGTGTATTATGTATCTCTGAGTATAGATATATGATTTAAAGGAGAAACCCGGAATATAGAAAGGTGGTATTTAAATCTAGAATTTGAATTGTAGAACCAAGTTCATGAAAATTTATGGAAGAACCCAATTCGTGAGTAAATGAATTGTGGTGGGGATAAAGGTTAGTTATGGTTATATCCCTGTTGTAAATTAGTTTAATAAAGGGGTTTAAAAAAAAATTTATGTTTGATCAAGGATGGAAGGGAAAAATCAGAGCTTGAAAGCTTGTTAATAGTGGAAATTTTCGTGGGGAAGAAGAACTACCAGGGACGATCGAACGATCGATCGAGGGCTGTCGATCGATCGACGATGGCAAAATTCTGGCAGGTCAGGTTGGGTGTTATTTATGCCCTCATTTTCTGTTTGGATTTTTTATTATAATTTCAAATGGGTGAAAAATTATAAAGAGTTTAATAGCTAGTGGCTCAAAGATAGCCATTAGGAATTGACCAATTAAGTTAAGAGTTGGGACTTAAAGTAAGAATTTTGGGTGAAACATATTCAATTTAATTATGGACTAAGTGGGCGACTCCGGCTATGTTGGTAATTATAGGTATATATAATTAGGAAATTGTGGAGATGAATGTGCAACACATTATGGGCGAATATGTGGGAATGAAATTATTAAATGTAAAATAGACCAAGTGAGCGAGTCCGGGTATGTTGGTTAAGTGACACCAAAGTAATAAATTAATTATTGAAAGAGAGTAATTAATTTGGGGTCAGAACATAGACTCGGGAAATATTAAGTTACGGGCCAAGTAATTGAGTCCGGGGATAATGGTTGGGTGACACCAAGTTATTAAATTAATGGATGTGATAATTAATGAAAGTAGAGTCAGAAAGTAGACTCGAAAAAGTATTAAATTAATTGACGTAGTAATTAATTAATTTAGAGTCGGATTGTAGACTCGGGAAGGTTATTTATTAATTAATGTGTAAATTAATTTAATGAGAGCCGAATTGTAGACTCGGGTAGGTATTAAATTAATGGGTGTGTTAATTAATTTAATGAGAGTCGGATTGTAGACTTGGGTAGGTATTAAATTAATGGGTGTGTAAATTAATTTAATGACAGTCGGATTGTAGACTCTTGTAGGTACTAAATTAATGGGTGTGTTAATTAATTTAATTAGAGTCGGATTGTAGACTCGGGTAGGTATTAAATTAATGGATGTGTTAATAAATTTAATGAGAGTCGGATTGTAGACTCGGGTTGGTATTAAATTAATGGGCGTGTTAATTAATTTAGTGAGAGTCGGATTGTAGACTCAGGTAGGTATTAAATTAATGGGTGTGTTAATTAATTTAATGAGAGTCGGATTGTAGACTAGGGTACGTACTAAATTAATGGGTGTGTTAATTAATTTAATTAGAGTCGGATTGTAGACTCGGGAAGGTATTAAGATATTGGGTGTGTTAATTAATTTAATGAGAGTCGGATTGTAGACTCGGGTACGTATTAAATTATTGGATGTGTTAATTAATTTAATGAGAGTCGGATTGTAGACTCTGGTAGGTATTAAATTAATGGGTGTGTTAATTAATTTAATGAGAGTCGGATTGTAGACTCGGGTAGGTACTAAATTAATGGGTGTGTTAATTAATTTAATTAGAATCGGATTGTAGACTCGGGTAGGTATTAAATTAATGGGTGTGTTAATTAATTTAATGAGAGTCGTATTGTAAAATCGGGTAGGTATTAAATTAATGGGTGTGTTAATTAATTTAATGAGAGTCGGATTGTAGACTCGGGTAGGTATTAAATTAATGGTTGTGTTAATTAATTTAATGAGAGTCGGATTGTAGACTCGGGTAGGTAATAAATTAATGGGTGTGTTAATTAATTTAATTAGAGTCGGATTGTAGACTCAGGTAGGTATTAAATTAATGGGTGTCTTAATTAATTTAATGAGATTCGGATTATAGACTCGGGTAGGTATTAAATTAATGGGTGTGTTAATTAATTTATTGAGAGTCGGATTGTAGACTCGGGTAGGTACTAAATTAATGGGTGTGTTAATTAATTTAATGAGAGTCGGATTGTAGACTGGGGTAGGTATTAAATTAATGGGTGTGTGAATTAATTTAATTAGATTCGGACCATAGACTCGGGGAAAGTATTATATTAATTGAGGCGTGAATCAATTATATTAGAGTCGGATCATAGAATCGGGAAGATGATAAATTATTGAGTGAGAAAATTAATTATGTTGAGTCGGCCCACAGACTCAGGAAATTACAGGCAGTGTACGGGATTTTGAGTACACGGTAAAGCCCTAGTTTATCTTATACATATACGGTGTAGTAATAGTATATATATACGTGTATATATTGTGTGTAATATTAAATATTAGTGACTAGATATTTATTAAATTTATGTACTCTAGTGCTATCTAGGGAGGTTGTGTGGTGTGGGTGAATCCCCTAGCTTGAGGAGTAGGGCGAGTATATCCCCAGGTTATAGGGTCTGGTATATATGGGTGAGGGATTTATCTCACTTTCATGGAAGGAATATGACCGCCTCCACTACGTTTATATTTTGGGCCAAGTTGGTGTGCGATTCCAACTTGGGGAACTAGGTTTTGTGAGCACACCTAGTGAGATAGCATTTTAGAGGAAATCATTCGGCGAGGGTATACTCAAAGGGATGGATATACGTATGGTATATGTGTGGATGTTTTGGTAAAGGTACGTATATAATGGTAGAAAATATTATATGCGGGTAATAATACAGTGTGTGATGTATTTACTTTATATAACTTGTGACACGTTTATATGCTACTATTTAAGAGGAATTAATTAAGTTAATTGTGATATAACTTATAATTAAGGAATCATTATACTCGGGTTAGAGTAGTATGGCAAGGGGAGGTTATACCGGGACTAGTTGGATGGGATAGTGTAACTAGGTGGGGTTAAGGTAACCGTTAAGTGTGCACATTAGTGCAGGGTGAGAATGTCCACAAGGTAGTGCGACACTAATTTAAATATGAAGCACATTCATGCATTTTAAATTACTGCGGTTAATTCACTTGCTAAATATTTTCAAAATGTTTTGGGTTCTAACCCTTGCTATAAAACTATTTTAAAAACCTTTTAGGTGTCCAACCACAGGGATGCCAGGATTGATATTCTATTTTAGGTCTACGGAGCTGCGGCATATGTGGATTCTAGCAGGAGTTTGGATTAGACGCATCATTCATTCATTCCTAGAGTAGGAATCTTGTATCAGTTTTAGTTTTATTTAGGGATTGTCGCCCAGACTTCTCAATAGAGTTTTCAGATGTATTTTATTCAGGTGTTGGATATTTGTTTTGGATTATTTCACTTTAGTGGCCGATGGCTTATTCGGCAAATTATTAAATTATGATTCATTTTATTTTCATTCAATTGTGTGAATGGTTTTTATTTAATTCCGCATGTACTATTTTGTTTAATTAAAAAGTTAAAATTTGACACCAGCTTTTGGAATACTAGGTGGTTAGTATGTTTTAAAAAGTTTTCGCCAGTGATGCTAAGGATGATCCAACTGGGATTCCTATTTTAATTTGGAATAGGACTGATCACCCGGTATTTTATTAGGCGGGGTGTCGCATATTGAAGACGTGATAATCCAAGTTGACACCTTCTACTTTATGATAGATTTTGTCATTTGGGTTACAGAACCCTTCATCGCCCCAATTAATCATGTTCCCGTCATTCTTGGCAAGCAATTCTTAACTACGGCTAACGACCTGATTAGCACTCAAAATAGGAAACTGCAACTCACTTTTGAGAACATGACCTTAGAAACAAATATCTTCAGCATTGTGAGTCAAGTGGGTGATGACGATGATTTTCACTTGGTGGATAATATAGAGGAGATAATAGAGGTGCATGTTAAGGGAAATTACAGTGGGGATACCTTAGAAGCATGCCTTATCTCGAGTAGTGAGAGCAATGGGACGTACACTAATTTTGAGAGAGAGAGAGGTAGAAGAGTGGAGAGAGGGATTAGATGAGGGAGCGTCCTATGAGGATGTGAGATACGTGAGTTGGATTTCTAGATTCGAGAAATTACCCCAAGGGAGTCACGCACGGTTACCTCCGATGAAAAATTTCCCACCCCTGAATTAAAGAAATTACCCTCCAACGTTAAATATGCTTATTTGGGAGAGGATGCAACATTTTATGTTCTTGTCTCCTCTAGCCTAGATAAAGAGAAAGAGGGTAAACTTTTAGCGATATTGTGGAAGAAATGAAGTGATTTTTGTTGGTGCATAGAGTATTTGAAAGGTATAAGTCCCTTGATTTGTACCCATAAAATTCACCTCGAGGAGGACCTGAAACCCTCGAGGGAAATGCAAAGGCGAATAAACCCCACCATGAAAGAGGTAGTACTAGAAGAAATAATTAAATTATTGTATGTTGGGATCATTTACCCCATCTCAGATAAAAAATGGGTAACTCCTATCCAATTCGACCCGAAGAAGTCGGTAATGGCTGTTGTCGAGAATGCTAAGGGTGAGTTAATTCGCCAACGTACAATCATCGAGTGGAACATTTACATTGATTACCAAAAACTCAATGTGAGAACGAGGAAAGATGATTTCCCCTTACCTTTCATGGACCAAATGCTAGAGAGAGTAGTGGGACACCCGTATTATTGCTTCCTGGATGGTTATTCTGGATACAACCAATAGAGGCAGATGTTCTGGATCAAGAGAAGATGACAATCACATGTCCCTTTGGAACGTTAGCCTACAAATATATGCCATTTGGATTGTGTAATGCGCCCACGCACTTTAAAAGGTGCATTCTTAGTCTCTTTAGCGACATGATTGAAAGAGGCCTTAAGGTATTTACGGATGATTTTAGCATTTTTGGCCCCTCTTTTGACCTTTGTCTTGCAAATCTTAAAAAAGTACTTGCCCAGTGTGTGGTAAAGAACTTGGTTTTAAATTGGGAAAATGAAATTTCATGGTAACCAAGGCAATAATTCTTGGCCATATTATGTCGTCAAAAGGAATCGAACTTGATATGACAAAATAGATGTGATAACCGAGCTTTCCCCACCTAAATCACTGAAGGATGTGCGCTCCTTCTTGGACCATGTGGGGTTTTATAGAAGGTTTATCAAGGACTTTAGTGCCATTGCTATACCCTTGAGTAACCTCCTTATGAAGGATTCCCCCTTTGAGTGGAACGAAGCATGACAAAGTTCTTTTGATAAATTGAAAAGCATGATTTTTTCCGCCCCATCATGTAAGCTCTGGATTGGTCGCCTCCATTCGACCTTATGTTTGATGCGAGTGATTAATCTATAGGGGATATTTTGGGCCAAATAAAGGATAAGAAAGCTCATGTCATCTATTTCGCTAACTGAATATTTAGAAGACCGCAAATCAGTTACTCCACCATGGACAAAGAATTGCTAGCGATAGTTTTTACCATAGAAAAATTCTGATCCTACCTCATCGGTTCGCCCATCACATGCTTTGCCGGCCATGCGGTGCTGAAATATCTCATTATTAACGAAGATTCTAAGGCGCTCCTCATAAGGTGGGTCATACTCCTACAATTGTTTAATCTCTAAATTAAAATAAAAAATGAGTCGAAAACGTCGTTACCGATCATTCGTCTAGGTTTTCGTCCGACGGGCCTTGTGATCTGATACCCATAGACGAATACTTCTCGAATGAGAAATTATTGGACACTTCCTCTCTCCCCTGGTTTGCGGATATAGCTAACTACCTTGTCACGTGAGACGTCCCTCCCGATTGGACACCGCAAGAGAAGAAGAAGTTCATTACTTAGTCGCACATGGTTTTCTATGATGAGCCATTCTTATTTAAATATTATGTGAACCAACTCATCCAATGTTGTGTATCGGATGATGAGACTCATAGTGTCATCCATTTTTGTCATACTAAAGCATGAGAAGTCCACTTTTCCACGAATAAGACGACTGCTAAGATTCCTCAAAGCTATCTCTATTGCCCACAAATCTTTCAGGATGTGAATGCCTATTGTAAATTTTGCAATAGATGTCAAAGGATGGGAGTTATCTCCCGACGAAACATGATGCCATGAACCCCTATACTCATCATCGAGATATTTTATTTTTAGTTTATTTACTTCATGGGCCCTTTTCCTCCGTCCTTTGGCTTCTTATACATCCTTGTTGTGGTAAATTACGTGTCTAGATGGGTAGAGGCCATAGCTACCCAAACAAATGAAAATAATGTGGTGATCAAGTTCTTGCAAGAACAAAAACTTTCTCACTTTGGTGATTCAAAGGAAATTATTAGTGATAACAGTAAGCATTTTTTCAATAGGCCATTTTAAAAGTTTATGAGAAAGTATGGAGTCGTCCACAAGGTTGGGATGACTTATCACCCTAAAACGAGTGAGGAAGATGACCTAGAAAATCGTGAAATAAAAAAACATTCTCAAAAAAAACATCGATCCAAACTGAAAAGATTGGTCCCTTAGATTGAACGATGCGCTATAGGCTTACAAAATCGCATACAAGAACCCCATGGGGATGTCCCCATATTTCTTTGTCTATGGAAAGCCATGTCATCTCCTTGTGGAGCTAGAGCACAAAGTGTATTGGGCAATCAAGAGATTGAATTATAGCTTGGATAAAGCTAGTGAAGCTCATAAGCTTCAACTATCTCTCAACCTTTAAATGTTGAAGGTAGTGTTCCAGTTCTTGTTTCTCTGAGCTCTGTTGTGAGCTTGGTAAGATCATGGATTGTTCCATAATCTCAAGGTGTTGAAGACACCTTCTCTTGAGAGAAATATACTACACTGGCTGCTCAACACATTTCTTCAGTAAGTATCTTTAGCTTCACCCCTTTATTTTTTAATACTATGTTCATGTACTGACTTAAAGTTACTTTTTTTTTCATCTGGTGACATGTTTCAACAGCATTTTGAAGAAGGATGAAGCTATTACAGCTTCAAGCTCCTCGGGTGGAGTAGAAGAAGCTTTTGTTGGGATGACCCAATCTTTGAAAGATTCTTGTCAAAAATATGAGGATGATAAAGGTGCTTGTGAGAAGCAATTTAAGTCCATTGAGCTAGACAGAGATCAAGCTGTGAATCCCTCCAAGGAATTGGAGAAGAAGTTGAAGGAGTTTGAACAGAGCAACAAGGAGCTTGAGGTTAAGCTTAAGTCTTCTAAAGAGAAATTTGTTAAACTTCAAGATGTTGAGCGACAGAAAATGGAGGTGGAAGAAAAGTTGAAGGCTGCCGAGGAGCTCCTTAGGGAAAGGACCTCCTCAGAGAAGGCGAAAAGGAAGGCTGCAGTTAAGAAATCATTCAGTGCTCGTTGGGACAAAGGATGGAAGAAGGGCCTGGCTGTGATGTCTTCTCAAATGGAGTATGCCAGTGTCAAATACTTTAGGGATGGATGGGTATTAGCCTTAAAGGAGATCAAGGTTTCTGAGAACTCTAAATTATTCTACCAGCATTCTCATAGCCCTCCTCCCTCTCCTCGAAAAGAAGAAGAAGATGAAGCAGCTTCAAATGAATCTTCCTTGATGACTGGAGATCAGGTCCCTACTGTTTCTATTGTTCAACCTTCCGAGTAACTCCAACCATTCAGCACTTCTGCTAAGCAGCTACCCTTATTTTTCGAGCAACCAACCCCTTCTTCCAAACCTTATGAGGAAGTCGTAGGAAACAAGGAGAAGGTGTAAAGTTATTCGGGCTTTTTATTTTGTTATTTTCTTAAATGTAACCCTGAACATTATTTTCCCTTATCATGATGAATAAAATTTGAACTTCAGTTGTTCGTCTTAAATTTCTCTCTTATTCTGTTCGCACCCTTATTGATTTTGTGTTTCATTTTGTCTTTTATAGTTTGTTTCCAGGATGGAACTTTTGTTAGCTCATGATTTAGAGTTGATGAAGAAAAGCAATGACTATTTCAAAGTTGGTCATGCTGATTTTACTGAAGCTCAAATCATTGATATCCTTGGTTCAGATGCTTCTGAACGAGCAGTTGAAGCTTACCAATACTTGAAATACTTACTTGATCGTGCTGTGGCCAACAATGTGGCCTACTACAAAATGATTGAAGACCTTTAAGGAACGATCGAGGAACTTCAACAATAATATAAAGAATCCACTACCCTTTTGCATCAAGGATACGAGAAAAAATATCAACAATTTAATGCTGACAAAGGGTATGACAAATCCATCTCTGCTCATGAGAAGAAGGAGAGTGTTCTGAAGCTTGAAATTGAAGAGCATAGGCATATCGCCAAGTTGTTGGAGCAGGAGAAGATTGCTTTTCAGGAGGAAATAAAACAACTCAAATCTCCTGCTTCTTCATCGGGAGCCTTGGTCCCAATAAATGATGATGGTTTTTCATTTTTGGAAGTAGAAAATGCTAACTTAAGGGATGAGTTAGAAACCTTGAAATAAGTTGGACCCTCCACATCTACTCATGGACGAGCAAGATCTTCTAGTGGATGAGAAAGGGATGGTCGGATCACCATTGAAGAAGTGAGAACTCAGTCGGCTTTAGAGAATCAAGCCGTTTTAGTTGATGGTGAAGAACCAAGCCTTGGCAGAAATGTATAAAAAGATTATGACCTTCACCGAACAACTCTGTAATCAAGGCTCTGCTCTAGAAAGTAAAGAAATTCTAGTGAAGAAACTCCACGATCAACTTGAGAGGTTAACTTATTAGTTCCACAAGCAGCCCAGGGAATTTTGGATGGCTAGGTATAACGAAGCTCTGTACCATCTTGATGTCGGTTACAGCAGTTAAATAATTAGGGATATAAGTAGGGGTGGTTAAACGCCTTGTGTGTGCTAAAATTTGAGCAGGGCCACTACTTATGGGATTATTATGATCCTAGAATGCTCGATTTGCCCGTGCCTCCTTTTAAGCTTGATATTAGTTGGATTCCTGGTCGTGCAATTCCTGAATGCTTGATTTCCAAGTATCTCGACGATTACAGTGTTCATGCAAACTTTGAGATATCTCGCCCAGAGTATTTGCTTGATTGGTCCTCCGTAATGAATGTTAGAATGCTGCGAGATGTAAACTTTATAAATTCTTCTTATGGATTAGATGATCCTCCAGTTGGGGTAGAACCTGTTTCAAAAGCAGAGAGGAAGAAACCTATAGAGTAGGATATTCTTATATAAGGAATCAGACTCTTCACATCATATGTAATTTTACTTGAATTGAATGAAGAAATTTTTAGTCTTTTGCCATTTCATTTTCTTCTAAATAATTTGTAGAATGTCCTTTCTTGTGGGTTGTTGTTTGATTATAGTGACTTGTCACTCTTTGGGCCTAAGCAATGGAATGATTTGTATCCCATGTTCCTTCTTAGTTATAGTAATATCATATGGATTACTTTGTTACCTAGATAGTGGATGCCCGGGAGGTCGTCCAGCTTCTTTCCTAGTTTGGTACCAACCAATCGGAGTTGGTTGTATTGAATTCCCGACCAACCGGAGTTGGTGGTCATGAATTGCCGACCAACTGGAGTTGGTGGTATTAAGTTCTCGACCAATCGGAGTTGGTGGTAATTGAATTGCCGACCAACCGGAGTTGGTGGTAATTGAATTTCCGACTAATCGGAGTTGGTAGTATTAAGTTCCCGACCAACCGGAGTTGGTGGTAATTGAATTGCTGACCAACCGAAGTTGGTGGTATTAAGTTCCCGACCAACCGGAGTTGGTGGTAATTGAATTGCCGACCAATCGGAGTTGGTGGTATTAAGTTCCCGACCAACCGGAGTTGGTGGTTAGTGGTATGTTGCTCTGAACATGGATATGTGTAGTGTGTAGCACTAATATTCTAAAAAATTTCAACAAAGAAAGAAAGTGGGTGAAACATCACTTTATTCATATTGAAGAAATTTCATTACATAGGAATTTCAATTACTAATAATACTTGCACAGATGTTCTGCATTCCATGCATTCTTGAATTCTTCTCCTTCTAAAGTTTCAATTCTGTATGTCCCTAGACGAACAACTTCTGTTACTCTGTAGGGTTCGTGCCAGTTTTCTTCCAGTTTGTTATTCTTTTGGATCACTTTCTTTAGCACATAATCCCCTTCCTTCAAATCACACTTCTTAACTCTTTTGTTGTAGAACAAAGTTGTTCGTTGTTGATATGTTGCATTCATGAGTGCTTCTTCTTCCCTAACTTCGTCGAGCATATCCATGTCTCATATTCTCATCAAGTCACTGATAGGAGAATTGAAATTAAGCACCCTATACGTAGGTAGACCCAATTCAGCAGGTATGACAGCCTCACTCCAAAATGACAGCATATATAGGGACTCTCCCGTTGCTGTTCATGATGTGGTGCGATAAACCCACAACACAGAGTGCAGCTCGTTAATCAAATTTGCCTTCGCATAATCTAGTCATTTTTTCAAACAATTAAGTAGCGTCCTGTTTATCACCTCAGTTTGCCCATTTCTCTGGGGATGGCCTGGTGCAGAGTGGATCTTCAGTATATTGGATTGATGACAATATGAAGCAAACTCCTCATTATCAAACTGGGTTCCATGGTCATTAATGAATGCATGTGGGAGACCGTATCTGCAAATAATATTTTTCCAAATAAATTGATAGACTTTTTTGTATGTCATATCAATGAGAGGCTCAGCCTCCACCCATTTAGTAAAATAATCCACAGCAACCATGAGGTATTTGAATCTTCCCCTGGTCGTTGGAAGCGGCCTGACCAAGTCTATCCCCACATGGCAAATTGCCAAGGAGACGTTATGGGTGTTAATAATGCTTTGGGAGTTCTTCGAATGTAAGAGAAATGTTGGCATTTATCGCACTTCTTGGCATAAGCTACGCAATCAACTCTCATTATTGGCCAGTAATACCCATGCGTTGTTATTCTTTGCAAAAGTGTTCGGCCTGCTACATGGGCTCCATAAGACACTTCGTGAACCTCTTCGATTAAATTTTTCACTTCGGAGGGATGTACACATCTTTGTAGCCCTGCTATAACTCCTCATCTATATAAAATGCCACTAGTCAATACATAATGAGCAACTTTAAACTTCAGTTTCTTGGCTGCGAGTATATCAGTCGGCAAAGCCCCCTCTTCAATATAGGCCCTGATGGGGACCATCCAAGATGGTCCCAAGTCAAGGTCAATGAAGATCATCATCAAATTTTCGTTTATGCTCTGACCAGCCATTATTTCTATTGGGATTATTCTTCGTAGCTCGGTGCGTGTAGCTGATACTAACCGAGCTAGGGCGTTTGCTCTTACATTCTCCAATCTCGGTATTCTAATCAACTGAACTGCAGTAAAACTCGATACAACATCCATTGTTTTTGCATGATACTTGATCATTAACTCTCCTTTTGCTACAAACACCCCCAGAATTTAATTTACGATTAACTGGGAATCACTTAATACAACGACCTGTTCTGCCTTCATGGTTTTGGCCAGACTTAGACCCATGATCATAGCTTCATATTCGGCCTCATTATTAGAAGCCTTTAATTAAAAGCATGGAGCATACTCCATATCAATCTCATCAGGACTGTTTAAAACAATTCCTTCTCCACCACCTATAGTGCACGAAGAGCCATCCACATACAGATTCCACACGGGTAATTCATTATCAAACTCTTGGTCATACAGAGCTCCTTGATGGAATATTTAATGCTTCCTTTTATTTTCCCCAACACTTCTCATTGTTCGTTGATTATCTTCTCATGATCGTCCACGGATGGAGGTTGGTCGGGGGTTAAATTTGATGATACCACAACATCCATGGGTTGGTCTATAGTAGACTCCTGTTCTTCAAAGTAATCAGATTGGGTAAACTCTACGATAAAATCCGCTACTGCCTGCCCCTTAAGTGATGATCTTGACTCATACATTATATCATATTCACCAAGTTCTACTGCCCAGTACATCAATCTTCTTGATTTATCTGGTCCGTGCAAAGCCTGTCTCAATGGCATATCAGTATACACCACTAAAGTATGGGCTTGGAAGTATGGCCTCATCCTTCTGCTCGCTTCGATTAGTGCCAGTGCCAATTTTTCCAACCTTGGATATCTGATCTCTGCTCCTCGGAAAGCTTTGCTGGTGTAATAGATCGATTTTTGGACTCCATCTTCCATTGCTATCAACATCGAACTAACTGCATTCTCTGAAACTTCCAGATACAAGTATAATCTTTCTCCCATTACTGGTCTAGATAATAATGGAGGTGTCCCCAGATATTTCTTCAATTCTTAAAAGGCCTCCTCGCATTCATCATTCCACTCAAAAGTTTTTCGAAGTGTTTTGAAGAATGGAAGGCATCTGTCTGTTGCTCGTGACACAAATCTGTTGAGTGTTGCAACTCGCCCAGTGAGACTTTGCACTTCTTTCTTTGTAGTTGGAGATTGTAGCTCCAATAGAGCCTTGATCTTTTAAGGGTTCGCCTCTATACCTCATTGATTAACAATATATCCGAGATACATGCCTTCTCGCACCCCAAATATGTATTAGGTGGGATTCAACTTCATTTGATATTTCTCTAGTTGATCAAAGGGTTGACCTAGGTCAACTTGATGATCAGTAGCTTTCTTGCTCTTCGTTTGCATATCGTCAACATAAACCTCCATGTTATGACTGATTTTCTCTGCAAACACCTTATTCATCAGCCGCTGATATATTGCACCTGCATTTTTAAGTCCAGAAGGCATAACATTATGGCAATAAGTTCCCTTGGGGTGATAAAAGAGGTAATTTCCATGTCCTTATGTTTCATTTTAATCTAGTTGTAACCAGAATAAGTGTCTATGAAACTTAACAATTCGTTCCCCGAGGAAGCATCCACCAGTTGATCGATTCAGGGCAAAGGAAAATGATCCCCTGGGCATGCCTTATTAAGATCAGTGAAATCTACACAAATCGTCCACTTGTTATTCTTTTTCTTTACCATCACCACATTTGCTAGCCAATTAGGATATTTGACATCCTCAATAAAAAAGGCTTTTTGTAGCTTCTCTACTTCTTCCTGTATGGCTTGTTTCTTTTCAGGACTGAACACTCTTCTTCGTTGTTTTACTGGTTTGATCTCCTTGTTCACGTTGAGCTCGTGACACAGGAAACTCGGGTCTATCCCTTGCATGTCTTCATGATCCATGAATAATTCTGCTTTCTGCGCCTTAGAAATGCTATCAATTCCTATTTTATTGATACATCTAGTGATGCACCAATTTTAGTTGTTCGTTTTGGATGCTCGTCGTCCGGAATGATATTTTCGGTAGCCTCCATGACCTGGCCCTTCACGAGTTGAGACTCGTCTATAGGGTCTAACATTTCAATATTTACATCTTCTATTTCATCCACTTAATAGGTAGTAGTCATCTTCCTGGATTCTTCATGTTCCTCCTATTCGGCAGATGAATAGTAGCATTCCCGAGCTACTTTCTGGTCTCCTTTCATAACTCCCACTCCAGAATTGGTTAACAATTTTAAACATTGATGTACAGTAAATGGTACTGCCTCAAACTTCTTCAGACCTACCCTTCCCATGATGATATTATATGCCGACTGAACATTTTTATCCATTATGAAGAAGCGTACTCTTTCTGTTCGACAAGCAGACCATGTACCAATAAGCATATCCAACTTGATCATTCCAAGTGGAAAAACCTTTTTGCCAGTAAAACCAAGGAGGGGCCTATGATAGGTCTCCAATTGGGCTAACTTCAGGTTCAAACTATCAAAGCATGGGTAGAACATGATGTCTACAGAGCTACCATTGTCCACCAGCACTCTCGAAATCACCACTTCTTTCATTCTCATCTTGATCACCAATGGGTCATCATGAGAATGTAATACACTTGTCAGGTCATTTTTAGAGAAACCAATGACTAGTTTGTCCTTATTCACCTTCCTCGGGCGATCATCTTCAGCCAAATTTATTCACTATATGTACGAGAAAGCTGGAGCCTCATTGAGGTAAGCTTTCCTCTTTGCAGTAAGATCTCCACCTCCTACATCTCCACTTGTAATTACATTCAAATGATCAAAAATGGATTGAAAATACCTCACGCTCTGGCTATCTTGGTCTTTTAGGAAGGTCGGGAACATCTTGTGGATCATCATTGTCGTCTCTCTTCTTATCTTCTTGTGCTCGTCGAGGAGATTTAGATCTTTGCCTTCCTTAATCGCTGGTTTTCCCACCATTTTGACTATCAACATACTTAGCCAATTTTCCTCATCCGATGAGTGCTTTAATTTCATTCTGGAGAGCTAAGCAACATTTGGTTATATGACCATGGTCTTTATGGAATTCGTAATATTTGGACTTGTCCCTTCTGTTAGGATCTGCCTTCATTTTTGTTGGTCAGGCTAGCTCCTTGCTGCTCTTGATCTCCTCCAGAATGTGATTTATATCTACCTTCAAAGGAGTATAATTTCCAAATTTCCTCATCTGCTCTAGTGTTTACTTTACTTTCGACTGCCTACTCCCACCATTGTTCTTCTGATCCTTCTTTTTAGGTTTACCATCTTCTACCTTGGTCTCCTTAGTATCTGCATTCTTCTTCGCAGCCATGGCCTCCTCGGCATTCATGATTTTGGTTGCTTTTGCCATCAGTTCAGCCATGGTCCTAAGCGGATCTTTGGCTAAAGTGTAGTACATCTTATCTGGCAACAGTCCACTCATCAGGGCAGTAATTGTTGTTTTCTTCTCATAATCAATTACTTTAAGTTTCTCGTTATTGAAATGAGTAATATAGTCCCTGGTGATTGCACATGTCTTCTGTCTAACACTCAGCAAGTGTGCTACTTATTTGACTGGTTTCGCTCCGAAATAGAAGTTCCCAATAAGGATCTCTGCCAGTTGAAAGAATGTCGCAATCTTTCCTCGAGGAAGGTTGTTGTACCATATCTGAGTTGATCTAGTAAAATTTCCTAAAAGTTCCCTGCATCTCATCTCATCTGGAACTGCATAGATACCAACAGCATCTTGGTATTATTCTATATGAAGGACATGGTCAATTTTTCCAATCATATTTAGGTGTCACCGTAGGAGCTTTGAATTTTGATGGTGTGGGAAAATCCACAATTGCTTGTACAAATGGTGTCCCTTGGACAAAAGTTCTTTGTAGAGGATTCTTGGCCTTAGACATTTCCCCTAGTCTGTCCTCCAATCTTTGAATTGAGCTATTCCATGCATTGTTTCCCACCTTAGGTCTATTTGTTCGAGAAACTCATCGCATTGAGTTTTCCTCTTGGGATCGAGTTGCTGGTCGTGATTGGGAAGAGCCTTCGCTTAGATCGAATGGTCGTGGAGAATTACTCGATGCAATCCTAGGAGGACTTCTATTCCTCCTAGGTCCCAAATGATCAAAATAAGAGACTCTACTCCACCTTTCTAGAGCGCTAGCCCTTTCTGGAGATAGAGTGACGTTTCGTGGAGAATCTGTAGCTCGTACCGATGAAGTCCGTCCAAGTTGATAAGAAGGATCATCAGATCTCTCAGTACGATATGATTCGGTGCGTCTAGATTGAGATACCTCCAGGAATAGACTTCGCCTAGTTCGTGAAGAGGGTAGACGGGTATTTCTCTAAACACTTTGTTGTACTGATTAGGCTGGCACTCCGCCTTGAACAGTTTGTATAAGTTGACGCATGATTTCTTTCATGGTTGTTTGGCCTTGGGCTAAATTAGCCATTATGCTAGCCAGATCTGGAACATTTAGGGGAGTAGATGGATTTGGAGGGATCCCAGCGTTTCGATTACTGGATTCCAGATTATCGGCCATTGATGATGAATTATTTTGGTGAAAAACGCTAAATACAGTCGCTTCCCACAGACGGCGACAATTTGTTGATGTAAAAAATTAGATTATCTCTAATTAATCAATCAAAAATAAAATGAATAAATAAAATAAAAGATTTTCAAAGTGGTTCAGCCTGAGGAAAATGGCCTACGTCCACTGTTTTTGTATTGCTGACTGTTTATTTGGAATCTCGATAATAGGTTTATCAAGAGATACAAAGTCCCCCTCTAATGAGGAGGTTACAATGTATTTATAGCCTTGAAGTTGTCTGTGTGAAAGGACAATGCGTTGTTATCTAGTAGACATATACATCTGTATGATAATAATGAGCATTTAATGCGCAGTCGTCTTTTTTATTCTCTTGATTTGGATGCTTTGGACGCTAAGTAGCTCGTACATCTTAAGTTGCTCAGTACGCTTGAGTTTCTCGGAGCTCTGAGTTGCTCAGGGTGCCTAGGCTGCTCGGTACACTTGAGCTGCTCGGAGTGTATGAGTTTCTCATTGAAAGTATTTGTATTTGCCATGTGGTTGACACGCGTCTTCAAGTGATTGGTCCATGTCAACAGACTAAATTTGGTATCAATAACGTGCATCGATAACTTTGCACCTGGAGAAAATTGGGATCGCGAGAAATTTTTCGATGGGAAATATTAGTGACGAAGCTTGCATCACTTTCCAAATTGTATGTGCCAACATCCTACAAACTTCAAAGGATTCGGCGATCCGCCCTCTCCAAGTCATCCTTGTATACTACCTCTTCGATCTCTACACCACTATCCGTCTTTCTCGAACCTTTTACAGCGATATTCTTTACGCGGCTATGGATCATAAGGGTAAGGAAACTCTCCCATATCCCTCTCTCATCACCTTAATCCTCTTCTATGCCGGTATTGTCACCCCCGAGATGTTGCCCATATTCCAAAGTCTATTAGGTAGGAATCTTGCACAAGGAGTGAAAAGAAAAGGGATGTGAGACGAGCCGTGAGGGTGGATGATGATGATGATGATGATGATGATGATGATGATGATGATGATGATGATGACGACGACGATAATAAGTAGGAGGAGGAGGAGGAGGAGGAGGAGGAGGAGGACGAAGAGTTATGGATGTTGAGATGGTATAGGGCGAGGAAGAGGAGTAGGATGAAGAGGTTTATTCGAATTACGAGTGGGTGGGTGCGAAGTTCGATCGTCGCATTTCTGCGCTTAAAACGCACTTTGACGGGTTCATCAACGAATACTGTATTGACTGCCAAGAGAACCGTCAATCTTACCAGAGAGATACAACCATGATGCATCGCCTCCAAGATGAACTTTATCGCCTTCATATGGGTCCCGATGTTCCACTACCAACTTACTATTATGACCAGTATGACCCCACCGCTCCCGGTACCTTCCACCCACCCCAATAGTAGGCCCGATTTTCTTGATGATGTGTTGTCTTAGTTTTCTTTATGTAGTTCATTGTTGGTTTTTCAATTTTATTAATTTTTCACAACAAGTTATATATCTCTCTTTCAAGTTCATATAATCTTTGTTTAATAATACAATAAATTTGCATTTTGCGTTTGTTTATTTTTACGCACTTTCCTTTATTTAAGATTTTAGTCCTTTTGCATAGGGACTTTGCAAAAGTATAAGTTGGGGGTTGGCGGATACGCATGCACTTTAAAAAGTTCACAAGGTCCAAAATGTCCAAAAAATAAAAAAAAATAGGAAATTTAAAAATTTTCCAAAAAAATTGAAATTTTTCGAAAAAGCCAAAAATATTTTTCGAAAAATGAATAAAAAATGGAGTTTAAATCTTTCAAAAATATCACAAAAAAATGTTTAAAGTCTCGAATTGTAAAAATTCAAACGCACAAAGCCGAAATTGATCAAAGATGGAAATTGTAAGAATATTTATGACTTTATGAATAAGTGTGGAGATTATTAACCCGGTGAGATTTCAAGCCTATAACCTCTGTGAGTTTTGAAATCAATTCAAGTTAATGATTAACTCAAAGTTCAATTCAACATTTTAAAAAAGTCATTGAGGATCTCAAATCCTTTGTTTTGATCCATTACGAGAAATGTGTGAGATGTCGTCTTAAAAACATGCTAAAATGTCTCGAAATTAAACTAATTCTCGAGACGCATATAGTAAAATAATTAGGAATTTGGACAATGAAGTTGTCCCTCATTTATGTGACCAAAAATATTAGCCATAAAAAGTTTGTGAATTTTTTCCCTTTTGCTAACCTAATTTGAGCCTAATAAAAAAAATTCTTTTCGTTTGTAACCCGAAAAAACCAAATAGCCTGGAATTGTGAAAAATGGAAAATTCAAAAATTAAGTCCAAATGGTGCAATAAAAAGGGGCAAGAAAAGAAATAGAATAATGGTCACCAAAAAAATAGCAAGAAAAGAAAAGAAAAATGTGAAAAAAGTAGAAAAATAAGAGAAAATGAGCAAAAGCCCGAAAAAGTACTAATGGACATCACAAGGACATTTTCCAATTACGACCTTCACAACCAATCCCATTTTTACCCAATATACCTTAAACCCAAGAAGTACTAATCAAGTTCGAATTGCGAAATTAATTATCGTGTGGAGAGCTTAAAACACGAAAAATATAAAAAGCGAGATTAATTGGTGTGAATATAAGAGGCGATGTTTCCCATTTTCCAATTACCATATACCGATGAAGAGATACTTTCACCCAAATAAATTACGTCTTTCAAATAGTGTTCATGAATTTGTGTTCCATTATATTTACTCTTTTATATCACGCATACCGAGAGAATTATCCACATTCTGAGTGATTCATTTGTGAGAGCATTCCGTGAGATTTAAAATTGAAATGAATTTTTAGAAAGTAACGTAATGATCAATCGATGGAAATTAGTGATTAATTTCTCGGCTTCGCACACACACTACGAATTGAGGCTTGTGAGTATAAATTTATGGTGACTATTTTTGGAAAGGATTAAATTGTTTAGTTTTTAAGTATTTTGAATTTTTCTTTGAGTCAAAAATGAATTTTTGGGGTATATTTATTGCAAACCCTCATGAGACACAACTCGTCCTACCAGGGTAACCTATAGGTTTAAAGTCTTGTTGCACATGATAAATGCAATATCTTTCCCATAAAAGAGGTATTATATCCTAATAACATGTGGTTGAGTGTTGGACATTGCTTAGATTCTTTTACATTGCTCGGGACAGTCAAAGTTCTAAATTAGGGGGATTTGAATAGGCATAAATTCTTCGTATTTTATCCCCTTAATTTAGAGGCTTTTATCATCTTGTGGGATGTAAATCAAGTTGATTTATCTCATATTTTTGCTACTAACCTTTTCTATATATTGCATTGAGTTTCATGTTTTTCTTGAACATTTTGCAAGTGTTTTACCCAATTGGATAAAAGACAAAATCAAACTCAAGAAAGTTACAAGTGAAGGAAACTCAAGGACAAAACAATAATTCTACACCAGGAATTCGAACGCTAAACCTGAAGGAAAGTTGAAGAGTTAGAGTCCATGAGAATGTAGGAATAAGCGACTTCCAAATCTGAGTCCCAACTAAAAAGTTACAAAGAGTCAAATTTGAGAATAATTCAAGAAGAAAAAGGAAGAAAAAAAAATGGACCGAACCGAACCGATGGATATATCACCAGACTAGTCCACCGAAATGTACTCACCAAAATGAACCGATGAAAAGAAAAAATGAACCGCTTGGTGTTTCCAATACTTCCGTATAAGGCGAACCGAACCGATACTTCTGGATCGTATCGGTTCGGGAGAAGAATTTTTTAATTATCTTTCCTCTCAATTAGAGTTTTGCATGGACTAAACTCTTGTAATGTAGTGTTTTTATTCCAACTTGTTACCAGACATTAGGGAGTTCCTTTGTGCATAGCTTTGGGGAGAGAAAAATGCCAATAACCTTAGGAACTCAAGTTTATAATTTCATGGTGTGAAATTCAAGATTTCTGCACTAGAGTCTATTTATTCTCCTTTATTATTTGATGTTTATATTCCAACCAATGTTTCTCATTCATATTTAGTTAATCACAGTTAGTTTAACTCTGCATGCGTAGTTTAATTCATTAGATTAACTTATATTGCACTTAGTTAGTAGATAAAATTAAAATCCCATCATCTTTTCGTTCTTTTTTTGAGTCAGTTTAGGATTAGTCATCTTACCTATCATCATCACAAGAGATAATCCTATTTCCCTAAGTATTAGACCCCGACTTATTGGGTTTATTACTTGCGTGACCGATTTGTACTTGAACTGTAATTAGAACGCACTAGAGACGCGTTTTTAGTCACGCTAGTCCCCCAAAAGGTCATTTTTCTTTTTTTGATTTCTCCCCTTATATTTATTTTAGTCCCCAAAGTTTTGCCCCGTGTTTTTAGGATTTTTTGTGGGGTGTGGTGTTAGGGGTATTTTTACAGAGAGGGTAAACAATATCTACACCCTGATTGTAGATCGGGGTGTCAATAGTAGCGTGTGCTGAAAATTTCCCAAGGGAGTGTCCCATATGAGGTGGCACCAATTAGTCAGGCATATATTCATTTGAAAGAGACGAATTTTATGGGGGGCACACAGAGCTTTGCCTTTGTTTCTCAGAGGAAGCGAGTTTTCAGATGTATGAAATTCACACTGGATTTCTCTAATCGAGCACAAGTTTCTAGGTTGCTTGAGATTTAAGATAGTTAGAAAACCGAATCAATGATGGGTTTGGGGATGCTTTTGAATGTTAATGGGGCCCCCATTTTTATAGTTCATGTCTAAGGGAGTTTTACTATTCTGTCAAAGGGGACCTTTACTTGTTCGATCAAAGGATAGGATACGTATATGATGGATAAAGGGGTGGGGGCATGTGTATGGATGGGGTAAAAGTTTAGAGATTTTGTAATCATTGGTTCTTGATTCTTAATCCTTTGGTTAAAGGGGAACTGGGACTTTAAATGATCGATTAAAGGGCCATTGGTAATATTTTTTGGTCTTTGGAAGGTTTTTTGTAATTCTATAATGCCCCATAAACTTCTTCATGGCGGTTTCAACACCTTTTCCCTTTGGGTAAATACTAAGTACTAATCTTAGGATTTTTAGGGTGCAAAACAGGAGAGGGATTCAAACCCCAATTGTGAATAGAGGCATAAAAAATATCATGAGGTTAACTTCCTTGAATATTTATCTAACTAAAAATCTAAGTTCATGTACCTAATGAGTACATGAATGTCCACTGACTAAACTAACACATAATCTCTAGTCATTTTCAAGTACCCGAGAATGTACTTTATTGGAGTTCAGTGCTCCACACCTGGGTTAAACTTGAGTATGCTAACATTGCCAATAGAAAAGAAGATGTCTAGACTTGTATAAAATATGGCATACAGGAGGCCACTCACCACTGAAGCATATAAGGTTATGTGACCGGTATTTTTTTTTTTTACATATAAAATAAGACTTTTATTAGAATTAAAGAGAATAGCCCTCTCTAGGAGGCTTACAATTGAAGAAATATTGTAATTACTTTTGATATTCCTTAACTAAGGAATATTAAGCATATCTAGATTTATAGAACCTTTTACAGATAGAGGACGCTCTGAAAATCTATTGAAAAATGATAAATTTTGAGAGTTCAATCCATATTTAGATACAATATTAGCTACATGGTTCGAATCTCTGAAAATGTGAGAAATTTGAATATCATAATCTTCTATCTATTTTTGAATGGTGGACACATCTTCTTTAATATTCTAACGGACCATAGATTTCAAAGTCAATCCCTTGACTACTACTCACTACAACAAAACTGGCGATTGGTCACGACCAAAATCCCTAACCAAGACTGTGGGTCGCGGACTTGGGCCGTCAACATTTTGGGGGTGACTAATTTCGTGGATCGCGGTCCAAGTTCGTGACCAAATAATGGTCATGGCCCGTAGCGGGTCACGACAGATGGTTGCGAACTTGGGCCGTGACGGGGAAAAAATGGTCGCGGACTTCATTCGTGACCCACAACCGTGACAAAATTGGTCGCGGCCAAAGACCGTGACCCACACCGCGATGAAAAAAAAGGAAAAAAATGGTCGTGGCCCAAGTCCGTGACCGACAACCGTGATAAAAATTGATTGTGGCCAAAGTCCGTGACCCACTCCACGACGGAAAAAAAAAAGGAAAAAAATGGTCACGGACTTTGGCCGTGACAAAAATTGGTCGCTTCCAAAGCCCGTGACCCACGCCGCGACAAACAAAAAGGAAAAAAATGGTTGCGGGCTTTGGCCGCGACCATTTTTTGTCACGGCTAGGGGTCATGGACTTTGGCCGCGACCATTTTTATGCGCGATGGAAAAAATAAAAATGGTCATGGACAAAGTCCATGACCATATTTAATTATAATTAAAAAAAGTCCTTTTTTGGTCCAATCCTAAAATCGGTGGTCCTGTGACTGCACGGTTGAGAATATTTATTACTGGCGAAATAATAAAAAAAATCACAAATTACGAATCGGGAAAGTTGTTAATAAACAAATATATATACAAATTTAAAAATATTATACGTCCTAATAATTCACAGAACAAAAAAATAATTTGGGCAGAGTTTTTTTAATTTTCTAGTCATCTAAACCCTGTAAATATAAAACCTTCTTCTTATAAAGCCCGCACGACCATAAAATTTAACAATCAAATTATAAAAGCCCGCAAGGCCATAAAACCAAACAATAAAAGCCCGCACGGATGTATTACAAAAAAACATAATCCTGAACATCCATACCATTATATAAACAATCTTCATGTCGTAAACCATTGCCTTCTTCATTTGTTCCACGTGCAAAAATCCAACAAATGATAGGGTACAAAAAAAATGATATTAGTAACCAAGTAGTTTTATAAAAAATTTATTCAAGCTGGAAATTGCATATATGAGTTATAATTATCAACATATCAATGTTTTTATGCCTAAGTCTAGAAGTATGTAAATTATCGTCGTATTCTCAAACTGAGGGTCCCGTGATCATGCGATCAGTTCATACGAGTTACATTGGTCCCTTACGAGGTGTTGGTGCCACTCACGGGGCAGTTCGGGGGCTGTTTCAGGTTTTCACCCACTAACGCCATGTTTTTTATTTTCACAAAATCCAGATGAAAATTTTCAAAATTTGATATAAATTATGAGTATATTATTATCAAAACGGGAGTCCCATGATCACACAGTCAGTTCCTACGAGTTACATTGGTTCCGTACTAGGTATTGGTGCCACTCACGGGGCTGTTTTGAATTTTCGCCCTCCAACGCCATGTTTTTAAGCCAAAGTCCTGATATTTTCAAATTATCATCGTATTCCCAAACCGGGAGTCTCGTGATCGCGTGGTCAGTTCTTATGAGTTACATTCGTCCCGTGCGAGGTGTTGGTTCCAATCACGAGGCCATTCAGGGGCTGTTTCGGGTTTTCACCCATTAACTCAATGTTCTTAAGCGTAAGTCTAGAAATATGCAAACTATCATCGTATTCTCAAACCGGGAGTCCCCTGATAGCGCGATCAGTAACAATGAGTTATATTGTTCATGTGCGAGGTGTTGGTGCCACTCACGAGGCTGTTCGGGGGCTGCTTTCGGTTTTCACCCGCTAACACCATGTTTTTAAGCCTAAGTCTAGAAAAATACAAATTATCATCGTATTCTCAAACCGAGATTCCCATAATCGCGTGGTAAGTTCCTACTAGTAACATTAGTCCCTTGGGAGGTGTTGGTGCCACTCACGGGGCTGTTCGGGGGCTGTTTCGAGTTTTCACCTACTGCCGCCATGTTTTTATGCCTAAGTATAGAAATATGAAAATTATCGTAGTGTTCTCAAACCGAGAGTCTCGTGATCACGCGGTCAGTTCGTACATGTTAGATTGGTCCCGTGTGAGGTGTAAGTGCCACTCAAGGGGCCGTTCGGACGTTGTTTTGAGTTTTCACTCACTGATGCCATGTTCTTAAGCCTACGTCTCGAAATATGCAAATTATCATTGTATTCTCAAACCGGGAGTCCCATGATCGTGCGGTCAGTTCCTACGAGTTACATTGGCCCCATACGAGGGTTGGTGCCACTCACGGGGCCGTTCGGGGGCTGTTTTGGGTTTTCACCCACTAACGCCATATTTTCCTTAAGTTTGGAAATATACAAATTATCATCGTATTCACAAATCGGGAGTCTCGGGATCAAACGGTAAATTCTTACGAGTTATATTAGTCCCGTACGAGGTGTTGGTGCCACTCACGGGATCGTTCGGGGGCTATTTTGACTCTTCACCCGCTAATGCCATGTTTTTAAAACTAAGTCTAGAAATATGCAAATTATCATCGTATTCTCAAATCGAGAGTCCCATGATCGCGCGGTCAGATTCTATGAGTTACATTGGTCCCGTGCGAGGAGTTGGTACCACACACGGGGCCATTCGGGGGTTATTTCGGGTTTTCACCTTCTAACGCTATGTTTTTAAGCCTAAGTCCATAAGTATACAAATATTATCGTATTCTTAAAAGGCGAGTCCCGTGATCGCGCGGTAAGTTCGTACGAGTCACATTGGTCTCGTGCGAGGTGTTGGTGCCACACGCGGGGTCATTCGGGGGCGGTTTCGTGTTTTCACCCACTAACGCCATGTTTTTAATTCTAAGTCTAGAAATATACAAATTATCGTCGTATTCACAAATTGGGAGTCCTGTGATCGCGCGGTCAGTTCCTACGAGTTACATTGGTCCCATGCGAAGTGTTTGTGCCTCTCACGGATCCGTTCGGTGGTTATTTTGGGTTTTCACCCTCTAATGCCATATTTTTTATTAAGTCTAGAAATATGAAAATTATCGTCATATTCTCCAACTAGGAGTCCCGTGATCGGACGATCATTTCCTGCAAGTTACATTCGTCCCCTGCGAGGTGTTGATGCCACTCACGGGGCCGTTTGAGGGTTGTTTCGAGTTTTCACCCACTAACGCCATGTTTGGCTTAAGTCTAGAAATATGGAAATTATCGTTGTATTTGTGACACCCCGCCTAATAAGATACCGGGTGATCAGTCCTACACCAAATTAAAACAGGAATCCCAGTTGGATCATCCTTAGCATCACTATCAAAAGCTTTTTAAAATTTACTGTCCACCTAGTATTCCAAAAGTTGGTGCCAATTTTAACTTTTTAATTAAACAAAACAGTACATGTGGAAATAAATATGAACCATTCACACAACTGAATAAAACTCAACTGAATAATAATTTACACAACTTGTCGAATAAACCACCGACCACCAAAGTGAAATAATCCAATACAAATATCCAGCACCGAAATAAAACAAATCTGAAAACTGAAATGAAAGTCTGGGCGACATGCCCTAAATAAAACTGAAACTGATACACGATTCCTACTCTAGGAATGAATGAACAATGCATCTAATCCGAACTCCTGCTAGCATCCACATATGCCGCAGCCCCGTGTCCTTGTAATAGAATATCAATAATGGCATCCCTGTGACTGGACACCTAAAAGGTTTTGAAAATAGTTTTATAGCAAGGGTTAGAACCAATAACCGCATCACAAGTTATATAAAGTAAATAAATCACACACTGTATTATTACCCGCATATAATATTGAATACCATTATATACGTACCTTTACTAAATCATCCACACACATGACATACGTATATCCATTACTCCGAGTATACCCTTGTCGGATGATTCCCTCTAAAGTGCTATCTCACTAGGTGTGCTCACAAAACCTAGTTCCCCAAGTTGGAATCGCTCACCAACTTGGCCCAAACTATAAACGTAGTGGAGAAGGTCATATTCCTTCCCTAAAAGTGAGATAAATCCCTCACACATATAGCGGACGTTGTGGCTTGGGGATATACTCGCCCTACTCCTCAAGCAAGGGGATCCACCCACATCGCGCAACCTCCCTTGATAACATTAGAGTATAAATTTAATAAATATCTAGTCACTGATATTTAATATCACACACAATATATACACGTATATATATACTATCACTACACCGTATATATATAATATAAACTCCGGCTTTACCGTGTACTCAAAATCCCGTACACTAGCCTGTAATTTTCATGAGTCCGCGGCCCGACTCAACATAAGTAATTTTCTCACTTAATAATTTATCATCTTCCCGAGTCTATGGTCCGAATCTAATATAATTAATTCACACCTCAATTAATATAATACTTTCCCCGAGTCTATGGTCCGACTCTAATTAAATTAATTAACACACCCATTAATTTAATACCTCCCCGAGTCTATCGTCTGACTCTAATTAAATTAATTAAACACTTATTAATTTATTACCTCCCCGAGTCTATCGTCCAACTCTAATTAAATTAATAAACACATTTATTAATTTAATACCTCCCCGAGTCTATCGTTCGACTCTAATTAAATTAATTAATACACTTATTAATTTAATAACTCCCTGAGTCTATCGTTCGACTCTAATTAAATTAATTATTACACCTATTAATTTAATAACTCCCCGAGTCTATCGTTCGACTCTAATTAAATTAATTAATACACTTATTAATATAATAACTCTCCGAGTCTATCGTCCGACTCTAATTAAATTAATTAACGCACTTTTTATATTTAATACCTACCCAAGTCTACAATTCGACTCTAATTAAATTAATTAACACACCTATTAATTTAATACCTACAGGAGTCTACAATCCGACTCTAATTAAATTAATTATCACACCCATGAATTTAATACCTACTCGAGTCTACAATCCGACTCTAATTAAATTAATTATCACACCTATTAATTTAATACCTACCCGAGTCTACAATCCGACTCTAATTAAATTAATTATCACACCCATTAATTTAATAACTACCCGAGTCTACAATACGACTCTAATTAAATTAGTTAATGCCTCAATTAATTTGATTACTTGGCATCGCCCAACCATCCTACCCGGACTCGTTCACTCGGCCCATAATTTAATATTTCCCTAGTCTATGTTCCGACTCTAAATTAACAAATCTCTCAATAATTAATTTAATACTTTGGTGTCACTTAACGAACACACCCGGATTCAGTCACTTGTTCCATTTTTACATCTCATAATTTCATTCCCACTTATTCGCCCACAATGTGTCACACCTTCATCTCCATAAATTCCCTAATTATATTTACCTATAATTACCAGCATACCTGGACTCGCCCACTTGGTCCATAATTAAGTATTTCACCTCAATTCCATTAATAATGTAGCGTCACCCAACTACAATACCCGAAGATTATTGCTCGGTCCGATACTAACACAAATATTTATGAATTATTTTCCCCAAATTCGTTCATCTCAAGACATACCTTTCACACCCTCCTAAACTCAATTATATCACCCTATAATTGTTAAGGAAATATATGCCACATATGAATTTGTCGCTAAATAAAAGTAAGGGATTAAATCTTTAATTAAATCCTCCTTATATAAAAACTTGTCGTACAGCCAAGTTTCTGGGACCGTCGATTGATCGAACAGGAATCGTCTTCCCCGACTTGCTGTTTCAGCCATTAACGAACCCTTAAGCTTTTGGTTTCTTCCAAACCTTTACCCATTTCACAACCAACATTTTCTCCACATTAGAAAAGGTTGCAAACACCCTAGAGACCTTAATCCATCAACAAGTTTATACAAAAACCCTAACTATATCCGATTTGGGTTTTTCACTCGGGTCTCGTTCTACCAAATCTGACCCTACCATATTCAGTCCATGTAATCACTATACATATTGTAATCCACTCTTTAATTTAATCTTAACAGACCCAAATCATAACTTAACATCCATTGAGTAATTAAATCTGCCCATTACTCTAAATTCATAAAAACCCAATTTTAATTATGGTTGTACACCCAAAACGAATTTTGATTTACACATCACTATGATATGAATTGATTATCATCAATTTAGAAATCACAACAGTTAACCACTTGCCTGGAATTGTTCGTAGAGTCTAATCCGTTGGTGTAGTCCCTTAATTTGGCTCAAAAATCCCCAAATTGCCTCTTGATTTGCTTTCCCCCAAATTTCCTCTCAAACCCTAGGTTTAGGATTTTCTATCTGCCGTTCCTAGTCCCTTAATTAGGTTAAAAGCACTAAATCCCATTTTTGTCCGTGTGGGCCTAATTAAAAAGGCCCAACTCACCCCGTGTGGGCCCGACTATGCCCAAAAATACCCCGAGACCCAATTACTACCCCTGGGTACTCTTTTCTGACTATCTCGACCCATGCGGACTCAACCGCGCACTCAGAATTTCCATCTGAAATACTTTTTGACATTTCCAAATTTCGACCTCAAAATGCAACACACGAGATTTCTAACCATTAAACTTAAAAGTCATCAATTATAAATAATTCGGCTCACTTAAATAAATTCTCCAACTCATAAATTTAAGTTTCTCCAATTTAAATATTTTTATAACTCCCAAAATAATTAAATATAAAATCCTCAAAATTACGGGGTGTTACATACTCCTCCCTTACAAAGGAATTTCGTCCTCGAAATTAAGATAAGTGTAATGTTCCAAGCTTTGCATATCACTTTCTAGTCATGTGCCTCTAAGACCACTATAACTATCCCATCCGCTTCTAAGCATAAGTTACACAAGTATGCATTTAAATTAACCAGGGCGCCCATACATCCTATACTCGTGCTTAACCGCACAAAATTTTCCTTAATTAACCTGGGTGCCCATATACCCTATCCCCATGCTTTACCGCACGAAAGTTACCCGACTATGCTAGTCGTAACCCGTAATATAACTTCGAACCCGTAGTCATATCGCACACACACACATAGATATATATATATATATATATACACACACACACACACACATATATATATATATATATATATTTACTGCCCGGGGTACCCAACCCATGTACTAACGACCAGACAGCTCCCCACTTTCCAACGTTGAACTAAGTTTCATGCATGGGATGTCTCTCAAAGCAAAATCCAAACAAGGAACCCCCTCGATACACCACTACCTAGCATTGTCAGTCGTTGAGATCCGTTAGACCCTCAGTCCATAGCACGTACCCCTATATCCTTGTCTCTTAACACAAAAGTATATACGCTTACCCTTATTCTACCAAAGACAACATAAAATACCGCGCCCTTACTATCACTAGTCCTTGTGAAAAATAAACCCTGAGCTATCTCTCTTTGCTCGAAAATAAATCTAACAACCCTGATTCACTTCAGTAAACACCCCTACTTATCGGGATAGAAATGTGAGATCACAAGACCTCACTTTGTGTCTATCGAACCACACAATATAACATAAATACACTCATATACATAGGCTAAACTCCCTCTCAGGTGATGCCTCGTACCAATCATAACCTGGTGTCGCGAACACCAAAACTTACCCCCACTATTCACAATTTTTCAAATCCCATCGCTATCTAATCGATATTTAGGAAATATTGTAAACCCTACTCCCATAATTCTCAAAATTAGTAACTCTTCGCATAATTCTAACCTTCACTCAGTGTACACCTCCACTCTCCCGTGAAGAACACCAAGGAAGTCTGTTACCCCATGAAAAGTTGATCCACATACTATGGCTGCTACATCCAACGCATCCACTAAATTCGACTCACCCGCGAACTCTAGTGAAAAGTAAGTCTTATATTATGACATCTTCTTTGTCACTCAAAAATATACCCCACTCCCATAGGGTAAAAATAATTACCTCCATACTCCAGCGCAACGGCTGATCCTCGGGTTCCGGAGCGTCTTCTCCCTGCCCGAATGCGCCCATGACTTGATTTAGTGGTTGTACATCCAAGACCTCATCCTGTAGTTGACCCCTGCCTCGCTTAAGACAATCTCTCTTCATATGTCTCACTTCCCCCACAAATGAAACACCTTCTAATACAGTCACCCTTCCACTGGTCCCTTCCATGCCGACCTAGTTGGAATTCCTGGCCATCCTGTCGATAGCCTCCAGTTCTAAATCATTTGGCATGATTTCCCTGCCGGAATCCTTGCCCTAATGTCCCCCTATCTGCTGTTGGGATCCCCCACTGGTACTATTCCATCCTGCTTTATCCGACTGGCTAGTTTCCAGTCCCTTCCTTCTTCCTTCCACATGAAAGAAATATTTCTGACAGTGCCGTAGTGCTGCGTTAACGACATCAGTATAAGCTACTAATGCGTAATTACCAATTAAATGTTGTCTGATTCTCTAGACTAACCCATCAACAAACCTTTACTTTCTTTATCTCTTCATCGCTTACCTCATCCGGTACAAAATTTGCCAACGAGTAAATTATTCCTAGTAATCGGCCACGAAACGGTCCCCTGAGTCACCTCACAAAATTTTCTCCTCGTTTCGGTCTCAATCGCTGGAGGAAAATACTTTCGGTCGAACCTCACCCAAAACCCTGCAATAGCTAGTGTATCCCTTTCCTCAACTGTGGTTATCGACTCCCACCACTGTAGCGCTTCTCCCACTAAACTAAAAGTGGCTAGCATTTGCTTCCACACCTCATCGTAATCTCCCATGCGTAGGTGATGCTGGATATCTCTCTCCCTTGACACGCTAGAACTACATATGAATCCCCCTCGCAACTCTAGTGGGTGCCCACTCTTGAAAACCTCTCGTACTTGCTGCCACCCTGACGGCATCGGGTGGGCATCAACATCTGATTCCATTAACACTTGTGGTTGATCCCGTGGAAAGTACCCTGCCATTGCGACCACCATCGATTCAACTGCCTGCGCCACTAGTTCAGTTACTTGTGCTGCCAAAATCAACTCTGGCAGTTGCTGCGGTAACTCTTGCTCCTGACGAGCCTCCCTAGTCTCATCTCCCCCTGATACCCTAGCTCCTCTATCTCTCCTGGGTGGCATCTGGAATGAGAATCGAATCGTGTGAGTTAACCCTCAAATATAAATTTAGCAGAACAACGTAAACGCGCATACGTATGAGAATACAATAATCCTATGATAGGGCTCTATATCAAAGATTGCTAAGCTGAAACGTAAAAAGTCGCACAGATCCTAACGACACTAGAACCTGATGCTCTGATACCATCCGTGACACCCCGCCTAATAAAATACTGGGTGATCAGTCCTATACCAAATTAAAACAGGAATCCCAATTGGATCATCCTTAGCATCACTGTCAAAAACTTTCTAAAACAAACTATCCACCTAGTATTCCAAAAGCTGGTGCCAATTTTAACTTTTTAATTAAACAAAACAGTATATGCGGAAATAAATATGAACCATTCACACAACTGAATAATAATTTACACAACTTGCCGAATAAACCACCGGCCACCAAAGTGAAATAATCCAATTCAAATATCCAGCATCGGAATAAAACAAATCTGAAAACTAAAATGAAAGTCTGGGCGACATGGCCTAAATAAAACTGAAACTGATACAAGATTCCTACTCTAGGAATGAATGAACGATGCGTCTAATCCGAACTCCTGCTAGCATCAACATATGCCGCAGCTCCGTGTCCCTGGAATAGAATATTAATCGTGGCGTCCCTGTGGCTGGACACCTAAAAGGTTTTGAAAATTGTTTTATAGCAAGGGTTAAAACCCAAAACATTTCGAAAATATTTAGCAAGTGAACTAACTGCAGTAATTTAAAATGCATGAATGTGCTTCATATTTAAGTTTGTGTCGCACTCCCTTGTGGACATTATCACCCCTCCACTATTGTGCACACCTATCGGTTACCTTGACCCCCACCTAGTTGCACTACCCTGTCCAACTAGTCCTGGTATAACATCCCCTTGCCATACTACTCTAACTCGAGTAAAATGATTCTTGAATTATAAGTTATCTCACAACTAACTTAATTAATTCCTCCTTAAATAGTAGCAAATAACCGTATCACAAGTTATATAAAGTAAATAAATCACACACTGTATTATTACCCACATATAATGTTGAATACCACTATATATGTACCTTTACTAAATCATCCACACACAAGACATATGTATATCCATCCCTCCAAGTATACCCTCGCCGGATGATTCCCTCAAAAGTGCTATCTCACTAAGTGTTCTCACAAAACCTAGTTCCCCAAATTGGAATCGCTCACAAACTTGGCCCAAACTATAAACGTAGTGGAGGTTGTCATATTAGTTTTCGAAAAGTGAGATAAATCCCTCACCCATATACCGGATGCTATGACCTGGGGATATACTCTCCCTACTCCTCAAGCTAGGGGATTCATCCACATCACGCAACCTCCCTTGATTGCACTAGAGTAAAAATTGAATAAATATCTAGTCACTGAAATTTAATATCACACATAATATATACAGGTATATATATACTATCACTACACCGTATACATATAATATAAACCCCAGCTTTACCGTGTACTCAAAATCTCGTACACTAGCTTGTAATTTCCTGAGTCTGTGGCCCGACTCAACATAATTAATTTTCTCACTTAATAATGTATCATCTTCCCGAGTCTATGGTCCGACTCTAATATAATTAATTCACACCTCAATTAATATAATACTTTCCCTGAGTCTATGGTCAGACTCTAATTAAATTAATTAACACAGCCATTAATTTAATACCTCCCCGAGTCTATCGTCCGACTCTAATTAAATTAACTAACACACCCATTAATTTAATACCTCCCCGAGTCTATCGTCCGACACTAATTAAATTAATTAACACACCTATTAATTTAATACCTCCCCGAGTCTATCGTTCCACTCTAATTAAACTAATTATCACACTTATAAATTTAATACCTGCCGTAGTCTGTCATCCGACTCTAATTAAATTAATTAATACACTTATTAATTTAATAACTCCCTGAATCTATCGTCCAACTCTAATTAAATTAATTAATACACTTATTAATTTAATAAGTCCCCGAGTCTATCGTCCGACTCTAATTAAATTAATTAATACACTTATTAATTTAATAACTCCCCGAGTCTATCGTCCGACTCTAATTAAATTAATTAACGCACTTTTTATATTTAATACCTACCCGAGTCTACAATTCGACTCTAATTAAATTTATTAACACACCTATTAATTTAATACCTACCAAAGTCTACAATCCGACTCTAATTAAATTAATTATCACACCCATTAATTTAATACCTACCCGAGTCTACAATCCGACTCTAATTAAATTAATCATCACACCTATTAATTTAATACCTACCCGAGTCTACAATCCGACTCTAATTAAATTAATTATCACACCCGTTAATTTAATACCTACCCGAGTCTACAATCCGACTCTAATTAAATTAATTATTACACCCATTAATTTAATACCTACCCGAGTCTATAATCTGACCCTAATTAAATTAATTATCACACCTATTAATTTAATACCTACCCGAGTCTACAATCCAACTCTAATTAAATTAATTATCACACCCATTAATTTAATACCTACACGAGTCTACAATCTGACTATAATTAAATTAATTATTACACCCATTAATTTAATACCTACCCGAGTCTACAATCCGACACTAATGAAATTAATGAACACCACAATTAATTTGATTACTTGGCATCGCCCAACCATCCTACCCGGACTCGTTCACTTGGCCCATGATTTAATATTTCTCGAGTCTATCTTCCGACTCTAAATTAATTACTCTCTCAATAATTAATTTAATACGTTGGTGTCACTTAACCAACACACCCGGACTCACTCACTTGGTCCATTTTTACATCTCATAATTTCATTCCCACATATTCACCCACAATGTGTCACACCTTCATCTCCATAAATTCCCCAATTATATTTACCTATAATTACCAACATACCCGGACTCGCCCACTTGGTCCATAATTAAGTATTTCACCTCAATTCCTTTAATAATGTAGCCTCACCTAACTATAATACCCGAATATTATTCCTCGGTCCGATATTAACACAAATATTTATGAATTATTTTCCCCAAATTCGTTCATCTCATGACATACTATTCACACCCTCCTAAACTCAATTATATAACCCTATAATTGTTAAGGAAATATATGCCACATATGAATTTGTCACTAAATAAAAGTAAGGGAATAAATCATTAATAAAATCCTCCTTATATAAAAACTGCCAAACTGCCAAGTTTCTGGGACCGTCGATCGATCGATCGAATAGGGAATCGTCTTCCCCGGCTTGTTGTTTCTGCCATTAACGAACCCTTAAGATTTTGGTTTCTTCCAAACCTTTACCCATTTCACAACCAACATTTTCTCCACATCAGAAAAGTTTCTAAACACCCTAGAGACCTTAATCCATCAACAAGTTTATATAAAAACCCTAAGTATATCCGATTTGGGTTTTTCACCCGGGTCTCGTTCTACCAAATTCGACCCTACCATATTCAGTCCATGTAATCACTATACATATTGTAATGCACTCTACAATTTAATCTTAACAGACCCAAATCATAACTTAACATCCATTGAGTAATTAAATCTGTCCATTACTCTAAATTCATAAAAACCCAATTTTAATTATGGTTGTACACTCAAAACGAATTTTGATTTACACATCACTATGATATGAATTGATTATCATCAATTTAGAAATCACAACAGTTAACCACTTACCTGGAATTGTTCGTAGAGTCTGATCCGTTGGTGTAGTCCCTTAATTTGGCTCGAAAATCTCCAAATTGCCTCTTGATTTGCTTTCCCTCAAATTTCCTCTCAAACCCTAGGTTTAGGATTTTCTATTTGTCGTTCCTAGTCCCCCAATTAGGTTAAAAACACTAAATCCCATTTTTGGCCATGTGGGCCTAATTAAAAAGGCCCAACTCACCCTGTGTGGGCCCGGCTATGCCCAAAATACCCCGAGACCCAATTACTACCCGCGAGTACTCTTTTAAGACTATCTCGACCCATCCGGACTCAACCCTACACTCAGAATTTTCATCCGAAATACTTTTTGACATTTCCAAATTTCGACCTCAAAATGCGACACACGAGATTTCGAGCCATTAAACTTAAAATTCGCCAATTATAAATAATTCGGCTCACTTAAATAAATTCTCCAACTCATGAATTTAAGTTTCTCGAATTTAAATATTTTTATAACTCTGAAAATAATTAAATATTAAATCCTCAAAATTATGGGGTGTTACAATATTCTCAAACCAGGAGTCCCGGGATCGTGCGGTATGTTCTAACGAGTTATATTGGTCCCGTGCGAGGTGTTGATGCCACTTACGGGGCCTTTCGAATGGCCGTTTTGGGTTTTCACCCACTAACACCATGTTTTTAAGCCTATGCCTAGAATTATGCAAATTATCATCGTATTCTCAAACCGGGAGTCCCGTGATAGCGCGGTCAGTTCATACGAGTTATATTTGTCCCGTGCGAGGTGTTAGTGTCATTCACGGGGCCATTCGAGGGTTGTTTCAGGTTTTCACCCACTAACACCATATTTTTCTTAAGTCTAAAAATATTCAAATTATCATCATATTCTCAAACTGGGAGTCCCGTGATCGCGCGGTAAGTTCTTACGAGTTATATTTGTCCCATACGAGTTGTTGGTGTCACTCATAGGGCCGTTCGGGGGTTGTTTCGGGTTTTCACCCACTAATGCCAAGAATTTAAGCCTAAGCATAGAATTATGCAAATTATTGTCGTATTCTCAAACCGGGAGTCCTGTGATAGCGTGGTCAGTTCCTACGAGTTATATTGGTCCCGTGCGAGGTGTTGGTGCCACTCACGGGGCCGTTCGGGGGATATTTTGAGTTTTCACCAGCTAATGCCATATTTTTAAGCCTAAGTCTAGAAATATGAAAATTATCATCGTACTCTTAAATCGAGAGTCCCGTGATCGAGCGATCAGTTCCTACGAGTTACATTGGCAAGTGTTTGTGCCTTTCACGGGTCCATTCGGGGACTATTTCGGGTTTTCACCCTCTAATGTCATGTGTTGCTTAAGTCCTGATATTTTAAAATTATCATCATATTCTTAAACCAGGAGATTCGTGATCGCGCGGGAAGTTCCTACGAGTTACATTGGTCCCGTGCGAGGTGTTGGTTCCACTCATGGGGCCGTTCGGGGGCTGTTTCGGGTTTTCACCCACTAACGCCATTCTTTTATGCCTAAGTTTAGAAATATGAAAATCATCGTCGTACTCTAAAATCGGGAGTCCCGTGATTATGCGGTCAATTCCTACTAGTTACATTGGTCCTTTGCAAGGTATTGGTGCCACTCATGGGGCCGTTCAGGGGCTATTTCGAGTTTTCACCCACTAACGTCATGTTTTTATTTCTATGTATGGAAATATACAAATTATCATTGTATTCTCAAACCAGGAGTCCCGTGATCGTGCGACCAGTTTATATGAGTTAAATTGGTCACGTGCAAAGTGTTTGTGCCTCTCGCGGGTCTGTTTGGGAGCTCTTTCATGTTTTCACCCTCTAATGCCACATTTTGCTTAAGTCATGATATTTTTAAATTATAGTCGTATTCTCAGACCTAGAGTCCCGTGGTCGCACGATTAGTTCCTACGAGTTACATTGGTCTAATGCGAGGTGTTGGTGCCACTCACGGGGCCGTTCGGGGGCTGTTTTGGGTTTTCACCCCCTAACACCATGTTTTAAAGCCTATGTCTAGAAATATGCAAATTATCGTCGTATTATCACACCGGAATTCCTATAATCACGCGATCAGTTCCCACGGGTTACATTGGTCCCGTGCGAAGTGTTTGTGCCTCTCACGGGTCCGTTTGGGGCCTATTTATGGTTTTCACCCTCTAATGCCACATTTTAAATTATTCTTGGGAGCCTAAAACAACTCGCATCCTCCTTTTTAAATTATTCTATGATCAAACTGATCAAGGTATATATTGCTGCTATATATAGATGTTGCTGCTATATATAGTTGTTATTGTATATATAGCTGTTATATATAGCAGGAACAACTATATATAACTACTATATATGGCCATATATAGCTTCTATATATATCTATATACAGTAGATGTATATGGCCATATATATCTGCTATATATAGAAAAATATAGATGATATATATAGAAAATATAGCTGCTATATATAGCCATATGTAGCTGCTACAACCGACATAGATTTTGTTTTGTGTGGAATTTTTATTTTCACAAAATCTAGGTGACTTCAAAGTCACAAAAAGATGAAAATTTGTGAAATTTGATATAAATTATGAGTATATTATTATCAAAACGGGAGTCCCGTGATCGCACGATCAGTTCTTACGAGTTACATTGGTCCCGTGCGAGGTATTGGTGCCACTCACGGGGCTGTTTTGGATTTTTTCCCTCTAACGCTATGTTTTTAAGCCTAAGTCCTGATATTTTTAAATTATCATCGTATTCCCAAACTGGGAGTCCCGTGATCACGTGGTCAGTTCCTACGAGTTACATTGGTCCCGTGCGAGGTATTGGTGCCATTCTCGAGGTCGTTCGGGGGCTGTTTTGATTTTTCTCCCTCTAACACAATGCTTTTAAGCCTACGTCCTAGTATGTTCAAATGTTTCTCTTATTATCAAATCGGGAGTCCCGTTATCGCACGGTCAGTTCCTATGAGTTACATTAGTCACGTATGAGGTGTTGGTGCCACTCTCGGGGCCGTTCGGGGGCTGTTTCGAGTTTTCCTCCTCTAACACCATGTTTTTAAGCCTAAGTTCTTATACTTTCAAATTATCGTCATATTCTTAAATCAAGAGAACCGTGATCATGCGGTCAGTTCCTACAAGTTACAACGGCCCCGTGCGAGTGGGGCCTCTCACGGGACCGTTCGGGGGTTGTGTCGAGTTTTCGCCTTCTAATAACATGTTTTTAAGCCGAAGTATAGATATTTGCAAATTATCCTTGTATTCACAAACTAGGAGTCCCGTGATCTTGCGATGAGTTTGTACGAGTTACATTGGTCCCGTGTGAGGTGTTGGTTCCTCTCACGAGGACGTTCGGGGGTTGTTTTGAGTTTTCATCGTCTAATGCCATGTTTTTATGACTAATACCTGATATTTTCAAAATATCCTTATATTCTCAAATCGGGAGTCACATGATTGCATGGTCAGTTCCTATGGATTACATTGGTCCCGTGCGAGGTGTTGGTGCCTCTCACGAGGCCATTTTGGGGCTATTTTGGGTTTTCTCCCTCAACATCATGTTTTTAGGCTTAAGTCCCAATATATGGAAATTATCCTAGAATTCTCAAACTGGGAGTCTCGTGATCCACGATCAGTTCCTACTAGTTACATTCATCCCGTGTGAGGTGTCGGTGCTTCTCATGGGGTTATTCGAGGGTTATTTCGGGTTTTCTCCGTCTAACGCCATGTTTTTAAGACTAAGTCCTGATATTTTCAAATTATCCTCAATTTCTCAAATTGGGAGTCCCGTTATAGCGTAATCAGTTGTTATGAGTTACATTGGTCCCGTGCGAGGTGTTGGTGCCTCTCATGTGACCGTTCGTCACTGTCTAATGCCATGTTTTTAAGCCCATGTCCTGATATTTTCAAATTATCCTTGTAATCTCAAACGAGAAGTCCCGTGATCACACGGTCAATTACTACGAGTTACGTTAGTCCTGTGCGAGGTGTTGGTGCCTCTCACAGGGCCGTTCGGGGGTTGTTTCGATGCTTGCCCTCTAACGCCATATTTTAAGCCTAAGTCCTAATATATGCAAATTATCCTCGTATTCTCAAACCGAGAGTCCCGCTATTGCGTGGTCAGTTCCTATCAGTTACATTGGTCCCGTGCGAGGTGTTGGTGCATCTCATGTGACCGTTTGGGGGTTGTTTTAGGTTTTCACGGTCTAACGCCATGTTTTTAAGACTAAGCCCTGATATTTTCAAATTATCCTTGTATTCTAAAACTGAATTCCTATGATCGTACGGTCGGTTCCTATGAGTTACATTGGTCCTGTGCGAGGTGTTGGTGCCTCTCACAGGGCCATTTGGGAGTTGTTTCGTGTTTTCTCCCTCTAATGCCATGTTTTTAAGCCTAAGTACTGATATATTGAAAATTATACTCATATTCTCAAACCAGGAGTCCCGTGATCGTGTGACCTATACGTACGAGTTACATTCATTCCATGCAAGGTGTTGATGCATCTAATGGGGTCGTTTGGGGGATTTTTCAATTTCTACCCTCTAACGCCATGCTTTTAAGCTTAAGTCTACACATTTTCAAATTATTGTCGTATTCTCAAACTAGAAGTCTAAAATATTTTCAACATATTATCTAATAATTATCCCGTACACGTTCTAATTATCCCATACTCCTTCTAACATACTATCCAACAACAATCCAACGACCAATAATAATCTAACAGCCAAACCAAACAAAACCAATAATTATCCTGTACTCCTTCTATCATCTAAAAGATTTAATAGATAATGCATATCAATTATATAACTACTTTAGTTAAAGTAAAGAGTACCTGGTGTGTAATGAAGTGTAATGAAGAACTGGTATGTAATGAAGAACTGGTATCCAATTGGTTAAATATGTAATACGTAAACAATGTGTTATGAAGAACGGGTATGTAAAATTAAAGAAAGTACCTTACAAAACCACTGAAGAATTAGATATGATGCCTATAATATGTCGCAGATTTATTCCCCCATTTTAACATCGTATTTGAACGAACATGAGAAACCTGATGCCTATAATATGTAAAGAAAAGTACACAAAGGCTAAGCAGAACAAAAATTTATAATATCAACCTGGTGCCTATAATATCAATGAAGTTGTCATTATTCCAATCCATTTCAAGGCTTTAAAATTCATATACAAATAAGTTTATCACAACAAACCTCAAATTGAAACAGAGTATGAAATCAACAGAATTATGGCATACATGTCAAGTTAAAATATGAATGAATGAAATCAAGTTTCATCTGTTTCATGTCAAGTTGTAGCCTCCTAATATCCCGACGTAAACGTCAAAAAATGCACATTAATCGCAAGTTATGTGATATACTTTTTCATAGGCAAATAAAGAACATAACCAACCAATTTGATAACATGTACACTTATCAACACTATCGTAATAAATTTACTTATCGACACTATCGTAATAAATTTACTAACATTTTCAGAAACACCTACAAATAAGATTGACAATTATATAACTACTTTAGTTAAAGTAAAGAGTACCTGGTAGGATACAAAAAAGAATGACAAGGATGAACATTCATAATTGTAACTAAGCATTCATACATCAAAGTAAAGTATTAATCGAATGACAATATCATAATAGGATACAAATAAGATTAATAAGGATAAAATAATATTTTCATACTCAATCTTCCTCTAAATCTACTAAAAGATCCCTCAAATTAGGGTTGTCATCAAGAGTTTTAGTACACACATGTACAAACTATACTATACAAAATTTTCTGCCCTGCACACTCTTTAACACAAACCAATGATATCTCACTATATTCATGTACATACATGTTTGCGACTTATATTTAAAGTAGAAAAGTAAATAATTACTAAAATATCACAACATGGTAGGAGTTATTGTTAAAAAAATGACGCACATATAATCCCCAATACAATGTAAAAAAATCCATTTAATTACATTTTGTCAGAAAAAAGTCACGAAACGCATGTAACCCCGAATATAATATGATGGCATGAATATAACCCCCTATAAAATAACAAAAAAGGGAGGTGTAATTTTTTTTTACTTATTAAGAATCGATTTAATAGTATTTTGTCAAAAAAATATAATGTCTAGGGTTCTGAATAATATTTTGTCAAAATAAAAATAACCCCAATAAAATTTCTAGGGTTTATTAACATAAAATACAATTTGTTCATAGTTACATCCATAAACACACATAAACATAAATCTATACATACATACACATACACACATATAAATAGAAATCTATACATAGACACACACACACACACATACACACACAGTTTCCACAAATTGATAAATTGAAATTCACACATGCATATACACACGTACCTTTCGCGAATCTTAGATGAAGTACACAAAAACCCCAAATCACCGAAATCGTCCAAAGACCCTTAGCCAAAATTGCAAATGGCAGAATGAAAAATAGGTCTGAATGAACCACATTATTTTTATGTTGATTCTTGTCATAGCCTAGAGCCGTTACCCAACCTCCACTACCAATTAGTTATCCCCATGCATGTCCATGATGCTGATCGAATGACCTCTGGTCACGGCTCTAGGCCGTGACCCACCATGCTCCATCTTCAACAACTCTTCAAATGGGGATGGTCACATCCTCAAGCCGTGACCCACTTCAAAATTTGGTTTCGGTTCTAACCTTTACCCCAAATGTGTGTATATTATGCTTCATCATGCCTATGGTCATGGTCGAAGTCCGTGACTCATCCACGACCAAGCTTGGGGGGAATTTTGGCGCGAATTTGGCACCAAGGTGGTCACGACCTGGTCACGCTCGAAGGTCGTGACCCATAATGGTCAGGGATTTGGTTCATGACCCCTTTCAAAGCATCCATGACTCACTCTGGTAATGAATATGGTCACACCAAAAAATGATATGGTCATGGCCAAAGTCCGCGACCAGATAGGCGTGACCATTCGCAGGATTGGGTGTAGTGACTTCTGAGTCTAATTCCACTTCCAACATATTACAATTTCTCCTTAAATAAAGAGCTAATCCTTCTTTGATTGAGAAAATATTTTATTCTACGCTCGATACTCCTAATTTAAAATTATAGAAAGCCCAAATAAACTTCCTTTTATCATCTATAAGAACTGGTCCATAACCCATGCTACCATAAATATCACAAGCTCCATTTGCGTTTAATTTAAGATTAAAGGGAACGGGTTTGGACCAAGATATTAGGATCAATTTGTGGAGAATTTTTAGAGGGGGGTCTATTTGAAAGAACTCGGTAGTATACAACAAAGAATTATTCATGCCTGGTGTGAAAGAGAATGATTTTGTAATTGAGTTTGCCGTTGAAGCAACCTTTTTTATAATTCTGCTATCTGAAACATCTATTCCCTCAAACACTACTATATGTATAGCCAACCAAATTTCACATAGGATCGATGTAGGGATGATTTTAGAGAGCCATTTGGATAGATGAGTACTACCTTCTTGGATCCACCAGTTAGATACTTTAGTATGCATGAAAGAGCCTTGCTTAACTCCCATTAAATCCCTAAAGAAATTCCAGTTCTTGACAGCCATTGGACCTTTTAAAAAAAGATGTTGCATCGATTCCTCTAATTGATAGTTGTAGGGGAATCAAGAAGCTAGAAGGACACCAACATTTTTTATGTTGATTTCTAACCGAACACTTCCATCAAGAACTCTTATAGAAAATATGGACATTTTAGGAGGGATATTTGGATCCCAAATGAAGGATTGAGGAGAAGATGAAACTTTTGAAGGCTGAACTAACTCATAGGCTGAGTTTAAAGTGAACAGACATGAAGAAGAAGAAGGCTCCCATATATGATCATCCCCTATCAAAGAATTGTGCTCTTAACAAATATCCCATACTTTTCTTATTCTTCTAACGGCAAGAGAACCATATTTACTAGGCACAACTTTGTATTTCTTCCTTATAAAAGAATCCCATAGGGAGCTACTTAATTTGAAGGACCAAGAAATTTTGAGATTATGAGCCTGAATAATAGAATCCAATCTTTTAATGCCTAACCCTCCCTCTGATTTTGGATAGCAAACATTCTTCCAACTTGACCAGTGGATTTTTTTTCCATATTCCTTACTAGATCCCCAAAGAAAGTTACTACACATGGAATCAATAATTTTTGAAGTTTTCTTAGGAGGACTAAGAGATGAAATAGTATAAAGAGGGGTTGATTAAAGAATGGACTGGATAAGGGAGATTCTCTCACTTATAGATAAGAACTTGGATCTTTAACTATTTAATCTAGTTGAAATTATTTGAACCATCTGATCAAAATAAGAAGATTATTTTCTCCCTTTGAAGAGAGGGCATTCTAAGTATCTCATTATACATATCTCCTTCTTAAAACCAATTGAGTCCTGCATTATTTTGATGTTATTTGGAGAGGCATTCTTCCCTATTTTGAAGCTTGATTTTTCTTTGCTGATTAGGAGACCTGATTCATCTTCAAAATTACTCAAAAATTTCATGAGATAAGCTAGACTTATTTTGTGACCATTAGTGAATATAATTAGATCATCTACAAAGCATATATGACTAATTAAATCACAATCTCTAGGTAGGGAGAAATGTCTAACCTTGCTTTTCACCATTAAATTATTAAGACCGCTACTCAGAGATTCCTTAGAAATAATAAAAAGACTTGGGGACAAAGGCTCCCCTTCTCTTAATCCTTTCTCTTTCTTGAAGAATACTTTGGTATTTCCATTTACTATTAGAGAGTACCATGTTGAGGAGATACATTTCTAAAACATATCAATGACCAACTTTGAAAAACTAAAAGCCCTCAAAGTTTTGATAAGGAAAAGCAAGGATAATCTTTCATAAGCTTTGTTCAAGTCAATTTTAATAACCACATTTCTCCCTTACACCTTCATGTCCAGTAGATTCATCATTTCCTTACCCAATAATATATTATCAAAAATTCTCTTATGTTTAACAAATCCTTCTTGAGAGGGGCTAAAAAGGAGAGGTGGTATGAAAAAATTCTGGAATTCAAGATTTTTGAGATAATTTTGTAACAAACGTTGCAAAGACCTATTAGTCTATAGTCTTTATAGTGAGAGCGGTTAGGAGTTTATGGAATGAGACAAATAAGGGTGGTAGTCCAAGTATTTGGAAGATCATATCCTACAAAGAAATATTTAATGGCTAAGGTGAGGTCATCCTTGATGATGTCCCAACATTGCACATAAAAGAAACATTGAATCCAGCCTAACATGTTCAACTATTTTCATTTAGGCTTTTGATAGCTTTGAGGGTTTCCTTTTCTCTTGGCACTGCTTCTAAAAGAGAATTGAGTTCTTTTGTTACCTGCTTTGGGATAATATCCATCACCTCAAAATAAGTATATGAACCTGCAGAGAAAAAAAATTAAAACTAAAAAAGAAAAATGTTAGAAATATCTTATCTTTGCTCCTTTTTATCTCCATTTTCATCTTTTATTCCATGAATCCAAGAATTTCTTCTTTGAAATTTGACCATAGAATGGTAGAGTCTTGTGTTCTATCTCCATCTGATATCCACTTAGTCTTTGATTTTTTAAACCATAATTTTTCTTTTAATGAAGGAGCTACATTTATGTTTTCTTTGATCTTCTGCATATCTTCTCTATGGGCTTCTGTTGGATCATCTTCAAAACTTATCTCTGCTTATTTCAAATTGTCCTCTACATTAATAGAGTTTTGAAATATATCTTTTCACACTTCTTTAGACCACTTGCTCATATATGTTCTAAGTCTTTTCAACTTGTAAGAAAATACCTCTAAAGGACTACCTGAAGTAACACCTTCCCAACTTTGACTCACTACCTTATTAAATCCTTCTTTTTCAGACCAGAAGTTAAGAAATTTAGATGGTTTTATGATATAATTAGTGGGGCTAGGGATAGACATGAATGAAGGATAATGATCAGAATAGTGTTTATTAAGGTGGGAGATTGAAGAAGAAGGAAAAAAATCTAGCCATGTTTTATTGATTAAACCTCTATCCAATTTTTGTAGAATAATAGATCCATTTGATGTTCTCCTCCAAGTAAATTTAGAACCAGTGAAACCCATATCCATAAGAGAACTAATGATTATACTATTATTAAAATTTTCACTATCAAGAAGATGTATGTCATTCCCTCTAGTTTTTTTCTGCATTACTCGCCACATTAAAATCACTAACTATTAGAAGAGGCCTTCCATGATTTTTCCATAGCTATATCCCTTTTAGAATTCCATAGAGGCAATCTCTCATTTCTAATGCATTTTTCATGAACTATTCTAACTATCATAAAGGAATGTATAAGCGAATGATTTAAATTTAGAAGGATATTTTGAGCATTATCTTCCAAGATTTCTCAAATAATTCCATGTCTCCAGACGCACCAAATTTTGTTTGTTGAATTAGCAACACCTCCTTCAAAATTTAATATCAGTCTAACGAATTACAATTTTTCCTCATCTACCATAGGTTCCAGAATAGCTAAGAATGATAGGTCATGAACTTTGATTAATTTTTTGATCCTCCTTTTAGTAGGTTTATTACCTACACCCCTTTCATTCCATATTAGGGACTTAATCATTGAAACATATATTAGTGATAGAAGAGATACATTGGCTTGACCTTGAACACATTTTTGTTTCTCTTGCTGAAATAGAAGCCTTCTTAGTATTTTTCCTTATTTTCTTCATCATTGTAGTGAATCCGTGTTCTTATGGATAAGTGATAGCATTTTCTTTTGGAGGATCTACTTTTTGAGTTGACTTATACAACTATTTTGCCTTGATGTATTCAATCATTCTATGTTCAATCTTCTTAGAGAAGGAAATTAAATCTTCAATAAAAGGAGTTTGTTCCCCCGTTTCTTCTTCATTATCAGACATATTTAATTTTGTTTTGAATCCCTTTCTTTTATAATTGACTTTTTTTGAATCTGAGCTATAATCAATGTCCTCAACTGCTGGATTTTTTTAGAAATATTATAGAGTAAATCTTCCATTTCCTCTTCTTGAATTTCCATTTCCCTTTCTTGAATTTCCATTTCCTCTTCTTCTAATGGGTCATTTTTGGTGCTCTTACATATTATTCCTTCTATAACACCTGTTACTTTCAATGACTCCTTATTGGATTGGTTTTCTACTTCCTCTAATGACTTTTTTGTGATCTCTTCCTCTATGGGCTCTTCTATTAATTTCTTTCCAGATGTGTTAGTTCCTTCTTTTATCTGATAGATATTTTTGGTTTGAGACCCCCAACAATTCCAATATTCATTGGTCTATTGTCTTCCCTCTGCGTATTTCCTTTTCTATTTGAAATAAGACATTGATCAACACTACGTCCCATCTTATGACATGAGGTAAAATACTTTGGAATGGACTCATAAATTATTGGTTTCCAGAACTCATAATCTCCAAATATTATCCATATTCTATTAAGAAAATCGATCAGTACCTCCCATTCTACACAGACTCGAGCCATACTAGGTCATAAAACATTAATTGTTACATTATCAATCTTTATAAGGGTCCCTACAGCTCGAGTTAATGAAAAAGGGACTCTTTGGCATGAACTAGGAGACCTAGGAATAATAACCACACAGAAACTAGAGAACTTTCTTGGTCTGGCCTAAACCTCGGAGACCATTTAAAAGTCCTCATTCGGATTTTTCTGATACACCGTTGATCACGCATCCATAATCTAATGTAGTCTTCTTCAGAATGGACCTTGATGAGAATTTCTTTATGATAAAAAAATACAAGTTCCACTCTAGTTTTCAATCCAAACGTCTCAAAGTTTTTCCTTATAAACTCAATAGTAGGGTTACCTTGTGAAAACTTTCCCACTAAAGCATATTTGAAGGGTAAGGAAAGGGTTGATATATGATTTGACTAAAATCAATAGAGGGTTGACCTCGATATTTAATTAAAGGAGGAATTACTATTGTTTGGGAGGAAATATGGCCTTTTAAGACATCTACAAAAGAATGAGTCCATGGGTTTTGAGGATCATGTGGTTTGTTATTGTTTGGTGAAAGGATTAAGGTGGTTAGAGGTGGGTTTGAGGTGGCGTCCATATCCATCCAAACCCTAGGTAGGGTTTACGTGAGAGAGGAGAGGTTTACCTTCTTTGAATATTTCATGCTAAAATATGTGAGCACATCATCAACACAAGTGGCTTGGTATAAGCCCAATGTCCTTTTTTTATTAGTCCCAAGCTTGCTACCAATGATGTGAATGAATTGCCCTAAGTCCTTCATGTCATTGACTAGGAAACCACACTCTTATGTAGATAATATACCCACAATAATGCTTATTAGGATAATATCACCCACATATCGTTCTATAAATACCATGACATTTCTGTCATGCTTCTTATATACACAGATTCATCCAAACATTGATTAAAACCATAAGATTTGATCATTTTATCAAATCAGATGTTACAACACTTTAATTCTTGATAAAATTAATAAAATGATTTCTTCAATATTGAACACTTTCATTTCCTCACCATTTTCTATGAATCCCTCAGATTGTATCATCTGAATGCAATTGTCATGACTACCATTTAAGAATAAAGTCTTGGCATCCATTTCTTAAATCTCGAGATCAAGATGAGCTGTAATGGATAAAAGAATAAAGATACACTTTAGCATGGTTACCCATAAGAAGGTTTCCACATAATTAATTTCCTCTGTCTGAGTAAACCCTGTCGCTAAAAGCTTTTCCTTGAATATTTTTACCTCCCCATATATCACTCCTTTTTATGATCCACTTCCATCCAATGTGTCTTTATCTTATTTAGAAACTCTAGACGATCCCAAATTTGATCCAGATCCATCTAATCTATCTCAATATGCATAGCCTTTATCCAAAAAATAAAGCCCTTCTTTTGTAGTGCCTTGTCTTAATTCCTAGGATCCTATTCGTATTCGCTTTGAATCTCACCGAAGTGGTCAATCAAATACACTATAATACAACATATTTTCATATTATTTAATTAATAATATTTCCTTGTGACATGTGGTATGTCACTTATTATAATTGTTGAATACTGGTATATGATTCTTTTTGGATTATATTTGTGTTTAGTGGATTAACACTATAAAAATTGGTACTTCGATAAATAAATATTTTAACTGACATAGTATTATGGGATACTATGGAATAAGTTTGGAGATGTCCTCATTTGGAATAATGTTTCGATATTGGGTTCTACCGATTGTGAAGTAGTTTTTTTAAATTGTCGAGTCGCGTGTAGCATGTACCATCTTAATAAAATAAATGATTCGGAAAATAATTTCATAAAATATATTTTTTCTTGGGTTCAATCGTGGGATGTTTATATTGTTCATTTTTATTCAAAATAGTGGGCTTTGAGTTCATTGGATTAGTACATGGCTTAAGTAGAGTTTTAGTCCTTTTGGAGTGTTATTTAGACTCATTTAGTTGAGGCCCATATTGGGCCTAAGGTTAATTCTTGGGAAGCATACATATTAGATTAATTATTCAAACCTAAAACATATTTGAAGCATTAGAGAAATCCTAGAAGTCTAATGAGATAAAAGGCACTCAAGGGTGGAACAATTACGAGAATTGTGGCATGAATATAAATATTTGGCCTAAGAATTTAATTGGTATTGTGTTATGGTAGTATTTGTCATTTGAATCTATAAGTAAACTTGTCTAATATATTTTTAATCACCTAGCACTTAATTTTGTAATTAGTTGAATTTGTAAATTTATATTTAAATCGAGACAATGAATTGAGAAAACTGGATGATAATCCATGGATTAGTTTTTAATTTGAAAGAAATTGGAATGTTTTAATCATAGCAATTATTTAATTAAAATCCCTCTTGTTTAACCCAAAATTGGATAGATTTATGAATCTACAGTTTTTTGATTCATAATCTGAGATTATCATAAAAATCCTTTTTAAATCACCTAAAACTTATAATATGGTTTGGATTTTTCTTACAATTTGTTTGAGTATCAAAATATGTCGTTCTTGGTATGTTAGGACCTTATGTTAAGGTATCCATGATGGACTAAGGTTTTTGAGTTCGTAACTATGGATTTCGAGAAAAAAATGACTTTTTGGATATTAGGACTCGCGGCATCAATGGGTATAGATTACTAGCCCCATGCGTATAAAGCCATGTGCACGACTGTAATTAACCTTATGCGCAATGTTATGGAAGACGACATTGTTATTAAATGTTTATTGACGGTTGCTCTACATCCTAGGGTGACATTCGGAACTTATTTCACTATACTGTGTTGGGTTTGGGGATAGAGTCACTATGGTAACATTTTGAGATTAATTCTAAATTAATGAGAGAAAATTATTTCAGAACATAAAATAATTTTAAGAAATCACAAGTAGATGGGATTTTCGTATATTATCATTAGGACCGTCAGTGTAGAACTGAGTAATAGGGAGTTAAGGGAGATAGATAGACTTCTGTGGTTTTGTAAATCATACATGGGTTTAAAATGCCTAATTACCCATTCAGTGTGGTAATGATTATGTAAGAAATTACTTACGAGGTTAGGTGTGAACATTTACAATACTTTGAGATCCTTAAGAGTTTGGGTTAATGTTATATGTGAGTATAAATTAATCACAATTAAGAGATTCTAGAAATAAATTAAAGGATGAATATTGAAATGCCAATCACACAACACACAAATATACGTGGTTCGACAAATTGACTATGTCCATAAAGAGGTCACTATAGTTTTATTAGTTTCTCTAAAAGTTTCAGAATTACATCCAACTTAGCCCTGGGCCATAGGTTGTATTTATAGTTATTTAAAATCGTAGTGATTGAATAAGCCAAAAAAATCCCTTGTCTTGAGATAATCTCGTGTGGTGATTCCCTGAATATCTCATCCGCGATAATCGATATGAGCTAATGGCATGTCGTGATTGATTGTAACTATCCACATGATAAATACTGATATTAGTCCATTTTACTGGTAAGTTGGGCCGAGCGTGCCCCTAGCTTCGTTCGGCTTGGTCGGCCCGTCTTGCATTAGGCCCAATTATATTTTGGTCCCCATAATTGCCCCTAAAATTCGTAGCCAAGAGTGTGATTGAGTATTTTATTATTATCAAAGGCCCACTCACTTTTATTCATATTTTTTTAATTTAAACCGACTGATTATTCTTTTAAATAAGTGGACGTTATGAGGGTAAGCTGGTCCAACGAGATAATAAAGAGCAAAAATCTCTTTGATCCCTGTAGTTTATGATTGCCCATGCTAATTCAAACTTTTCTTTTCCTCTACACTTGATACCAGACCGCCATCTGTGATCCTAATATTTTATTAACAATAGACATCAGAGTTCTTCATTTGAATTCTTCAATTTTTATTATAAGTTTCTATCATTTCCTTCCTCATCTATAATTTTTTTAACTTTCCTATTTTCCCTTTTATTATCTTCAGTTGTAGTGATCAATGATTCTAAAAATGATGAACACTCTCCTTGGAAAATATTCTCCATTCCTTCTTCGGTCACAATCGATCGAGTCCGCATACTCAAAGATGTCAGAGCCATCAGTGGGGGACATTGGAATCACACCATTGTTGTTGTCCACGGGGGATTGAATTTTCCCCCAAACCCTATATTTTTATAATTTTTTGAGTTTTCAGGATGGTGCCAGCTCAATGTGCCCCTAATACTTAGTATATGGCCAATGGGGTAAATCATATAAACAAGCACTATCGGACCAACCTGGGTATCCTATAGATCAAGTATTTTTACACTTGGTCTCATACCACAGATGGCCTTCTTTACTTGAAGGTGAAGAAGGCCAACATCGTGTTGGTCGTAAACGTCCCTAATTCCATCAATAGATATTAGGAGCAGGGGATTATTACCAAAAATTGGTAACATCCACTGCTTCCTAAGGTTGAAGGATACAAAGGGTTTCTGTGCTTAGACTAGGGGGATATAGGTTAACACTTGTTCCTTTAATTATTTGTATTATCCTATCATTCTTCTGTATTATTTTTAACAACTTCTTCTGTTTGTGACTTTGATAGATGGACAGAAGAACCAGGGGCCTTCCCTGAAAGACATTAACTGTACAGACCTATTGAAGGCTTGGAGGGTTAAATACTACTTTCCTGATGGTGAGCACCCAATATCAACCTCCTTTCTTTTGTATTACACCAATACTACTGGATACTTTACTGCTCGTCTGGTAGATGATATTCATGTGCTCCCACTCCCACTCCCGCTCCCTGAAGAGGAAGCATCTTCATCAATCAAATCCTTAATGTCAGTTCCATCTTTCCAGACGAAGAGGACTCTATGGCAACCTCCAGGAAGAGAATCTTATTATCGGATGATGATGATAATGATCTCCCTTTTTCCTCAAAGGTAAAGTCCCCAAAGAAGGCCGAGGGTGAGTCCTCAAGAGTTGATGACCAAGGATTGGTCATCAATGAGAAAAATAAGGAAGACGAAAAAAAGAGCAAAAAGAAGGAGAATGAGTAAAGTAGAAGACGAAAGCACATATGGCCCCTCCACCTCTCACCAAGGTCCCTCGTCCCAATCTGTGGCCCATAATCCCTCCTTGGCCCTTGGCCTGTTGAGTGGGGCAGTGCTCACTAGTGATCTGGAGTGACTGAGGATGCTAGGACTTGACCAGCTTTACATCCATCCTTCCCACACTGTCAGTGTGAGGACTATTTTATTTTTTCCTTTGATCTACGTAATTATTATTTGTGGATCTGTCTAACATTATCCCCTACTCTTCTGTTTTGAAGTTTATGGAAGAGTTTACTATTCTCTTGCATGGTTACTCAAACCAGACCAAGATAAATCTTGAGTTGAATGAGGCTCTTAAGAAGTCCCAGGACTCCATGGATAAGGCCGAGGAGGCCTATGAGAAGGAGAAGAAGTCTACCATTGAGGCAATGGCCTCAATGAATACTGAGATCATCCCATTGAACTGTAAAATCTCAAATTTTAGTTCGATATTCATGGATTTAAAAAGAAATTCAATCCATGGTAGTGATATGGTTTGGTTTTTGTGTAAATTTGAAACAAAAATGGGTTTTGTTTGATGTTATAATTCAGAGTTACAGAGAGAATTTTGAACTTGAAAATTCAACTTTAAAAATGTTAAAACTTGATTTATTGGCATATAAGTGTACTATATTATTATTAAACGTTATTCTTGAGTTTCTATGAGTCTAAGGACATGTATTCCCACCTTGAAACTTAAAGACCAGGAACACATAATCCACCATTAAAGCTCAAGGTTTTGAGGTGTTTTCTGAATTTTAAAACTTATCTTTGTATTTATATCTTAAATTTTACATGTAAAAGTATAAATGGATCCAAAACAAGTGTAGAAACTATTTGGAATTGAAAGAAGCGCGCTTCAAGGCGAAAATACAGATATACCCTAAAAGGCCAAAATTTTGGTTTGGTTTTGAGCTACTGATGTATAGTTTCTTCTGCACTAAGGGGTGCCTTTTGTAGGGGAGGTTGAGGGGTTCTATTTCTCAAAGTAGGGGTGGGTTTAGCTGGTCTAACGGTATTAATCTTTGAAGGATGTTTAAGGTGTAAAAGTGGGTATGTTTAGCCTAGGCTATTTTTTGTTCCAATAGTGTTTAACTGGCATTCTTATCTAACCAGCAAATAAGGAAGAGTATATGGATTTAAGTTTTAGTCCCTAAAGGTTTTTGGTTAAGTTTAAATGTCTTTTCCTTTATTTCCAAACTTTTAGGAATTTTATGTAGTTTCCAAAACTTAAGGGATTAAAATATGAGGGGATGGCTTGTAATTTTAAAAGGTGGTGAGGTTGTTTGTAAAGAAAAATTGGAAGGTATATTTTATTTAGATGGTCTAATGGTCAAATGAAACTTTAGGAAGTGTTTTATAATTATTAAAACTTTGACATAACATGGGAATTTAAATTTTTCTAAGTTTTATGTTAGTAATGATCCAAAAATTTTACTACAAGGTTTATATGTAAAGTAAGATTACATAGTCTCCATACATATATAGTCTAACCTAGATGCGTTGCATTTTACAGGCCTTACAAAACTAGCCTCCCAAGCATAGGCTATTTGGATCTTGGCATCAACATAATCTTTATCCCAGTCTTGTCCAAAGTTGGGCTCCTTGGCCAAAGATATCTGGATAACTTCAGCGGCCAACTAAGACTTTTATATCTTTAGGTGAGTTCTCTCCACCTTCATGGATAAGGGGCTACAGTGTAACTAAATTTATAAAAGTTATATTTTTGGAACGTTGTGAAAAATTAGGAAGAATGACTTTTGAATCACCTCAAATTGTATTCTATAATGGATTTAATTAAAGCTACAGTTTTAAACTCTAAAGTCAATATTGAAAAGGACGAAGATGAAGTGTAAGTCATGCACGTGAGTCGGGTTAAATTTAGTGCATTTATAGTTGACTTCGCACACGAGGGCGTGTGACCAATCAGAAAGTTTTGGAAAAAAATCCAAACATTTTAGTTTTTTTTCTTGTTAAAATGGTATATTATAACACCCAATTTGGATAACCAGAACTCCAATTTAAAACAACCACTAAAATTAATTTTGAAACTTTTAAAGTATTTCTGCACATAAACCCCTGAAGTTTTTCAACTTCTATATATTCACCTCAAAACATTTCCTAATGATTTTTTATAACATTAAGTACAAAAAAGTCTTCTTAAAAAGCTAAGAAACCTTACGTAATGAAACCAAACTTTTATTTTCATTTTAACTGAGGACATTTATTTACTACGATTTTTACAAATTGATCGCAATTCAAAATATTTCATGAACCTTTGTTCTTACATATAAATACATTGTATCTTTGTCAGAATTACACGAACATCAACTTGGACCCAAACAAACTCAAAGGATTCAGTATTGTTTTCACACAATGATTTTGATTATGCCTTTTGTTAATATCATTATGTGATAGATATAGTATATCATAATCTCATTGATGAGCTCATTTGAGTCATTCAACTATTTATGTATGATTGATTCATATTTTTGTGCTAATATTGCAATCATATTATTTCATACGATGACGTTTTACCCCGTTCGATTATATCATAGATTATGATGAGGAAATAATCTTTCGTTACACTTACGATGGTATTATTTGGCCTATAAGGCTCAGATGAATGAGGGGCTAGTTATTTCTACCATATGGAATGTCTATAACTGACTTAGTACGAATACTCTTATCTCCAGACATCTGGATCGATTTATCTCCAATTTTATTGGCTTGATTTTTTTGTACGTATGCATATTTCCATAAAGCCTCTAGAGAGATAAATATGCCTTTTTTGTTTAGAAATCATCCATAACCATTACCAATTCTAGACAAATATTTCTATTTTTAGTAATATCATTCCAGTGACTTGTTATCTTATCATGACATTGAATAAAATTTCGTATTGAACTTCAGATACTGAGCCATCGTAATTTATTTTTCAAACTGTATAAAATGAGAATTATATACTTGTCAATTTTGCATAAGTTTTTTGAAATTCCAGATGGACTCAGGCAATAAAAAAAGCAACATCTCCCCCACCTCACATAAATCTAATGCATCACCACATGTTACTCTGATAATTATATATTAATGGAAAATCCATCGCAGCACCGAAGACCCTATCATAATTTCCTACGATATTACTTATAAATGGATGTAGTTGATGTGGTAACAAGGAACATGTTGTACTCTTAAATTTTCTTTCATTTTTATCTCCTTTTGTTGAGTATATAAGAAAATATGGCACCTCTATATAGAATGCATGCAACGAAAAATGTATTTTGATACTTTATCGAATGTTGAGAGATAATACTATTATTTTTTAGTATAATTGTTACGATTAATATTTGTATTTCCTCTATTCACTTATTTATTTATTCCCCTTTAACCTATCAACCCGTCCCCTTGTCACTCGTGACTATTCAGGATGTGACAACATGGTCTCAAACCAAGAGTGACAGGTTTACTACTCCTATGCGGGACATACTTAGGAATATAGTTATTTAATTATTTTGTAATTTCTTTAGATTATTCTTGATACTAAACATTTGTCTTGTAGAAATTAATGTATGGTACAACATCTATTTGAACACCGGCAGCGTGAATTAAGAATAATTTAGCCAAACTATCAGAGAGGAAGGTTATATTAAATTACGTAAAGCAACTAGGCACATCGATCGAGAATGGGTTGTTGTAACACCAAACATTAAGCATCACATGTTGACACGTCGATAATTAGGAGAAAATCAAGAAATGAAACAGGCTTGACGGTTTGTCAAGGATAAAGAATTCTTACAACAAGGAATTCACTTAGCATGGAATGTCGCACCAATATAAGAAATGTGTGTAACTCCACTGGTATCTCATGATGGCTATGGACTAGACTTACAATATCTCGACGCTACCACATCATCATCTGGCACAAGTTCTAGGAGTTCGGAGAAAGAAGACCAGGAACATGGACAACTTATGCCTCAAGCGGGATAGAAAACTGAAAGGGTTGACTATCACCGTAAATAAACAACCTGTTGAAATGTGTGTAAGGGGAGTGTGAGGAAAATGGAGTGTTACGTTACTACTAATATAGAAAATTAGTAACTAATCATAAAACTCAGGATGTTTTAAGAAAAGGTTTCATATTATAGGTGTGCTAAATTTTTCTTATAGCATCTTGAAGGAACTTTCAATTTAACTCGTTCTGTTTAATAAACTATTTTACGAATACGTTATGCAAACACTAACAATGTTAACAAAACACCACGATATGGATCCATATCAACCAATCCATTTACGACCATGGATTGCATATCTAAGTATTTATAGGAACTCAGTGGACTAACACAAAAATGTAAGAATAATACACAAGGGATTAAGATATCTATAGAGGTTCGACGAATGATTGCTCTGATGAATTTTCTACGACAAAAACCCCTAGATTTTTATGGGAAACCTAGACCATCAGAAGCCGAACGCAAGTTCAGGTGAGCTCTAAAGGTTCTAAGATGAACTCCGAGTTGATTTAGCTACTTACATATTTAAAGGCGAGGTGAATCACTGGTAGCAATCAATGAAACATACCCAAAAATGTGGAAAACTTAACATGGACAAAATTTGAGGACATGTTCTTCAAAAATTACTTTTTTTAATGTTTACGCGATTAGTTGATGTTAGCACAATACGACGACCAACTTGATGAGTTAGCACAATACGGGGCTCAATATGACGTTAGCACAATACGAGGCCCAATTCACAAAACTCTCCCATTACTCTCAAGAATATATTAACACAGATATTAAGAAGTGAAAACATTATGAATGAGGGCTCAAATTCACTATCAAGCCTCCCTCATTCCTTTGAAAATTGATGAGTTCGGTAAAGTGATCGAAGTAGACAACTCATTTACATGAATCTATCTCCACTTGGAATTTCTCATAGTAATCTTCCTTTTAATAATCATTCACTCAATCTTTCCCTCCAAAACTTCCCTGGTTTTAAACCTGACGAAGGACGGTCATATAACCAGATCCACCATCAAAATAATGTTACTATCGTTCATTGCCATGAATGTAATACCCATGGACATGTTTGATCCCAGTGCCCTAAGCTTCTTATGCTTAAGTATAATCCTAGACCGTTATCACCGACATAATTATTAAGTAATGATGAACTGTTGCAAGACCCTAAGCCACACTAGAGAAATCTGTTCGGAAACCTTCGTCAGGAAACTCCAATAATCAAGGATCCATATCCAACAATTAAAATCAAGGTCGAACATTTTCACTGCTAACGCAAATAGATAATCACGAGCTTATTGAAGGTATTGTTCTATTTCATGACTCATGGCAGAATCATTAAGTGATTCATGATTGTCTCACTCATTTGTTAACTCTAAGTTTATGGACTTAGCAAATATTATTCCCATCATTTTTTATCATCCGATTTCCAAATGTATGCCGATGGGTACTACCGCCAGGATGCGGTAGGTTTGCAAAAAATACGAGGTAAAACTTGAGGTAAGAACTATTATTATTGATTTAGTGGTCTTATAAATAATTTGTTTTGATACCATTATTAGGATGAATGCCTTATCCACCAACAATGCATATATTGATTTTTCTTCAAGAAAAGTGATCTTTCAAAATTCTACAATACGAAATAGAAAACTTCAGAGACAATATTCCAGGACATTCTTAAGTATATACTCTTACTCTTTAGAAATTCTTAACGATTGTGAAGATGAATTTCTTAAGGAATTACTCGGGATTCCCCCATCGAGAGAAATTGAGTTTGTAATCAATCATTTACCCAATAGCTCTCCCATTTCGATACCACCCTACCAAATGGACTCTATAGAAACACGGGAACTTCGAACCTAACTTGATGAGTTGTTAACCAAAGGGTTTATTCAACCAATTATATCACCCTGGGGTGCTCCAGTACTATTTGTGAAAAAGAAAGACGACTTGCTTCGGTTATGTATAAACTACTCGAGATTGAACTAGGTCACTATTAAGAATAAATATCCATTACCTAGAATAGGGTATCTTTTTTATCAACTATGAGGAGCCAAGGTATTTTCAAATATCGATTTACGCTCCAGATATCATCAATTGAGGGTAAAAGAAAAAAACATGCCAAAAACCACTTTTAGAAATTAATAAGCATACTTTAAATTTTAAGTAATGTATTTTGGTCTTGCTAATACTCGGCCGCTTTTATGGACTTAATGCATCGAGTATTTCAACCATTTTTGGACCAATTTGTTAACGTATTCATTGATGATATCCAGAAATATTCACAAAATGAAAAGGATCGTGAAACTCATTTATAAATAATACTAGACACCTTAAGACATCACCAGTTGTATGCCAAGAAAATAAACTATGACATCCTAATGAAAGAGGAAACATTTCTAGTTTATGGTATTACGAAACTAGGGATCCCAGTAAACGCAGCAAAAATCGCTGTAGTTAGGGAATGACCCCAAATTGCTATTGTAACTATGGTTCATAGTTTTCTAGGATTAGCTGGTTATTATCGAAGATTCATAGAAAGATTATCCACTATTTCCTTACCTATCACGAAATTAACCCGAAAGGATACATGCTTTGAATTGAATTAAGAATGTACTCAAGCCTTCTATACCCTAAAAGAACGTTTAACTACCACCCCTCTACTCAAAATGCCCTCTAGTACAATGAGTTCAAATGTATACAAAGATTCCTCCTTACAAGGGCTAGGGTGTTTACTCATGTAATCACAAAAAATAGTAGAATACGGGTAACGAAAACCAAAAATTTAAGAGCGCAATTATTAAGTTCAGGATTTAAAATTAGCCTCTATCATTTTTGGCATGAAATTTTGGCGATGTTACTTATACGGAGTAGAATTTCAACTATTCTCAAATCACAAAAGTTGAAATATATCTTTACTAAAAAGGATTGGAATTTACGACAAGGTGGATGGATTGAATTTTTAGGAGATTACAACTTCCAATTATAATACCACCCCGACAAAGGCAATAGGGTAGCTGGCGCCCTAAGTTATGAAACTAGTGGAAGACTAACCAACACACTTGAATATCAAACCATGCTTATGATGGTTAAACATAATCTACAATGTAACACCCATAATATCCTTCATAACATCATAGCATACCCTTTTCTTCAATAGAAGATAATTGAGCAATAAGCCACCGAAATATTTCTCATCACTCAATGCCAAAAGATTGAACTTGGAAACACTAGTGAATAATTGATATATCACCCTATCAATGACATGCGATTTCAAAACCGAATATGTGTACCTTCAGATTCTAAGACAAAAGAAGAACTCTTACAAGAAGTCCATCATTCTAAATTTATTATCAATACAGATAACACCAAGATGTATCATGCACTTAAAAGACACTACTGATGGGCAGGAATGAAATGAGACATTCGAACCTTTATTACCAAATGGTTACCCTGTCAATAATTCAAGATTGAACACCAACATCCAGGTGGACACTTGCAACCTCTCCTAATGCCAGCCTAGAAATGGGATCATGTCAATGTGGACTTTGTTGGTGGATTACCTCCAACAGCCCAATGATACAATTCTATTTAAGTAATCATAGATCGATTAACCAAGTCAACTCACTTCTTTGAAGTGCGTACCACCGATTCACTTCAGCGAATCATAAACTTATATCTTTAAGAAATCTTCAGATTACATGGACCCCTTTATCTATTATATCTGACTGAGATCCTCGATTCTCAAGACAGTTTTGACAAGCTCAATAAAAATCCATGGGTACCAAACTACTTCTAAGCACTGCATTTCATCCCCAAATCGATGTACAATCCAAACGACTAATTCAAACCTTAATAAACATGTTGCGCGCATGCGCATTATATCTAGCAAGAAATTGAAGCGATCATTTAGCGTTACTAGAATTTTCCTAAAACAATAATTATCAAGCCAACATTCAATCTGCTCCATATGAAACACTCTATGAAAGACCCTATCATTCTCCACTCCCTTGGAACGAATTTGGAGAAAATTATACTTTTGGACCAGAGATTATAGAAGAAACTACCGGGAAAATATGTTTAAATAGGGAAAAGTTAAAAAAAAGTTCAAAGTCAACGAGTAGTTATGCCGATCATCGCATGCGACCCCTAGAATTTTGAAGAGGAGACAAAGTTTTCTTAAAATTATCACCTTGAAAGGGAATTATTAGATTTAAAAGAAAAGGAAAACTTACAACATGGTACATCGGGCCCTTTACCATTACTGAACGTATTGGACTAGTAGCATATCGATCAATATTACCCCCTAATTTGGCACAAATTCACAATGTATTTCATGTTTCACAATTGAGATAATATATTATTAACCCACGCCACGTCATCACATGGGATGGACTCTCGATACAAACCAACCACGACTTCGAAGAAAGACCTCTTTAGATAATACACACTCAAGATCGAATACTATGCCCAAAAACCATCCCTTTAGTGAAAGTTCTCTAGATACATCATGGAATTGAAGAAGCAAACTGAGAGCATAGGGATGTCATACACGAACAATATCTCGAACTATTCGAAGATAATTTCAAGGGTGATTTTTTTTTTGGTTGGGCGAATTATAAGACGCGTAAAATGAAACGCATCTAGGTTAGACTATCTATATATATATATATGGAGAATAAGTAATCTTACCTTAACATATAAACCCTGTAGTAAAAAAATTTGGATTATTACCAACATGAATCTTAGAAAAATAAAAATTCCAAAGTTACCTCAAGGTTTTAATAATTTCAAAACCCCCCCTAAAAGTTTCGTTTGACCTTTAACCCATCCAAATAAACTATACATTACAAATTTTCTTACAAATAACCTCACTACCTTTTAAAATTACAAGCCAGCCCCTCACAATTATCCTCTAAGTTTTAAAAATTACACAAAATCCCCAAAAGTATGAAAATAAAGGAAAAATACCTTAAAACTTAACCAAAAACCTTTATGGACTAAAAATTAAATGCCTATCCTCTTTCTTATCAACTAGAGTGATAAGAATGCCACCTAAATACCATTGGAGCCAATAGTTGCCTAGGGTAAGCATAGCTACTTTTACACCTTAAGTTTCTTTCAAAGATTACTCTCATAAGACTAACCAAAACCAACCCCGATTTCCACCAATAATACCCCCTCAAGCTCCCCTATAAAAGCCCCCCTTAGTGCAGAAGAAACTAGTACATCAGTAGCTAAAAAATAAATCGGGTATACCTTTAGTGTATGCTTAACTCTCAGTTATTTCAATGCCAAATAGTTTATGTACTAGTTTAGGATCCATTTATTCTTTTACATGTAGAATTTAACGTAGAAATATACAGCTGAGGTTCAAAATTTAGAAAACACCATGAAAGCTTGATCTTTGATAGTGGATTATGTGTTCCTGGACTTGAACCAATTTACAGTTGGGAATACTTGTACTTACACTCATAACAACTCAACCATAATATTTAATTTTAGTATAGTATACTTACATGCCCATAAATTATGTTTTTACATTTTGACAGTACAAATTTCAAATTCAAAATTATCATTGTAAACTTTGAATTAGAACTACAAACAAAAACCATTTTGTTCCAAATTTACATAGAAACCAAACCATGTCACTGACATGGTTCGAATTTCATTTTAAATTCATGAATATCCAACTAAATTTTTTGAGATTTTATAGTTCATGGATAAGGGGCTACAGTGTACCTCAAGCCATAAATGTTATATATTTGGAATCCTTGTGAAAAATTAGGAAGGATTAGTTTTGAATCTCCTCAAATTGTATTCTGTAATAAATTTAATTGAAGGTCAAAGTTTTGAAACCTTAAGTCAAAATTCCAAAGGTTGAAGATGTAGTTTAAGTCATGCACATGAGTAGTGTCACATCGAGTGCGTGTGAAGTTTTGCTCCGTGTGTTAGGGCACGTGACCAAGTACAAAATTCTAAAAATAAATCCAATTTTTTGTGTGCTTAAAATGGTATATTACAACACCCTATTTGGATAACCAGAAAGCCAATTCTAAACAACCCCTATTATGAATTTTAAAACTTTAAAAGTATTTTTGCACATAAACCCCTCAAGTTTTTCAAGTTTTGTATTTTTACCTTAAAACTTTTACTAATTCTTTTTTACATTATTAGGTAAAAAAAGTCTACTAGCACCAATCGTAAAAATCTAAGGAACCTTACACAATAATGCCAAATTTTATTTTCATTTTAAACCTCGACATTAATTTACTACGAAATTTTAAGAGTTATTGCATTTCAAAATATTTCATGAACCATTCTTCTTACATATAAATACATTGTCTTGTCAGAATTACAAAAACATCCACATTGACCTAAACAAGTTCAAAGGAACTTTTTGAAAACCCAAAACAACAAGTAGGTGATTTCTTATTCAGTATTATTTTCACGCAATCTTTTTGATTACGCCTTTTTTTATATCACTAATAAACCTAGTATATCGTATTCTCATTGATGAAATAATTAGAGTAGTTCAACCGTTTACATATTATTCATTCACATTTTTATATTGATATTATGCAATCATATTATTTCATATGATGCAGTTTTATTCGGTTCTATTATAGCATACATTATGACGAGGCAATAATCTTTTGTTACACCCACGACTGTATTATCTACCTTGTAGGACTCAAATGATTGAGTGCCTAGTTATTTCTACCATATGAATGTATGTGATTGACTTAGCATTTTTTCTCCAAATATTTGGAATGTTTTATCTTCAATTTTATATAATTGATTTTGTTGCATGTAAGGCTATTTTCCTAAAGCCTCTAGAAAAATAATTATGGGTTATTTGTTTAGAAACCATCCCTAACCTCTACCAATTATAGTAAGATATTTCTATTTTTAGTAACATCATTACAGTAACAAGTTATCATATCCCGACATTCAATCCACTTTCGTATTGAATTTCTGATATTAACTAATCATAATTTATTTTTTAAACTGTAAAATATGAGAATTATCTACTTGGAAATTTTCTTACATTTTCAAAATTCCAGATGGACTCTGGCAATAATAAAGGCAACATCTCCCCGACCCTGTAAAAATCTTATGCATCACCCCATGTTACTCTAGCAATTATATATTCATGAAAAATCAATCGCAACACTGAAGACCCTATCATTATTTCCTATGCTACTATTTATAAATGGATGTAATTGACGTTATACTAAGGCTCATGTTGTACTCTTAAAGTTAGTTTTGTTTTTATTTCCTCTTATGTATGTAATAAAAGATGGAGCCTCTATCTAGAATGCCTTTAACGAATAATGTATTTTGATATTATCTAATGTGGAGAAATACTACTATTATTATTTATTATCATTCATTAATATTTTTATTTACGTTATTTACTTATACATTTATTCCCCATTTAACCTATCAATTTAACCCTTAATCATTCCTGATTATTCGGGATGTAAGAAGTTTTAAGAAGGGGTGGGATCAGGCCTTGGCAAAAGCTAAAATTACAATCAAGTTTGAGTTGTTCTGCGAGCACCACCCTGGTTTCACTCTAGAGGTTGACAAGGAACCCTTCACCAGCAACCACACCGAGCAGTCTAATGAGGTACTGATAAAGGGGAAGGAAGCTGAGGCTGAGGAGCATGTGAAGACATGAAGCCCCCAGTCTTAGGATTTTACACTATTTTGTATTTTTTTATTGTAATGGCTTTACCCACTCCTTTATCAATGAAAATGGTATTTTCTTCGATTGCATGTGCTAATTTAAGAATTTATTAAAACCATTTCTTGTTTTGCTTTGATGTTGTAGCCTTTTTTTGAGGAGGTTCCGTCATCCAATGATTTAGACAATGTCCTCAGGTAGGATGCAAGCGTGAAAACTTGCGGAGCATTTTCAAATTCCATCACGGCTTTGAAGAAAAGGACTGATGCCTACAAGGACCAGTCCACCATCGTCACCAAGCTGAGAGATGACCTCCAAGACTTGGAAGATGTGTGATCTTCCATGCGGAAACAAATAAATGACCCGAAGGCCTAACTTACTAAAACCAAGGATGTTGAGATGGTCGATGATCTAATCCAATAAGAGAATGATGATCTAGAGAGGAGACTTGCTGGGGATGAGGAGAAGATTTAGAGGAGTAACGTCATAATAATGGGGATAAATTACATCATAAATAAGCTTTTTTATTTATTTAGGATGGGCCCTCGGGCAGCTTGGATGGCTAGCTATGATAAGGGTTAGCAGGATGCCCCCGTGAGGTTAAAGAAGGCTCAAAATATGACCTACAAATTTGAATGGTTGAATTCCCTCAAAGTATTAAAAGATCCCAAGGATTCCTAGTTGTTTTATATATACCACGTCGATTGTCTAGCATATAGATCACCTCCTTTTGGGAGAGATGAGAAGTGTGTCTCTCTGGATGTCATCCCCATTCAATTGGTGGAGAATTACTTAGAAGATCACGACACTGATGATGAATACAGGCCTGACCCTAATTACAGTAGAAAGAGGCCCATTACAGATTTCTTGGCTAGCCGACCATAAACTGCTATAATTTATTTTTTGTGTTTTGTACTACTTGTTGTAGTTGCATTCTAATTAGTATCTTCTTATAATCGGTCCTGGACAATGATTGAATATAATACATTTTTTTTAGCATTTTTCAATTCCATTATAACAAGCATCTATTATATTTGTCTATCTTACCTTTTAGGTCGTGTCATCACACTCCCTTAGGCCTAGAAGAAAATGGCAAAAATGCACTTGGTATATGGGGTATCCACCAGTTGAGATTTTTTTTAACTTAACCAGGTTTTTTTACTACTTTAGGATCCTCTACAATGCTTGCAGCTTGCCTGGTCAAGTCATGAGATCGCCTGTATTGACTGTAACAAGGATTTGAGGACTTTAATTTAATTATAATAAGCAAAATTCCCTTTGTAATTCAGTTAAAGCCCGATCGGCACATTCAAAGATCCCCCTCTCTCTCTCTCTCCATATATATATATATATATATATATACCTTTGAAAAATACTTATCTAATGTATTAACCGTTTTGCTTCCGAAAACTTTTCTTGTCCAAATTTATTTACCTTAATCTTGTAAGAACCTCCTTTAGTCATACTTAGCATTTCTCACTTTATTTAACACACTTGGTTCAATACTTGAAACCATTATACTTGATTAATCCAACCACATTCCTTTATCGAAATTGCCCTTTTTATTCATTTAAATAAACTTTAGTATTTTCATTGAAAATCCACATTTCAACACACTTATTCACCGTGTTAGAAAATACTTATTTGTCATTCGAAAACCATCTTCAATATATTCTTGGCTAAATGTTTAGTTTAACCACTTAGGTTACTTACTCACTTATTTACCTACTTGTTTTACCCTTTTACCTTACTTTATGGACATTAATAGATTTATGCATTTACTTGTCCATTTCACCTTACCAGAATATTTGTTATATTCATTCAAGTTAGGTCGTATTAACACATTTTACCACACAACCCATTTCTTGTCATGTTCCAAATTTCCTTTATCTTTTCTCGGAATCTTCCTATACCGCATACTTCCATAGGCTCCACACCGTCGGCTATGAACACCATATGCTCTGGTTAGTGATTTATAGTTTTTCACCCAAGGCCTCCAAGCCCTTCCCGCTTTATCACGGTGTCATTTAAATTCCCTTTATGTGTCTAACATTTTACAAATGTCAACATTATTCCACTTTTTCTTCTTACTCGACCGAAGCAAAAAATCGGGATTTTACCACCGCATTTGTGTTACACTTTGAAATCTTACTATTTCATATCCTTTATACTTTAATCTTGATTTTTATTCCAAAAATCATATTCAGTTAGTACCATTTTCATGTAACACTTTTTATAATATTTTTATTTCTTAAAAATTTTCCACTTTAAATAAAATTACCATTTTACTCACTTGTTTCCAAAATCACCTTTTACTCCATTTCATAAGTGTCGATTTCTTCCAAAAACACAAGTAAGTTATTCATACAAACTTCTTAATTGTGTTAACACTTTTAACACCTTTCTACGTTTGGAGCAGTATTCTTCTTAATTGGAAACACTTTTATACTTTTAATCCCTTTTGATTTCCATAAGTGTTAATCATTTACATCATCACTAAGTTACATAGATTAACCTTTTACCCATTAACACTTAATGAATACTTTTACCAACATTTCCCCAAATCATATATTTCTTTACTTCTTCATTAAAGAAATCCATTTACACTAAAGACTACTTTCATAAGAACATACCATTACTTTTTATTAGCATATGTAGTCCTATAATCTCATGCTCATTACATCTTTTACTTGCAATTCACACACTATGAATTCTAATTTCTAACTTTTCTAATTTAATGTTTAAACCCAACAAAACCTTCTCTATACTTGTTTATACATTTAATATCAAAATACTATAAGTTTGTATGCACGAGAGGATGAATTTTAAACCCAAAAATCCTACTACAAGGTTTAAACATATTTATCATCACGGAAAATCATTATACTTGCAAAAAATACATTTTTAAGGCACATGAGAAATTTTTATTTCTTCAAACTCAATAAATACCTAATTTTCCATAAAACCTTCATTTTTTCAAGAACATTATTTTATCAATGTTTACCAAAGCATCCCATTATCTTCAAAACTTTTTATTTCATAAAATGTTTTCGTCAATGTTTCTATAAAATACACCATTTCATAAAAACATCAACTTTTACCATTTCAGAACCTTGAAATATATACTTCTTTATTTTCAAAATATAATATTTTTTCGCATTTTTATTCCATAAAAATATTTATTATCTTCTACACACTATTTACACCATTTAACTAAATACATCCTACTCAAATAGTCTGACTAGAAGACTACAAATGGAAAATCATATTTTTCACTAAGAGTAAGGTTTACACACATTTAATGGCATTAATGGAAGTATTGGTGTAGGAGGAGCGACACCCACCTCCAAACGTGGCCTCAAGGGGTTACTAATGCATCCTCCAAAGCTCCAAGCTAAGAACTCCCTTCAAAACCCACTTCCACTCCATGAAAGATCATCTTCATCTCTAAAATCCCCTAACAACACCCCAAAAATTCATAGCTCTTCTTTGTCCATGGTGGAAATGGGTGACTTTGGTTCAAATATGGTGGAATGTATCCTTAAAATGGTTGTTTATGGGTGGGCTATGGTTGAGGAGTGGTGGCTAGGTGGTGGGTGGTGGTGGAAGACCACCCACATCTCTCTCTCTCTCTCTCCCCCCTTCCATTTCTACCAACATAATATAAACCCAAACACCCTAAACAAACCCTTATAAAACAACAATTAAGCCCAAAAATATCATTTTATCCTTCTTAAGATAATATGGGTTTCATAACAAAGATCTAAAACTCCAAATTGTGATAGCGCACAAGGGCACTGAGATTAAAAATACCATCTTACGTCGTTCAAACGACTTCCTTATGCCATTCTATCGACTTCAAAAATGTCGTTCCTTCCCTGTTCGTGCGACCTGCTACTGTAAGTTAGTAGCACGTCGTTGGAAGTCTGCATCTCATGACCTGCAGGTCATTACTAAGGATAACTTGTTGTCATTTGAACGAATTCTCAATGTCGTTTGAACGACCCTGCTTCATCATTTTATTTTTCTCCAATTCTTACCCATAATTCTTCCTAAATTTTAATTTATCCCTTCTCATATATAATCAATATATAATTTAATTAATTCACTCGGGAGAAATATTACATTATCTTGGTAAAGATAGACCATGTTTAAGAAAATCTCACTAGAGACTCAAAATCACATGCTAGAGAAAATGCATATAAGAATATTCTTCTCATGGAAATTAATAAGCTTTTATACATTGAATATATACCAAAGTTGTGCTTCAATATTACAAACATAATCTCAATTTGACGACATTCTCGCCTTTGTGAAAATTGAGTGGAAAGTTCACTCACAATATCAAGGTGATAATCCTACCTTTTGTGAAAATCGAATGGCATTCCCATCCATATGATAATTTTTATACCAAGCTTACCCATTATAATATATAAGTCCATCCCTATCATATTTAACCATGGTTGAAATGAACATACATTCTCACTTATGGCATGATGGAAATCCCATCATTATTGGAGAATATTTTGCTTAAATGAAATACATGCTTGTACAAATTGTGATGGAACTCTCGTCACCATAAAATTTTTCATATGAATTAAATAGATAAAATATGGCATTCCTATATACATGATATATTGAAATTCTTATGAAAAAGTTCTTGTAATGGAAAATCCATTACATTATGAGAATACATACACCTGTAGTATGTTATAGATTTGTAATAATCCACAATACTTGATGTATGTCTTATGACTAACTTTGAGATATTAAAAGAGAATACCTGATGTTTTTTTATCATTCCATGAACTTATACGACTAAGGAAAAGTTTTCAAGTGTGTATACGAAACATATGAATGTTGAAGTTTGATGAGGGAAAAACATATATCAAAGGAAGAATATAGGCTACATATGAACCAAAAAAGGCAAATACAAAGTCAAGTAAATTTTTTCAAGAAGTTTTCCACCTAAATGGAAACCTATGTCAAAGATGGATTAATAAGGGGAAGCTTATAAAGACTAGGTACCCAAAATGCATATTTATATGCACGCTTATATTAATTGCAAAACATGAGTTAAATAACTTTCATGCATCTTGGATAAGAATATCACCAACCTCTTATTAGAATTTTTTTTTTAAAATGTCATCCCCAAAAAATTAAGGTTATGACAAACTGCCAGACAATAAAGTAAAAAAATAGGAACAACATAAGGATCTCGTAATATTAAAAAATACACCATACAAAACCTTGATTCTTAATTTATGGAAGTTTTTGAAATTGAAATGGTGTTAAAAAAATAATTTTGCTGGAAATAAAACCCTTAAGAATGTTAATACTTGATTGTCCTTTGCATTACCTTATATCAACTACATTGAAGAACTAGCTACCTACTCTTTCCACTAAAATAGTTGCACTCGTAAATAGTCACACGGATTTACATAAAGACCCGCTTCATTCAAGAATCCTTACAACCATGTACATAAATAAATTAAAACCTTATCTACTAAAAACTAACAAGGACCCATACGTGGAAGAATAATATCGTTAAAAGAAATGAACTGACCAAAACCTACCAAAGGATTGGAAATTCACATACCTTAATACTCATCAAATATATTTTTAAGTATTTAATTTCAAAAATTCCCATTTAATGAGATAATATAATTATGATTTTTCTAAAGTAATAATGCACCTATTGAACTAGAGGAGATAATTATTACTTCATCACTCACATCCACTTAGTCAATATTAACCTTCACGTAACTCCACATATGTACTGCAGTTAGTGAAAATTATAATCATATTCTTCGACATATTCTATAGACTTTTACCCGTGCGTCAGTCGCCCATTACACAAGAAATGTGAGAAATTATATTTTGAAACCATTTCCTCTGCTAAAATATAACATTTTAATAAACCATTTCCCAAATATAAAACTTGTGTCCATCCCACATAATCTAGGCATGAAAAACATACATGGAATGTGTAACACCCCGTATTTTTTAGGATAAATAATTTATTTAATTTGTAGAATTATAATTTAAACTAAATTGATGATTTGGAGAAACTATTTAATTTAGAGAATTTATTTAAATTCGAAGATTCAATTTATTTGGATAATTGAGTTTTAAATCAATTCGGGCTTATTCTTTTAAGAATACATGTATCATAAATTGAGATTGAAATTTGAAATTTTAGCTAAGTAATTCGGATGATGATTCTGAGTGTACGGTTGAGTCTGGAAGGGTCGATATAGTCAAAATAGAGTATCCGGGGTTTTTTAGGCATAATCGGACCCTCACGGGAGTGTTTGAGCCATTTTAATAAAGCCCACAAGTAGGGCTGTGTTTTTTTTCCGAACTTTCCGATTTTTTCGATTTTCGATCCGATTTTTTCCGAATTTGGAATGAAAATTTAGTTTGCCAATTTCCGATTTTCCGATTTTCGATTTTTTCGAAAAAAATCGGATCGGAAATAATTCTGAATTTCCGATTTTTCGATTTTTTCGATCCGATTTTTCCGAAACTACGCCGATCCGATTTTTCCGATTTTTTTCCGAATTATTTCCGAATTTTTTGGAATTATTTTCCGATTTCCGATTTTTTCGATTTCTTTTCCGATTTTTTGAAAGTTTCCCATATCCCACATCGGTTGGGAGAGGGAGGGCGCTCCAAAATATGCTCTACAAAAGGAGAGTATCCTCCTAACTTCTACACAAATATGAAAAATGAGCCAAATCCTCATGTGTTTACATGTTGGGTTAAACCATTTTCATTGTTTCTTTAAAATGAGAATTTCGAGTAATCGAAAATTCATAATTTATTTTTTTTGAAATTTTGGAATTTCCGAAATTTCTGGATTTTTAATATATTTTGTGAATTTCCAATTTTTGCCGATTTTCCGATTTTTCCGAATTCGGAATTTTTTTTAATTTTTCGAAAAAATCGGATCGGAAATCGGAATAGTTATTTTATTTCCGAAAAAATCGGAATTTTTTTCGAATAGGCATTTTCCGATCCGATCCGGCCGAAACACAGCCCTACCCACAAGCCTAAAAATGGGATTGGCATAATAAAATAAAAATGTGAGAAGGTATGGAAGTCATAATTCATTTTAGAAAAACCCTACTTGCCGAGGAGAAAAGAGGAATCAAGTGGGAGAGCTTTTGGGAGTCAAGTCAAGAGGAGATTGATGTGTTCTTTATCAAAATCTACACCTACATCAAATGATCAGACTGTATAAAATTTCAAGGCAAGTAGTTAATCTTGGTTTCATTTAAATTGTGGTATTGCGATTTATATCATGGTGGGTGTAAACTATATTCATTTTGGGATGAGTTATCATAGCAAAATTCGTTTTTGGAGGGTATCACATCACTACAACAAATTTTACATTTTACTACGAATTTTTTAGCTACGAAGTTAATTTTGTAGCCAAAAAAATTACCTTGCGCCACGAAATTTAAATTGCGGCTATAAATGAACTATTAGCCACGAATTATAATTTATTGCAGTGAAAACCCTATAAAATTTGGCGTCCCTCCTTTCCGCCGAACATATTAGGCGCCAAATTTTTTATAAACAAAAATATTAAATTTTACTCTGAAATATTTCGCGACCGGAAGTAAATTTTTGTTTTGTTACAAAATAGTTTTGTAGAAAAACACCATGTGTTATTTGCAAACCTTTTCACTCCGCCTCTTCTGTTTCTATCACCCGCTAACCTCCCTCTCACCTCTCACGCTCACCTCACACCATTCATTATGATCCTATTATAAAAAATTACGATGATGAGAAAAGTAAAAGTAAAACGAAAACTGAGTTTGTGACTCATTGGTTGTTTCCGGTGGTATGTGCAATTG